>CAMTDV010000010.1:46540884-47740884 GCA_947069175.1 Scalesia atractyloides
TTGGAACATCAACTTATTATCCCGGGTTGGGGATAATGGAAACAACAACTTAATATTCCGGTTTGGGAATATTGGAAGCAACAACTTATTATTCCGGGTTTGGAATAATGGAACTGGTATGTTATCCCGGGTTGGGGATAACGGAGTAACAAACTAAAACCGAACAACGAATTTATGAAAACCTGTGAACTCACTCATCTTTAATGTTGACACTTGTTTCTTTACATGTTTCTCAGGACGCTAGGAGCTCTAGGTGCACGCACACGCATTGAACAAGACATCATTATAGAGTCTCATTTATTAATACTGTTTTGGGATTTTACTTTTGTTTTGGCGTTTGTGTTGGCGCCGCATCACTACTTATTTATGCTTCCGCTCAAACTTTAAAAACCAATACTCATGCTAAATATTGGTAATCTAAAATTTACAACAAATGATTTTGGAAAACGTATCATCAAATCATATAGAGTCGTTCGACGTACTAGTGTCTTAGATTCTGGTTTGTTCACACGTCTCGCGGTAAAACTCCGTAAGTGGAAATTGAGGGTGTGACAGATTGGTATCAGAGCCACTAGCTATAGAGAACCAGGTTTGCATTAGAAGTAGACCTAAACTATAGCTGATATCACGACACTAGACTTAGTTTAGGCACTGAATTATTATATCTTGTTATGCGATGTACCACTACTATGCTATGTGAAATATGAATGCATAATTGAAGCGAATGCAACTCGTAACTAACTACACAACCTAAAGGCCATGTCATCATCATCCTCATCATCATCCGACAAACTTACACAACCAAGGGCGCCAGGAAAGGCACCTATGGTGGAACCCTTACCATCTTATGGCGTGGAAACGCGCTCAGCTGCGAGGAAAAGGCTCGCTCTGGGGGAGGAGTCGTTCTCACGCTCGACCATCGCTGTGACGGTCAAACCGGTTAACTCGTTAGAAGTAGGGAACGACTTACTTAGAGATATGTTAAGAACGCAACAAGAACAACTAGAAAGAATGCCTGAAACCACCCTAGCACAGGGATGGATGATCCGCCAACTGACTGGTACGACCGACTCGCTCGAGGAAGAGTATCGTACGAGTAAGATAGCTCGTAACACCATAGCCAGAGATCTGCGTGCTGAGCAGATAAGAGCTGACTGGCTTGAGAACAGAGTCCTGGAAAATAGTTGGAACATTCAGGAGCTGCGAAATCAAACACTTGCACCAGCACCGGCCTCTCCAATGCCGGTAGAGGACCCAGAGGAGGATCCAGAGGAGGATCCGGAGAAAGACCCGGCTGTAGAAGCTGGAAACGCCGCGAAGGATGACGGCAACGATAGCAACTTGGGAGATGGAGACGTAGAGGACTAACTCGTCTCGCCAATTCCCGCTTTGTTTTCTTTAGTTTATTTGAAATGACAACTGGACGTCGCGGAAACCTCATCTTGTCAACGAAGAATTGGCCGCAACGATCCAAGAACACGTGAACGCTGCTCTGGCAGGTGTTCAGAACCCACCAGCAGCAGGAGGGGGCTTTAACCCCTACAAGATGTTCCTCGACGTGGAACCAAGCAAAATCTCGGGGCGGAAGGACCCATTGGATTGGTCCGCTGGATCGAAAAGTCGGAATCTGTTTTTGAAATGTGCAACTGCTTAGAGGCCAACAAGGTCAAATACGCCGCCTCAACGCTGGAAGAGGGGGCACTGACATGGTGGAATGCCCAAGTCCAAACACATGGACTGTTAGCTGCAAATGCAATGGCATGGACTGAGTTCAAGGCCCTGATTAAAGAGGAGTACTGTCCGCGAGACAGAGTGCAACAGTTAGAGCAAGCTCTATGGAACCACAAGATGGTGGGATCGGAAATTGAGGTTTACACTGCAAAACACCATGACTTGGTATTTCTGTGTCCTGATTTGGCAAACACGGTGGAGAAAAGACTCGAGTTCTATCTCGGGGGTCTGGTTCCGGAAATTCAGGGTATGGTGATGTCTAGTAACCCTGTAACAGAACATCAAGCTATCCGATTGGCTCACAAACTCACCGATAAAGCGGTGGAACAGAAGAAACTGCCAGCACGGGGTACCACTGAAGTTGCCTCAGATAACAAAAGAAAGTTTGAAGACTCCACCATTCGACAGTCTTCGTCATCACATCCACAGCAAGGGAACCAGAAACGGTTCAATCACTACCACAACCACCGGGGTCATCAAAATCGTTCCAACAACAACAACAACAACTACAACAACAATAACAACCAGAATGCAGGCGGCTATGTAGGTCGAAAGCCGCAGTGCAATCGCTGCAACCTTCATCATAACGGCCCTTGTGCCGGAGTTCGCTGCCAAAGATGTGGCAAGATGGGACATGCGGCAAAGGATTGTCGTGGGGAAATCATGTCCCGACAAAATCAGAATCAGCCTCAAGGTCAGCAGCAGGGTATAAACCGGGGATGCTATCAGTGTGGTAGCACTGCTCATTTCAGAAAAGATTGCCCACTGTTGCGCAACAACAATAATAATGGTGGAAACAACCACAACAACCACAACAATAATAACAACAACAACAATGGGAACGGTGGCACAGGAGGTGCCAAAGGTCGTGCATTTACATTGGGCCGCGGAGAGGCCAGAAACGACACGAACGTGGTCACCGGTAAGTTTCCCCTTAATGAACATTTTGCTTCTGTGCTTTTTGATACGGGTGCGGATAGGAGCTTTATATCTGAGTCTTTTAGGAAGAACCTAAATCTCACGCTTAAACCATTAGAGACCCCTTATGTGATAGAATTAGCCAATGGTAAATCTGTAAATGTGACCCAAATCGTATCCGACTGTCAACTCAAACTCGCGGGCCACACTTTTACCATTGATCTGATGACAACTACCCTGGGCAGTTTTGACGTGGTAGTCGGAATGGACTGGCTATCCGACGTCCGGGCTGAAGTTCTCTGCTTCGAAAAGTCTATCCGTATTCCACTCTCGAACGACGAAATCTTGACGGTACAAGGCGACAAGGCAAGCGCCGTCACCAACATTATCTCATTTATGCAAGCGCAGAAGTATCTTCGGAAAAAGAACTCCTTCGCTATACTTGCACTAATTACCAAACAGCCTAAGGACGAGAAACGTATAGAAGACATCCCTGTCGTCCGTGATTTTTCCGATGTATTCCCAGAAGAACTACCTGGTCTTCCACCACATCGACAATTGGAGTTCGAAATCGAATTGGCAAGCAATGCAACTCCCATCGCCAAGGCTCCATACCGCTTAGCTCCAGCCGAGCTGCAGGAGCTGTCTACCCAACTTCAGGAACTTTTAGAGAAAGGATTTATCCGACCAAGTGTTTCGCCATGGGGAGCTCCAGTCCTCTTTGTCAAGAAGAAGGACGGGACTTTCCGCATGTGCATCGACTATAGGGAACTCAACAAGGTTACAGTCAAGAACCGATACCCGTTACCTCGCATCGATGATCTATTCGACCAACTTCAAGGGTCAAGTTACTACTCTAAGATTGATTTACGGTCTGGTTATCATCAGCTACGCGTCAGAGAGGAGGATATCGCTAAGACAGCATTTCGCACTCGGTATGGCCATTACGAGTTCTTGGTCATGCCATTCGGTCTCACTAACGCACCTGCGGTATTCATGGACCTCATGAACCCCGTGTGTAAACCATACCTCGACAAATTTGTCATTGTATTCATCGATGACATACTCATCTACTCCAAAAGTAAAGAAGAGCATGCTGAGCATCTACGATTACTGCTAGGATTACTTCAACAGGAAAATCTGTACGCCAAGTTTTCGAAGTGTGATTTCTGGATCCGAGAAGTTCAGTTTCTCGGGCACGTCGTGAATGAAAAGGGTATCCACGTAGACCCTGCCAAGATTGAAGCCATCAAAAACTGGGAAGCACCTAAGACACCGACGGAAATCCGCCAATTCTTAGGATTGGCTGGTTACTACAGACGCTTCATCGAGGGGTTCTCAAAGATTGCACAACCGCTTACTACCCTCACCCAGAAAGGTATCAAGTATAATTGGGGTGACAAGCAAGAAGCAGCATTTCAACTGCTGAAGCAGAAACTTTGCAGTGCACCCATTCTGTCCTTGCCGGAAGGGACAGATGACTTTGTAGTGTATTGTGATGCTTCCATTCAGGGATTGGGATGCGTACTCATGCAACGCGATAAGGTCATCGCGTATGCGTCGCGACAGCTGAAGGTTCACGAGAAGAACTACACGACGCATGACCTAGAATTGGGAGCAGTAGTGTTTGCACTTAAGATTTGGAGACACTACCTTTATGGAACGAAGTGCACAATCTTCACTGACCACAAAAGCCTCCAGCACATCTTTGATCAGAAGGAGTTGAACATGCGACAGCGTCGCTGGGTCGAACTCTTGAACGATTATGAGTGTGCCGTTCGGTATCACCCGGGTAAAGCTAACGTGGTGGCCGATGCCCTCAGCAGGAAGGAACACTTGAAACCTCGTCGCGTACGAGCGCTACAACTCACTATTCATTCAGGGCTACCCGAACGAATACGCGACGCCCAGTTAG
This sequence comes from Scalesia atractyloides, assembly GCA_947069175.1. Classification (NCBI taxonomy): domain Eukaryota; kingdom Viridiplantae; phylum Streptophyta; class Magnoliopsida; order Asterales; family Asteraceae; genus Scalesia; species Scalesia atractyloides. Next base: position 46,545,449 of record CAMTDV010000010.1, read on the forward strand.
AAGCAGTTAAGGAGGAAAACATCAAAGCCGAATCAGTGGGAAAAATGGAACGCGATTGGGAGGTATAGCCCAATGGAGCCCGGTATTTCATGAATCGCATATGGGTACCTCTCTACGGGAACCTCAGAGAGCTAGTTATGGATGAAGCTCACAAATCTCGATACTCTGTTCATCCGGGTTCGGATAAGATGTATCAAGACCTTAAAGTTGCGTATTGGTGGCCTAACATGAAAGCCGATATAGCCACCTACGTGAGTAAATGTTTGACTTGTGCAAAAGTCAAGGTGGAGTATCAAAAGCCATCGGGGCTACTCCAACAACCTGAGATCCCAGTGTGGAAGTGGGATCAGATTTCAATGGATTTTATCACTAAACTCCCGCGAACCTTGGGTGGTTGCGACACCATTTGGGTGATTGTGGATCGTTTAACTAAGTCCGCACACTTCCTAGCTATCAAAGAAACGGATAAGATGGAGAAGTTGACTCGCATCTACATCAAGGAAGTAGTTTCTCGGCACGGAGTGCCAACGTCCATCATCTCGGATAGAGATGCTCGCTTCACGTCAAACTTCTGGCAGTCACTCCAGAAAGCGTTGGGAACACGCTTGGATATGAGCACAGCTTATCACCCTCAGACTGATGGTCAAAGCGAAAGGACCATACAAACCTTGGAAGACATGCTTAGGGCATGCGTAGTGGACTTCGGAAATAATTGGGAAATTCACCTGCCTCTAGTGGAATTCTCATATAACAACAGCTATCACACGAGTATTTCGGCAGCACCGTTTGAAGCGTTATACGGCCGCAAATGTAGATCACCGGTCTGCTGGGCAGAAGTCGGAGACAGTCAACTCACAGGCCCTGAGTTAATACTTGAGGCTACTGAAAAGATTGTACAAATCAGAAACCGCATGGCGGCGGCACGAGATCGACAGAAAAGCTACGCTGACCAACGACGCAAACCGCTCGAATTTCAAGTAGGCGACAGCGTCCTACTAAAGGTGTCACCCTGGAAGGGTGTAATCCGCTTTGGAAAACGGGGCAAACTTAATCCACGGTACGTAGGCCCGTTTGTAATTTTGAAACGTATCGGGCTCGTAGCATATCAATTAGACCTTCCTGCCGAACTCAGTGGAGTTCACAACGTATTTCACGTGTCAAATCTGAAGAAGTGTCTATCAGATGAAACTTTAGTGATTCCATTGGATGAGATCCAAGTGGATGAACAACTACACTTCGTGGAAAAGCCTATTGAGATCATGGACCGTGAGATCAAGACTCGAAAGCACAGCAAGATTCCAATCGTTAAAGTTCATTGGGACTCTAAGCGTGGACCAGAGTTCACGTGGGAAAGAGAGGACGAAATGAAAAGCAAATACCCACTCCTCTTTGCAACTGAGCAGCAAACTAACGATGAGAGTACCTAAATTTTTGGGACGAAAATTCTTTCAACAAGGGGATGATGTGACAACCTGGAAATTTTCTCATACTTTCGTGTACTATTGTTGACTAAATTCTTGTGCATGGCACTTGGAAATCTTTGTATATGACACTTGGGAAGTTCTTGTAACGTTGCTTACTATCATAAACGAACTAACTCTTTGTGCGTGGCACTCTGAACATGTATGCTACATGCTAAACCGAGTTTACTCAATTTTCGGGACGAAAATTCTTTCAACATGGGGATAATGTGATATCCCGGGTTTTTCGGATAACTTACACGTGACACATGTCGAACAATGTATATGCTAAGTATTAAACGTGCACGAGTTAAATGAATACGTGATGTGTGTTGTGTGATTGTTTTAGTGATTGAATAAATAGAGTTGATATGTGCACGAACTGAACCGAACCGCGACACGTCCCAACCTTGGTTCATTGTGATTCTAGGAGTTCACAAAGTTTAAACCTTGAACCCAAGTCTTCGGCTAAAAGAAAACAACGATCAAACCTAGACTTAAAACACTAACTATTCGGCCAAGACCGCAAATATATTTTGTTCAAAACCAAACCAAAACAGCCCAAACATGTTCGGCCAAAAGATCAAACCAACACCTTAAATTAAAGTTATTGGCCGCAAGTCCTAACTCAAACCCAAACCAACCCTAGTCTCTCGGCCACAAGCCTTAATCAAAACCGCAACCCTCACCTCTTTGTACTATATATATATACACATACCCATGCATGTTACCCACACAAAAACACAAACCCTAGAAGGAAAAACTGCCGTCGGCAGCTTGTTCTCAGATCTGGCGATCGCAAAACAGCCTCCATCCCAATCGGATCAGTCTTGTTCAGTCCATTCAACCGCAAACAGCTTCCTCATGCTCCATTGATCGCGAACAGCCTGGTTCACTTCAGTCTGGATCACTTTCTCGGTCGCTATCAGCCCTTGTTCACCTTCATTCAGTCACGAGACCAGCCTTGGTTTACCCCTATTCGATCAACCAAAACAGCCTACTTTATTATCATTCTTTCGATCGCAGTTTGCTGAAACAGCCGGACACTCCTTGTCCAAACCTCGGTTTGTCCACCTAGTTATTCAAGGTTAGAGTTACCCTTGATTACAAGATCATGTTTCGGATGATATGTATGCTGAAAGATTAATTGATTAATTGTTTCGAGTCTTATATGTTGAATAAATAATCGGCTGTTTTGATTATGATCTTGTGTATAATTGTTTACGGATGTCATAAGTGCGAGTATGTTTTGTGTGTAAGAACGAGAAGTTAGGCTAGCCGATTTGTTAATGATGCTTACATTGGATGATTGCATTGTTTCGGATTATAAATACTAGATTGAAAGCTGGAAGGAGTTTGAAAGCTGAACATAGATATGGGCTGTGTTTTGTTTGTAATAACTAGAAGTAAGAACTAGGGTTTGCATGGATAGGTTATTAGTCTCAATCTATGAGTAGAAATCGGATTATAATCACCTAGGTTAACCGTATGAACGAGTTGTGCGAATAAATTGTAACAATAATGCTGAAACAGCCTGCTGAGTGAAAGTTTCAGCCGACTTCATCAGGCTGTAACTTGGTCGTTAGTTGTCGAAAAACGGATTTTCTGAGGTCTAAAACCTAGAGATTTGAATAAGGAATCCAATGGCACTGGATTCATAATTTTCTGAAATCGTTTGATATTTTTAAAGGGCTAAACAAGTTCAGTAGGTAAAGCTGTTAAAATTCTGGAATTTTGTTGGTTGTTTATCAAGCTAGATTTTAAAATCAATAGAGAGTTGAGTCATGATTTTTGTACAGCAACTAGGTATAGAAATTTCCGGGCAACTCCAACTGGAATTTTGTTAATCGGACGATCAGTGATTTTTAAATAAATTCTTCCGTGGACTGCAGTCAGAAAGCGGTAAATCTGACTGCAGCTTAGTGAATTAATATCTATGGCTAATTGGTAAAGATTTAGGACTTGGAAAAATTATATAAATTTCTATGGTCCAAATGTCACCTACTGTAAAAATATGGGAATTTTTGGAATGTTAGAACTATTTTATAAAAATCCTAGAAAACAGCTGAATAATTGAGTGTTAAGCAGAAAGTTGATAACTCGTGATTGTATGTATAAAGTATTGTATGGATTTGGAATATGTTCATGATAAGTTGCTTGATTACTAGGATCATATGAGAATACTTGCATGCATGTTTGAGTGTTAGATATGTTGTTTGTGTGTATCACTTTGTGAGTAAATTGCGTGTGGAATTTGTATTGGTGTGATTACACACTGACGTGGAATTAATTGGTTTGTTAGGACGCAACTAGCGGTCCCATTCCTTATAACATCTTTGCCACACTAACCGAGCAAATAAAGGTGAGTTCACGGCCCCTAACTTTATACGGTTTTTAAACAACAGGGGGAGAAACATGTATACACTCTCAAACTCAAACTCTTTACGTTATACGAATGTAACGTCACATAACTATACGGTAACTAAGTTAATGTTAATGTAATGTTATGGTCACTATGCAGCTTTATCACTTAAGTCCTCGACAATCTCCTCGGATCGTTAGTATTTGGGTTAAATAGCGGGGGAATTATGAGTAGTACTACTGGGTCTGACGAGCCCCATCCGAGCTAGTCGCGCTAGCTGACCGGGTTTGGTCAACGGGTGTATAATTGGCCTAACATCGCCATGGTCATGTGATAGGCCTGGCAAAACGGAGGCACAAATGTCAGCTTCGATCGCGAACACTTAGTGACATGACTTTAGGCTAGCTACCTATATACATTAATATTGAACTTAATTACGGAACAACTTAATATTCCGGGTTTGGAATATTGGAACATCAACTTATTATCCCGGGTTGGGGATAATGGAAACACAACTTAATATTCCGGGTTTGGAATATTGGAACATCAACTTATTATCCCGGGTTGGGGATAATGGAAACAACAACTTAATATTCCGGTTTGGGAATATTGGAAGCAACAACTTATTATTCCGGGTTTGGAATAATGGAACTGGTATGTTATCCCGGGTTGGGGATAACGGAGTAACAAACTAAAACCGAACAACGAATTTATGAAAACCTGTGAACTCACTCATCTTTAATGTTGACACTTGTTTCTTTACATGTTTCTCAGGACGCTAGGAGCTCTAGGTGCACGCACACGCATTGAACAAGACATCATTATAGAGTCTCATTTATTAATACTGTTTTGGGATTTTACTTTTGTTTTGGCGTTTGTGTTGGCGCCGCATCACTACTTATTTATGCTTCCGCTCAAACTTTAAAAACCAATACTCATGCTAAATATTGGTAATCTAAAATTTACAACAAATGATTTTGGAAAACGTATCATCAAATCATATAGAGTCGTTCGACGTACTAGTGTCTTAGATTCTGGTTTGTTCACACGTCTCGCGGTAAAACTCCGTAAGTGGAAATTGAGGGTGTGACAAAAGTGTACGGTCCATTTTGCTAGTGTGTGGTCCATTAAGGGAGTGTACAGTTTTGATATCAGTGTACGGTCTCATCAATTGTTCAATGTCACTTGGATCAAGCCCAACTAAGTGTGCGGCCCAAGTCACAAGTGTGCGGCCCAATCTTTAAGTGGTGTGTGGTCCAATCCACTAGTGTACGGTTTAAAGAACTTTGTGCGATTTCAATTGAAGTATTGGTTTGTTTGGACTGTGCAACTTAAGTTGAACTGTTTTGACTTTTAGATTGTACGATCTGATTTGAAGGGTTTGACTATTGGATTGTGGGACCTATAATAAGAACTAAAATATATAAAAATGTTAAATTTAATTATTATTCAATTGTCATTAATAGTTTGTTTTTTCAGCAATCGAGTTCACTAACCAAATGTCATTAAGTGAGAAAGTTACCAAGAACCAAGACTTGGACAATGTCATAGGAACTACCAACAAGATTCTCAGGCTGCATTTGGGGGATTCATTCTCTGAATGGAAATTTCATTTTATTCAATACGTGAAGATGAAAGATCCTAAGTCTTGGAGATCAATTTGCAGAGGACCAACTGTTATTACTTATATGGTGGATGAAGATAAGGAAACAAGTACTGTCAAGCCTGTATCAGCTTATGATGATGAAGACTACGAAAAGACAGAGTTTGACAATAAGGCTTTGGCAATGTTGCATTATGCGTTAGTTCTAGAAATTAATATTGGTGTTCGTGAATCAAAATATGCCAAAGAATTGTGGGATGCTCTTTTGGCAATGTGTGAAGGAAATGAAGAAATGAAGGAGAGCGGGAGGGAAATGTTGACTCAGAAGTTCAACATGTCCAATCACTTTCCTAGTGAAACTCTTGAGAATCAGATCCAATGGTTCATTGCACTGATCAGTGAGATGCGAACACATGATATGATGCTTCAGAACTCTGTGGTCAACAAGAAGCTGCTAAATGGTCTTCCAAGGAACTGGGACACAAATGTTACACTCATCAAAAGGACCAAAGACTTGACCTGCATGAGCCTTGCTGAACTGATTTCTTTGCTCAAATCTTATGAAATGGATGACAAGCAGGGACTTTTCAATCATACCTCGAGTTACAACAATGCTTCAGTTTCATCTAACAGAGCTCTAGTTTCACAACATGGAGCTGGGTCATTTCAGATGTTTCCTTCTAGCACTCCCACCTATTCTGGTTACACATCTTCTACTCCTCTTCAATCAGTGAACTCTGTTTAATCTGCCCCAGCTCCTACTACAGGTGGTCTTACGTCAGGCAACTCAATTCCCTTTGTAGTCTCGAAAGAAGTTGAGCAAAATATGGCTTTTAGTGGTTCGATGCTATCGAGGTTACCCTCCATCAGAGTGGGTGCCCCGAACATCTTCGTACCATGTGTGCTACAGGAGTATTTCAATCAAGAGCCCTCGACTGGTGGACAGTCGAGCGTTCCAAACACGGGAACGATGCAGTTTACGTGCTATCCTGGGATGAGCTGAAGGAGCTCATGAAGGAAGACTATTGTCCTCCCCACGAAGTCCAGAAGCTAGAAAACAAGTTTTGGGATATCAAGCAAGTTGAAGGTGACAACGACGGTCACACAGCAAGGTTCAAGCATCTTAGCATTATTTGCCCAAGCCAAGTTAACACTCCTGAAAATGCCATCAAAAAGTACTTACGTGCTTTGCCGGAGTGCGTGGGTGATTTTGTCGAAGCTGCAAGACCAGCTACCATCGAAGAAACCTGGCCGCAGAGATCAACCACAAGCGAATATTGGCAGGAGTCTTCTCCAAGGGTTCCACTTAGAAGGTTAACCAAGCTATTTCGAACCATCCGACGAAGCTGCACCATCGCAAGCTACCGCCAAGCCTAGCCGCAAGAGGAAAAGTTCGAGTCTCAATTGCTCAGCAACTGCACAGCTCAACCCTGAACCTCTCCAAACAGTTGCACCTTACCCCAGGCGCGCATACACTGGGACTCTCCCCCTGTATTAGAGGTGTACTGTAGAGGTAGGGTATTAGAGCCGACCCAAACAACCTGTCATTGTCGTTATCATACTTTATTATGTTATTTATTATTGTATACTAACCCGAGAAGCCCAGCGCGATATAGTTTACACTATACTAGGCTTTGGGCTTGTAGAGACAACCCCTAACTAGGCCTAGCCCATTGAGGTTAGGGTTTCCCATGTCTCCTATATAAGGAGGTCTTCACATCATTATTAGGACATGAGACATAGGGGAAACACTTTTTGTAGCTAGAAGTAGAGGATTCTTCCTCTACCGGCCGTCTCTACCCCACTTCTCTCTTTTCTTCCATGCAGGTCTAGGTTCAAGAGGAGGAACAAGGTGTGGATCTCGGTCTCCTGTGGAAAGCGGTGAGTCCGTTCTTTTACATTGGCGCCATCCGTGGGACACGACAATAAACCACACCTTATTCTTCTCTACAAACACCAGATCTGGTTACACAGCCTTCATGTAAGCATTCAACCGATTTTGTGGGCGATCCATAGATCCAAAATACTCCCAGATCCGATTCAAAATCTCTTAACGTTTGCGACTAAGGTCAGATCTATCTTTATCTTAATTTAATTGAGAAGATGGAATCTGAAATTTCGTCCGATACACATTCCGATGCGTATATGAATCATCAATTGTGCGACTTTTACACTGGTAAACAAATATATATATATATATATATATATATAATATAATATAATATAATATAATATAATATAAAATAAAGTGCTCACGTGCTTTTATCTTTATCTTTAAAAGAATAAAGGGCTGACTTACTTTTATTTTTATCTTTAAAAGCATATTTTGCACAATATTCATGGATGACGATTGATGTTCATACCCATACAATATATTAATTATGCGGGTAATTTACCATTGATATGGACAACTATAGTTATATGAAAAACTCTTTTACAAACATGGATAAAGCTAGAAGCCTACAACTTTGAACCAAAGTTTTACAATACTGAAGGAAATGTCGGAAGGCGGGTCAATTACGACGGCATCTAAGTTGTTTTCCATACCGCTGTGGCGCGCAACTACCGGCGTATCGCGCCGTATTCCACTTTTTCTAATGGCTCTCCTTGCCACGCAACTACAGGTGCGTAACTATTAGCACCGTCACCCGACCCACATTGACCCCGCCTCCGCCGGACATGCTATGCCGCCTCATTTTGGCTCAATAACCTTGGTCGCGTCATCACATTACCGGATGGCCTTCTCTCCCGGATATTTTTATATACGCAGGCGCCTTTTGAAGAGGGGCGCGCTGCCGGTGACTCTGATACGCCGGCGCGCCTGAAAACGACCACCCCAGGTGATTTTGTTTCACCGCAGCGTTTGAAAATGGCCATGGCGGGTGAATTCTACACACTCGCGCATCTTACGCCAGCCATAGCAGACGATTATCGCGCCGCATCGGCAGGTTACCCTGGCTTCTACAATGCCACGCTTTTGAACCGTTTCTTCTAGGGGACCCTTCACATACGCTGGGGTGGAGCACTGAGGCTACACCGTTTTGGTCTCATCCAAAAGACAAGATGAGATGCGAACACAATGCATCTCTCATACCAAAAAGAAGACTTACTTATCAGGCAGACGATCATATTCTGATAGCATGAAAATTTGGATGGTGGACACGAACACAACTGATGACCTTTCCGGGTAACCACCCCGAAATAAAAGGACCCAGGAACTGCCAAGGTATATAATTAGAATTATCTGTTGGTTGGATGAGCTTACTTGCCAGGAAGAGCTAGCACACTGCCTGCCTTCACGCGACCTGCTTTACATTGCCTTCCTTAGCGCAACCAGCTCTCCATGCCACTCACTCACCAATGGCATCTCCATTCAAAAAAAGCTGCGGGAGAGCGGGAGACATTTCACTGAAGTTGGCATTACTCCGTGGGTACGTCGGACCACACGTTGAAAATTCTTCATGCCAAGGTGTTGTTTCCTAGGATGCACTGGGACGGGTACGGGGACGGGCACGGGAAACGGCAAAACTAAAAAATTTAAGAAGCGGAGACGGGACGGGTACGGGAAAAAAAACATATAAAAAAATAAATATATATCAAAGATAATGTAACACAAAAACTCAAATTAGTTATATATTGATGTAAAGCTAAAAAATTCCATATCTTACTAATCTAATCAAACGTTAACAAGCAAATCGCTTTCAAGTTCCGGTTCATCTAATGAAAGATCAGCAAACTCCAAATATCCTACATCTTCCATCGAGTCAAAAGCATCTCCACCCACATCCCACATATTTACAACATCGTTAGGCGCCCTAGACAAAAGCCGAAGATTGTTGTGGACGTAAACCAAGTCTTGAGCACGACTTGTATTGAGTTTTCTTCAATATGATAAAATATTGATTTTTTTGTACTCATAAGAATCTTTAAGAAAATACCCTTCAATTATCTAACATAAAGATAGCAACATAGTTGGGTGCAAAAAATTTCAAACATTACTGGACATAGATGAATGAACAACCTTGTTTTTCTGCCTACCCACAAGCCAAAGCAAACTCCTTTTTGCAAAAGATGGTGGATTTGAAGTCCCTTGTTGATCAAAATTGTTACAATGTGTTTCTTAATCTTCACAACCCATCTCAGAAGCCTTTGATTCATCTCCAATAACATTCTGGTGAAGCAAAAATTGCAACGAGAAAGCCCCCTTCGGCAGTGGCTCAATGGTAGCTGCCGTCGAATTGGGCTTCTCTTTCTTCCCTCTAAGCCAAATCTTGGACACCGAAAAGCTCTCCCTCCTGATACTGCAGCCACCATTTCCACCACTAACCGTTCTAAATGCCTCGATTCCTTTAAAATCCCGCCTCGAATCATCACCACACTCCGACATAGTCTTGACTTGTGAAATAAGAAATTAGAAACGTTTATCCGGAAACGCGCAGGAAACGTTTCGGTTTGACGTTTCTTGGCCGTCCCCTTCGCCTGACCGTTTCCTCCACGTTTCCTAATCGCCGGGGACGTTTCCCAGGCGTACCCGTCGCGTTTCCGTCCCCTTGCAGTCCCCGGGACGGGAGACGGCTGCTCCATGCCGTTTCTGTGCTTCATAGGTTGTTTCTAGGTGCAAAACTTTTGATCTGACCATGGTTTCCAAACTAAACACAACACACCAGGCACGACGAGGACCACAATAAAGACGGTCAAAAGCCTCAGGTGCTCCCAAACCATACACCAAATGACCCTTATTTAAGAATGATGCATGTTGAACGATCCTCATTCGAAGGCGCGGATACGGCAAGATAATTACCCATATCGCCCTTTCATTTTCCGAATAGCTTATCATATTCGTCATACTATTTTTCGGATATCGAACCAAAGCACGGTGGCCATAGTTAATCAGTAGAACATAACTCTGTACATCTGGCTCACAGATTCAGCACGAAAATTATATGTCTCCACGAAACTGATCGCTAAACCCATGTGCATACGTGTTATACTTAAAAGCACCAGTAAGGATTAAAAGTCATAAGAATCGCGTACGGTTGTACAGGAGACATGGCGTATACCTCGATTGACATCTAATAAAATATATACATTGAATGTCAGCAAAGGCGACTGCTTTTCAGTCAACAATGCTTTGTAAATAACCATCATTGAAGGAGCACTACTACGGACTCTACCTTCATGCTGCCTCCTTCACACCATCGGCCTACACAAAAATGTTGGTCAGATTACATCCACGGGCCGCTTTCCTTGAGCCACTACACAAGAGATCTCATCTCCCGCAAGCTAAGCACGACATTCTCTACGATCATCCATGGCTAGCGGCCTCATCTTGATTTTGTGCCGAATTTAAGATCTACGTTTTCTGGTCCACGCATACATGCTTTCTGCATCAATATTCATATATGCAACCTGCGGATCCGGGCTCGTCAAGCTTTATCACTCTGGTTACAGGTCCAATGTAATTTGAAGAACAAAAAACTTTCCAAATCGGAGGATTCATGATTTTACCTCCAACATATCTCTAGTGTATAAAAGAGACCATGGATGGGGAAAACCCAAAACTCTTTACTTGAATATCATGTGGAACACCTGTTGTTCCGCCATGACGTCTTACACAGTTACGTCACACCATCTCCATGACAGAAATCTGCTATGGCACACCATTCTCCTTGGCGAAGATCCACTATATGATGCTTCACGCCAAAAATATTTCAAGTCAGACTAATTTTCTACCACGCTTCGTCTCTCTTTGGATCCTCGCTTTGTCACTAGATCTTGGTTATTCAAGTTTTGCACACATGATTTATGGATCAATAACAGACAAATATGGATACTTACCTCTCCACACATGAGTTTCGGATGGACCAACGGCCAAATATAAGTTTCTGTTTGGATGTAGAAATTAATTCCCACAACGACATCTAGCACATTATCACATGTCGGTTCTTATATAACGTGGATGTTTCGATTCGCCAAATGATAGTTAAACTTCCAAAATATTCTCACATGCGAAGAGGGGTTTCATATATCATAAGCGTGTTAATAAACCAACTATCCTCATCTAAGGGCAACGAGATTTCAGATTATATCTTTTACTTGAACGTTCAGCTCTCTACAAGATTAGATGTCAATGACCATTTGCATGTACTTCTACAGGTAGAGTCACAAGCATGTTACACACTATATAGTTATGCATTGCATATCTGTCATTATTATTTGGCGACACGATGCATCATTATTCTGATATTCACAACCACAATGTCTGGTCGTGGACAACATATTTATTTGGCTATGGACCTGATCTTTACATAACTGTGCAACATACGGTCCTTTGGCTACGCGGCACATCAATATTCTTTCATGCTTCACGTACTACCATGGTATCGTCGTTTGGATATTCACCATTTGGCTATACATGTCATATTTTATTCGATTGTGCACGCCATCTCTTATTTGGCTAAGTGCCACATCTTCAACTGGCTATGAGCCATGTCGGATGACATTTATACTTCCCACATCACTCGGCCTACAGCTACAGCATGTGGTAATTTCGTAGTTGAAAAAATGCACGACGGAAACTAATATATTTGATAGATCGAATAAGTATTCCACACGCTATGCGAAAGGAAAAATACTTATTCCGATATGTATTGTCCACGCCGATAGGTAGCATGGATAACTATAAAACCCACTCGCCATAGGCTACAGGATTAGTTGCACAAGGTAGTTTAAACAAACATGATACCTACAATACTTGGTCAGTCGAATAAGTACCCTATATACTAATGCGCGATAAGAAAAATGTGTGATCAAGTGTTCACCCACGTTAAACGCACATAAAGCACTTTATTATATCAATAAGTGTTCATTCATGCCACATGCGTTATAAAACACTCTCTCATTTCAACAAGTGTTCATATAAACATTTGTAAACGCAATTCACCATCACATTTAAACTGCAAAATACGGTGAAGCGCATGTATGACAATACTAAACATAACATAGTTAATATGAACACCTACGCATTCCAAAGAGTATTAGTCACAAGAATACAACGCTAAAAGTGGGTATCTTGGTAATAGATGCACATAACCACTGATGAAAAACCAAGTACTTGTCCCACAATTATAAAACATTGTGGGAAACATACATAATGCTCTAAACACCCTTTTGGGATCACTGAGCATAGCACTTCTGCAGGGGTGTATTGCACTTCATCCTATCCAACTACAACGTTGATTGCCATACCCGGGTCATCAATAACAACGACTAGTGCAGCCACCAAGCGGTTTCACATGAGGTGGTACAAGATCCATACCTTAAGTTACAACCACCAACGGCTACACATTACGCTAACGGCTATATACCTAGTGACACGGACACGTGGCAAGGATCGTCAATGCATGGACATCAACCTTTTCAGTGGTTCGAATGTCATTTAGATCATTTTCTAAAGGTAATATATTTTCCATTTTCGGATTCATCCTAGTCCGATATCATTATTTTCAACCATAATTCCGGACTAGGGAACTCGAAGGGAGATGGTCTCAAATGCCGTACAAGTCATATGCGCATTAGGCCATGCCCATACTCAACAACCAAAACACTCAGCCTATTCCAAGGTTCGTGCGCGGTACATTTACGCATACGCGAAACCTTCGTCCCTCAAAGAGTGCACTAGTACAAAAGACTGCAACCGGGCTCTGCCCAACCAATTTCTACGATGAACAATCATGCGCCTTTCACTGCTCCATAATCTCCACTCACAGTTAAAGACAGACGTAACAAGCGTGGCTAGCAAAGCTCTCGCGCCCCGGCGTCAGGTGAGCCTAGAATTAATAGTTTTCACTTTCAAGCACTCCTAATGCGTCTAGTGATCCTCCCAGCGCTTGCACGCGAGAGCAACACTACACTGGGGGACTTGTAGGGGTAGGGTATTAGACCCGACCCAAACAACCCGTCATTGCCTTTATCATACTTTATTATGTTATTTATTATTTTATACTAACCCTCGAGGCCTAGCTCAGTATAGTTTACGCTATACTAGGCTGTGGGCTTGTAGAGAGAATCCCTAACTGGGCCTGGCCCATTGAGGTTAGGGTTTCCCATATCTCCTATATAAGGAGGTCTTCACCTCATTATTAGGGCATTAGACATAGGGAAAACACTTTTCGTAGCTGGAAATAGAGGATTCTTCCTTACCGGCCGTCTCTACCCCCTTCTCTCTTTTCTTCCGTGCAGGTCTAGGTTCAAGAGGAGGAACAAGGTGTGGATCTCGGTCTCCTGTGGAAAGCGGTGAGTCCGTTCTTTTACAAATGTTTTGGCCACTTCACCAGCCACTGCCGCACAGGGTCGTGACAACAAGCGATACCAGCACTTCCAGCACCACCGACTCAACTTGCAACCCTAGCAGCCGGCGCACAAATCTTATTATTAGCACTCTATAGTTAATGGTACGATCCTCGATGTTAGTACTTATACTTTACAATTTTTTTCTATTGTTCGATGTCGCCTCAACATACGATGTCATCTCTCTCTCTCTCTCACTCTCTCTCTAGTTATCGCACTTAGTCTAGGCTCACACACAAATCTTATTATTAGCACTATATAGTATATTACGATATAATAAGTTTTTATCCCTACTATGCGCCTTTAGGATAAGTTACGATAAACATGCAAACACCAAACTAATCGCGGGTGCACACGGGATTATCTATGTAGGTGCATGGAGATTGTAGTAAATTCTAATGGTGCCATAACGTTAAAATCATTGTTAAGCGTGGTGGATACACCGCTGTTACTTCTTATATATAAGCTTCTTAACCATGTCGAAAAAGTGTGACATCAATTCACGGGACGGAGACGGTATGGTCAAAGCATGGTGGATACGCTGCTGGTACTTCCTGCTTTGCCATGCTAATAAAACTCTCGTGGAGAAATGCCATGTGTAGTTGAACGTTATTAGACCTTTTATATTATGATGACTATTTTCACACGCTAAACTCCTTCTCAAGGCGTAACATCTCATCAGTTCTCTATCGCACCATCGCTAGACTTTTCGCAAGTCTACGGAAACGCAATCTCGCTTTTGATGAAATCTATTTTACTTCGCCATCGCTCTCTCTCCCTCTCGACGCTTTAACGCTTATCGTATCTCTCATTCTTACCGCTTCGCTATTCCAATCGCCGAACCATTCCCGCGCACTCTTATCGCTAACCAAGTATGCAATCAGCTTCTCCGCTCAAGCTACTTGGCTTACTACTATAACTTGGTCCAACCATTTGCCGCTTGAATCAAAATCCATCCATGTCATGTCGGCACACATGACATCATTCCACGGGATGGAAGGGGTATGGCTAAAACATGGTGGATACGCCGCTGGTACTTCCTATATATAAGTGTTTTAGCCATACTAACAAACTTTCGTGGAAAGATGCCATGTGGGGCTTGACGCTAATTAAACTTTTGATACCGATAAAACTTGTTTTATTACCTTATGTTTCAGAATTAAATGGAAAGTTTTCAAAAAAATTTGATTTTTATTAAAACCTTTTGACCAATAAAACCCTTCTTTACAATGTGAGTATAAACCGACTCAGCCTAATGCTGCATTGTAAGAAAATTTTTCATAGAACAAGCTTTTGTAATAACTCAACTTTTCGAAGACTTAAAACTTTTTTTTGTAATAACTTAACAAAACCTTTCGGAAACTTAAAACATTTTGATCAAATTACTATCCTCTATTCAAGCAAGACGCCTTCGCTCATCGATTTCCCTTGTCACCGAGACGCTCTCACTTGTCAATCCTCGCCCGATCGCTCATTCATCCTCAACTTACCCTAACGCCTCCATCTCTGTTTAATCGCGTGAACTCTCAAAGTCTTCCTCTCAAACAAATTTCGGGACAAAATTTCCTAAAGTAGGGGAGACTGTAACAACCCGCATTTTCACACTCATTGATCTTATGCCTAGCGCCAGAGATTCGGATCATAATGTGAACTATATCGCATACTACGCTACTTCGCATACTTTCACACTACTTCGCTTAGTTCAACACGACACATCGTACTTCACGACGCATTCACTTACCATGCCCTCGCTTATACTAAGATACCGCGTGATATTTTTTACAAAGGCTACTCGCTCACTTACACACCAACGCGACACTCACAAAACTTGGGAACTAACACGCGTTGTATCTCACTTAATTATCTCATCCACACGCATAATGCATGAAACGCTCAACGGAATGCGAATTCGAAACACAGTTATTTATGTTATTTATAGTATACATATAGGAAGAGGATCATGAGAAAACTAGAAAACTAACTAAAAAAGCCAAAAAAAAGCATACTTACAATTTTTTTTACAATTTTTTTATAAAATATGTATAAAAAAACATTAAAAAAAAAAAACTTGTACTGCACATGTGCACTATATGTGTACTACATATATGTATTATATGTATATGTTGCACAGGTGCATTATATGCTTTTCTTATTTTATATTTTTTAATTTTTTTATATATTATATATATAGCGATTTTTATTAAAAAAAAAATATTTTGATATGTTTTTTTTTTGTTTTTACTTTTTTAGTTAGTTTTTTGGTTTTCTCATTTAAACTAGTTTTCTCATGATCCATCCCCTATATATATAGGGTAAGGTTCATGCAAGAACTACCTTTATTGCGAGAACCGCGAGAACCACCTTTATTTCAAAATAAAATCTAAAAAAATCAAAAAAGCACTCAATTTTTTTTAATATTAAAAAAAATCGCTATATTTCGTCCCCCCTCCCAAAAAAAAACTTTTTTTTCCGAGTAACAGTTATCCATGCACATGTGCATATATATCATAACTTCGACAAATTCCGTAATACATTATCAGTAGTAGACAATTGCACTTTAATTTACATTGCCATCCGTAATACACTATTTTTTACATTACCAATATTTAAAATGCACATGTGCACCATTATGTATAACCATTATATAACGGGTTTTGGTACAAAAAGTTTGTGATTTTGAATGATGAAGTAGGCCCATATACATGTTATTTGGTTAGTTATATCTAGTGGTTTATGGTTTGTTTATAGTTGTCACCTTATGATGTAATATGTTGATTGGATAGTATATATGATGTTGATATACATGTAACAAAGTGAACATATTGGTATTGGTATTGTATTATAGATGGTAGGAGGTAATGGTATTGTATTATGGATGGTAGTAGGTAATGGAAGTGTATTATGGATGGTATGATAGATGAAAGAGAAAGTGTATTCAAAGTAGTGTACCAAAACACCTTATTTCATGTTGATACATATAAATGCACATGTGCATTTATAATATTCGTAACATAAAAAGTAGTGTATTACACATGGTAGTGTAAATGAAAGTACAATTTTCTAATGTTTGTAACGTATTACGGAATTTGTCGAAGAAATGGTACATATGCACATATGCATGGTAGTGTATTATGGATGGAATGATAGATGAAATAGAAAGTGGATTCAAAGTAGTGTACCAAAACACTTTATTTCATGTTGATACATATAGATGCACATGTGTATTTCTAATATTGGTAACGTAAAAAGTAGTGTATTATACGTGGTAATGTAAATCAAAGTATTGTCCAATGTTTGTAATGTATTACGGAATTTGACAAAGAAATGATAAAAATGCACATGTGCATGGATAACTGTTACTCAAAAAAAAGTTTTTTTTTTTGAATTTTTTTTAATTGTTGACGAAATATAGCGGATTTTTCAAAAAAAATATAAAGAAATTTTTTTTGGGTGTTTTTTAGATTTTTTAGGTATCTTTGGGTGGTTCTCCCGGTTCTCGCAATAAAGGGTGGTTCCTAACGGATCCTTATCCTATATATATATATATATATATATATATATATATATATGTATGTATATATATATATGTATGTATGTATGTATGTATGTATGTATGTATGTATAACTATAAATAACATAAATAACCGTGTTTCGAGTTTGCGTTGCGTTGAGAGTTTCATGCATTATGCGTTTGGACGAGATAATTAAGTGAGATACAACGTGTGTTAGTTCCCAAGTTTTGTGAGCGTCGCGTTGTGGGTAAGCGAGCGAGTAACCTTCGGAAAAAATCACGCGGTATCTTAGTATAAGCGAGGGCATGGTAAGTGAATGCGTCATTAAGTGCGATGTGTCGTGTTCAAATAAGTGATGTAGTGCGAAAGTATACGAAGTAGCGTAGTAAGCGATATAGTTCACATTATGATCCAATCTCTGGCGCTAGGCGTAATGAGAGCAATGAGCGTGAAAATGCGAGTTGTTATAGTCTCCCCTACTTTAAGAAATTTCGTCCCGAAATTTATTTGAGAGGAAGACTTTGAGAGTTCACGCGATTAGATAGAGACGGAGGCGTTAGGGTAAGTTGAGGATGAACGAGCGATCGAGCGAGGATTGACAAGTGAGAGCGTCTCGGTAAGATGGGAAATCGATGAGCGAAGGCGTCTGGCTTCAATAGAGGATAGTAATTTGTTCAAAATTTTTAAGTTTCCGAAAGGTTAAGTTATTACAAAAAAGTTTTAAGTTTTCGAAAAGTTGAGTTATTACAAAAGGTTTCAAGGGAAAAGCTTGTTTTATGAAAATTTTTCTTACGACGCAGCGTTAGGCTGAGTCGGTTTATACTCACGTTGTAAAGAATGGTTTTATTGGTCAAAAGGTTTTAATAAAAATAAATTTTTTTTTTTAAATTTTCCGTTTAATTCTGAAACATACGGTAATAAAATAAGTTTTATCGGTATCAAAAGTTTAATTAGCGTCAAGCCCCACATGGCATCTTTCCACGAAAGTTTGTTAGTATGGCTAAAACACTTATATATAGGAAGTACCCGCGGCGTATCCACCATGTTTTAGCCATATCGCTTTCGTCCCGTGGAATGATGTCATGTGTGCCGACATAACATGGATGGATTTTGATCCACGCGGCGAATGGTTGGACCAAGTTATAATAGTAAGCCAAGTAGTTTGCGCGGAGAAGCTGATTGCATACTTGATTAGCGATCAGAGTGCGCGGAAATGGTTCGGCGACTGGAATATCGAAGCGGTAAGAATGAGAGATGCGATAAGCGTTAAAGCGTCGAGAGGGAGAGGGAGAGAGAGAGCGATGGCGAAGTAAAATAGATTTCTTCGAAAGCAAGATTGTGTTGCCGTGGAGTTGCGAAAAGTCTAGCGATCGTGTGATAGAGAACTTAAGAGATATTACGCCTTGCGAAGGAGTTTTAGCGTGTGAAAATAGTCATCATAATATAAAAGGTCTAATAACGTTTAACTACACATGGCATTTCTCCAGCGGCGTATCCACCCTGCTTTAACCATACTGTCTCCTGAATAGAGTCACACTTTGTCGACATGGTTAAGACACTTATATATAGGAAGTACCAGCGGTGTATCCACCACGCTTAACCATGCTTTTAACGTTATGGCACCATTAGAATTTACTACGATCTCCATGCACCTACCAAGATAATCCCGTGTGCACCCGCGATTAGTTTGGTTTTTGCATGTTTATTGTAACTTATCCTAAACGCGAATAGTAGGGGTAAAAACGTATTATATGGTAATATACTATATAGTGCTAATAATAAAATTTATGTGTGAGCCTAGACTAAGTGCGATGACGAGAGAGAGAGGGAGAGAGAGAAAGATGACATCGTATGTTGAGGCGACCTCGAACAATAGAAAAAAATTATAAAGTATAAGTACTAATGTCGAGGATCGTACCATTAACAATGTCGTTCTGCACCTGATCGGTGTTGACGTTGACGACTTCTTCTGCTGGGGCTGCGGCTTGCTGGTACTACTGGTGTGTCGGCTGCTAGGTTTGCGAGTTGAGTCGATGGTGCTGGAAGTGCTAGTATCGCTTGTTGTCATGGCCCTATGTGGCAGTGACTGGTGAAGTGGCCGAAACATATGCAATTTGCGCAATAGCGGCAGTCGGCTCCAGCCTGGTGGTGGTATGTAATCTCTGACACGGGGGAGTCCCAGGGTACGCGCGCCTTGGATAAGGTGTGTGCTTTTGTGGTGATTCAATTGTGTAACAAATTCCAAATGAATTATCAATCAATGAAATTTTTGTGTTTTATTTACGAGATTTGTATTTCTATTGTGACAATTGCACGTATTCAGTTCTTGGACGATTCCGAACTCTTAAACAACTTCTAGAAGTGAAATCGCAAACTATTACGCAAACGTAATCAGTTTAACGCGACGTACACTCCGGAACAATGACATAATCTAAACATACCCTAAATACCCTTTACATAACTTAGAAATAAGTTTTGAGGGCTTCGGTATGGCAAACACTAGTTTATTCAAGCTCAGGGCTATTTTGTAAATTCTGCGAAACTATGCTGATTCGCGTATATCATTATCCGGAACATGTACGCACATCCAAGAATTTTTGTAATCATTAAAATCTTGTATTTTAGTGATTGTAATGCAAAAATATCATTCGTTGCGCATTTACGGTCATTTGCGCGTTCGTTACGATTTCCGTCGTAATTAACCGAAAACCGCAACCATACGACCGAACGAACCGCCACCCGAGACATTTTTGAATGTATTTCAAGTTCCCTATGCTTTAACGTCCTTATAAATCTTAAAAATGGAGTTAACGGGTGTTAGAAGTGCCAAAACGCGACGAAACGAGTTCAGGGGCTTGTTCAGCCAATTTTCAAAACTTGCTGTCAGCTAAGGGGCTTACGGACCGTAAGCTCATAGCCCTTACGGTCCGTAAGGACCCCCCAGCTTAGCAGAAACTTGGCAGCTTCTTGTTTACTTCCTTGGACACTAATCTTTCGAAATTGCCACACTTCTTCTGGTTGAAACACATCATCATACACTTGTAATGGTCCTACAACCTCCCCTAACACATGGAATGATCTTGTGCAAGCTCCACAAGTATAAATAGGTGTGGTATGCAACCACATTCTTTGCTCATTCCTTCCCTTTCTCTCTATAACTCTAAGTGGAGAACTCCCACATTGTTAGAGGTCTCCCAACTGAGCTTTCTAAGTCTTTTCCTTCATCATTGGCTGCCTTGAGCACAAGTAAGTGTTCTAACTTAGCCTTGTTCATTCATTTTAGCTATTTCAAGCTAAAATTCAAATAGTGTTTGACTTTCAGCTTTGACCATTAATTGGTCAAGACAAAGTTCAATAGAACTTTGCAACGTGATCGTAATCACGATAGTTATGATCCTTAGCGATCATTCCTACTAATTTACCACGTTACTAGTCAAAGTGACGAGTCAAAATTTCAGTCAAAAGTGCGCATTATGTGCATTTTACGAAGGAAACATTTTTAGGTATCAAAACACTTTGTTTTGATATCAAATCAGTTTTCTAACTTAGTTAAACATGTTTAACTCGTCACTTTAGTTTAGTGCTTATTTAGGGTCATAAGTCGAGCGGTCTTGACCACTGCTTGACTTTCGAATCTGACCCGTTTGGTCGATCTTAGGATCCAAACAAACACATATTGTGACCATAGTTGGTCGATCTGAGGAATAACCTTAGCCATCTCCTTGGCCATGAGCGAGGCGATCCTCTTATCGGTGTTTCTTCTGGCTTGACGTCGCGTATTGGAAGTGTTCGAGGACATCTAGACAAAGAGATTTGGAATGAGATTCGATCATAATGGATTTTGAAATTGCGTTGCGATTTAGCGCGTTAAAAACTTGTTATAGTTGATATAGTAACACGTATTTCTAAGATTCACATAGGAAACACGTACTTCCTAGATTTCCCACGTATTCACATAAGCACATGTAACCACATACTATTTATACGTAAATATATACGTATATATATATATATATATATATATATATATATATATATATATATATATGGCGTGAGGACGCGGTTAGGAGAGTTGTTAGGATTTAGTTTTGTTGCGAGTATTAGCTATTGTTTTAGATTGTGATGGCTGTGCGAGTTGTGCATATAAAACGAGAAATCGATGAAGCGTAAAATCTCCAAATCGAAAACACATAAGCATAATAAAATTTGATGATGCATAAAATCGGCCATTGCAGGCTTAAAATCAATAGAGCATCATGGATTTTGAGACAGCGACTACCCAAAGTGATTCGACTACTCCTCTTGAGTCCGGGTACACGCTTTGGCCTAATAGGTGAATACTCTCACCGCAGTGCGGCTAACGACATTACCTTTCCGGTTACTACGTGTCCCGAGTCATAGGAACAATCGAGACTTTGGTGAGATTTAAAATCGTTGAGTGGGACAAGTTGTCAAGGTTCGGGTTTCACCCCTAACTTAATAACTTCGAATCCTTTATCGTGGTTTCCCTCCCTGACCCAACAGGAGGTTACCACCGGATAGAATGGGAAATTTCAGTTAAAATGTGGATATCACTCCTAACTTAACGAGAATTTCGTGCTAATCGGAATACCTAGAGTGAGTGATTCGTCGAGAGTCCGCGGTTTTCACACCTAATCTCGACAAATCGACTCGTTTGTGATGTACGAGTATCTTTGCAACTTCGTGTGTTGTGTCCAAGTCTTAGGAAAGATGTTGGTGCATATGTCTGTCGCCTACGTATCGAGTCTGAGTGAATAGGGCTTAATCTGTTAGAAACGAGGCGTATTTATGTGAGCTAGGAGCCAAGTTCGCTCATGATGGTAATGTTGAAGTCAAGTTCGCCGAACTTCATCCTTCATCAGCGAACTTGGGAAACTATAAATAGATGCCTTGGGATTTCATTTGTAACTTGGAGAGATTTTGGCACAGAGACGACAAAGCTCTGTTGGATCCGGTTCTCAAATGTATTGAACTTTAGATCAATGAAAACAACCTTTAAATGAGTAATTCTTGTTATTTGGTTAACTTGTTATTAGTTTCCGCCTAATCGGACAATAGATAACAAATTTAGGTTCCCGTGCTAATCGTGGACGTTCCTACAAGTGGTATCAGAGCCTGGATACCTAAATTTGTTGGAATCAAGACAAGAATTTCTCTATTTCATCTCCATTCTATCATTTTTCTTAACATTTTCTCATATTTGATGATTTCATGGTCAAAAATGGGTGATTTTTGAATGTCATGTAAAACACACTAATAACAAACCCCTGAGAGTTTGGACATCAAATTCAATCAAATTGATATCAAAAAGTTGGAAAAACCATGTTTTGGAATCAAGTTTCAGCCGAACTTAAAATCAAGTTCGACCGAACTTGATTAAAATTTCTTTGATTTTAATCAAGTTCGACCGAACTTGATAGAATTTTCAGGATTTCTTCTGAAGTTCGCTCAAACTTGAGAAATATTCCAACATTTTTACACAAGTTCGACCGAACTTGAGTAAATTGTTGATTTTCTCACACAAGTTCGCCCGAACTTTAGAATTTTCTTGAAAATTTTCATAAGTTCGACCGAACTTACCTATTTTTCTTGAATCTTTTCACAAGTCCGCTCTAAAGTGTGATTTTTATCAAATCCCACATCAAGTTCGACCGAACTTGATAAGTCTGTGACAAGTTCGCCCGAACTTGTCTAAGGTTCCTAAAAAAAGGCATGAAAATCCCGAAAAACGTCACGAGCATTATATATCGTTAGAATCGTATCGACGAGACGATTTTAAAGATATAATCGAGTAAAAATTGTTTTCGGAAAAAGTTTAAACGTTTTTAACGTACCGACTGTCGATTAAAACGTAAGTTTTTGCTAAAATTGTCTATTACTAATTAGTTTTCGAGTGTTTTTTGATTGTATTTTCAGATAAGTCTTCAGGTTATCAAAATGGAAGATTTCCACAACGTGTTCGTTTCTCAAGTGGCTTCCTCATCAAATGCGAACGTTCTTGCGGCGAACCAAATGAATATCGACAGTGAAATGGGCACTACGTCGAAACCGCCAAAGCTAATGAGCATGGACGAGTTTGAAGGATGGAAAGAAAAGTTTGTAAATTGGATACAAGCGAATCAATTCAACAGCTGGGTCGCAGTTGAGGATGGTTACAAGCGGCCAAAAGATGAGCATGATCAAGATCTTCCTCTGAACAAATTCTCACCGACCGACAAAGACAA
The DNA here is from genome assembly GCA_947069175.1 of Scalesia atractyloides. Classification (NCBI taxonomy): domain Eukaryota; kingdom Viridiplantae; phylum Streptophyta; class Magnoliopsida; order Asterales; family Asteraceae; genus Scalesia; species Scalesia atractyloides. The sequence continues at coordinate 46,568,980 of CAMTDV010000010.1, forward strand.
TTATGTTGCTGAGAAGAAAATGATTAGCTTGATCCAACAATCAGTAAAGGAAGACATCCTGATCTTATTGTCGGAATCTGAAACGTCACAAGAATTATGGCATTCTCTCTGTGACAAATTCAAAGGAAGCGATGAAATGATCAAAAGTAAAAAGGCCTTGATCAAGAAAGAGTTTGAGATTTTCACGATGATCAAAGGTGAGACTATGAAGCAGATGATTGATAGATATTGTCATCTCATGGTCCAGATGCGAAGACATGATATCAAAAGATCTAATGAAGAGCAAATCAAGAAGTTGGCCGATGTACTTCCAGAAGGAGAATGGACAACATATCTGATGATTCTAAAGAATAGTTCATCTTGGAGACATTTCAAGTTGTCATCTTTCATCGACAAATTGGAAGGTCATGAAATGGAGTTGATGAAAATTACTAAATCAAAGAATGCTAATGTTGTTCAAGATGTCGGTGTTTATTACAAAGGAGGTGTTCAAGATACTCCAATTCAAAGCCCGAAAATTCAAACAGCATTTAGTGAAAATACAAATTCTTCTCCAAATCAAAGTTTTCCATATGCTGGATATACAAGTGCTAGTTCAAGAGACAAGCCAAGCAAGTTATGATTCAAATGTTTTCCAGTGCAATATAGCAGTTGATTTGAAGAATGTATTTCCAGAAAAAGTGGCTAAACAGCACATAGCACTTCTCGCTACCGTTCTCGAATCATATGAAAGTCTTGTTGCTGGAAAGATCGGTACTCCAGAAATGACAACAGAAGATTATGATCAGGTAGACGAAGAAGAATTGGAGCTAATGGATATCAAATGGAGTTTGGCATCTATCATCAGAAGAGTTACAAAATTTGTGGCACTCACTGGAAGGGATATTGGTAAGTCAAACAACAAGCTTGGTTTTGACAAGACAAAAGTCACATGTTTCAGGTGTCATCAAAAGGGACACTTTAAACGTGAATGCAATAATCAAGAAACAAGTGGAAACCAAAATCCTTTCGGCAGTAACAATGAGTACTAGAAGAAAGCTTTTCAATACAAGCCATATCCAAAAAGAACGCAAGTCGAAGTAGAAGATAAATCTGCAAAGAAAACCGAACAAGCTCTTGTTGTTACTCATGAAGAAGATGGTTTTGATTGGAACAGATACATTGGAAAGAAAACTGGTGTTGCTATGATGGTAGAGGTAGTGGATGATTTTGAGACATCTTATGTTGATGTTGCTCTAGAAAACGCCATCTTGGAAGGTTACGGGCAAAGAGCTGAGGAAGAAGAAATAGCTTACCTAGAAATGCAAAAACAAGAAGCTCTGAAACTAGAAGCAGAAAAGGTAAAAGCTAAGGTAAGTTTGTCTGTAAAGGAAGTTGTGAAAGTTGTGGAGGTTGAAAAACCTTGCACAAAGTGTGCAAATCCTTTTGAACCGTGTCTTGCAAAGGTCGAAGTCATAAGAGAATTGACTGTACATAATGAAAATTTTCGTTATGATTACAGAAACATGAAAGAAGCTTATGACAAAATACAAGGCAAATATAAAAATGTCGAACAAGCTAATTTTGAACTTGGTGCTAATGTAAAAATGATAAATGCAACACTAATTGAAAAACAAAAATCTATTAACATGTAAATTAATACCATTGCTAAAACATAGCGTGAGCTTTATGACATAAAGATAGAAACAGAACGAGTAAGACAATTGTTAAAAAGTTACACCACAAACGCTTATGTCATTGATCACATTCTTCCTACGATCAAATCGGAGGAAAATGATGGTAAACCACAGCGTAAAGAATACGGAAGTGTTCCTCCACCACTTCTTGCAAGTTATTCCTGCAAAAAAAGATGATGAGATTGAAAAGGCTTTCAATATATTTCTTTTATCAGAAAAGAAAAATAATTGCCTGAGAACATTGACGTAGACTTCACGAAATCAAATGATGACAATGAAGCGGTGGTTAAAAATGTGGTTAAAAGTGTTCTGGGAAATGATTCTGATGAAGCATCTCTGAAAGCGCCTAATCAAGTTCAAACAACTCGGAATCACAATCTGAAGATAACGATTCATCATCAGAACATGATCTAAGTGATGATCCTAATGTTGTTATGTACAAGATTAAGGAATCTGATAGATTATATTTCGATGATACTTTTCCGATTCGGAACGTGAGAGAAGATCAACTTGACAAATTTTTCAAACTTGTAGAAATTTCATCAGATGATCTTGAGAAAAACGAGAAAATATTTTACTCAAACCCAAAAGGAATGCTAACAATTATCGAAAGTTTGTGGTGATTTTCCTGAAAACAGAAGAGCAGGATAGGGTTTGGAGGAAAATGAAGAACAACCGAGAAGGAACCAGAAGTCGCTATTTCATGGATACAAAGGTAAACACATGAAGTTTGTGTATGGGACGAATACGGTTCAAGAAGAAGGTATGATTGGTAAGAAATCAAATGATGAATTCAAGAAAGAGAAAGAACTTCGGGACAAGGCTAAAACCAAATCCACAAGTGGAGTAAAACCCACTAGTGGAAATGTTTCTGATAATCGAACTTGCTTTAAATGCAATACTGTTGGTCATATTGCTCGCAAGTGTCTGAATCTAAAGCATGTGTTTCCATGAAGAAATACTGTGTCAAAAGATGAAAACAAAAACAACCAGAGATTGTGAATTCTGATACAGTGTCAATAGAAACTATGAATCAAAAGATGAAGTGAAACCTAAAACGAGTTCAAGGTTTGAAAACTCAATTTTTGGAAAAGGTGAAACTTCAAGATTTAATGAAAACAAAGATTAGATTCTATATCAAGAAAGCGAGAAGCAAGCTACAATCATGGGTTGCTAAGAAAAGGCTTTCATCAGCAGAAAAACCAAAGTCTGTTGCTGATAAAACTGAAAATATCAAAACAAACGAGTCAGTGATTAAACAGACAAAGAAAGAAAATGACGAAATGTTTTCAGAATCGACATTGGACGAAATGTTTGATGATGATTTTGAATATGATGAAGAGTTAGAATATGGTATGATGCTTATCATGTCAAATCCAAAACCAAAAAGGTTTGGATTTCCTTATTCAAATAGTTGCTTTGTGTGCAGGAGTTCCAAAAGATCTGCTTGTTAAAGTCAAATCTGGATAATGGAGCTTCATGATGTTTTAACTTATTTAGAATGTCTTAATCTTTTTCGTTTTCGAAATTACAAGTGGTTAAAAAAGAAGAAGTTGAAAAGAAAATTTGTCAAAAGTCAATTTCTGCAAATTCACACGTTGAACGAAACTCTGATTTTATAACCATTTATGCTTTCATATTAAAAGAAATTTTAATGGTTATGCAGATGCAGATGAAAAAAGGATCGGACGACGAGGTCTCGTGATCCGCAGTGGTTTGTTATCTTTTTAGAATAGAATTTCTTAAAATCCAAAATCCAAAAATATGTTTTTGATTTTAGGGGGAGTAAGAAATTTTTAGAAAAATCAAAAACATATGAAAAAGTTAAAAATTCAAAAACATTGAAAAATGCAAAAAGTATATAAACATTGAAAAAAGACAAAAAGAATTCGGTGTCACAAAAAGAAAATGATAGTACATCAGTGGACTATCACAGTATGCTAAAGAAATGTAAAGTTTAAAAGTGATAAACAAGTCTTACTATGGATGTGTCGATAGGCTTTACACGTTCAGTAGTTTGTTTCCGGGATATAAACTAAATTTTACAACTGCTTAATCTTGTGGATTAACACGTTTTGGATATATGGACTTAGTACTCTGAAATTTTGATTGAATGGTTGCCTGATTCTGAGATACAAGGTCTTTATAGATGATTGATATCTGGGGTATTATACAAGTTCTTCTGATTTTGCGGAAGCAATAGCCTAGAACTTCTACTATGCTTTTGCTATAAACCCCTAAACTGCATGCAAAACTTGAAAAGTATAGAAAGATCTAATCAGTTGCAGTGCTTAAAAGATTCCTTAAATGGAACACACCTTAAAGGCGAGCCTTCATCTCTTTGTTTGTGTCGTAGTACTAACCTGAGCTCTCAAGGCCTCGCATAACCCAGATACGGATATCAATTACGCTATATTCACCTGTAAGATGAAATCTAGGGAATCTGGATTCGGGAATATATTCAAGAGGTGGGAACCATAGATAAGTCAAGTTTCATAATTCATACCCTAAGATATCTTGGAACAATTGAGAAATGTGTTGAAGTTTAAGAGGACAAACATATCGACAATCTAGGTAAACGAGTTTAAAACTTAAAGTCATCAAAAAGGTTAACGGTACTGGTGATATGTCTCAAACAACTGATATGATCCTTAAAATCAAATTCATAAAAATATGTCTGTAAATATGTTTGTACATAGTTTACTTTCTTAATTGCTTTTCATATAAAAATCAAAAAGATTTTCAGTGTGTTTTAGCATAAACTTTCCAAAATTCAAAAAGATTTTGTTTCTACATTAGTTTTCAATGAGCCAATGTTGGAGAACAGATCACCGAAGTCTGGTAAGAAAATCTGATGAAGGTTTAAAAGTTCATTAATTTTACAATTTAAAATCAGATTGTTCATAACGGTTTTTCAAACTGAGGTCATTAATTTGAACTCGGTTTGATATATTTGGTTAATCATGGTCATTAACTTGGACTTGATCAACTAAGTGGATTTTCACGAATAATAAAAATGAGAAAGTTGAATGTCTTAAAGGTAAAATGTATTCAAGATCATTAAGTTGAACTTGAAACAAAAATTTTGAAAATTTAAATCTGAAACGTTTATTTGAATATCAGAAAGTATTTAGACAGGAAGTATAGATTGAGGGGAGTTGATAAAGCAAAATCTGAAAACACCAGAAAACTTAAAGCTAGGGGGAGTAAAGACCAAAGCAAAGGGGAGTCTGAAGGATAAAGCTTAAAGCTAGGGGGAGCATGTTGATTAAAAAGTTTTATCAAGACAAAGCTCAAGAAAGAGAAAGAGGATATAAAGATCAAGATGTTAAAGTTTATTCAAGAACTAAAGATCGAAAGACTCAGAAGATTTTTAAAGTCAATGACTGCGGCAACATCCAAGGGGGAGTCTGTTGCTGCATATGTCTGTTGCCTACGTCATTATGTATCGAGTCTGAGTGAATAGGGCTTAATTTGTTAGAAACGAGGTGTATTTATGTGAGTTAGGAGCCAAGTTCGCTCATGATGGTAATGTTGAAGTCAAGTTCGGCCGAACTTGACTATGTCAAGTTCGCCCGAACTTCATCCTTCATCAGCGAACTTGGGAAACTATAAATAGGTGCCTTGGGCTTTCATTTGTAACTTGGAGAGATTTTGGCACAGAGACGGCGAAGCTCTGTCGGATCCGGTTCTCGAATGTATTGAACTTTAGATCAATGAAAACAACCTTTAAAATTCTTGTTATTTGGTTAACTTGTCGTTAGTTTCCACCTAATCGGACAATAGATAACAAATTTAGGTTCCCGTGCTGATCGTGGACGTTCCTACAAAAGACTTCATATAGTATTTTAAGTCCAAAGATAATGTTTTAATCGGATGAGCAAGGAATAAGCACACAGTTCTATACCATAGTCTAGGCAATTTACCTAATTCCCTATAGTTATAGCTCTGATACCTATCTGTCACACCCCAACCGATGGCGGAATCATTGGGATGTGGCACTAAGCGACGAGATTGTTCGATAGAATCCATAACAACTATTATATGAAAATATTTAACAAGGTTCAATTTCCCATAAAACTAAACAAATATTCATACAATAATTGAAATAAATCCATGTTTCTCAAACAATTAAACAAAACTAAACAACTAGATTAAGCGGGTTTCTAGAGAGTCCTAATCTTGATTTGAGATAACCTGCGTTTAACCTCCAACATACGTTAAAATAATGTCAACACAAAAATGTACTGGTGAGCATACAAGTTTTGATAGCATAGTAGATAAAAGGGTCGTGAATTTCGACATACATAAACATGATCAACACAGCATATAAGCAGATTAGACAATTACACATGCTAAGTCTCGTGTAGCAGCGAAGGGGAGGTGTGAAGCCCTTAACCAGACCCCGTTGGGTGCGAGCAAACTATAGTACCATGCTAGCCAAGGTGGAATTTAACAAGTAACAGACCTATCATATATGTATCTAGCATCACGTGTAAATATGTAAACAGATATTCGCGTGTGATAAATCAATTTAATGCGTGTAGTGAGTGTGTTTTGTTATGGGCGTATGTTACACCCAAAAAGTGCGTTTAAAGCGACAAAGGGTCAAGCATACTCATAGCGAGTGCGTAAAGAGTAACCGAGAGCGAGAATGTGGTGAGAAAAACGACGGGACAACCTGCACTTAGGAACAGAAGTGCATCAGTCTTCCAGGTTGCTGAAACGGTCGAAACGGAGAGTCATGCGAGAAACAGGTTGTTCGTACGAAGGGGGGATTTCGTACGAAACATGTTTTCGTGCAAAATGTATTTTTGTACGAAACGTGTTTTCGTGCGAAAATGCCTGTTTCGTGTCCAAAATCTAGTGTTTTCGCGTCATTCTTCTGGAAATCGAGTGCTCATCCCCCCAGCCTTAGGCCACTGATCGAACCTAACGCCGAAGAGGTCTTTGGAGCGAGTGATTCGTTGTGGAAACTTGGACTGGGTCGTACGAACCCAAAGTGATTCGTGCGAGCCAGTCCAGTTTGCACAAGTGACTGTTCTTGCGTCTGTTGTGCAACCGGACCTGGGATTTGGTCGAAAACGGATGTAGTTTCGAATCCTTTAACACCGCTTCATCCCACTTATGTAGTGCACAGAACATGTGTTGGTTTTGTCCGTTTTAGTGTAAAAATCGAGTTTTAAAACCGTTTCCTTAGGATCAACACTTGGTGAGTTTGAAACAACAAGATTTCTAGTCTTGAGAAGCCAAAGCTATCTCAGACATGCTCGGTTAAGTGCGATTCCAGATGAAAATCAGAAGTTTTTATGAAAAAGATGGAGGTTTTCATAAATAGAGAGATTTAGATGAAATCGGAGATACACTCATGTGAAATCATTGTGATTAGCGTGGAAATCGTATCCTTCTTACTTGAGAGTAGAGAAATGCGTGGAGTGTGGGTTTCGTGCGAGTGATAGCAAGTGGGAGTGCGTGTGCTAAGTGTGGTATTTATAGGAGAGTCGTAAGGAGAGACACTGGTTAGCATTTCGCACGAAAAATGCTCAAACTATATGAAATGCTTAATCCGTACGAAAAATGGTCAATCCGCACGAAAACTGCTCAATCCGTACGAAAAATGGTCAATCCATATGAAAAAGGCTCAATCCATACGCAAAATGGTCAATCCGCACGAAAAATGCTCAATCCGTACGAAAAATTCTCAACTAGTACGAAAAATGGTCAATTCGTACGAAAAATGGTTATTTCGTACATATTGATCAGTTCGGTGCTTTCGTTCGTATTAGTTAGTTATATGAAGCGTTTTAACGAGGCATATGGATCATGAGAAAACCAAAAAACTAACTAAGAAGGCCAAAAAACATATCGAAATTTTTTTTGATTGTTTTATAAAAATTCGTATATATATTATATAAAAAAACTTTAAAAAAAATAAAAAAACATATAATGCGCATGCGCAACATATACATATAATGCACATGTGTAGTACACATATAGTGCACATGTGCAGTACAAGTTTTTTTTTTTGAAAATTTTTTATACATAAAAAGCAACGATTTTTTATAAAAAATTGTAAAAAAAAATTGTATGTTTTTTATGTTTTTTTTTTTTTTGCTTTTTTAGTTAGTTTTCTAGTTTTCTCATTTGTATCTAGTTTTCTCATGATCTTTTCTATATATATATATATAGAGGATGGATCATGAGAAAACTAGTTTAAATGAGAAAATAAAAAAAAACTAACTAAAAAATGCAAAAAAAAAACATATCAATTTTTTTTTATTTTTTTTGTAAAAAATCGCTATATATATTTTATAAAAAAATTTAAAAAAATAAAAAAAACATATAATGCACATGTGTAGTACATATATAGTGCACATGTGCAGTACATATATAGTGCACACGTGCAGTACAAGTTTTTATTTTTTTTGAAAAAAAAGTTTTTTATATATAAAATGCAGCGATTTTTTATAAAAAAAAATTGTAAATTTTTTTATGTTTTTATATGCTATATATATATATATATAAATATATATATATATATATATATATATATATATATATAGGTAGAGGATAATGAGAAAACTAGATATAAATGAGAAAACTAGAAAACTAACTAAAAAGCCTAAAAAACATATAAAAAAATTGAAAATTTTTTATTAAAAATCGCTACTTTTCATTAAAAAAAACTTGTACTGCACATGTGCATTATATGCTTAAAGTTAGGTTTTGAGTTTAGTTTAGCTTTTAGGATTAGGTTTTTTGGAGATTTAGGATTAATATTAGGTTTTTGGGTGTGGGGGGAGGGGGGTTTAGGTTTTTGGGGGTGCGGGTGTGGGGGGGGTGCTTAGGTTTTTTTTTTGGGGTGCAGGTGGGGGTTTAGGTTTTTTGTGGTTTTTGTTTACGGTTTAGTTTTAGCTTTTTTTGTGAGGGGTGGGGGATTTAGGTTTTTGGGGGGTTGGGGGGGGGGGGGTTAGGCTTTTGGTGGGAGGGTGAATTTAGATTTTTGGGGGGCGGGGTGGGGGTTTAGGTTTTTAGGGGGTGTCGGTGGGTGGTGTGTTTAAGCTTTTCCATATTAATGCACATGTAAAGTAGAAATTTTTTTTTTTTTTTGAAAAAAAACTTTTATTATATATATTAATATTAGCGATTTTTAATTAAAAAAAATTCAAAAAAATTTGATGTGTTTTTTTGACTTTTTTAGTTAGTTTTTTGGTTTTCTCATTTAAACTAATTTTCTCATGATCCATCAATATATATATATATATATATATATATATATATATATATATATATATATATATATATGAGGGTTTAAATGAGCACGCTAAATATCGCGAGAACCGTTAAAACGAATGGAAAAACCACGAAAATTGGCCAAAAACAATTCAAATTCAAAATATCTTTTTACACTTATCATAATTATTCGAATACAATGTTAGGAATTTAATTTATACGTTTAAATTTACGTGAATTCGTAAATAATTTTTTTACACATGTGTAAGTTTGTCATTTATACATGTGTAAATTTGTTATATTTACAGATGTCTAAAAAATCTAATAAGAGTGATTTTGAGGGGAGAAATGAATTATTTGATGTTGTAAATTCTTATTTTGATGTTGTATTTTAATTACAATATTTTGTAAATTGGTTTTTCATTTGTTCTTACGTTTCTCGCAATATTTAGCGTTTTCAAGATAACCCTCTCCTATATATATATATTTATTTATTTATGATTATTATTTAAAAAATATATTATAAATGATGAAGTTAGTAAACATGTCCCGTTCACATTTATATGAAATTATTTATATTACGTGACAAGTTTTTTTTTTTGTTTATGTCACATTGAAAATCAGTTACTTTACACTATCTATAAAAATATATAAAATAGATAACTTAGAGTTGATAAAATTATACAAATTCGATTTGTATATGATTAACTTTTACGTGACATTCTCAACTGAAACTGTACATTGCCAAACTTAATTTTCTTTGGTTTATGGTGGCCTTCTCGAGCTATTCAAGAGACTTAAAATAGAACATCAGGAAAAAGTTAATCTGCAACGTCTTAATAATAGATCCATGAGCAGAATGTTTAACAAATAATACATAGGAAATGTTGTGTACTTTTGGTATACAAACTAATTAACACACCTTGTTATCATACTTTAGCGGAAACGAAATTAACATGGACATTAAGAAATTCATGCGAATATTTCCTCCCAAAGTATTAATTGCCAATAGAAACTCAGTTTCTTTTAACTCAGTCTTGGGTAAAATAATAATATATATCTAATATAAACAAAATATAAATATATATTTGAGTAACAAAAACTTTGAGAAAAAGCAGTAACCTTTTTGTTTGTGGGCTATGTTAATAAAATAATAAACATGGATTATGGCCTCTTCTTCATAATTGCATAAAGTAATTCAAGTTCTTGTTTCTAAACCGAACAAACAGGAGAATACAGAAACAAGATCAAATTAGCATCCAAACCTTACCTTGTGTCGGGAAAGGTAGCTAGTCTGATTAATGAAGCGTAGAACCAAGGAAGGTATTCAAACAACAAGATGATGGGCGTGCCATGGTGACTCGTATTATCGGGCTATCGCCGGTATGAGCGGAGTCAAGCACCCGGACCTAGAGTGGCGACAAAACCGATGAATATGAATCAACTCCGGTGTTACCTTGCGGTGATGCGTCGTTGGCGAATAAGATGTGAAGGTGGCCAGCGTTTGGAAATCCGGTGGCCAGCGTTGTCAACGAGTGTTTACAGCGCGAAAGGGAGTGAAATTCATGGAGCATTAAGGTTCAAGACGGTGTTTAGAGATTGTGTTTATACACAGTTGGTTAGAAAAAAACGATTCAATGGAGAATGGATATGCAGATTTCCAAGTTTATGCGATTTGGCACAAACGAATTCCTAAGAAATAATTCTATGATTCGGATTAGGAAAGTTGTAATAGCTGTAATTTGGATACAATTACGCGGTATCCGAGAAATCAGGAATTAAGATCGAAAACGATGAACAATGTATCTAGGCGGTGGTTTCCTTTTAAAAGTTTTGAGTAAAAAAACATAAATAGTCCCTGAGGTCATGAGTGTATTACAAATGATAATCCAGATTTTAACTCAACTTTTGATTTTGTTATAGAAATTAACGAAAACGGTCCCTATGGTTTTGTTTTGATTAACTTACGTAATTAGGATATAGGGATGGAAATGGGTCGGATTTGGGACGTGTTTAGGTAATCCCAAACCCATACCCAGTTAGATAAGTTTGTCCCAAACCCGTCCCAAGACCTCTCGGGTTTCTAGTGGGTAAATACCCATCGGGTATCGGGTATACCCGCGGGTTTCGGGTAAACCCGTTAATTTAAAAAAAATTTCCCTATCCGACCGAAAACCCATTGTGTATCTATAGGGTAACTCTAGTTAGTTACATTTAATATTATCACTATAGAAATATATTATAACCACAACGTATATGAAATAAAATACCTATATGTATACAAAATATGAATGTATCATATATATACATATTTAAAATATATAAGAAAATATGTCGGGTATACAATCGGGTAAACGGGTACACTTTATCGGGTAATCGGGTTGGGTAAATGGGTATATAACCAAATTCCAAACCCGTCCCAAACCCGCAAAAAAATCCAAACTAGTCCCAAACCCGATTATCCGACCCCAAACTCGTCCCAAATGTGTCGGGTTTCGGACTTACCCGTCGGGTTCGGGTTCAATCGCCATCCCTATTAGGACATTTACAACCAAAAATAAATTTTATTGAAATATCCTTTTTTTAATCCGTTAGAAATTTTGGTTTACAATTGATTCGGGCCCTAGTTTCAAGACGGGTAGGATTTCTGAAACAATTTTGGCGGATGTAACTCGTCCATCATGTTTGCAACCGATTTGCAGGGCCAAGAAGAGAGCAAATTCTGATGCTATAAAGTCCAAATATAAGGGGGTGTTTGGTTCGCAAGAATTCAATGGAATTTAAGAGAACTGGAATCTGAATTCCATCTCTTAAGATGTTTGGTTCACGGAATTTGATGGAATTGGAATCTCAATTCTAATTTTCATGTGTTTGGTTGACAATGGAATTGGAATTGGAATTAGGCATGAATTCCTTTTAATTCCTTTAACTTAGAGCATTCACATCCATTCCACCATATTTTCACCCTAAATTATACTAAAAAACACTACATTTTCTTTCTCGTTTTCAATTAAATGATATTTTATACCTTTATCATTATCTTTTCTCTCTCCTTCACTCACAACCAATTTCAAAATATATTAAAAAAAATATAGGGGGTGAAAAATATCCCCCCAAATATACAGATGAACAGTAACATTTTCTCTCTCCTCCACTCACAACCACTTTCTATACTCTTTATATTATAAAACCTCACTCACAAAATTTGATTGAAGAGATGTGAATGCCCTTAGGAATTCAAAATCCTTCTTGTATATGAAAGAATTAAAATAAATTCATTGGAATCTTTGACCGTTTCGACCAGAACGGTTTCTACCCACACCGTTTCAACCCGTACCGTTTCGATCCGAACAGTTTCAGCCCGTACGGTTTCGACCCGAACCGTTTCGACGCGAACCGATTCGATGCATCGTTTCGACGCGGACCGATTCGACGTGAACATTCAACCCGAACCGTTTCGACGCGAACCTATTCGACGGGAACGTACCCGAAGCTTTTCGACGCGAACCGTTTCAGCCCATACCGTTTTGATGCGAACCGTTTCGACCCATACCGTTTCAACGCGAACGGTATCGGCCCGTTCCATTTCGATCCGAAACAGGGGTTGTGGGTGTCGGGGTGATGGATTCCAATTTAATTGACAACTAAACACAACAAAAATGAAATGGAGATTCCAATTACAACAATTTCCAATTCCAATTGGAATGTTTAAATTCCAAATCCAATCCTTCAAATTCTAATTCGTATACAAATTCCAATTCCAAAATATTCCGCGAACCAAACGCCCCCTAAGATAACTATCTGACATGTAATCTAAAGGTATACTCATCATCTTCTTCACCAAACTAATTCATCAAGATTTAAGTTAGATCAGATTGCAGATCATGGTTTATTTAAGACGGTATTTCTTTAAGTTCAAATAGATGATCATGGGTCAAAGTTAGAGCTTCCATGATTCAAGATTACAGCAGACGAGTTCTTCAAGATTTAAGTTAGATCAAAGTTAGAGCTTCCATTATTCAAGATTGCAAACATGCATGACAAATGCAGAATATTATCGAGATCACTGAAATGGAAGATCAAGTTCCGGAACTTAACCAGGTTATTTCTGAACAAATTAGGAAAATGGAATTAGAAACCGCTAAGATAATTAGAGAGGCACGCCTAGTATACTCCTCTCGGTACTTTCTGTTGCTGAAGAAATGGGTACTACTAATTTTTTAGTGGAGCTCATTCGCCAATACCCTGATCTAATATGGAAGGTAAATGATGACATGCAATCTATATTTCACATTGGTGTCAAACATCGCCACCCGGTATCTACAACCTATTGTATGAGATAGGTGCAATGAAGGATTTGATAACTCCTCTCAAATATGCAAACGATAACAATATGTTGCATTTGGCTGGAAAGATGGCAATAAAAGAGAGACTTGCGGATGTGTTTGGGGCTGCTTTGCAAATGCTGAGAGAGTTGTTGTGGTTCAAGGTACATACATTCTTTTCTATGATCGCGGTAACATTTTCTTTCACGAAGATAAGAGTTTTCTATATCACTATTATTAGATGTGAGAGTATAACTTTTCTAGTTCGTGTTAGTACGGAGTATGGTCCCCCCTTCTTGTAGGGAACAAAAGAACAAAGATGGTCTAACACCACGTGAGTTATTCACAAAGGAACACAAAGAACTTATTAGAAAAGGTGAGAATGGATGAAGAAGCATATAGTCAATGTATGGTTGTTGCGGCACTTATTGCCACGCTAGTATTTGCAACGGATTTTACAGTTCCAGGTGGATATAATCAAAATGATGGTATTCCTATCTTCTATCGAAAGGCAATATTCGTTGTCTTTGTCATGGCTGATGCTATGTCATTGTTCTTAAGCTTCAATACTCACGTTCTTGTCCAACCTCACATCTCGGTACGGCGAATGTGATTTTGTGGAATCATTACCCGCAAAACTCATGTTAGGTCTATTAACTCTTTTCCTCTCAATAGCAACCATGGTAATCGCTTTTAGCATCAGCTTCTTCATACTATACCATAACGAAAGGAAATGGATACCTATCTTGATGAGTGTGGTTGCTCTCATGCCTGTTCTCCTATATGTTGTGCTACAATATCACGTGTTAGCCGATGTAATTCGCTCATCATATGGTTCTAGGTACCTCTTTAAAGCAGAGAAACATGTTCTATACTATATAAACACTAAACCCCAGGATCTAACCATTGTCGTTTCTGAACCGTAATAGATTTCATTTCAGAAGGCTTATGTAATATGGATTATTATTAGTTTCTCCAAAGAGTACTATTTTTTGTTATTGTTCCTTTTCCATTTTATTAGATGGAGGAAATTACTATATATGGTAGGCCTAGTTTTACCTAAATCTAGGCTATATATGACTTAACACTTAACTTTACTATGCTTTTTAGGGAGGGGGAATATAAAAATTAAGAAAGTCTGGCAGATTTAAGGGGGCATAAACCCCCCCCCCCCTAGAACCCTAACAAAAAGTCAACCCAAAACACGCTTTGGGTACCAAAAAAAACCCATATAACACCTTACAAAGTTACCAAAACTAGGGATCCTGGTAGTCATAAGATCCTTTCCTCTAGTACTAAATAACCATAAGTTATAAACCAAACAACATATAAGGTTTTGGTCACAAAAGTTGGCTCCTGATATGTTTAGGCAAAAGAGCTTAACCAAATTGTGAACCCGCAACCCAAAATGGAGAACCCTTTTAAGGTCAGACGGAATGTACCAAACATGCCAAAAGGAAACAATAAAGCAACAATAAGAAATATTATTTTTGTTTTTTTCCTTTTGTGTACCTTCGTAACACTTTTGTCTTTTGTGGTTTTCATAAAGTATAACAACTTTAGGGTTTTTCATTTTATAAAACTTTGTTTTTGTTTTTGTTTTTGTGTTATAATTTTTCCACAAAAGTTAATTAGTTTAGTTTTTTATTGTTTTTTATCAGGGTTTAGGTTTTAGGGTATTGGTGTTACAAGAATGGTATCGATATTCGTTTTTATGGTTTCTGATTAGTTGATCTGTTAGCGACAAAAGTGACACCATTTAGCACGAGGGAAACGACCAAACTTCCGACATGTGGCGTGGAGGGAAACCTTAGTATTGTAAATAAAAAAAGCGACACGTGGGCCTTAAAATTGAGCCGAGAAGACTTCAGCAAGCATCATCAAATGATACCCAACTTGGGCCTTCAACCAGACACAAATGATGGCTAAGTGGGCTTGCAAAGATAAACACAAAAGAGGACCCACACTTAGAGGTGTACAAAGCGGGTTTTTTTCAAAAATGGGTTTCGATTAATAACCGAACCGGTTAATTTGAAGCATGTAACCGGTTCTGGTTAATAACCGGTTTTAAAACTCAAAACCTCTAACCGGTCCTAACCGGTTATAACCGGTTTAGAAAAAACCGGTTTTTATCTTATAATAAACCGGTCAAAAAAGCCGGTTAAAAAAATTGGTAAAAAAACCGGTCAAAAAACCGATTCTGCAGAAATCAACACATAATGCAGATTTTGTTGTTTTTTCAGTTTTTTCCAGTTTTTTTTTTTTGCTTTTTTTATTGCTGTAAAATGCAGTTATTTATACAATAACTTAAGAATTAAAATATAAAAACTTAAAACATAATATCATTAAGTCTTAGAACAAACGGTTACATAACAACGAAAATACGAACGCTAAACGTTACAAACGAAATATATAAAGTTAAACTATTGCGTAGGAATTCATCTAATTCGGCTTCTTCGTCGGTCATTGGGGTTGTCAATTCGGCTTGGACCTCGTCATCGTACACTTCGCCTTCGTAATCCAATTCTCCCTCGAGCGAGCTTATGTGTTGACCTCTCTCCGCCGCATCCAAGTAATCTTTCAAGCAAATCGACATCTCAACCGCCTTTGGTGTTAGTCGACTCCTCCTTATCGAAATCACCCTACCACTAATAGAAAAGCACTTTCCAAAGCTACCGTGGAAGCTTGGACCGTTAGTAAATCTTGAGCCATTGTGGCTAAGATCGGAAATTGATCTTCCTTACTTTTCTACCAAGCCAACAAATCAAAAATTTAAAATCTTGTGAAGTCATCATTTGTAGAAAGCTAGACCCACCATACCGACCAAGTTCGCTACTTACCACGTTACATTTGACTCGATTCATTGTACAATTGGTTATAAACATACAAATCTTGATCTTCCATACTTAAACCTTCGCTGAAAGAAGCATTTCTCATTGACTCGTGAATGTTTGACGAGGTTGTACCATATTTTGTTACATAAACATCAAACATTTTTTAAAGTTTTTCTTTGAAACGAATTTTTGCAGCTTCACCAAAGTTAGGTTCTTCATCGGTGTTTAAATTCAACTCGTTTGTAATTTTTCAATCAAAGACCCGGTTCCAAAAATATTAAAGCAAGGGTTTAAGCAGCGGCACAAGTGAAAACCAGGGGTAGATCTTTAAAATATTTTCTTTAGTTTTCCTTCATTGGGGTTACCATATCACAATATGGTCTACCTCTAACCGACAACTCGTTTAATTTTAAACATATTTTAAACAAATTGTGAAGTACCAATGAACTTGTTGGATAATAAACCCCCGATAAAGTCTTTGTGACTATATATATGACGTAACATTTTTTTGAAAGCTTCTTTTTGTTGTTCAGTAACCTTTACACCGTCTTGAACGACCAAATTTATGATGTGTGTAACATATCGACTATGGAAAAAATACCCTCACAAATCGGTTTGTATTTTAATTTTAAATGCATCACCGAAACCGTATTGTTTGAGGCGTTGTCAAAAGATATTGAAAAAATCTTTTTTTTCCAATTTGTATGTTGTAATACATTTGTTGACTGCTTTATATATAGATTCACCGGTGTGAAGGTAATCGAATAACTTAAACAAAATTGTGTGTTTTATCATTTGCCACGTCGCCGGTTCAATCCAATGGGCGGTGACACAAATATACGAGTCGGGTGACCCGTGCGGTGCTGACCAAACGTCGCTAGTCAAGTTAACACCGGTTTCTAGTTTTTCAAAATAAGATATTAATTCTTGTTTAGCATTTTTCCATAATTTTAAACAATCCCTCCTAAGAGTAGGTCGACTTACATGGGTGTATCATGGTTGGAGAGTTCTTTGAACCATCTTTGTGTAGCGTTGGTTGTCGAAATGGTTGAACGGCAAAATTTCTTGGATTACAAACTTCGCCATTTCCTCCCTAGCCATATCGAAATTGTAGGCGAACAAAGAAGCGCCTTCACTTGCCATGGAAGCTTGACCACTAGCGGGTTGTTATTTCAACGCCTTGCAAAATGGTTTTTTGATCTGTTGTCTCAAGGTGGTGTTTCCTCCTTCGGCATAAAAACCATGACAATACTTTTTTTTTCTAGTTTTTTTTATTTTTTATTGCTGTAGAATGCAGTTTTTTATACAATAACTTAAGAATTAAAATATAAAAACTTAAAACATAATATCATTAAGTCTTGGAACAAACGGTTTTACATAACAACGAAAATAGGAACGATAAACGTTACAAACGAAATCTATAAAGTTAAAATATTAATCCGCAAGAACGTCCACTAATATATATTTTTTAGTGGGACTACAATACTAAGTTATCTTGAATAGCCTCGTTTTATCTTCTTCGCTCGAACTTGAACTATTGTGTAGGAATTCATCTAATTCGGCTTCTTCGTCGGTCATTGGGGTTGTCAATTCGGCTTGGACCTCGTCATCGTACACTACGCCTTCGTAATCCAATTCTCCCTCGAGCGAGCTTATGTGTTTACATCTCTCCGCCGCATCCAAGTAATCTTTCAAGCAAATCGACATCTCAACTGCCTTTGGTGTTAGTCGAGTCCTTATCGAAATCACCCTACCACTAATAGAGAAAGCACTTTCCGAAGCTACCGTGGAAGCTTGGACCGTTAGTAAATCTCGAGCCATTGTGGCTAAGATCGGAAATTGATCTTCCTTACTTTTCCACCAAGCCAACAAATAAAAATTTTAAATTCTTGTGAAGTCATCATTTGTAGAAAGTTCGACCCACCATACCGACCAAGTTCGCTACTTACCACGTTGCATTTGACTCGATTCATTGTACAATTGGTTATAAACATACAAATCTTGATCTTCCATACTTAAACCTTCGCTGAAAGAGGCATTTCTCATTGACTCGTGAATGTTTGACGAGGTTGTACCATATTTTGTTACATAAACATCAAACATTTTTTAAAGTTTTTCTTTGAACGAATTTTTGCGGCTTCACCAAAGTTAGGTTCTTCATCGGTGTTTAAATTCAACTCGTTTGTAATTTTTCAATCAAAGACCCGGTTCCAAAAATATTAAAGCAAGGGTTTAAAGCGGCGGCACAAGTGAAAACCATGAGTAGATATTTAAAATATTTTCTTAGTTTTTCCTTCATTGGGGTTACCATATCACAATATGGTCTACCTCTAACCGACTCCTCGTTTAATTTTAAACATATTTTAAACAAATTGTGAAGTACTAATGAACTTTTTGGATAATAAACCCCCGATAAAGTCTTTGTGACTATATATATGACGTGACATTTTTTTGAAAGCTTCTTTTTGTAGTTCAATAACCTTTAAACCGTCTTGAACAGCCAAATTTATGATGTGCGTAACACATCGACTATGGAAAAAATACCCTCACAAATCGGTTTGTATTTAAATTTTAAATGCATCACCGAAACCGTATTGTTTGAGGCGTTGTCAAAAGATATTGAAAAAATCTTTTTTCCAATTTGTATGTTGTAATACATTTGTCGACTGCTTTATATATAGATTCACCGGTGTGAGGGTAATCGAATAATTTAAACAAAATCGTGTGTTTCATCATTTGCCACGTCGCCGGTTCAATCCAATGGGCGGTAACACAAATATACGAGTCGGGTGAACCGTGCGGTGCGGACCAAACGTCGCTAGTCAAGTTAACAGCGGTTTCTAGTTTTTCAAAATAAGATATTAATTCTTGTTTAGCATTTTTTCATAATTTTAAACAATCCCTCCTAAGAGTAGCTCGACTTACATGGGTGTATCATGGTTGGAGAGTTCTTTAAACCATCTTTGTGTAGCGTTGGTTGTCGAAATGGTTGAACGGCAAAATTTCTTGGATTACAAACTTCGCCATTTCCTCCCTAGCCATATTGAAATTGTAGGCGAACAAAGAAGCGCCTTCACTTGCCATGGAAGCTTGACCACTAGCGGGTTGTTATTTCAACGCAACGGTTTTTCGATCTGTTGTCTCAAGGTGGTGTTTGCTCCTTCGGCATAAAAACCATGACAATACGCTTTTTTTCTAGTTTTTTTTTCTTTTTTATTGCTGTAAAATGCATTTTTTTATACAATAACTTAAGAATTAAAATATAAAAACTTAAAACATAATATCATTAAGTCTTGAAACAAACGGTTTTACATAACAACGAAAATACGAACGATAAACGTTACAAACGAAATATATAAAGTTAAAATATTAATCCACAAGAACGTCCGCTAATATATAACTTTTAGTGGGACTGCAATACTGTTAGGGCAGGTTTTGTAATTACTTATGAATCAGTGATCCTTTAGTATGCTGAGGATATATTATCCATGTACTGAGTACCAGATACTAGAAGGATCAAGGATCCTTGGTAACTATGACGGTTTCTAACGATTGTCTTCAATGTTTTATTTGAATTTGACGCAGGTATTGACGGAAGACTAAGTCGAGCTCGAATCTTGGAATATGCTGGGAATAAACATGTGCAAAAAAGCATAGAGACGTTGAGGATAAACGTGGGAGCTTCCCCCAATTTGCGGATAGTTAGTTAATAGCCGTTTACTTGATTATTTGAGGGGATATTGAGCTATTATGGAAAAACGGAGACACTTTCTACACACTGCTCGCGAATCTACATACACATACACTAGAAATCTCTTGTAACAAGCTCAATATCATCCAAAGTTGTAATCTCTTGAGTTCAATTTAATCGGTGATCAGTAGTTTCCATCACCCAAGGTTTTTATGCTGGAGATCTACTAGTGATCAAGGACTTTTCCTCGTATAAATCCCTATGTTCATCTTAGTTTATCTTTCTAATTTCGTTTATACATTTATTCAACACATCAAGCACTCAACCTCACAATCAAAGTTAGGTTACATTATCCTTGTTGTAATTTTTGACCAAAATATTTGACGCCCACCGTGGGGCAATCGGTGCTTCAATTCTAAAAACTCATTCATTTCATTCATTTCTATTCATTTCCATCAATCACATGGCTTCTCAAGGAAAATCCAGTTCAAGTGCCATACTGACGGTTACCACATCTCAGCCTAGTGCATCATTGCCACCCATTCCTTCTGCATACCAGAAGAGTGATGAGAATCTCCAGAAGAAAACTACACCTGTTTATAACACGATCGAAAACCTCCACTGTTTGTTCATCTACAGTAACAAACAACGATCTTTCTACTTTGATTTTGCAGATGAGGGGATACATGGAGCAACAGGACAATACTAACCAGAGGATCCTCAAGGAGATTGATGAAATCAAGAAGCAGAAGAGATCAGTGGAGGATCACTCCCCGCTGATGCCCAGATCATTGGATTTCACTTCTCCGGCGTCAGAAATCCAGCACTCAAGGGGATCTGGTGTTCAAATCCAAGGATCCTCCAATTACCATCAGGGATCAATGGCGATGACACAGGCTCAAGGATCCTTAGGATTGCAGCATGGATCGTTGGCAATGACGCAGCCACAAGCATCTCATGACCAGCCTTATGGATCCTCATCCCAATCTCCAGGATCATCGTATCAGTATCAAGGAGGCTATCTCAGCTCGGGAGGATATTTGGAGACAGTTGCCCCAAAGGAATCCTATTTCCAGCATCAAGGATCCTTCTCTAAGGATTAAGGATCCTCTGCTTGGGATAAGGTTCAAGGATCCTTGCAGTATCCTTTAAGGCCGTCTGCACCCATGTATCCTGGACCTAATATCTTTCAGGATCAAGGATCTTCAGGGAGTCAGATATTCAAGGATACTGAAGTTCACAAAGGGGACTTCATCCCTATGCAGACTATTGCTTCATCTGGTCCAACTGTTGCACCTGAAGTGTCCACCTTTGGATATACTTCTGGCATACCACTTTCAAACCAATCAGGAGGTAACAATGTCAATACATCTTTTGGCACTAACTATGGTTTTATGCAGGATAGGGGCATCAATCAGGCTATGGCACGGGAGCTCCAGAAGCTTAAGGATATGATATCCAGCGTCCCAGGAGTGGTTAAGCCCATTCCTGAGATCCCAGATGGAAGTCACAGGGTGTCTCGTTTTGCACCTCCTATATGCAATGCTGAGATACCAAAACGCTTTCAAACCCCCAATATGAAGCTGTACGATGGTACGACTGATCCAGAGGAGCATGTGGCACAGTACCGGGAAAGAATGGAGATCAACCCCATTCCAGAAAGGTTAAAAGAAGCCTGTCTTTGTACGGGCTTCGGATCCACACTCACTGGATCAGCACTGAAATGGCTGCTAAGTCTTCCTCCTTACTCAATTACTTCATTTTCTCATTTAGTTAATTTGTTCAATAACCAGTTTTCATGTAGTAGAACTTTTGAACGATTAACTAGTGATTTGTATATAATAACTCAAGGTCGTGATGAATCCTTAAGGGATTATATCACTAGGTTTAGTAAAGAATCCTTAGATATCCCCAATCTGGATATTGCCACTGCTGTGGAAGAATTTAAAATGGGATTACTTAGAGATCCAAATTCTATGATGATCTTGTCATGACACCTTGCAGGAATTTAGATGAAGTAAGGAACAGGGCATTGAGGTTCATTCGGTTAGAAGATGATAAGAGGATCCAAGAGAGACTGTCAGGATCCTCAAGACAGGAAAAACAAGGATCATTCTTTAAGAATAATCGATCCAAATCATACTCTAAGAATGACAATCACCATGTGCATGCGGTCGAAGCGGAGGAAGATGATGAGGATTATCCTCCAATTTCTGAATATTGTTTTTCTGCTAATAATAATGAACTAATCCTTGCTATGCAGAATTTAGGTGACAAGGCTAGGTGGCCAAGGAAAACTAACAAACCTGGAGCTACTAAGGATAAATCCAAATGGTGTACTTATCATGAGGATTTTGGCCATCTTACTGATGAGTGTATAGCGTTAAGGAAGGAAATTGGCTATCTTCTTAGCAAAGGGTATTTGAAGGAATTGCTAGGAAGGAAACGATCAAGGACTCAGGATACTGAGAAAGTTCCTGAGAGAGCTCATCCACCGCCAGCAGATGCTCATATCATTAACTTTATTCCCGGTGGTTCTGATATCTGTGGAACTTCATTTTCAGCGGCTAAAAGGCATGCTAAGGAGACGAAGATAGAGAACGGGAGAGACCAGTTCGAACATCTACCCTCACACAGCAAAAAGTGATATCCTTTGATGATGAGGATCGTGTAGACATTCAGGATCCTCATCATGATGGTCTTGTCATTACTTTATTTATTTCTAACCATTTTGTTCGCAGGATTCTTATTGATGGAGGGAGTTCAGTGAACATAATCCAGTTGGATGTCCTCAAAAAGATGAACATTCCTGAATCCGAGATCATTCCTAGATCTTCGGTGCTCGTGGGATTCAGTGGGGAAACCAAGAATACATTGGGGGACATCAAACTTCCAATTTACATAGAGGGGGTGAATTCTATCCACAAATTTTGTGTAATAGATAGCTTATCTTGCTGTAATGTTATCCTTGGCAGGCCATGGATACATAAAATGAAGGCGGTCCCATCAACATACCACCAATGTGTCAAGCTTCCAAGTCCATGGGGAATAGTCAAGATAGAAAGTGATCAGCAGGAGGCAAAGAATTGCTACACTTCCTCGATAAAACATGCTTCCAAGTCTAGGGAAGCATAGCAATTAAAGCATCCTCCAAAAGACGTCATGGAGGCAAGAGAACAGGACGTCAAGGAAATACTCTTAGAGCTTGAGGATCATGAATCCAAGGTGTATATAGGATCCGGGATCCAGGAGAGCATAGAGCAGGATCTAGTATCCTTCCTTAAACGAAGAAAATATACCTTCGCCTGGAAGCACGAAGATATGACAGGTATTTCGAAAAATATCATTACTCATAAGCTTGGTATTGACAGGTCTTTCAGGCCAATTCGCCAAAAAAGGAGGAAGTTTGCACCTGAAGGAAATGCAATTATCCAAGAAGAGGTAGACAAATTACTAAAGGCAGGTATGATAAGAGAAGTCAAGTATCCAAGATGGTTAGCCAATGTGGTTGTGGTTCAAAAGAAAAATGGAAAGTGGAGGTATGTGTCGATTTTACTGATTTGAACAAGGCATGCCCCAAGGATCCTTTCCCTTTACCCCACATTGACTCATGGTGGATGCTACGGCGGGTCATGAATTGTTAACCTTTATGGATGCTTCATCTGGATTTCAGCAAATTCAGATGGAACCATCTGATCAAGAGGATACTGCATTCATGACACCCACCGACATATGTTGTTATATTGTTATGCCCTTTGGTTTAAGAAATATAGGTGCTACATACCAAAGTCTGGTGAATATGATGTTCAAGGAGCAACTTGGACATACAATGGAAGTATACATAGATGATATGGTGGTCAAATCTAAAAGAGCAAAAGATCACCTGAAGGATCTTGAAGTAGCATTCAATATTCTTGACCAATACAACATGAAGTTGAACCCGTCTAAATGTCATTTCGGGGGCAAAGCTGGAAAATTTTTAGGATATATGGTAACCAAGAGGAATTGAAGCAAGTCCAGAACAGATCAAGGCTTTAGTCAACATCAAGTCTCCTGCCAATGCCAAGGATGTGCAAAGATTGACAGGGAGGATTGCCGCCTTGAATAGATTCATTTCAAAGTCCTCAGAAAGATGCAAGGATTTCTATGATGTTTTGAGGAAGAATAAGAAGTTCGAGTGGACTGAGAAGCATGAAGCTGCTCTACAAGCCCTTAAGGATTACCTATCCTCAGCATCAGCTTTGATGAAACCAGAAAATGGAGAACATTATCCTTATACCTAGCTGTTTTAGGTAAAGCGGTAAGTGCAGTCCTAGTTAAGGATCACGAAGGCCAACAACATCCGGTATACTATGTAAGTAAAAGTCTACTTGATGCTCAGGCCAGGTATTCTCCTTTAAAGAAACTAATTCTTGCTCTACTCGTGGCTTCTACTAAACTAAGACATTATTTTGAAACTCATACTATTGTTGTTAAAACTAACTTTCTAATTAAGAATGTTCTCAGGAAACCAGAGATGTCGGGAAGAATGGCAAAATGGGCTATTAAACTTAGTGCATATGACATTAAGTATGAGCCTAGAACTGGTATTAAATCCCAAGCTTTGGCTGACTTTGTGGCTGATTTCAGTAGTGATCTACAAAGAGAAGTTGAATTAGAAGTGCAACAACTTGAGGAGACCAAGGATCCTTGGACACTCTTCACAGATGGAGCTTCAAATGTCAAAGGAATTGGACTAGGCCTACTACAAAAATCGCCACAGGGGGACATTATACCCCAGTCTATAGCGTGTGAGTTTCAGACAACTAATAATAAGGCTGAATATGAAGCCTTGATAGCAGGTTTGCAATTAGCTAAACATATGAGGATCAGGTATCTTCAAGTGTTTGTAGATTCTCTATTAATTACTAATCATTATAATGGTTGTTATACTGTTAAAGGTGAAAAACTAATCAAATATTTAGAGATAGTCAAGAAATTGGCATATTCTTTTGCTTTTTTCAGCCTTACACAGGTACCTAGAGAAGAAAATGCAGAAGCAGATGCCTTGGCCAATCTAGGATCCTCACTAAAGATACCAGGAGATGTAAAGATACCTATTATCCATGTCCTAACTCCTACAATTGAGGAAGATGAAACAATGGAGATAGTGGGTAATACTGCAATTCTATCCAATGATGATCCAGAGTCGAATTCAGGATCCTGGATCCTTCCAATAATGAAGTATATTCAGAATGGGGAAATTCCGATTGGCGAGAATCTTAAAGCCTTTGAGATAAAGGTATCCCAATTCACTATAATTAATAACATGTTATATAAGAGATCTCTTACAGGACCCTATCTACGATGCATTGAGGATCCTGAGATCCAAGAAGTCATAAAGGATTTTCATGAAGGAGACTGTGGAAACCACAATGGGGGCAGAGCACTATTTTCAAGGATCCTCAGGACCGGATACTATTGGCCTACAATGAAGAAAGATGCTGTGGAGTATGCGAGGAAATGTGACGCTTGCCAAAGGCATAGTAACGTTCTCCATCAACTGGCAGAACCTCTGCATCCTATATCCTCCTCTTGGCCATTTATGAGGTGGGGAATGGATATAGTAGGCAAGCTTCCCAAGGCACCAGGAGGAAAAGTGTTCATGCTAGCTATGACAGACTATTTCTCTAAATGGATAGAAGCTGAAGCCTTTGCCCAAGTCAGGGAAAAGGAAGTTATATCCTTTATTAAAAGAAATATCATTACTAGATTTGGAATTCTTTCTGAAATTGTTTGT
The DNA here is from genome assembly GCA_947069175.1 of Scalesia atractyloides. NCBI lineage: Eukaryota > Viridiplantae > Streptophyta > Magnoliopsida > Asterales > Asteraceae > Scalesia > Scalesia atractyloides. The sequence goes on from CAMTDV010000010.1 coordinate 46,594,518, forward strand.
GAAAACGGATCCCAGTTTATTGGGGGTCGTACCACTAACTTTTGTGACAGCTGGGGGATTAGGATGATTACATCAACACCAGTCCACCCACAAGCTAAAGGCCAGGAAGAATCATCCAACAAGATCATCATCAACAACTTGAAGAAGAAGCTTGGATCCAAAAAGGGCAAATGGGCTGAGGAATTACCTTATGTCTTATGGGCAGACAGGACAACTCCTAAGAATGCAACGGGTCAGACCTTAGTCTTTGGAACTGAAGCAGTGATCCTTACAGAAATGGTAGCCCCTACGGCCAGGATAAGCATCCGTGATCCTAAGTAAATGCTGAGACTCTGGCTCAAGACCTGGATACCGTGGAAGAACTTAGAGACTTGACGAGATTTAGGTTGGCTAGCTATCAACAAAGGATGGCTAGAGCTTACAACAAGAATGTCAGGGTCAGAAGATTTCAAGTAGGTGACTTGGTATTGAGGAAAGCATTCCAAAATACCACGAACCCTACTGATGGCAAGTTAGCACCAAAATGGGAAGGCCCCTATCTAATTGAAGCTGAGGCAGGAAAGGGGGCATATCGTTTGTTAACTATGGATGGTGACCTTCTGCCAAGAGCCTGGAATGGTGTCCACCTAAAGAAGTACTTTATGTAAGGATTAAGGATCCTCATAGGATATATGATCCTCACTTCGTTAACATTTTACTAATGCTTGCATTTGTATTATACCTCTTATTATTTATTATAAAGTAAGGATGTTGAATTTTCAACATTCAACCTTATCAAGCTTTAAGTTTTACAGAAGTTATGACGAAGGATCAAGAGGTTGGCCACCTCTCCAGAGTTTTTGGGCTTGTCCCCAGCTAAGGTATCTATTACCTCCTACGGGTCTTTACCATTCACACGAATCGGGTTCTGACACCCTCGCCAGTTGTGCACGTTATCCACGTATAGTTCGAGGCAATGGGACCAGTACCCGCTTTAGGGGCTGACAAGTTCATTGTTGTTGGCTATATGTAGGATCCTAAGTAAAATGATAGTCGTACCATACATCCGTTCCTAAGGTTTCTAACGTTTTCACGTTAGCTAAGGTTTCGACATTTTCATGTCGCTTACGATTGGATAGATGCCAGTTCGGGCCATACTCCAGTTTACACCAGTTATTTGGGCTTGTCCCCAGTTATTTTGGCTTGTCCCCAGTTATTTGGGCTTGCCCCCAGTTTGTTGGGCCTGCCCCTAGTTGCTAATGATTCTTTCATTTGATATTTGGCTTAGTCCTAAGCTATATACTGTCCTAGGTCTACGAAATTTACCAGCTAAGGATCCTGAATCCTAAGATTCTATCGATTGTTATACTTTGATTGACACAACTATAAGTGTTAAGGATATAGAATCCTATCTTGGATTCCCTGGTATGACTTATTCTTAATTTATTCTAATGATTCAACCCTTAACCATGAAATTAAAGATAAGTCATCCAAAATCATATGATGTTTTGTGCCTAGCAGTTGTTACGATTGCAAAATTAAAATATTTTTATAAAGTCAAAATTTTAAGAACTTTACACAATATGATTTTGCAGAACATAAACATGTAAAGGTAATAATTCAAAAGCAAAGTTGTAACACTAAACATAGTCAAAAGTCTAATATTATTAGGCCCTTTGATATTCACTAAAAGTATCCAGCCCAGACTTTACCAGCAAAACATGGACCATCCATCCAGGCTGGATCGGGTTTGTCTAACATTTAACGTTCATGCAGAAAAGTAAAATGCAGGAAATAAAGAGCAGAATAACAAAGGCTTCATCCCCCAAACAGAGGATCCCTCCACCTTTGTTATCCTACCTATTGTCTGAAGGATCAGTGATCCTTAAACCTAGAACTATTGTTCAAAACAAGCAACAAAAACCACAAATCCTAAAAAAGTGGGCTCTGGCCTCGTCTACATTATCCATCATCGCCCACTTATGCAGCTTACACCACGCTGCCTCACCGCTTTCACCTGCGCCAGCTCCGCCTTCAACCACCATATCCTCGACCTCCTTCTGCACCTCGCTGGATCCTGCCTCGCCTGTCACCATAATCGCAAGTTCCGGTGTGCTGCCGCCAAGGTTGTCCAATGCTGTCTCCCAAGAAGCAGTGTCGCCATGAAGACCTGTCGAAATCTGGATCACCAGCCTCCTTAGCCATCTTGATCATAGATTGGAGAACAGACTTAGCTGCACTGAGTTTGCTTGTTCGGTGATCACCCTTATCTGTTCCTCAGGAGCGGCCTCAGCTTCCCTCAGCATCTTCTCCAGGGATTTCTTTTCCTTCTCGAGCTTGGACATATCCTTGCCCTTGACAACAGCGATGGAGCGCATACCAGCCAGAGTGTCCTCATACTCAACCATCTTCTTTTCATAGTGGACCTTCACCCGGCTGAATTCCTGCAAAGACAATGGGAACTCTTTAGGATAAAGGATCCCTATGAAGGATGGAGTAAACAAATCAGGTTTGAGGATCCTTACCTCGCTCAAAGCTTCATGGAGGCGCTTTTCGATGTCAGCAATGTTGCCTTCTCATTCACAGGACTTCTTCCTCTTTGAACCAGATTTGGCTCTTGTGGTAACTTGGCGCGGCTCGGAAGCAGGGATCTTCATTGGCTCCTTCTTCACAGCTTGAGAGATGATGATGCTGTTGATGTCATCAAGAGCGAAATCGGCAGATTTGGAAGTGGATTTTTGAACACCTGTCATCATACATCAAAAAGATAACTTTTTAATTCAAACTCAGTTCTTTCATTTATATAACATGTTATACACGATTACTTACTTGACATGCTGTAGGATGATGAGGTGTGCACTTCTTCAGAAGTATCCTGGATTCTCGTTGTGAATGTTCTTTCTGCAGGGTCGAGATCCAGAAATGCTTGAACTCTTTCAGCAACGCCTGGAAGATTGGCAAGGACTGCAAAGTTCTTCACTGCAAAAAGACAAAGAAATCAAAATACAGTTATGATGAGAACATGACTCATATAAGACCCCTAAATCCTACCCTTGGTTATCCATCTACGAGGCAACAAATCCCCTTCCGGCAGAGAGTCTCGTCTACAAAGAAAAACTGATTCTTCCAGACAGAATCATTTTGGGTTGTTTTGAGGATCGGAACTAGTTGGTGAGCTTTTACTTTGAACAGGAATCAGTTAGAACCGTTGGTGGTCAAAGAGTACATGAAGGCTAGGTCAGACAAGTTTACTTGAACTCCTTTCTTTTCGATAGTTTCCTCGATGGTAAACAATGTCCTTCACAACATCGGCATAACTTGGCTAAAGCTAATCCCGGTTAGCTTGAAGAAGCTTTGGGTTAGGGCCGGAAAAGGGTATGAAAACCCTAAAAAGAAAGGCAAAGCATGAAAGCAAATCCAAGTCTCAGATAAAGCATCATTTCGAGCAGAAGGATCGAAGGGTCTGAACACGACCTCCAGAGGGAAACGGGACTTTAGGTTCTTGATTTCTGGATCTGTGAACTTACAGATCTTAGATGAGGGATCCTTCAGTATGTTTTGCGACGGGAGTGGGTCGCCGAATTTTTTGGAACTGGAGCTTGGAGAGGATCGGGTGTTCATGTCGCCGGAAGTCAATGAAAAATCGAGAAAGATAAAGAGAGAGAATACCTGGTCCGGAGTGCTCGATGAGGATTTATGAGGAAGATATGCAGATTTAAAAGGGAGTTATCTCTTCCCATAAATAGTGATGATGGTTATATAGACTGTGCAAGTCCCATCAGTTATCCTAACGGCTATATTTGAATTAATATGACAGCTGTGATCTATTATCACAACCGCCATATTGGGGGCAATTGTTAGGGCTGGTTTTGTAATTACTTATGAATCAGTGATCCTTTAGTATGCTGAGGATATATTATCCATGTACTGAGTACCGGATACTAGAAGGATCAAGGATGCTTGGTAACTATGACGGTTTCTAACGATTGTCTTCAATGTTTTATTTGAAGTTGACGCAGGTATTGACGGAAGACTAAGTCGAGCTCGAATCTTGGAATATGCTGGGAATAAACACATGCAAAAAAGCATAGAGACGTGGAGGATGAACGTGGGAGCTTCCCCCAATTTGCGGATAGTTAGTTAATAGCCGTTTACTTGATTATTTGAGGGGATATTGAGCTATTATGGAAAAACAGAGATACTTTCTACACACTGCTCGCGAATCTACATACACACACACTAGAAATGTCTTGTAACAAGCTCAATATCATCCAAAGTTGTAATCTCTTGAGTTCAATTTAATCGGTGATCAGTAGTTTCCATCACCCGAGGTTTTTATGCCGGAGATCTACTAGTGATCAAGGGCTTTTCCTCGTATAAATCCCTGTGTTCATCTTAGTTTATCTTTCTAATTTCGTTTATACATTTATTCAACACATCAAGCACTCAATCTCACAATCAAAGTTTGATTACATTATCCTTGTTGTGATTTTTGACCAAAACTAATACTAAGATATCTTGAATAGCCTTGTTTTATCTTCTTCGCCGGAACTTGAACTATTGCATAGGAATTCATTTAATTCGGCTTCTTCGTCGGTCAATTGGGTTTCAATTCGGCTTGGACCTCGCCCTCGTACACTTCGCTTTCATAATCCAATTCTCATTCGAGCGAGCTTATGTGTTGACATCTCTCCGCCGCATCCAAGTAATCTTTCAAGCAAATCGACATCTCAACCACCTTTGGTGTTAGTCAAGTCCTCCTTATCGAAATCACCTTACCACTAATAGAAAAAGCACTTTCCGAAGCTACCGTGGAAGCTTGGACCGTTAGTAAATCTCGAGCCATTGTGGCTAAGATCGGAAATTGATCTTTCTTACTTTTCCACCAAGCCAACAAATCAAAAATGTTAAATTCTTGTGAAGTCATCATTTGTAGAAAGTTCGACCCATCATTCCGACCAAGTTCGCTACTAGTCGTATTACCACGTTGTATTTGACTCGACTCATTGTACAGTTAGTTATAAACATACAAATCTTGATCTTCCATACTTGAACCTTCGCTGAAAGAGCCATTTCTCATTGACTCGTGAATGTTTGACGAGGTTGTACCATATTTTGTTAAATAAACATCAAACATTTTTGAAAGTTGTTCGTTTGCGGCTTCACCAAAGTTAGGTTCTTCATCGGTGTTTAAATTCAACTCGTTTGTAATTTTTTCAATCAAAGACCCGGTTCCAAAAATATTAAAGCAAGGGTTTAAAGCGGTGGCACAAGTGAAAACCGAAGGTAGATCTTTAAAATATTTTCTTAGTTTTTCCTTCATTGGGGTTACGATATCACAATACGGTCTACCTCTAACCGACAATCGTTTAATTTTAAACATACACAAATTGTGAAGTACCAATGAACTTGTTGGATAATAAACCCCCGATAAAGTCTTTGTGGACTATTTATTTTTTGGTCAAAAATCACAATAAGGATAATGTAACCAAACTTTGAATGTGAGGGTGAGTGCTTGTATATCAAATGATTGATGAAAAATTTTGTGGAAAAAAATGAAATGTAAACAATAATGAACACGAGGGTTTATACGAGGAAAAGCCCTTGATCACTAGTAGATCACCGGCATAAAAACCTCGGACAGTGAAAACTATCACTATCGACTATATTGAATAATAAAGATTACAACTTTCGAAGATGATGAAGCTCAATACAAGTTTTTGCTAGTGTGTTACAGAGGGAATTCGAGAGAATAAGTGTATCGCTTATGTGTTCTCAATGAACTTCTCACCCCTTATCAAATTAGAAACCTATACATAACAACTTCTCCGAAAATTAAGCTAATCCACGTTCTTTCCCCATGACCATTGTGAAAATAGCACATGTGCGGCATCTTGAATGAATATTCCCGAGATTCTAGCTGAGATATAGTCCACTACGTCCATTATCTGCGTATAAACATTAAAAACATGACAATTGTTAGAAATCATAAGTAATGTTCAGGATCCTTGATTCTCCGAGTCCATGCACCATCCGCTAAGGATAAGTGATCCAGGCAATGCTTCAGGATACAAGATCCATAGTTATAAAAATCTATGCCCTAACAATTGCCCCCAAATATGGTAGATAAGATGTGAATCAAGTCTGTCATATTTCCGTTGGATGCAAACTGGCCGTTGCTGCGTGTAACTTGTCGTTACATTGCCTGACATCACTGATAAGACATGCTATGATCATCATTGCGGAATACAGGGTTAGAGATAACTCTCTTTTCTTTAAAGATCAGAAAATCTTTCTATTTGTGGAGGATGGAGCCTTTTAGACCCTTCCCTCTTAACCTTCCTGCACCTAAAACAATCAGTAATACCCTGTATCAACCCAAGTGGGGACGGGCCACGGATCGTTGTCGAAGCTCGTGTTGAGCATTTTGGTAACCTTACGGGTTTTAAATATAATCTTTAGACTATACCTGGTGTTGTTCATTTGTTTGTTAAAGTTTACTTGATATGCTTGTGTTTCCAAATTTTGGTTCGACATGTTTGTGACTCATTATTGAAATAGAATGTTTGTAAAATATAATAAGGTTTTCCTTATAAGAAATTTAGAAAAATTGAGGTTGTAAAAAATTTACTAATCCTTGTATAATAATCTTCGATAAAGTCCGATTAGATATGCAGATAAGTCACATACCATTAATTTCAAGGTTCAAGGTGAAGTCAATAAGATAAACAAGAATAAGAATAAAGCATACCAGAAAATCCAAGTTAGGATTTTGTATTCTTGAGAATTACCCTTGTACAAACAAACTAGTCAGCGTTAGATAATTTTTAAGGATCCAGGATCCTTTTTTAATCAACTTGTGAGTCTCCAAAGCTTCAAAACCTGTTGAAATCAACTTGGGACTAAGCCAAACAAACTGGGACAAGCCCAAACAAACTGGGACAAGCCCAAATAAACTGGGGACAAGCCCAACAAACTGGGGACAAGCCCAAATAAAGTAGGGACAAGCCCAACAAACTGGGGACAAGCCCAAATAAACTAGGGACAAGCCCAAAGCTTAAGCTAACGTGATAACGTTAGAAACCTTAGGATACTGGCGTATGGCCCAAACTAGCGACTAGCCCATTGTAAGTGACATGAAAATGCCAAAACCTTAGCTAACGTGAAAACATTAGAAACAGTTAGGATCTGAGTTTGAATTACTTAGTTTTTGTTTCAAAAATGGAAAATGATTGAATTACAAGAGATTTGCAGCAGAATAAGATGGAAAACTTTTACTACAAGCAATGGTCGTTTGTTTTCATCATCATCATGCTTTCAAGTTAATTAACTTGCATGTGATTCACAAACTCCCCCTCAACCTTTGCAATTACAGTTTGGTAATGAGAAAATGCAGAGAAGATGATATGCGAAAGTTGATCTTTTAAGAGACAAGTTTAAAGGTTACAAGAGTTTCCTATTTATACTAACTATCTAACCTCTGAGCATCTTTGATGACGTCAGGGTTGATAGTGACAGGAAACAATATGTAACTAACTCTAAACACTGCTTATACTAACTATCAGTGCTTGGCACTGTTACATTGATTAACTAAGCTAATGACTAAACTCTGATTCCTATCCTCTGTCCTTGTTAACTCAGGCAGACCTTGAAGCTTTGTGAAGGCAGATGATAGGATGAGCAGTCTTTATGGAAAGCAGTGTAAGTACATCAGAGGTTGTAACCTCTGATAGTTGAACCAAAGCTCGGATAGTGTTATTTGGCTTTATATCATCTGTTCCTTTCATAGGGTTCAATCCCAACAATCTCCCCTTGGAACAGATGATGCCAAAAACACTTTATTCTTGGTTTTTATTCCTTAGAAGGAATTCTCTTATTTGACCTTTGAATTAAAGTTCAAAGTTAAGAGATTCCATGTCGTCAGCATCCTTCACCAGCTCTAAACATAGTAGTTCTTGGAAGTCTTCTACTGTAAGCTCATAAGCATCTTCCATGGATAGTTTAGTGGCTGCACCATCAGACTTGAGCAATGTCAATTCATGGGTGTCTTTGTCGACCTTCCATTTTAGAATTTTTGGGTCTGATGGTTTTCTTGAAGGAGCTTTTATTGCAGAGGTTTGTAAATGAGCCATCTTTGATAAATCTTTGGCCAGCTTGGCACTTGTATCATCTATGTGATAATCAATCATATTCTGAATCCCTTCTTTGATAAATGTATCCTCAAACTCTTTGTCAGTCTTTTCATTCATCTCCCCTTGCTTTTTCCTGTGTTGCAGGGCAAGTGTGGAGTGGGCAGATGTTGAGCTGGACCTTTTAGAGAGTTGAGCTCTGAGGATAGCATCTTCCTTTAAGTAGTCAGGCTTGGGAGGCATGGATGGATCCTTTTTCCTTCTTTCTTCCAAACTTTTGTAAGTGTCTAACACCCTCACCTCACCCCATCTCATCACTTGGTTTTTGGAACCATAATGATTTTGAATCAGTTCTTGCTTCATTCTCTTCAACTTCAAGGCATTTTCAGTTATATCTTTCTTGTATAAATCCCAGTTGGGAGGAGTTGGCTTTTTAAGAGGGTCTTTCAACATTTCTTGCATTCTGTTGATTTCCTCTCTTAGTTCATCTATGCTCCAATCCCTGAACTGTGGCCTTGTTGCCTTATACATCTTCTTTTCCATGATATACTCAATGAGTTCACTCTTGAGCAACTTATCTTCCCTTACTGACAACTAGTTGCTCAGATCCTTGACAAAATTTTGTAGAATGGTGACTTTACTCAGTTGAAAGGACATGATAATCTGTATCTCTCTATCATTTTTACCAGCTGATTCTCTTTTGGCAATATCCTCTGCCTGCTTCTTTTTCAATTCTAGATAGGCATCAAAATTTGCTGGTCTTGGATAGCCATCAAAGGATAGAATTGTTCTTTTGTCAGGGTCATCTTCTGAAAAGAAACTTAGGATCTCTTCCTAGACTGCTGGTAAATCAAGAGGATACAACTTTGATACATGAATGACTTTAAGAGTTGAAGAAGTTGTAAGCACTGATGTGGGGATCACTGGTGTTGATGATAGTGGAAGAGGTGCAGAGATCTCATCATCATTTATCACTTTTGTGATTTTCCTCCTTTTAAACCTTAAAGTAGGTGATGGTGGTTGTGGGATTTTTGGTGGTGTGGATAATGGTTGAGTTGATGTGGGAAATGTAATCATGGCAGTGGATGGAGTTGCATCTGTTGCAACCTCTGCTGTATCAACAGATGTTGACACAACAGTTGCTGTAACATCTGCTTGTGTGGATGTGGGTTGTGGTTTTGAAGATGTGATAGGTTTTTGAGAGGCAGAGGTTTTCATGGTTGGATTGGTTTCAGGCTTAGTTTTAGGAGGTGTGGATGTTGGTTGCATGGCTTTTCTAGCAGGAGCTCTTTTTGATGAAGTACCAACCTCTCCTTTTTCTTTTTGCTGATCAATCTTTTTCTCAACAAACACTCTGCTCTCCTCAATCACATTCTTCTTGTGACTAGTCCTTGCCTTGGCCACTAGTTCTTCAGTTAAATCTATCTTCTTTGAACCATCAGGCCTTGGAATGTTCAATGTAGGTCTGGCCTTATTATCATCTATTGTTAGCTTCTTTGGACCCAAAGGTTTCTCCCTCTTTTTGGCTTCATCTGTTGTAACAAATATAACCGTTGGAGGTGCATGGCCAGTGGTTGTGAGTAGATGTGCTTTGATGGCTTTAATGTCTGCTGCAGTGTCTTGATACCTTGATTCAAACATGTTTCGAACATTATTCACATGATGCTTGTGTTGTAAATCCAAATAATGTTGTTGATGTTGAAACAGAGGGTTAGGAGCTTCTTTGAGATCAGCAGTGGATAGAACAGAGGGTTGACTTTTTGTAGCTATCATCTGCTTTAGTAAATCTTTGATTTCACCAACAGAGTTTTCTATTCGGGTCACTCTCTCCGTCAAATCCTGGTATTTTAGATCATCACCCAATTTAATAGGATCATCTGAACTCCTACCAGTAGTGGTAGTTATATCTATGTTATCATGAGCAGTGGTTTTAGGACCAGTTTCAAACATAGATGCCCCTTTGTCTTGGTACTGGGGACTTCCCACAATAGAGGTAATAGTTGTTGCCTCAGTAGTGGTTGCCTTCAACTAAGTCTTATTAGTGAAACCACTATCCAAATGAGAACTAGGGAGTTCAGCAATTGTAGTGGCTGCTTGTGTTGAACTATCACCAAGGGTTACATGTAACCCAAGGGATGTAGCCTCTTCATTTGCTGATGGGCTAGCAATGAATAAAGAATCAGACCCAACCATTTAATGAAGTATATTCTCAGTAATAGGTTGTTGAGAAGTGTTGGTTTGTGTCTGAACTAATTCAATTGCATTAAGCAATGGGACAATTATGGGTGGAAGTGAAGGTATTGGTGAAGGTGGTTGAGTAGAAAGCGACATTGCCCTGGGAGAGGGGCTATGGAAGATAGACCCAAGGGGATCTAGAGCTTCATAAAGTGGTGTTGTCACACCACAACCGATGACGGAATCATCAGGGTAGTGGCACCAGGCGAATCAGATTGATCAAGAGAATTTCCATAACAGCCATTTCAAAGATAAACATCAACATTTAATATCCCATACTATCAAACTCATGAACCTTCAAAATAACCATTACATACCAACAAAATCTCTTAAATACAATCCAATTCGATCTCCCCTAGATTTTATTACAACCATTCTAAAACAAACTAAACTACGCATGCAACATCCAAGGCATCCAAGCTATAAATCGTCAACCTGTTACATATGTTAAAATACAAGTCAATACAATTAAGTAAAGGTGAGCATACGCGTTTGAATAATACTAGCATAGTCGATAAAGCGTTTGTGAAACAATCTAATTACATATCATGATACACCAAAACACTTAACATAACATAGGCTCATTTCTCATGCTAACTACCGTGAGAAGGCTTGCACGTCCATCCTAACTAGACCCCATCGGGTGTAAGCCACACTATAGTACCATACTAGCTAAGGAGGCAAGTAAACAAAAATAAGTCCTAGTCACATGTTTCTAGTATCACGTGTCGAGCATATACAATCAGATTATTCGCATGTGATAAACAGTTTTGATTGGTGATGTGATTTTGTTTATAGGAACGTATGTAACACCCAAAAGTATGTTTAAAGCGAAAATGGGTCAAGTATACTCACTGCGGGTGCGTTTTAGTTAGCTTAGAGATTCTGAGGAGAGTCGGGAAGAGCACCGGATCAGCCTTCATACGCGAAAGGAAGTGCATCAGTCTCCGAAAAGCTGAAACGGTTAAGTCTTGGTTGGGCAGTAGACAAGTTCGGGCGAACTTGTATGTTTCCAAACAAGTTCGAGCGAACTTGTGATGAAATGCTGAGTTGTGAGACAAGTTCGGGCGAACTTGTTAAGTTTCACAAGAAACTTGACAAGTTCGGGCGAACTTGTATCAGGGTTGACAGGTTATGCAAGTTCGGCCAAACTTGTGAAGTTTCCTAAGAAACTTGACAAGTTCGAGTGAACTTGTGGCATTTTGTTGGAGAGATTGACTTTAGTTCGCCCGAACTTGACCCCAAGGGGTGCAAGTTCGAGCAAACTTGACTGCTGAGCTGTGTCAAGATCAGTAAATCTCGAGCGAACTTGATGTTTTCGGGTCCAAAATCTTGCGTTTTCGCGTCGTTTGCTGAGGAAAATCAAGTGTTCATCCCTCCAACTCTGTGCTACTGAACAAACTTAGGTCGGGGAGGTCTTTTAGAGCTGTTTTAGCCGTTTTACAAAAGCGTGGACTAATCCGGGCGAACTCGGGGTTCGTTCGGATTAGTCCGGCTTGTGTAAACCAACATAAACGTCCTTGTGCTTCCAGATTTGGGATCTTGAATGATACATGCTTACTTTCATATCAGAAAATGAACAAAAAACCATCAAAAGTCCGTATCTTGTGTAGAAATCAATGTTTTTCAAAGGTAGATATGTCACTTACAAGCCGAGATCTTGCAGATCTCGTGTTTGGGAAGTCTCTACTATCACCAAACGAACTCGTATTGTGTAGATCTAAGTTTAAAACAGAAGTTTTTGAAGAAAATGATGAAGATTTTCGTAAAAGAATGAGTTTTGATGAAAACGAAGGGGGTACACCTTGTGCTAAAATCGTTGTAAACCTTTGTAGATCCTTCATAAACGTTGTTGCAGTGAAATCGGGTCGATTCTTACTTAGAACACGAAGGTTTCGGGTTGGGAGAGCTTTGGGAGAACTTGCAGCAAGTTTCAGTGAGTGAATAGAGCTTGGTATTTATAGGAGAAGGCAAAAATGCGAGCTGATCAGACCAAGTTCGGTCGAACTTGCATGAAATTCATGCAAGTTCGGGCGAACTGGTTAGATTTTCAAGGATGGATGGTTAAGTTCGGCCGAACTTGTACATGTATGTACAAGTTCGAGCGAACTTGAGGGAAGCAAAGAAATTCTGGTTATCAGGCCTTAAAGTCACGAGGCGTCCCTTGTCAACATATAACTTCGTCGGTATAGATGCGGGCTAACCGTTCGACCTTATTGTCTTCTCGTATAGCAATAAAGTGCGCAGATTTGGTAAGACGATCAACGATAACCCAAATGCTATTGTGACCGGATGAAGTACGCGGGAGTTTAGTAACGAAGTCCATAGCTATACTCTCCCACTTCCACATCGGGATTTCGGGTTGTTCAAGTAAACCAGAGGGTCTTTGATGTTCGGCTTTAACTTTCAAACAAGTTAAGCATTTTGAGACGTACAAGGCGATATCCTTTTTCATGCCCGACCACCAATACTTAGGACGAAGGTCCTGGTACATCTTGTCGGCACCGGGGTGAATGGAATATCGAGATTTATGAGCTTCGTCCATTAGCAACTTACGAAGATTATCACGACTGGGAATCCAAATGCGATTGAGATAGTAGTAAATACCATCAGATTTAGATACAAGCTGAGTTTCGGCACCACATTTCATTTCGTCTTGAAGGGTATTCTCGTTAAAGCAGGCGAATTGAGCGGCACGGATGAGGGTTTCAAGTTTAGCACAAGCTTGAGAGTTACGAATACCATCTACATAGCTTCGTCAACTTAGAGCATCAGCGACGACGTTTGCTTTGTCGGGATGGTAGCGTATCTCACAATCGTAGTCGTTGAGAAGTTCAACCATCGACATTGTTGCATGTTTAGTTCCTTTTGATTAAAGATATGTTGTAGGCTCTTATGGTCGGTGAAGACCGTAGACTTAGTACCGTAAAGGTAGTGTCGCCATATCTTTAATGCAAAAACAACTGCACCGAGTTCGAGATCATGGGTTGTGTAGTTCTTCTCGTGGATCTTGAGTTGGCGAGACGCATACGCGATAACATTGTCTCGTTGCATGAGAACAAAACCAAGACCAAGGTTTGAGGCATCACAATAAACAACGAAATCGTAGTTTCTGTCGGGTAAAACGAGAACGGGAGCGTTGCATAGCATACGCTTGAGAGTTTGAAAAGCTTCCTCTTGCTTGGAATCCCAAACAACAGGTTTGTCTTTATGAGTTAAAGCGGTAAGCGGACGGCGATTTTAGAAAAGTCGATGATGAATCAACGGTAATAACCCGCCAATCCAAGGAATGAATGGATTTCGGAAGCATTCTTTGGTGTAATCCAACTCTTGACGGCTTCAATCTTTGCAGGGTCGACATGAATTCCTTGACTATTAACGATGTGGCCGAGAAATTGGACTTCTTCGAGCCAGAATTCACATTTAGAGAACTTAGCATAAAGGCGATTTCCTTGAAGAAGTTCGAGGACTAAACGTAGATGACGCGCGTGTTCGTCTCTCGACTTCGAATAGATAAGGATATCATCGATGAAAACAATGACGAATCGATCTAAGAAAGCTTTACACACACGGTTCATCAAATTCATGAAAACCGCGGGTGCATTGGTAAGACCAAAAGGCATGACCACGAATTCGAAATGGCCATAGCGGGTACGAAAGGCGGTTTTAGGAATGTCTTCTTCCAACACGCGTAACTGATGATAACCGAAACGAAGATCGATCTTGGAAAAACAAGTAGCACCTTGAAGCTGATCAAATAAGTCGTCGACACGAGGAAGAGGATAGCGGTTCTTTATCGTGAGTTTGTTAAGTTCACGATAATCGATGCACATTCGGAACGATCGATCCTTATTTTTCACGAAAAGGACATGGCACCCAATGGCGAAGTGCTCGGGCGTATGAAACGTTTATCAATAAGCTCTTGAAGTTGGCTCGATAGCTCGCGCATTTCGGATGGTGCGAGGCGATAAGGAGCTTTAGCAACGGGAACTAAATCGATACGGAATTCAACATCTCGAGTAGGGGGTAAACCGGGTAAATCATCGAGAAAGACTTTAGGAAATTCACAAACAACGGGAACATCTTTATAAGTCTTCTTTCCTTTCTCCGGGTTCACAATATGGGCGAGGAAAGCAACACATCGCTTTTGCAAGCATTTGTGTGCTCGAGTACATGACAAAAGCATCAACTTCTTTGAGGGAGTTTCACCGTAAACATGAAGTTGATCACCATTAGGAAGAGGGAAACGAATTATCTTATCGAAGCATACAACTTCAGCATGATTCTCACGAAGAAAATCCATGCCTACTATGATAAGGAAGCTACCAAATTGCATAGGTATGAGATTGATCGAGAAGACATGGTTGTTGAGATCAGATTACACCCACGTAAAACGGATTTAATGGTAACGGTTCTTCCGGTAGCGACTTCCACATCGAAAGTCTTTGGAGTTTAACGCGCTTACATTTTAACACCTTTTCGAATTCTAACAATACAAAACAATTATCGGCACCAGTATCAAATAAACATGAAGCATAAATACCATTAACGAGAAACGTACCATTGACAACATTGTTGTCATCTGGGCCTGGCGGTGATTGAGATTGAAGGCTCTTCCATGCGCAGCTTGTTGTTGTTGCCGAGGCTGCGGTGGTGGATGCTGCTGAGGCTGCTGCTGCTGCGGCTCTTGTTTCACGGTGCGGTTTGGGCAAACATTAGCAAAGTGGTTTGGATCACCACACACGAAGCACGCTCGTGTCTTTGGAGCTTGTTGATGGTTGGCTTGAGGAGGAGCAGGTAAAGCTAGAGCTACGGGAGCTTGAAGAGCTGGCTGACGAGGACCACTACGGCAGCTGACAGTAAAGTGGCCGTAGATGTTGCAGTTTGTACAGAAACGACAATTGCCACCAACGACATGATGATATGTGCACTTAGGACACATAGGGTGAGGACCAGTGTACGCACGCTTTGCTGGCGGTGCGTTTGGTGCTGCTGACTGGAGTGGCTGAGGGTTCGCTGGAGCAGTAAGAGCAAAGTTCTTACTCGGGTTTTCCTTTTGCGACCATGGCGACCATTCTTTGGCTCTCGGGGATGTTCGGTAGTAGGAGCTGCTGATTCGGTGACTACCTGATTTGCGACCTTGCTGCTTTTAAAGTAACCAGACTGAACTGATTTGTCATTAATCTCGGCGGCTAGCTGATAGGTCTCCTCAATAGTAGCAGGGCGTGCTGCTTGAACAAAGTCAGCGACGCCATCGGGGAGAGCGTTGAGGTACTTCTTGATTGCTTTCTTGGTCGTATCAACTTGACCGGGACAAATGATGCTCAACTGCTTGAAGCGAGCGGTGACTCCATCATTATCGGGACCATCTTGCTTGATATTCCACAATTCGTTCTCCAACTTATGGATCTCGTAGGGAGGACAGAATTCCTTGATCATAATTTCCTTAAGTTCCTCCCAAGTGAGTCCGTAGGCTTCGTCGTTCCCACGCCTGTTGCGCTCGGCTGTCCACCAGTCGAGAGCCCTTGATTGAAACACGCCGGTAGCGTTGACAGTACGCAGAGCCTCGAGACATCCACTTTGGCGGAATGTGACCTCGATAGAGTCAAACCAGTGGAACATGGCACTCGGCCCTTCGGTGCCTGAGAAAGTAAGCGGTCCACATGCTTTGAACTGCTTAAAGCTAAAGTGGGGTTTCGAGGCAACTCCTTGGAATCCACAGATGAGTTGCTGCTTACGGCATGGATTTCTGAGACGATTTGCGGGATAACCTTAGCTATCTCCTTGGCTACCATTGTAGCGATGCGCTTGTCGGTTGCTGCGCTGGAGATCCTTCGGGTGTGCGATCCCATAGAAGACATCTACACGAAGGATTTAGATTAGACGAGATTCGATTATAATAGAGTTATGTTTAAATATTTATTATAACTATTCATACAAGGCACCAAAAACACATAAGCACGTATCCACATAGACACATAAGCATGTAAGCACATAAGCACGTAAGCACATAGGCACGTAAGCACATACGCACATATTTGCACGTATTCACCTTCTAATAATAACAATGCGTAGTGCGATATGAGATGCGAGATATAAGCGAGATACATAAGCGATATATATTAGCGAGATAATACCTCGTATGAGGCACACGTCCTCATAGGCGTAAGCGAGTTAAGCGATTAGTTTGGTTGGTGTATTAATTAGCATTTTAGATTACGAAAGCTGTGCGAGTTGTGCATACATTCGATGGAGCGTAAATGCAATAAATCGAGAAAACGATGATATGATAAATCATCAAAGCTAGAAATCGAATAAAGCGAAAATTCTCAAAATTTTAAATACTTATAATAATAAACTCGATGATGCGTAAATCGACGATATAGGCTTAAATCAATTGGGAGTGTCCGGGGTTTTGAGACATTTGACACGCCAAAGTGATTCGACTTCCCTTTGCATTTGGACCCACGCTTTGGCCTAATAGATAAATGTTCTCACCGCAAGCGGCTAACGACGTTTACCCTTCCAGTTAATACGTGTTCCAAACCATCGGCGTAACCGAGACTTTGGTGAGATTGAAAATCGAATTGCGGAATTAGTTACTTAGATGCGGGTTTCACCCCTAACTTAGCAACTTTATTCCTAGATAGAAATGGAGATTTTTGTCGAGGTTTGGATATCATTCCTAACTCAACGAAGACATCTCGTGAGAGAGAATGTGCGGAGTGAATGGTCTCGTCGAGAGTTCCCGGTTTTCACACCTATTCTCGACTTGATCACTCGTTTTGGTGTGATGCGAGCGTTTCCAACGTGTTTTATTGTATTAGCCTTAGGAAAGGCACATTTAAGCTTTTATGGCAAGTAGTTTAACATTTAAGTCAAAGATAGGTTAATCGGGTACTTAAACATGCTACTAGGTCGGATCATGGCAATACTACCTATTATCCTAAAGTTATGGCGCTCTGATACCAATCTGTCACACCCCAACCGATGGTGGAATCATCGGGGTAGTGGCACTAGGCGAATCAGATTGATCAAGAGAATTTCCATAACAGCCATTTCAAAGATAAACATCAACATTTAATATCCCATACTATCAAACTCATGAACCTTCAAAATAACCATTACATACCAACAAAATCTCTTAAACACAGCGATCTCCCCTAGAATTTATTACAACCGTTCTAAAACAAACTAAACTACGCATGCAACATCCAAGGCATCAAGCTATAAATCCTCAACCTATTACATACGTTAAAATACAAGTCAATACAATTAAGTAAAGGTGAGCATACGAGTTTGAATAATACTAGCATAGTCGATAAAGCGTTTGCGAAACAATCTAGTTACATATCATGATACACCAAAACACTTAACATAACATAGGCTCATTTCTCATGCTAACTACCGTGAGAAGGCTTGCGCGTCCATCCTAACTAGACCCCATCGGGTGTAAGCCACACTATAGTACCATACTAGCTAAGGAGGCAAGTAAACAAAAATAAGTCCTAGTCACATGTTTCTAGTATCACGTGTCGAGCATATACAATCAGATTATTCACATGTGATAAACAGTTTTGATTCGTGACGTGATTTTGTTTATAGGAACGTATGTAACGGTCAAAAGTGCGTTTAAAGAAAAAATGGGTCAAGTATACTCACTGCGGGTGCGTTTTAGTTAGCTTAGAGATTCTAAGGAGAGTCGAGAAAAGCGCCGGATCAGCCTGCATACGCGAACGGAAGTGCATCAGTCTCCGAAAAGCTTAAACGGTTAAGTCTTGGTTGGGCAGTAGACAAGTTCGGGTGAACTTGTTTGTTTTCATACAAGTTCGCGCGAACTTCTGATGAAATGCTGAGTTGTGAGACAAGTTCGGGCGAACTTGTATATAGGGTTTACAGGTTATGCAAGTTCGGCCGAACTTGTGAAGTTTCCTGAGAAACTTGACAAGTTTGAGCGAACTTGTGGCATTTTGTTGGAGAGTTTAACTCAAGTTTGGCAGAACTTGACCCCAAGGGGTGCAAGTTCGAGCAAACTTGGCTGCTGAGCTGTGTAAAGATCAGTAAATCTCAAGCGAACTTGATGTTTTTGGGTCCAAAATCTTGCGTTTTCGCGTCGTTTGCTGAGGAAAATCGAGTGTTCATCCCTCCAACCCTGTGCTACTGAGCAAACTTAGGTCGGAGAGGTCTTTTAGAGCTGTTTTAGCCGTTTTACAAAAGCGTGGGCTAATCCGGGCGAACTCGGGGTTCGTTCGGATTAGTCCGGCTTGTGTAAACAAACATTAACGTCCTTGTGCTTCCAGATCTGGGATCTTGAATGATAGATGTTTCGTTTCATATCAGAAAATGAACAAAACACCATCAAAAGTCCGTATCTTGTGTAGAAATCGATGTTTTTCAAAGGTTTTTCTCAGATCTGTCACTTACAAGCCGAGATCTTGCAGATCTCGTGTTTGGGTAGTCTCTACTATCACCAAACGAACTCGTATTGTGTAGACCTAAGTTTAAAACAGAAGTCTTTGAAGAAAAAGATGAAGATTTTCGTAAAAGAATGAGTTGTGATGAAAACGAAGGCTTAGCCTTGTGCTAAAATCGTTGTAAACCTTTGTAGATCGTTGATAAATGTTGTTGCAGTGAAATCAGGTCGATTCTTACTTAGAACATGAAGGTTTCGAGTTGGGAGAGCTCTGGCCAAACTTGCAGTATATTCAAATGAGTGAACAGAGCCTGGTATTTATAGGAGAAGGCAAAAATGCGAGCTGATGAGACCAAGTTCGGTCGAACTTGCATGAAATTCATGCAAGTTCGAGCGAACTTTTTAGATTTTCAAGGATGGATGGTTAAGTTCGGCTGAACTTGTACATGTATGTACAAGTTCGAGCGAACTTGAGGGAAGCAAAGAATTTATGGTTATCAGGTAAGTTCGGGCGAACTTGTGGTAGGCAAGTTCGGCCGAACTTGTCCTGGTGACCAAGTTTCGTTTGCAGATTTTGCGTTTAGAGTTCGTTTGGTTATTCGGTTTACATTAGATAGTTATATTAAGCGTTAAATTAAAGTGTTAAGCGTTAAAGTTGATATAATAGTGCGATTTAGCGATTCGAGAGTGCGAGAGCGATGCGATAGCGAGTGTAAACATAACCACAAACACACATAACACATAAATAACATAAAACCACATAAATAACTGCGATTTGCGATGCGATGAGATTAGCGATGCGAATCAATAAGCGATTAGATGTGATAATAACGTACAACACTATGATTAATTAACATAAAACTTTATTATTAACCGAATCTCGGAATTACAAAAGATAGGAAAACGGGAAAACAAAATGAAAAGATAACAATCGAATTTTCGAGTTGTTACAGGTGTCCCTGTGTCTACAACCTTTTCCTTTTGTGAGGAAGTAGGAGGAGTTTCAAAGCCGGTGGGAGATCTTTGAACCATCTGTTGTGAAGAAGTAGCAGCCGTGGTTTGTGACTTTGGGGCTGTCACACAGTTAACCTCTGGGATCTCATCTTCCAGAGGACCCTTTTTGGGTTTGGTGGGATTTTTGGAGATTGTTTTGGTTTTCTTTTTGGAAATTTTTGGTGTGGGTTTCAGGGCAGCGGTTGTGTTGCCCTGATCACCAAGAGCAGTGGGCTCAGTAGCAAGAGGTTGAGATTGAACATTTTGTTCTAGAAAAACTTGCTCATCCTCCTCTACTTGTGTTTTCTCAACTTTATCTTGGTTTGTTATTCGGGTGAAAGTTTCATAATTAAGGCCGCCTGGATTAACCACAGCGCCAGTTTTACTTTCAGGACTTTTAATTTGATCCTGTAAGTAAACACTCAAGAAACGGGGATGCATCAAAAAAGCTTTTCTTTTTTCAATATTTTTAAAATTATTCACAAGATCATTGAACTGTATCTAGGAGTAGTTCAAATCGGTGTCAGTTAAAATTGCATACCCAAGATATTGCATGTTCAATGGCATTTCATTGAAAGCAGTGGATTTTGCTGAGAGACAAGTAAGAATGGTGTGAAAGAAAAATCTCATCTCAGCAGGAAAGTTAGGTTTAAAAATGGTCATACCTTTTATCTGGCCGATATAACCTCTTTCTAGAAACTCTGCTTGGATCTCATTAATTGGAAATGACACAGGGTGTTGTATGTCATTTAACTTGAAAACTTGAGAGATCGATTGGGGGCTAATTTGCATCAACATTCCCCCTACTCTTGAAATTATTGTATAAGGAACACCATCAGCAGATGAGTGAACCTTTGCATTTTTCCAGAAATCACGAAGAGCATCAATGTAAATGGGGGCTTTGATGGTTAGCATGTGCAAGAATTTAGACTTTTGAAAAATTCGAATAATTGGATGATAGCGAGTATTTGCGTCGGTTTCTTCAAGTATGGCAGTGTAGTTGTGTGGGGTTTTGATTATGAGAGTGAAAGTTGGAGGTTCTTCTTGCGATTTTGCTTTGGATTTTGAATATTTTGATTTGGGAGCCATGGTGTTTGAGAGAAAAACTGTTTTGAGATTTTGAAATTGACACAGTTTAGGGTAACCACTGGTGAGATAAAACAGGGGTTTTATAGGGGTTTTGAAAAAGTGAACATGACATGGCATCTGTTGCAAGATCGGATGGCTAACATCTGGCCACGTGTAACCTCTGATGAGAAAAGTAACCGTTGATGTGGCAAAACACTAGAGGTTTGGACAATACTGATTTTGTTAACACTATCAGAGGATAGACATCAGTGGTTTTGAAGAGGTGAAAAATAGAAGTCAGAGGATACACTGTATCAGTGGATAAGATTTTAAAGCCTATCAGAGGTTTTGAGCAAACAGATGTTGTGATCAGACTTTTAAAGATTTATTCAAAATTTTCAATTTTAAACTATTTTAAGGAATTTTTGAATTTCTACAAACATTTTGATGCTATGTACACATGGATTTACAAGAAAACTTGTTTTTAATCCATGTTTAGCATACGAGATCAATTTTTCAAAGGTAGATGTATCCATGCCTTGGTTAAAACATCTGCCCATTGATCTGAAGTATGGACATGATGCAAAGAAATCAAACCTTTTTCATAGCAATCTCTCACAAAGTGATATCTGATGTCAATGTGCTTTGTAGTTGAATGAGAAACTGGATTTTTGATGATATTTTCAGCAGCTTGACTGTCCAATTTGAGTGGAGTCTTTAGTGCAATGATACCAAAATCCAACAACTGGTTTTGATGCCACAAGAGTTGAGCAGTGCAGCTAGCAGCAGCAATATACTCTGCTTCAGCAGTGGATGTTGAAACTGCAACCTGCTTTTTGCTTTGCCAAGACACTAGACAATCACCTAGGAATTGACATCCTCCTGATGTGGACTTCCTTGTAGTTTTACACCCAGCAAAATCACTATCTGAAAAACCTGAAAGCTCAATATTCCCATTAGCTGGATACCAGATACCAAGTGTGGGAGCACCTTTTATGTATCTAAATATCCTTTTTACAGCAATAAGGTCAGACTTTCTAGGTAATGCATGTGATCTGGCACAAACACATGTTGCAAACATGATGTCTAGCCTTGATGCAGTTAGGTATAATAAAGACCCAATCATGCTTCTATAAAGAGTTTGATCAACAAGGTCATCTTTACCATCAATGGTGACTAGCTTGGAGGTTGCCATAGGTGTGCTACATGGTTTACAATCATCCATCAAACTTTTTAAGCAGTTCTTTCACATACTTGTTTTGATGGATAAATGTACCATTGTGCAATTGTTTAAGTTGAAGACCAAGAAAACATTGGAGCTCACCCATTGCACTCTGCTGCCATTAGTTTTTGAAACTCTTCACACATAGCAGTGCTTGTGGATCCAAAAATGATGTCATCCACATAAATTTGGACAAGCATCAAATCTTTTTCTTTCCATTTTAAAAACATGGTTTTATCTATTTTGCCTCTAGTAAACCCTATGGATTAGAGAAAAGTGGATAGAGTTTTATACCAGGCTCTTGGTGCTTGTTTCAAGCCATACAATGCTTTGTTGAGCTTGTAGACATGATCAGGATGGAATGCATCTTCAAAACCTGGAGGTTGACAGACATACACCTCTTCTTTGATTTTTCCATACAAAAATGCACTCTTTATATCCATTTGAAACACCTTTATGTTGTGGTTAGCAGCAAAAGCTAAGAACAGGCGAATAGCTTCCAACCTTGCTACAGGAGCAAAAGTCTCATCGTAGTCTATACCTTCTTCCTGTCTGTAGCCTTGAACCACGAGCCTTGCTTTGTTTTTTACAATAATACCCCTTTCATCAGTTTTGTTCTTGAAGACCCACTTTGTGCCAATTGGACTTACATCTTTTGGCAGTGGCACAAGCTCCCAAACTTGTTGTCTTTTGAACTGAAGGAGTTCTTCTTGCATGGCTTCTACCCAGCTGTTGTCTTTCAGTGCCTCTTGGTACTTGACTGGCTGTATGAGTGACAGAAAACCAGCAAAAAGACAAATATTTTGGGATTGGCTTCGTGTGAGCACCCCAGATTTGATGTTGCCAATAACTTGATCTGCTGGATGGCTTTTGAGTTAAATCAAATCACCTTGGTATGGAACAATAGCATTTTGAGGTGATGGCTGCAAATATGTATCATCTGAGCTAACCTCTGTTGGTGAAATTGAAGTATCAGCCACTGATGAGAATGGTGGTGGTGGTATTGGGGGTATAGAGGTAACATTCTGATGATTTTGGTGCCCAGATGTAGGACTTTTATTAACAGAAGTTTGATTTTGTGAACTGGCAGAGGTTTGAGGATCAACCACTGTTGACCCAGAAGTGGCAGAGTTTACACAAGAGCTTGAAGCACTTGATCCTCTGTTTGAAGAATAGACTTTTGTTTGTGGAAGCACACAGTCGTATCCTTGATCTTGATCTTCTTCAGATGATTGTGGTGTATCTACATTGTCTAGCTTGATAGAAACATCAGCAAATGTGAATTTATCTAAATCAAAAAGCTCTGCAGGATTTGCTGGGATTTTTAGTGATGACAGTTCATTAAACCTCACATTCAAAGTTTCTTCAACACACTTTGTCCTAGAGTTAAAAACTCTGTAGGCTTTGGCAGTGGTTGAGTATCCTAGAAAATAACCACAATCAATTTTGGCTGCAAACTTAGATATAGAACCTTTTAAGTTCAAAATGAAACATGGACAGCCAAAAATTTTAAAATATGAAATCAGAGGTTTGATTTTATACAAAATCTCATAGGCAGTCTTTTGATGCCTGGGTTAATCAAATCTCTGTTTTGAACATAGCAAGCAGTGTTTACAGCCTCTGCCCAAAAGGACAGGGGTAAACCAGAATCTGCTAGCATAGTTCTTGTTGATTCAGATAAGGTTCTATTTTTCCTTTCAACCACCCCATTTTGTTCTAGAGTTCTTGGAATGCTATATTGTCTAACAATTCCTTTTGACTCACAAAAAGCATCCAACTCCCTATTTTTAAACTCTGTTCCATTGTCACTTCTAAAGATTTTTACTGGAAGATCAAATTGCTTTTCTACTTGTTTGACAAAGTTTTGCAAAATGCTTGCAGTTTCATCCTTAGAATGAAGAAAGAAGGTCCATGTAAACCTAGAGAAATCATCAACTATCACTAGGCAATACCTTTTGTGTTTTAAGCTCATGATTTGCACTGAGCCAAACAAGTCCATGTGCAATAGTTGTAAACACTGGCTTGTTTTGCACCCTTCAATTGATTTGAAAGAACTTTTATGTTGTTTGCCTTTTAAACAGGAAACACAATGTTCATCACAGGAAAATTGCTTGTGAGGCAAAGACTCTGTTTTGAGAGTGTGGTGATAGTTTTAAGATTTGTGTGTCCAAGTCTTCTATGCCATAACTCAGTCTCTTTGCTAAAAGCAACTGAGAATAGACATGTCCCAGACATAGGATTATCTTTTAGCATATATACCACATAGACATTCCCACTTCTGTGTGCAGTGAGTTGTGCTTGCTCTCAGCAATGATTTGATCAATCCTTTTAACAACCTCTGGTCCCACAATTTGACAAGTTTTCTTAGTGAAGAAGGATACATATCCTCTGTCACTCATTTGTGAGACACTCAGCAGGTTAAATTTCAGATTGTCAATCAAATTCATATTTTCAAACTTGAGTTTACCAGCCAGAACCCACCCAGACCATAAAACCTTTCCCTTTGAGTTATTACCAAAAGATATATCACCCCCCCCCCCATGAGCCATGAAGTCCTTGAGAAGGGCTCTACATCCTGTCATATGCCTGGAACCTCCACTATCTACATACCATAAGCTATCAAGGCAAGTAGAGGGTCCCTGCACATTTGAGTAAATAGATCAGTTAAGATTGGTCTCCAAAGCCAAAATGGCTTTGGATGGGGTCACCGATGGTCCAGCCTCAAGTCTAGGATAATGGTCAGAGGTTTTGAAATTTTCTTGTAACATCTGCTCTTGACCATTTCCTATCAGATGATTGTATCCATAAGGGTGCCTGTTTACTCTTTACTTTGAAGGCTTTTTGTAACCTTCATAAGCATGAGGAACCTTTTTATAAGTAGGTTGGCCATACCCTCTTGGAAATGAGTTTGAAGGTGGGGCATCTGTCACTTGCACCTCTCTTTGAACAGAGGTTTTGTTTAAGGCTTTTGTAACAGATGTTTCAATTTGTTCAAAACTCTGCTTGGATTTATTTCCAACAGAACTTGAACTTTCTCTTTCAAGTGCTTTTGCCTTGATCTCTTTTACCTTTTGTTCATAGTTTTTGAGATAGGCACACTGTTGAGTTGAGTGATTTGTTTGGTTGCAGATGGTGCATTTTGAAGAGTTTTTGATAACACAAGTTTTGTTAATGTCATAGGCTTTTAAAAGAAAACAATCTGCAGCCACATGATTTCTTTTTTCACAAAATTCACAAAACAGGTTTTTAATTTTTACTCTTCTTTTCCTATCAGACTTTTTCTCAGCAGTGGTTGTAACCTCTGCTGACACATCTTTGATAGGGATCACCAATGCTTTTGGGGCTTTAATACCATCAGTGGTTTTGAAGTCCATTGGCTTAAAGTTTTCTAAGATATCACATTCATCTTACCAGGTTGGTTTAAACTGATATTTTTCAATTTCTTTATTTTGTGATGAAACCTTTGGTTTTTCCAAAACAATTTTGTTTCCAGCTTTATCTGTGATTTTTATCTCTTCACCAGCCAAATTTGTAGGGACAACTTCAAACACCGCAGAATCAATTTCAGCAACATTTTTCTCATTTTGATCATAGGCTCTAAAACCTACACCAAACTTGATGTTGCTCTTGATCTGAGCATCAAGCATAATTTCATAACCTTTGTAGGACTCAACCCATTTTTCACAAGTGATTTGGGTTTCTTCTAACTCCTTTTTACAAACTTGGTATTTGTTGGTGCATAATGTCTATATCTTAGTCTTATATCGAGTCTGTATTGTATAGAGCTGAATAGGCTAGGTTTTGAAGTATTTATAAAGTGTTTTAGCCAAGTTCGGTCATAAGTCATGTAATGTATGCATGTTCGGCCGAACTTGCATAGGCAAGTTCGGGAGTACTTGCACCCTCCATGGCCGAACTTGTTGTGCTATAAATACCTACCTTGTGTGTCTCATTTGTAACTTTGGCATTGTAGAGGCTAAGCTCTATCAGTCTGTAATCTGAACGTTTAATCAATGAAACTGACGATTAACTGATTAATTCTTGTCTATTGGTAACACGACGTAATATTTCCGCTATTATGGACGTTAGATATTAAATTTAGGTTCCTACGCATCAAGGATCGGTCCTACAAGTGGTATCAGAGCTAGAACAACCTGATTTGATAGTATCAAGACAAGAACACTTCTATTTTCTACTCCATTCTTCTTTTTTCTTAACTTTTGTCACAAAATGAAGAATTCATGGTCAAAATCTTTTGAATTTTGAATATATCATGTAAAATACAAAAAGATAAACCCTTGAAAGATTGGAGACCAAATTCAACCGAATTCATGTCGAAATTTTGAAAAAACCATGTTTTTGAAAATTTTCTGGAACGAACTTATTGGCCATGTTCGGCCGAACTTGCACTAAAACATCACTTTTCAAGCGATTTTTAGTAAGTTCGCCCGAACTTAGGTGATTTTTTGAGGAAATTTAAGTCAAGTTCGCCCGAAGATACTAAATTTTCATTAATTTTACATCAAGTTCGACCGAACTTGTGTAAAATCAAGAAAGTTTTAAGTAAGTTCGCCCGAACTTGCTTGTATTTCATCGAAATTGTTGACAAGTTCGCCCGAACTTATTGTAAGCTCGACCGAAGATAAACGAAATTTTTTCAAAGTAAAACTAACAAGTTCGACCGAACTTTTTAGAAAATTCAAGAATTCTTCATTTGTTGCTACAAGTTCGACCGAACTTGTAGTAGGACTAATTGTTTTCAAAGTTTTTGAAAAATTTTTAGTGTACACGTTTCGTGATTCACAATGGAAGATCAACTAAGAGCTTATATGTCCGGACTTACTTCGTCAAATGCCAACGTGATTAATCAAGTCAATCTTGATAACGAAATGGGAACGACAGTCAAACCGCCCAAACTAATGAGCATGGACGAATCCGAAGCATGGAAAGAGAAATTTTCCAACTGGGTTCAAGCCATGCACTTCGCTGGCTGGGTGTCAATCGAAAGAGGCTACACTATTCCGGTAGATGAACATCAACAAGTTCTTGAGAAGTACAACTACTCGACAGCTCAGAGAGACGAATACATTGCAGAGAAAAAGATGATCAGTCTCATCCAATAATCTGTCAAAGAAGATATTCTGATTCTGTTACTAGAGTATACTACTGCAAGAGAGCTTTGGTTGTCTTTACATAAGAAATACCAAGGCAGTGCCGAAATGATCCAAAGGAAGAAGGCTCTCATTTTGAAAGAGTTTGATATTTTCAGCATGCTAAAGAATGAGACCATTAAGCAATTGATTGAGCGTTTTTGTCATCTCAAAGTGCAAATGCGAAGACACGGTCTTGAGAAGACAGAACAAGAATACATCGACAAACTTGCCGACGCAGTACGAGAGGGCGAATGGACTACGTATTTGATGGTTCTGAAGAATAGTGATAAGTGGGATTTCTTCAAGTTGTCGACGTTTATCGATAAAATCGAAGGCCACGAAATGGATCTTCTGAAGATAGCAAAGTCAAAAAATGCTAATGTTGTTCAAGACATCGGTTTGTACTACAAAACCGAAATGCAAGATAACATTTCGAGTCCAAAAATTGGAACTGCTTTTAGGGCAAACATGAATGCTTCTCCATAGAACCAGAATCATTCACAACCTCAGTATGACCAAAGTCCACAAAATTCTTATTCGAGCACTGGTTCAAATTCAACATTCCAAAGTCAAGCAAATCAGAACCAACAGCAAAGTTCTGATCCGAATGTTTACAAATGCAACATCGCAGTGAACTTGAACAATGTTGTTTCAGAAGAAGTTGCAAAACAACATATGTCACTACTTGCTACCGTCTTAAAGTCTTATGAATGTCTTGTTGCCAGTAAAATCGGAAACCCCGAGATGACCGCAGAAGATTATGATCAGGTAGGCGAGGAAGAGCTCGAATTAATGGACATCAAGTGGTCATTAGCTTCGATCATCAGGAGAGTGACAAAGTTCGTTGCACTCACGGGCTGTGACATAGGAAACTCCAGCAACAAATTCAGTTTTGACAAATCCAAAGTCACGTGTTTTAGATGTCGACAGTAGGAACATTTTAAAAGAGAGTGTAAGAACACCGAGGCAACCAGAAATCAATGTCCTTTCGGAGGAGGGAATGAATATTACAAGAAGGCACTTCAATATAAACCGTTCCCGAAGAAAACTCAGATTGAGATCCAAGAGAAGCCAAACAGTAGTACCACGGAGAACGCCATGGTTGCATCTACAGAAGATGACGTTTTGACTGGAACTCTCATATTGGGAAAAAGACCAGAGTTGCTTTGATGGCAGAGATAGTTGAAGATAATTCTGCAGAGGAGGCAGCGGCAGCAGCTGAAGCAGCGGCATCAGCAGAAGCAGCAACTTTCGAACAAGCCATTCTGGAACAATACTTGCATCAATAGCAGGAAGAAGAGGAATATATCCATATGCAGAGACAAGGAATTTTATCCTCTAATTCTTGTGACAGTTTTGCAGGTCACTTTGATGGAAGCACGAAAGAACAAGTGGTTGAGGATAAAAAGATTGATGAAGTGATCATTGATGTCACTCAAGAAATGAAAGCCGAAGACCTCAAAGACATGGCAGATAAAGCTTTAATGGCGAATCTAACCAAGGTAGGTCCAGAGGTAAAGGTTATCGAGAAAGAAGTTGTCAAAGTACAAGTTGTAGAGGTTGAGAAACCTTGTACAAAATGTACTAAACCTTGTGTTGAATGTGCCGAAAAATCAAAGATCATCGCTGAAAACAATGTGCATAACGATTTGTTAAAATATGATTATCACACAATGAAAGAAGCGTATGACAAAATGGAAAATGATTATGGCAGACTCGACAGAAATAACACCGAACAACATGATAATATAAGAACGTTGAGTGGTACAATAATGGATAAACAAAGAGCAATTAACATTTATATCAACGCCATTGCCGAAATCAAACAACAACTTCAAGATATGACAATTGAAACTGAAAGAGTTCGACAATTGTTAAGAAGTTATACCACTAACGCGTATGTTATCGATCACATTCTTCCAACAATCTCATCGGAAGAAAAACCCAAAAAGAAAGCGGGAAAAGAATATAACAATGTTCCTCCACCCTTTGCGAGAAATATTGTGTTAAATCTGCAGATGGGATGGACAAGGCACTCAATGTTGAGTTACTTTCTGAAAAGAAAAACGAGTTGCCAGAGAACATTGATATAGTCTATGCTAAATCTGATGATGATAACAACGCTATGGTTAACAAAGTGGTTGAAAATGTTTTAAGTGATTCTGATGATGGCAGCTTCAAAAGCGCCAACTCGAGTTCAAAGAATTCTGAATCACAATCTGAAAATGACGATAAGTCGTCAGAAGATGGTCTAAGTGACGATCCTAATATTGTAATGTACAAAATTAAGGATTCGGATAGACTATACTTTGATGATAGCTTCCCGATTCAAAATGTGAAAGAAGAATTGCTTGATAAATTCTTTAAACTCGTGGAAGTCACATCAGAGGATTGGTAATCAATGAACGAAAATTCTATTCCAAACCTAAAAGAAACAATTATCGAAGAAACGGTGCTGATCATCCGAAAAACCGGAGAGCAGGGTTGGGTTTAGAAGAAGAAACTGATGAATCTGTAAAGAAATCGTCACCATTTCATGAATATAAAAACAAAAACATGAAGTTTGTATATGGGACGAATACAGTTCATGAGGAGAATTTGATTGGAAAGCAATCAAATGATGAGTTCAAGAAGGAGAAAGAACTTCGAGATAAAGCCAAGGTTACAAGTGGTGCCAAAACCTCTAGTAGGGTAAAACCACCGGTTAAAGGACATCCACTTGATAATCGGACATGTTTCAAGTGCAATGAAATTGGTCATATGGCACCACATTGTCCGAAGTCAAAACCGGCTTATCCTCGAAGAAGAGATTCTAATGTTGTGAAACCAAAGCAACCAGTGTTTGTAAAACCTGTAAAGATTTTGAAACGAAATGAATCAAAACCAGAAGTTACACCAAAGTCTGAAAAGATTTTTGAAAATTCCATTTTCGAAAAAGGTGAAACTTCTAGGTCTAATGAAAACAAGTTTTACATCAAAAAGGCTAATATCAAATCTCAAACCTGGATTGCCAAGAAAAGGTCAAGAACATCTAGTGTGGTTAAGATTGACAACACAAAAGAATCAAAGACTGAAATCACTAAGTCTGAGCAGGTAAAGACTAGTGAGAATGTGAAAGAAATTAAAACAGAAATTAAAAATGATAATGTTAAATCTGAAAAAGACAAGAAAAAAGTGAAATTTTCAAACATTAACATTGTTGAAACAGATGATGAATTTGATTTTGATGATGTTGATGAGTTTGAATATGCTTTTGTTGATGGTTATCCTATAAAACCCAAGACCAAGAAGGCTTGGGTAGAGCTTTTCACCTAATTTCTGATTTTTGTAGGGGCTCCAATGATCCGTACTTTCAAAGTGGATTTTGGATAGTGGAGCATCCAGGCACATGACGGGAATGAAAGCATTGCTATTCGACATTAAAGTATCAACGGTGGATATGTTGGATTTGCAGGAAATCAAGGTGGAAGGATAGTCGCCGAGGGAAAACTCTCCAATGGCGTAGTTTCTTTTGATCGCGTGAACTATATTGCAAAGCTTGAGAACAATCTTCTAAGTATATCGCAGATTTCTGACAAGAAATTGATAGTTCATTTCAATGATATGGAGTATGTTATCCTGAAGCCGTGATTCAAAATTCCAGATGAGTGGATTCTGATGCGAGCACCGCGTGAGAATGATTTATATGTTCTTGACATGGGTGTTGCTACCACTTCATCACAATCAGCACAACGTTTTGTATCAAAGGCTACTAAAAAAGATTCTATTCTTTGGCATTGTAAGATGGGGCATATTCATTTGCAAAAAATGAATTTCTTGGTTCATAATGATCTTGTAGAAGGCGTAAATCTTCGAAGTTTTCAGATGTCTGATCATTGCTTGGAAAGCAAGAAGGGAAAGCAGATTAAGAAATCTCATCCGAAGAAAATTCTAAACTCAATCAAGTTGCCTTTAGAACGTCTCCACATGGATTTATTTGGTCCTGTAAATGTTCAAAGCATCTCAGGAGACTTATATTGCTTGGTCATGACAGATGACTATTCGAGATATTCGTGGGTATTCTTTATAGAATCAAAAGACGAAACGTTCGAGAACTTGGTTATTCTATTCAAGAAACTCAAGAACATTTATCATCTGCCTGTCAGATGCATTAGAAGTGACAACGGCACAGAGTTTAAGAATAACAAAATGAAGGAATTCTTCAACACAAAAGGAATTCTGCACGAGTTTAGTGCTCCCTATACTCCACAGCAAAACGGAGTTGCTGAACGGAAGAATCGAACTTTGATTGAAACTGCGAGAACCATGCTTGCAGATTCTAAACTTCCAATCAGCTTCTGGAGTGAAGCGGTTGCTGCGGCTTGCTACACGCTAAACAGGGTTCTCACTGTCAAACCAACAAAGAAAACTTGTTTTGAGATGTTAAACCGACGGAAGCAAAATTTGAAATTCTTAGAACCATTCGGTGCTCCATGTACCGTAATAGACCAATATGGCAAATTCGAAGCTAAATCTCTCGAAGGTTTCTTTGTCGGATATGCGAGTCCATTGAGAATAGTATATGTTCCTTCATTACGAAAGGTTATTGAAGCACAGCACGTGGATTGTTTCAATTACACAGATCCTATTCAAAGGAAAGGTGACGCGTGGCTGTTTAACTATCAAGACCTTTCGAAGTCATTTGACTTGCCCAAAGAACCAACTAACGAAGAAGTTGCAGCGTTATATTATCTTCACCAGTCAGCGAATCAAGAGCAAATTGTTCGACCAATTGTGGTTAATCAACCCACATTGGATCCATCTTTCTCTGGCGCAAGTTCAAACAATATTGGTGTTCACGCTGAAAATGTTTATGAAAATTATCATCACCCACTACTCTTCCAAGGAATGCCTCTACTGAACCAATGAATACAACAACGGAGCCTAGTATGCCTCAGAATCAAGATTCTGATTCAGATGAAGCACCAACATTTGATGCTGATGGGGAATCATCTTCTTCAGATGAAGAAGTTGAGCAGATAACAAGTCTTCTTAATCAATATTCAGTCCCGAACAACAGAAATGAAGCTTTATCAAGCTCTCCAAACATTGAACTGGTTGTTGATCTCAACATCACTAATCAGCAAAACTCAGTAGATGTTCCAAGTGAAGAATTGCCACGATCATATTCCTATCATCCGTCAACAAATATTATCGGAGAACTTCAAACTGGTGTTAGAACTCGAGGGCAAATTAATAAAGCACTCAGTGGTTTCTACACGTGTTGCTACAACCCAAACTATTGTTTCCATTCATGTTTCATCTCTCATATTGAGCCTAAGACAGTTAATGAAGCTTTAGCAGATGAAAACTGGGTACAAGCAATGCAAGAAGAATTATTGCAGTTTGAGAAGTTGGGTGTGTGGAAGCTTGAAGACCTACCAGAAAATCAGAAAGCAATTGATACAAAATGGGCCTTTAAATGTAAACGAGATGATAGAGGAGTTATTGTTCGTAACAAAGCTAGGCTTGTTGACAAGGGATTTCACCAGCAGGAAGGGATAGACTACACTGAATTCTATGCACCAGTAGCTCGATTGGAATCTATTAGAATATTTCTAGCTTTCGCATCATGGAAAGGATTTTGAGGTCTATCAATTGGATGTCAAATCAGCTTTTCTGTATGGCAAATTACGCGAGAAGGTGTACGTTGGACAACCACCAGGGTTTGTCGATCCACTTAACAAGAAGAAAGCGTACCTACTGGATAAAGCACTTTATGGTCTACACCAAGCCCTGAGAGCTTGGTACGATACGTTGTCGCAACATCTCGTCAGAAACAGCTTTATCAGAGGAACTGTGGATAGTACTCTTTTCACCAGAGAAGTTGATGGACATCTGATTATAGTTCAAATCTACGTTGACGACATCATCTTTGGATCGACAAATGATAGTCTCTGCAAAGAGTTTGAGGGAATCATGAAAAAGAAATTCGAAATGTCCTCGATGGGCGAAATGAAGTTCTTTCTTGGTTTGCAAGTAGATCAACTTTCGGATGGTATTTTCATTCACCAGACTAAGTATGTTCACGACATCTTAAAGAAATTTGGAATGGAAAGCTTGAAGCCTCTATCTACGCCTCTTGCTCTCAATCATTGCATTTGCGTTGACGAGACTAGAGCCAAAGTTGACGACACGTTATACAAATCGATGATTGGATCACTGATGTATCTGACGGCATCGCGCCCAGATATTATGTATCCAACCTGCCTATGCGCCAGATATCAGTCAAGCCCGAGGATCTAACACATGCAGATCGTGAAGCGTATCTTCAGATATCTGAAAGGATGCCCAAGCACCGGCTTGTGGTACCCGAAGAACGACACTTTTGATCTCACAGGCTATGCTGATTCAGATTTTGGTGTAGATAAGTTGAATTCAAAATCAACTACAGCGGGATGCCAGTTCTTCGAAACAAGAATGGTAACCTGGCAGTGTAAGAAACAGACTACGGTCGCTCTCTCTACCTGTGAAGCTGAGTATATCTCGGCGTCCAGTTGTTGTTCACAGATTTTGTGGATTCAACAACAGATGAGAGACTATGGTCTGCAATTTCTAGACACTCCGCTGTATGTTGATAACAAGGCAGCCATCGATATAACTAAAAATCGGGTTCATCACTCATGCACAAAACACATTGAAATTCGTTATCATTTCATTCGTGATTGCTACGAAAAGAAATTGGTACGAATAGAAAAAATCCACACTGATGAACAAAAAGCTTTTTTTATACTAAACCATTTTCATTATCACGGTTTAAATACTTGTTGAGAATTAACTGTATTAAAAATTTGCTGACAGGTGCGGATGCTGATGTTGAATACGGATCGGACGACGAGTTCGCGTGATCCACATTGGTTTGTAAATACTTTTCTAGTTTAGAATTTTATTAAAAACTAAAATCCAAAAAGATGTTTTTGATTTTAGGGGGAAAAATGTTAGAGAAAATACAAAAACATTCAAAAAATTTTAAAATCCAAAAACATATAAAAATTCAAAATGTTCAAAAACATTGAAAAGACAAAAAGAATTCAGTGTCATAAAAGGAAATGATAGTACATCAGTGGACTATTAGAGTATGCTAAAGAAATATAAAGTTTTAAAAAGTAACAAACGAGTCTTACTATGGATGTGTCGATATGCTTAACACGTTCAGTAAACTGATTTCGAGATATAAACTAAATTTTACAACTGCTTAATCTTGTGGATTAACACATCTTTGATATATGGACTTAGTACTCGGAAATTTCGTTTGAAAGATTGCCTGATTCTGAGATACGAGGTCTTTATAGATAGTTGATATCTGGGGTATTATACAAGTTCTTCTGATTTTGTGGAAGCAATGGCCTAGAACTTCTATAATACTTTAGCACTAAACTCCAAATTGCATGCAATATTGAAAAGTATCGAAAGATATAATCATATGCAATGCTGAAAAGATTCCTTAAGTGGTACACACCTTAAAGACCAGCCTTCATCTCTTTGTCTGTACGGTAGTACTAACCTGAGCTCTCAAGGTCTCGCACAACCCAGATACAGATATCTATTACACTATATTCACCTGTAAGATGACATCTAGGGAATCTGGATACGGGAGTATATTCAAGAAGTGGGAACCATAGATAAGTCAAGTTTCATTAATTTTACCAAAACATATCTTGAAACATTTGAGAAATGTGGAAAATTTTAAGTGGACAAATATATCGACAATATAGATAAACGAGTTTAAAACTTAAAGTCGTTTAAAGGTCAACGGTACTGGTGATATGTCTCAATCAACTGATATGATTCTTAGACACGAATTCACAAAAATATCTCTGTAAATATGTTTGTACATAGTTTACATTGCTTATTTCATTGTATTTCAGCTTTACAGATTAAAAATCAAAAAGATTTTTGGTGTGTTTTAGCATAAACTTACAAAAATACAAAAAGATTTTATTTCTACATTGTTTTCAACAAACCAATGTTGGAGAACGGATCTTCGAAGTCTGGTAAGATCCTAGAATTGGTGGGAATCTATTTGAGAACGGGCTGGAGCTAATCTGTTAATCTGAAAAGATAAAACGATAAAAAGTTCATTAATTTGAAACTTTGATTTTAAAAATATCAACAGTTTGTTCGTAACGGTCAAACTGGGGTCATTAACTTGGACTCGGCAGACAAATCGGTTAACCAAGGTCATTAGCTTGGACTTGGTCAACTGAGTGGATTTTCATAACTGGTAAAAAGTTGAAAAGTTCAGGGTTAAAAATGAAAATTTTGAAAAAAAAGTTAAAATTTTGAGGTTTGGCAAGTTTGGCCGAACTTGCTAAACAATATCAAGTTTTCACAAACAGCAAGTTCGACCGAACTTGCAAATGATTGTTTGTTTTTACAATAAGTTCGCTTGAACTTCTCTGGGCCTCATATTGGGCTTAACAAGTTCGCCCGAACTTGACATGGTATAAATACCATTCAAGTTCAGCCGAACTCATTTACTTGATATCAGAACCGTTTTGAGCGAACTTGAGCTTTTAGAAAGAATTTGTGAGAAATTGGCACTTTTGAGCCGTTATATTGTCCGAATTGAAGTTAGTTTTTGGTGATTAGCACACCAATCACTATGGCAAAGGTACTTAATAGAGAATAAACCATGATTGAACTGTTAAAGAAACAAAACAAAATCTAAAAACTTAAAATCTGATAGTTTTTAGGTGTTATTGGACAAAGTTGAACATAAATCTTTGATCTATACTTCAAATCGACCGTGAAATTGTTTTTGATTGAACTGAAATACATGTTTGCATGATTAAACTTGGTTGATCAGTTGAAGAAGATGACAAGTTCGGCGTTGTCAAGTTCGACCGCACTTGTCCAAAACACAACTAAATGAACCAGAAACAAGTTCGACCGCACTTGTCCAAAACACAATGAACCAGAAACATGTTCGACCGAACTTGATTGTTGAAGTGTTTTGGATCCAATCATGTTCGACCGAACTTATGTTAACAAAAAGTGATTTTTTCTTACTGTAAGTTCGCCCGAACTTGTTCTTTAATGTGTAACATGTGTCTCATACATGTTCGGCCAAACTTAGGAAAAATTGATTAATAAAAA
Organism: Scalesia atractyloides; assembly: GCA_947069175.1. Lineage (NCBI taxonomy): Eukaryota > Viridiplantae > Streptophyta > Magnoliopsida > Asterales > Asteraceae > Scalesia > Scalesia atractyloides. Next base: position 46,630,848 of record CAMTDV010000010.1, read on the forward strand.
CTGTAAGTTCGCCCGAACTTGCATTAAGAAAAATTGAACATGTGTGTTACATGTTCGGGCGAACTTGTTAAAATCAGAGTGTTTAACACTAATCAAGTTCGCCCGAACTTGATTAAAGTGTTAGAAAAATTTTTGTGATTTTTCCTCGAGAAGCGTGCTAATTGTTTTAAGTCGTTTTTCATGCACAGGTTCCAGCGCATGTTATCTCAGTTGAGTTTTCCAAAACTCATAATACATGCAACACGCTTGACAAGTCTATTTGTCCGTCGCTGAAAGAGTATGACAGCATTTTGAAGTTTCTCGAAGATAGTCACATTCGCCGTGCTATTACAGAACGCACCGTTTCTTATCGATCTCATATTGTTCACTTTTGGATGAACGAGTCTAAACGCTGACGAGAAGACAATCTCTTCTACAGTACAAGTTGGTGATTAGATAAAGCCGATCACAGTTACTGAAGGTGATATCCGATGGATTTTGGAGCTTAAGCATAAAGAAGATGATCCGATTCATCTAGACGAGAAAATGGTTCGCAGATGCTTTTTCCGCATGGGCTACAAAGGAAGTGTAAACAAGCCAACGCTAAAGAAAGGGGAAGTGCCTAACCCCTACAAGCTTCTGATTCATGCGTTGATTCATACCTTTAGCCATCACAAAGCCTGTTTGGATGATGTTCATGATTATTTGGCTAGCATGGCAACAGCGCTTATTCTGAAGAAGCCGTTCAACGTTTCAAAGTTAGTGTTTACTCATATGTCAAAGAATATGGAGGATTCGAGATTGTGCCTTTATCCAAGATCTATTCAGTTGTTGATTGATGAGAAGTATCCCAACATAGCTCGAGATCCAAATGACGTTCTTTATTTAGTTCATCTCGACGAAACCATAGTGAAGAAGCTTATCAAGTTCCAGAAACAAGCTTCAGCTCCTATTGCCAAGCCAGTATTCGGAGTGATTAAAGATTCTGATTATGTCTCACCACCTGGAAACACATGGAGAAAGGATGGTAGTGATGATGAAAAAGAGCTTAAAGCCGAGCAGGAGTGGTTTAAAGAATTCAAACCGAAGGCAAGGAGTGATGGTTTTTGAAAGCTGAAGCTGATAAACCAAAGAAAAAGCGTCAAAGAAAGTTGAAACATTACTTGTTGATGAGGAGGAGACTGAGAATGTTGAGGCAGTGGCTGGATCTAGCGCTGCAGTAGTTAATGAAAGTCAAGAAATGGTGAAAACGACTCAAGAGGAAGTAATTTCTACTACGTCTGAAAATGAAGAATCTGATAAAGAGCCTGAAAAGACAGAGGCTGAAATAAGAGCAGAAAAAGAAAGGAGACTTGATGCAGATTTTGATCCGAATGCATAAATAGAATCTGATGAGGAGAGGCCTAAGAAAAAGGCGAAGCGTACAAAGTCTCGTGCAATCGAAATATCTAAGAAAACTACAAGGTCACCTCACACTAAAGGGAAACGAAAGGCTAAGAAAGCTCAGAAAGCTGTGAGCAAAAGATACAAGAGCAAAGTGAAAAGCACAGAAGCCACACAAGAACCTTCTGGTGCTCAGGAGAAAGGAGCAACACAAGAACCTCCTCCACAAGAACCTCCTGTTATCGTTCATGTCGAAGCTGAAAGGCCATGAGTTACACAAGAACCTCCTGTGTCTGAATTTATTGAAGTTTCGATCGCTGAATCGCCGAGTGCTCAAAAGACTTCAGCTCCTGATAGCTCTACGCCAAAGAAGTCTACACCGAAAGCTGCAACACCAAAAGATTCAACACCCAAGATGCCGAGGGGAAGTATGTTTGGTGATATGCCACATGGTCCTATTAGTCTTGAAGACTTGGATGAATTTTTCCCTGAAACGAATGCTGAAATGTTAGAAACACGTGTGAAGGTTTTGGAAGATAAAGTTGCGCAGATTGAGTTAGAAAAGGCTGAGCTTGTAAAGAAGGTGAATCAAAGTGAAGTCAAAAGAGAAATTCTTGATGATAGAGTGAAGGTGCTTGAAAATGAAAGAGAATATTACAAGGCGTTGATAGAAAGTCTGCAGGACGCCAATGAAAAATTACAAACAGAGATTGCAGAATTGAAGAAAATTCAAGCTCTGAATGATCGAAGATTCATCAGATTACAAAAGGTGTTATCCAATAATCTGAATATTGATTTTATAGCCGAATACGATCGTCTGGATCACCAAGAAGCCAAGGAACATGCTGTGAAAGAATTGGCTGAGAGTGGTAAAGGGAAGCAGGTAGAGGGTGAAGTCCCTAAATCTACTACTGAGTAATCTTCTGATGTCCCCGAGAAATCTACTGAAGATGTTTCAAAAGCTTCTGAGTCTGATATCCAAAAGGTTGACGAATCTGTCAAGCCTTCTGATCCTATTGTCGTTACTGAAGAAAAAGACGATGATGAAGTCGAGAAAGAGGATAAGAATGGGGATGAAGAAGAGGAAGGATATGAAGATTGGAATGTAGGGGATGATGATGACGATTATGATCAGGGTGATGATGATTTTGATCAGGGTGGTACAGGCTTAAAGATCAATGAAGCTAAAGTTTCGGATGAATTTGATTTTTCTGATCTGATGGACGATGAATCTAATCGAATGGAAGATAAAAGCCAGGGGGAGTCAGGGCAAAAAGGGCCTTCAGATGATGTTGATTTGATAGATGTTGATCATTTTGTGAAGCCTATGACTACAGTACCTATGAAGCCTTTAATATTGATGTTGGAACACAATGTTGAAGAAGGTGAGTTTGTACATAATTACTCGAAAGAAGATCTAGCGAAGCTAGTTGAAGCTGAAGTTCAGAACTTAGAGTTTGATTTTGAAGAGGTTATGAATGTTAACACATTTGAACCTAAAGAGTATCAGTATGAAAGAAGGTTTGAGGCTGATAAGTATAATCGTGTGATTGTTGAAGACTGGTCCTCGGATGATGAAACAAAACAGAAAGCTAAATATGTTGGTCAGGATTCAGAAAGTTTTCCTACTTTTGAAGAAATGTATAAACAACTGAATGAAGATATGTTGAAAGATAGAATTGCTGAAACGTGAAGGAAAAATTCCTAAGCCAATGACCAAAGAAGAGATAACTGAAGCGAGAAAGACCTGGTTCAAGGAGATGCCTTGTGAACGTAAGTTTCGACGTCCACTAGCATTCTTCACCAGAGATAAAAATGTTTCTTTGGGAGATATATTGAGTTGGGGATGGTTTAAGGAGCTCAACGTATATGCAATCAAAAGAGAGTTTGGAGTGCAATACTTCAAATATCTTGCTGATTTAAAGACATTGCCGTATTGGGATATGGAAGAGCTAGTGCAAACAGTGAAAGTTACTTATCAAATGAAGACAATTGATCAATTATTGTGGAAGATGATTAAGTACGAAGCTAAAAAAGGTTGGAATCACTGGAAGCAGCCGTTTATCCCGAGACGAAGAATAAAAGTTAACAAGGTTACGGGAGAAAAGGACATAACATTGATTATGAAACGTCCTAGAGCCATGAGGAATATGCCACTTTTTCCAATTGAACAGAACTTTTATCCTTTATACAAGTGGTGGCAGATTGATCCAGCTACTTGTGAAGCAGTGATTGTATTAAAGTTTGAAGATCATCTGGATATTGCTAAGGAACGAGTTGAAGTGATGGGTTATCAGGGTATGAGAGGATTGTGGAGGACGATAAGGATTCTAGATCCTATGTGGTTGGTTAACTACTCGAGAGAAGATATAAAATGCCTTTTCTACAGCAAGATTGTTTTTGAAGAAAGAGAAAAGGTACAAGCGATGCAGTATCAGAAAGTTGTCAATGTTTGCTATGCACGTAATGTGAATTCAGGGAAGATGTGGCAAACAAAGTGGAGGGATCTGGAAAGAGTTGAATTTCTTAAAGAAGAAATCAGAAGTGAGGCGATTAAAGAAAAGATGGAAAAAGCGGTAAGGCAAAGTTCGCTCAAAATGGCTAACTTTAAAAGACCACCGCCAACTGATCAGACGCTGGATCCGAAACAAGAGAGACGAAAGAAGCCATACAAGAACTTCTTTGGTCGGGTACGTTAATGTATATATGAAGACAGAGTTTTGAAGACTGATAAAAGACGAAGACGATATCCAATGGGGAGTCTGTTAGTGCATAATGTCTATGTCTTAGTCTTATATCGAGTCTGTATTGTATAGAGATTAATAGGCTAGGTTTTGAAGTATTTATAAAGTGTTTTAGCCAAGTTCGGTCATAAGTCATGTAATGTATGCATGTTCGGCCGAACTTGCATAGGCAAGTTCGGGCGAACTTGCACCCTCCATGGCCGAACTTGTTGTGCTATACATACCTAGCTTGTGTGTCTCGTTTGTAACTTTGGCATTGTAGAGGCGAAGCTCTGTCAGTCTGTAATCTGAACATTTAATCAATGAAACTGATGATTAACTGATTAACTCTTGTCTATTGGTAACACGACATAATATTTCCGCAATTATGGACGTTAGATATCAAATTTAGGTTCCTAAGCATCGAGGATCGGTCCTACAGTATTTTTCTACCATAGTTTGGAGTTGATCCTTGGTTATGCTTTATTCATGTCTTATGCTACTCATTTCAGAATCTTTTTCACTTAACTTTGATTTTAACTCTTTAATCAGTTTTCAAAATTAAGTTCATCTTCTAAAATTTTGTTTCTCAGGTTTTCATTCAGCTTTTGGATGTTTGCAAAAGCAATGATGCATTTGTCAGAACATAGATCTTTAAGGATCTGAGGTGATACCTTTGTAGCAGCCATGAGAGCACAATCACACTCATCTTCACACACAATAATGTTCCATAGATCTGTAGGAGAGTTCTTTTCCTTATCAGCAGCATTTTCTCTTTCTTCACTTGAAACCACTGTTTCATCACAAACTTGAACTGCATCAGATTTTGACACTATCTCCACAGATTCAACACCTTCAGCAATTTTATCTAAGGCCATTAAACAAAATTCTTGTTCAACATCATTTTTGGCCATTAAAGCAAAGTTTTCATCAGTCAAATCCTAAGGCAAACTGCTCCAGTCAACATAACTTTGTGTGAAAAAGCTTTGTTAACCAACCTCTGCTGGACTAGCAGTGGTTTGAGCAGGTTGTGTAACAATGGGTGCTTGGTGAACAACCACTTGAGGATGAGATGGTGCCTGAACATATTGAATTTGTGGAGCAGTGGATTGAACATAATGCACTGGAACAGTAGTAGCAGGATGTGCAAAGTGGGCAGTGTTTTGAACATGTTGAGCAGGGGTATATTGGGAATAATGAGCAGTGTTTTGTGTGTGTTGAGGTCTAGGGCCAGGATGAGTGACTATTGGTCCAGAACTTTGAGACCTGCATTCTCTGGTGAAGTGTCCTAGCCTATTACACTTATAACACTTGACTTTTGATTTATCCAGCCCAACCTTCAACCCCCATGTAAACCTGGGAATTTTCTACCAGTTCTCTTATAAAATTTACTAGCCCTAACACTCAATAGGGCCAGTTGGTGCAAAATATCCATTTCTTCAAGATCAGAAGGTTCAATGTGTTGTAAATCATTCAGCACAAAGGATAGATTGTCAGAGGTTTGGCTTTACCCACTAGCAGTGAAAGCATAGTTGGGTGCATATATTTCAGATCCAAAGTTCCCACCAGATCTAATATCTATATAGTGATCATAACTTTGGTCCTTACTGCTGCCAGAACCCTCTTCTTGGCCAAAAAGAGTTGTATTACCCAATGAGTAATCATCAGTCATTTTACCAGAATCTTGCAACTTCTTTTTCTGGTTTAACTCTCTCTCATAAGTGAGGAGTATCCCATGAAGTTGTGTCAACGACATTTCTTTAAACCCAACAGATTTTCGCGTTACATAAGCTACTGTCTCTCACTTATCTGGTAACGATCTAAGGAAACGACTATTGATAGTCGAATTAGGAAAAACCACGTTAACCAGTCTAAGTTCACTGATGAGACAGCTGTAACGGTCAAATTGTTGTGTTAGAGACTCTCCTTTCAAGTGACAAAACGTTTCATACTGCTGATTTAGAACTTCTCTATTACTTTCTATCACTTCCTCAGTCCCACCGAATTGCTCCTTAAGTGCATCCCATAACTCCTTTGCACTATTGCAATGGAGTAGACCAGCATAAATTTCATTGGGTAAGGCCAAAGCAACTATGCTAAATGCCTTAGCATCCAATTCAATTTTCTGGAAATCCTTCTCCGAAAAGTTTTTAGGATTTTTTGGCACTTGCTTGGTTGGATCCTCTGTGCTTGGAACCATTGGAACGTGAGGTCCATAAGCAACAGATCTCCAGCAACCTGTGTTTTGCTGAGCAAGGATGTGACCCATCCGTCGTAGCCAAATGAAATATTCGTTTCTTTTGAGCATCGGCGGTTTGAACAAGGAACCAGAATTGGCATCCTGTGTGTTTTGAGACAATTTCAGTTGATTTTTCACAGATTTTGTTTTAAAAACTTTGAACGTAATAAACTCTGAATATCAAGCTAAAAACAACCAAACTTATTAGCAAGAGAGCTGATTTGTTCGAACCAAATCGACTGTTAGATTGAATTTGATGAATCAGGCTCTGATACCAATTGTTAGGATCTGAGTTTGAATTACTTGTAGTTTTTGTTTCAAAATTGGAAAATGATTGAATTACAAGAGATTTGCAGCGGAATAAGATGGAAAACTTTTACTACAAGCAATGGTCGTTTGCTTTCATCATCATCATGCTTTCAAGTTAATTAACTTGCATGTGATTCACAAACTCCCCCTCAGCCTTTGCAATTACAGTTTGGTAATGAGAAAATGCAGAGAAGATGATATGCGAAAGTTGATCTTTTAAGAGACAAGTTTAAAGGTTACAAGAGTTGCCTATTTATACTAACTATCTAACCTCTGAGCATCTTTGATGACGTCAGGGTTGATAGTGACAGGAAACAATATGTAACAAACTCTAAACACTGCTTATACTAATTATCAGTGCTTGGCACTGTTAAATTGATTAACTAAGCTAATGACTAAACTCTGATTCCTATCCTCTATCCTTGTTAACTCTGGCAGACTTTGAAGCTTTCTGAAGGCAGATGATAGGATGAGCAGTCTTTATGGAAAGCAGTGTAAGTACATCAGAGGTTGTAACCTCTGATAGTTGAACCAAAGCTCGGATAGTGTTATTTGGCTTTATATCATATGTTCCTTTCATAGGGTTCAATCCCAACAGAAACCTTAGGAACGGATGTATGGTACGTCTACCATTATACTTGAGATCCTACATATAGCCAACAACAATGAAATTGTCAGCCCCTAAAGCGGGTATTGGTCCCATTGCCTCGAACTATACTTGGATAACGTGCGCTACTGGCGGGGTGTTGAAACCCAATTCGTCTGAAAGGTGAAGACCTTAAAACCTTAGAAGGTAATGGATACCTTAGACTGGGGACAAGCCCGAGAACTTTGGAGAGGTGGCCAACCTCGTGATCCTTTGTCAAAAATGTAATAAATTTTGCAAAAACTTGAAACTTGATAAAATTGGATGTTAAGAATCTAACATCCTTCTCTCACAATGAATAGTAAATATAATACGAAATAAATTAATTAAGCATTGCCAAATTAAGGATCACACATCTTTTGAGGATCCTTTAGCCTGAACTGAATATCCTAAACTCCAAGGATCCTTGATCCTTATTATATAAAGTACTTTTTTAGATGAATAGCATTCCAAGCTCTTGGTAGGAGATCACCATCCATAGTCATCAAACGATATGCCCCCTTTCCTGCTTCAGCTTCAATGAGATAGGGGCCTTCCCATTTTGGTGCCAACTTGCCATCAGCAGCATTGGTGGTATTTTGGAATGCTTTCCTTAATACCATATCACCAACTTGAAATCTTCCGATCCTGACATTTTTGTTATAAGCACCAGCCTTTCACTGTTGATAGCTAGCCAACCTTATCCTTGCCAAACCTCTAAGCTCTTCCACGGTATCCAAGTCTTGAGTCAGGTTCTCAGCATTTGTTTCAGGATCACGGATGCTTGTTCTGGCTGTGGGTACTACCATTTCTGTAGGGATCACTACTTCAGCTCCAAAGACTAAGGAGAAGGGAGTCTAACCCGTAGCATTCTTAGGAGTTGTTATATCTGCCCATAAGACATAAGGCAATTCCTCAGCCCATTTGCCTTTCTTGGATCCAAGCTTCTTCTTCAAGTTGTTGATAATGACCTTGTTGGATGATTCTGCCTGGCCATTAGCTTGTGGGTGGACTGGTGTTGATGTGATCATCCTAATCCCCCAACTGTCACAAAAGTTAGTAGTATGACTCCCAATAAACTGGGATCCGTTATCACGAACAATTTTGGAAGGAATTCCAAATCTAGTAATAATATTTCTTTTAATAAAGGATATGACTTCCTTTTCTCTAACTTGGGCAAAGGCTTCAGCTTCTATCCATTTAGAGAAGTAGCTATCATAGCCAACATGAACACTTTTCCTCCCGGTGCCTTGGGGAGCTTGCCTACTATATCCATTCCCCATCTCATGAATAGCCAAGAAGAGGATATAGGATGCAGAGGTTCTGCTGGTTGATGAAGAATATTATTATGCCTCTGACAAGCATCACATTTCCTCGCATATTCCACAGCATCCTTCTTCATGGTAGACCAATAATATCCCGTTCTGAGGATCCTAGAAAATAGTGCTCTGCCCCTAGTGTGATTTCCACAGTCTCCTTCGTGAAAGTCCTTCAAGACTTCTTGGATCTCAGGATCCTCAATGCATCATAGATAGGGACCTACAGTAGAGCTTTTATACAGCAAGTTATTAATTGGGATACCTTTATCTTGAAGGCTCTAGGATTTCTCCAATGGGAACTTCTCCTTTTTGAATATAATTCAGGATTGGAAGGATACATGACCCTGGAATTGATTGTGCATCATCACTAGGTACAATTACAACATCTTCCACTATCTCCATTGTTTCCCTCCATAGCAGGAGTCAGAACATGGATGATGGGTATCTTCACATCCTCTAGAATCTTCAGTGAGGACCCTAGATTGGCTAAGGCATCCGCCTCCGCATTTTCTTCCCTGGGTAGCTGTGTAAGGCTGAAAAAAACAAAAGAATCTGCCAAATTCCTAACTATCTCTAAATATTTGATTAGTTTTCATCTTGTGCAGTATAGGATCCATTATAATGGTTAGTAATTAATAAGGAATCTACATATACTTAAAGATACCTGATCCTCATATGCTTAGCTAATTGCAAACCTGCTATCAAGGCCTCATACTCTGCCTCATTATTAGTGGTTTGAAATTCACATGCAATAAATTGGGGTATAATGTCCCCCTGTGGCGATTTTAGTAGTAAGCCTAGTCCAGTTCCTTTGACATTTGAAGATCCATCTGTGAAGAGTGTCTAGGGATCCTTAGTCTCTTCAAGTTGTTGCACTTCTAACTCAGCTTCCCTTTGTAGATCACTACTGAAATCAACTACAAAGTCGGCTAAAGCCTGGGACTTGATGGCAGTCCTTGGTTCATATTTGATGTCATATGCACTAAGTTTAACTTGCCACTTTGCCAACCTGCCAGACATCTCAGGATTCCTGAGGACATTCTTAATAGGTAAGTTAGTCTTAACGATTATAGTATGAGTTTCAAAATAATGTGTGAGTTTAGTAGAAGCCATGATTAAAGCAAGAATAAGTTTCTCTAAGTGAGAATACTTGGCCTCAGCATCAAGTAGACTTTTACTTACATAGTGTTAGGGCATGGATTTTATGCTAAGGATCATCCGTCCTGAGACTGAGCCTGGATCACGGATCCTTAACGGATAATGCAGAGGGTCTGAGGATCAAGGATCCTTACTAATGTTTTTAACAATTGTTCCTTGTGTGTTTAGTTTATGTTTGTAGGTATTCGTGGGCTAAGTCAATACGGGAATTACAGAGGAATATGCCATTTTTTGGCACGTGCATGAGAGTCATGACCGTTGAGGGAGGTTGTGTGAAGGCTTGCATGATTTATGGATAGTTAGTTAACTAGATTTATTAGATATTGATAAGGGGTATTGAGCTCGATCTCTGAAAATACACACTTCTTCTATTCTTTGTCTCGAATACACACACATTAGAACTCTCATTGTAACAAGCTCAATACTTCCAAAGTTGTAATCTTTCTTGTGCAATATAGTAGATAGTGATAGTTTTTACTATCCGAGGTTTTTATGCCGGCGATCTACTAGTGATCAAGGGCTTTTCCTCGTATAAATCATCGTGTTCATCATCATTTTCATTTCATATTCTCAAACACAATTGTTCATCATATCAAGCACTTAACCTCACAATCAAAGTTTGATGACATTATCCTTAATTGGATTTTTGACCAAAACAATTTGGCGCCCACCGTGGGTAATCAGTGCTTCAATTCTGAAAATTTCGTTCATTTCATTCATTTTGTTCGTCTCCATCAATCACTTGGCTTCTCAAGGAAAATCTACTTCAAGTGCCATGTCGTCGGTTACCTCATCTCAGACTAGTGCTCCATTGCCTTCCCATTCCCCCTGCACCGACGAGGAGTACTGATAATGCTCAGAAGAAGCCAACACCAGTTTTCTCGAAGGCTTCTACTGTTTCATCCTCTACACCTACTAACAATGATTTGTCTACTTTGATTTTGCAGATAAAGGGTACATGGAACAGCAGGACAAAACTAACCAGAGGATCCTTCGTGAAATTGATAAAATCAAGAAGCAGAAGAGATCAGCGGAGGATCACTCTCTGTTGATGCCCAGATCCCTGGATTTCGCTACTCCGACATCTCCAATCCAGCATTCCAAAGCATCTGGTGTTCAATATCAAGGATCCTCAGGATTGCAGCAAGGAGCATCGGCGATGACTCAGCCTAAAGCATCTCACTCCATCATTACGGATCCTCATCCCAGTCCTTCGGGTCATCATATCAGTATCAAGGAGGCTATCTCCATTCAGGAGGATACTTGGAGATAATGGCATCTAAGGAACCCAGTTTCCAGCATCAAGGATCCTCTGCTCAGGTTCAAGGATCCTCCTCTCAGGTTCAAGGATCCATGCAGTATCCTTCAAGGCTGTCAGCACCCATGTATCCAGGACCCAATATCTTTCAGTGTTATGGGTGAAATTATGAGCCCAAATCCTGAATTATATCTTAACTTAATCATAATTGTTAACAATCAGGATACCAGACCAGGATGTTGGTAACATCCTGAGGCAGTATCCTGGTGATTACTAATTATTTACACGTGCAGGTCCTAGTTACAGGATCACAACGTTCATAAAGACTCATTCACCTGAAGACTCGGCCTAAATGGTTAGAAGAAAGATGTTGAAGCCGCTATACCTGGTCAATAACGTTCGTTAGGGAATATTCCAAGGCATCCCATCATTTTAGGAGAGTTTGTTTTCTTTGTAACTATAAATATTGGATAACCAGATCGATAGGGAACAACAAATTCACTCACTACTCTCGAATTCTGTAATTTACTTTCACAATTACGCACAAACACTCAACACTAGAAATTCTTGTAACACTTAGCAACGATCTGGGAATTAACCTACACTGTATCCTGATTTCTAAGCAATAAGAAGAACAAGGCAGCGGCGATTGTCAGCTCCCGAGGTTTTATGCTGGAGATCTAGATTGATCAAGGGCTTTCCTCGTACATCTCGGGTCAACCTTTACATTTTTGCCCATTGTGTGATTGTTGATATAGCTCAATATCCAGAGCTGTATCCTGAAAAGTGTTTTTACAAACTAGCAAACCGATACAAGCTTCATTAACACTGCTAGCACACTACCTCACAAAACTAATTTGATCACTAAATTGCTTCGGTAATTTTTGACCAAAACAATTTGGCGCCCACCATGGGGCAGGTGGTGCTATTTCTACTAAAAGCTTTGTTAAAATCATTACTTGGCTTTTTGTTTTCAAAACTTTTTTCACAATTGTTTTCAATGGCTTCAAAATCAAACATGAGCTCTTCCTCCACGCCTGCTACAACCTCTGCTACAACTGGTTCAGTGCTTCCACCACCTCCGTCCCGAGACACTTTGCTTACTCAGAATGTCTACAAATCTGGTGTTCCAGGGAGAACTCCTATTATGGCTTCTAATGATGAAATTTTAGCTTTGTTGGTAATATACAAGATTAGATGAAGCAACAGCAGGAAACTAACCAAACAATAATGAGAGAAATACAACTCTTGAAGTCCAACTCCAAGAGACCTGCCGAGGATGTTGTCACTCCCTTGCAGCCCAGGAATCTAAACTTTAGTTCAGCGGTGTACACTGAAGATAATCAGCGCAATGTTGTACCAAGTCGTTCCCAGAGCAATGTTCCTGAGATACCCTCATCAGCCAGGATATCGAATGTGAGGGGCCCAGGATATGCTCCAAGATATGGCCAGAATCAACAGGCTGGTAACCTTTCTAATAATGTTAATACTCTTGAATGTTGGATCTTCGCAGGATACAAGTGTTACCTCAGCACTATCCAGAGAGCTTCAGAAACTGAAGGATATGATATCAAGTGTACCCGGGGTAGTGCAGCCCATACCGGAAGTATCCTAGGATAGCCACAACATATCTCGCTTTGCTCGCCACATTTGTGATGCTGAAATCCCGAAGAGATTCCAATCCCCCAACATGAAGCTTTATGATGGGACAACGGATCCTGAATAGCATATTGCCCAATATAGGGAGAGGATGGAAGTGAACCCTATTCCACCGGATCTTAAAGAAGCATTTCTCTGCAAAGGCTTTGGCTCCACTCTGACAGGATCAGCCTTGAAGTGGCTCTTAAGCGTTCCACCTCATTCAATTACATCATTTGCTCATTTGGTTAATTTGTTTAACAGTCAATTTTCTTGTAGTAGAAGCTTTGAAAAACTAACAAGTGACCTTTACAGGATAACACAGGGGCCTCAAGAATCCCTTAGGGATTATGTGAACAAATTTAGTAGGGAATCCTTAAATATCCCACATCTTGATATTGCTACGGCTGTACAGGCATTCAAGATGGGATTACAAAAGGATTCTCCTTTTTATCAGGATCTTGTGATGAATCCTTGCAGGAACTTAGACGAAGCTCGAAATAGGGCCCTAAGATATATCAGGCTTGAAGACGACAAGAAAATGCAAGAGAGGATAATTCATCCTCAACATACGAGTCAACTAACAGAAAGTCATAATCATCGTACAAGCCATATCGCTCTAAGCCATATGGCAGGAATGAAAGCAAGAGAGTGAACGCTGTTGAGGATGAAGATCCTGAGGAGTATCCTGAGTTTTTAGAATACTGTTTTTCTATTAATACTCCTGAATTAATATATGCAATGCAGGGTTTAGGAGATAAGGCAAGGTGGCCAAGGAAGAATCAACAAAAAGCTTATTGGAAGGATAAATCTAAGTGGTGCGCCTTTCATGAAGATTTTGGACATGTAACGGACGATTGCATGGCCCTGAGAAAAGAGATCTCATCGGAAAAAAGAAGAATAAGGGTCAGGATACTGACAAGGATCCTGAACGAGCAGCATCGCCTCCCCCAGACACTAAGATAATCAACTTTATATCCGGAGGATCCGATATATGCGGAGCCTCTTATTCTGCAGCAAAGAGGCATGCCAAAAAGGCAAAGGCAGAAAGAGGGAACAAGCCGATGAGGGTGACATCACTTACAACCGACAAAGTGATAACGTTCGATAGTGAAGACTGGGATAGCATTCAGGATCCTCATCATGATGGTCTGGTAATCACTTTGTATATTGCTAACCATTTTGTGCGCAGGATACTGGTGGACAATGGCAGCTCAGTCAACATCATTCAATTATAGACCCTGAAGAGGATGAACATCCCAGAGATGAAGATTACCTCGAAGTCCACTGTGCTTGTAGGGTTTGGTAGAGAAGCAAATAACACGGTTATGGAGATAAAGCTGCTTGTATATGTTGAAGGAGTGAATTCGATGCAACGATTTTCTGTCATGGATTCATTATCCTGCTATAATATTATATTAGGTAGGCCACGGATTCATGATATGAAGGTTGTACCTTCTACCTATCATCAATGTATCAAGATCCCTACTCCTTGGGGGTAGTCAAAGTGGAAAGTGACCAACAGGAGGCGAAGGAATGCTACTCCTCTTTGATGAAGGCATCAACAAAATCCACGGCAGGATAGCAATTAAAGATACAAGCCTAGGATATCGTGGAGACTTCGGAGCAGGATGTTAAAAAAGTTATCCTGGACCAGGATAATCCATATATCTCGGTGCTTGTAGGAACCAATATCCCTCAGGATATTGAGAATCAGCTTACTAACTTTTTGAAATGTTGGAACGTCCACGATTAGCACGTGAACCTAAATTTGTTATCTATTGTCCGATTAGGCGAAAACTAATGACAAGTTAACCAAATAACAAGAATTACTCATTTAAAAGGTTGTTTCATTGATCTAAAGTTCAATACATTCGAGAACCGGATCCGACAGAGCTTCGCCGTCTCTGTGCTAAAATATCTCCACATTACAAATGAAATCCCAAGGAACCTATTTATACACACAAGTTCGCTGGTTAGGGTGGAAGTTCGGGCGAACTTGACTTAGTCAAGTTCAGCCGAACTTGACTTCTCTCAACCATTCTCAAGCGAACTTGTCTTACCAACTTCTTAAATACGTCTTGTTTCTAACATATTAAGCCCTATTCACTCAGACTTGATACATAATGATGAAGACAACAGACATATGCACCACAGACTCCCCATTGGATGTTGCCGCAGTCATTGACTTTTTGAAATCTTCTGAGTCTTTTGATCTTTAGTTCTTGTATAAACTTTAACATCTTGATCTTTAAATCCTCTTCCTTTTTCTTCTTCTTGATCTTTGTCTTGATAAAACTTTTAATCAACATGCTCCTCCTTGCTTTAAGCTTTGCTCCCCCTAGCTTTAAGCTTTCCGGTGTCTTCAAATTTTGCTTTATCAACTCCCCCTCAATCTTTACTTCCTGTCTAAATACTTTCTGACATTCAAATAAACATTTCAGATTCAAAATTCTTTTATAAAACTTCAAAGTTTGAATCTCTCTTTTTTGTAATCTTTTTCAAATCTTAGTTATTCAAGTTCAATTTAATGACCTTGAATACTTTTAACATTTAAGAATTTGTCCTTTTGAAAAAAATTTCAATTATGAAATCCACTTGGTTGATCAAATCCAAATAATGACTTTGATTAACCATGTCAACTGAGTCCAAGTTAATGACCTTAATTTGACCCATAATGAACAAACTGATGTTTTCTTCAAATTAAAGTTTCAATTTAATGAACTTTCTATGAACATTTTCAGCACCTTACCAGACTTCGATGATCTGTTCTCCAACATTGGCTCGTTTGAAACTAATGTAGAAACAAAATCTTTTTGAATTTTGGGAAGTTTATGCTAAAACACACTGAAAATCTTTTTGATTTTTATCTGAAAAGCAATTAAGAAAGTAAACTATGTACAAACATATTTACAGACATATTTTTGTGAATTCGTGTCTAAGGATCATATCAGTTGTTTGAGACATATCACCAGTACCGTTGACCTTTTTTGATGACTTTAAGTTTTAAACTCGTTTACCTAGATTGTTGATATGTTTGTCCTCTTAAACTTCAACACATTTCTCAATTGTTCCAAGATATCTTAGTATATGAATTATGAAACTTGACTTATCTACGGTTCCCACTTCTTGAATATACTCTCGAATCCAGATTTCCTAGATTTCATCTTACAGGTGAATATAGCGTAATTAATATCTGTATCTGGGTTATGCGAGGCCTTGAGAGCTCAGGTTAGTACTACCGTACCGACAAAGAGATGAAGGCTCGACTTAAAGGTGTGTTCCGCTTAAGGAATCTTTTAAGCATTGCAAATGATTAGATCTTTCGATACTTTTTCAAGATTGCATGCAACTTTTAGGAGTTTATAGAAAAAGCATTATAAAAGTTCTAGGCTATTGCTTCCGCAAAATCACAAGAACTTGTATAATACCCCAGATATCAACTATCTATAAAGAACTCGTATCTCAGAATCAGGCAACCTTTCAATCGAAATTTCGGAGTACTAAGTCCATATATCCAAGATGTGTTAATCCACAAGATTAAGCAGTTGTAAAATTTAGTTTATATCCCGGAAACAATCTACTGAACGTGTAAAGCCTATCGACACATCCACAGTAAGACTCGTTTATCATTTTTAAACTTTACAATTCTTTAGCATACTGTGATAGTCCACTAATGTACTATCATTTCCTTTTATGACAAACAAATTCTTTTTGACTTTTTCAATTTTTTTGTACTTTTTGATTTTTTCAAAGTTTTTGAATTTTCAACTTTTTCCTATGTTTTTGGTTTTTCTAAAAATTTCTTACTCCCCCTAAAATCAAAGGATGTTAGGTTTTAAGAAATTATATTCTAAAAAGATAACAAACCAATGCGGATCACGAGACCTTGTCGTCCGATCCCTTTTTTAATATCTTCATCATCACCTGTCAGCAAATAGAACCATTTAAACTTTGTTAACATCAACTTGTAGAAACCACTTGTAGGAAATCAATTTTTAAATGATTTTTCAATATAACACTCAGTGTTCTGTTTAACGGTGTGAATTTTCAAAATTTCAAACATTCTTTTCAACTTTTTCTTTTTCAACCACTTGTAATTTCAAAAACGACAATGATTAAGACGTTCTAGATAAGTTAAAACATCATGAAGCTCCATTATCCAGATTTGACTTTGACAAGCGGATCTTTTGGAACTCCTGCACACAAAGCAACTATTTGAATAAGGAAACCCAAACCTTTTTGGTTTTGGGTTTGACATGATAAGCATCATAACCATATTCTAACTCTTCATCGTATTCAAAATCATCATCAAACATTTCGTCTAATGTTAGTTTTGAAAACATTTTGTCCTTTTCTTTCTTTGTTGTTTAATCACTGACTCGTTTGTTTTGACATTTTCAGTTTTATCAGCAACAGACTTTGGTTTTTCTGATGATGAAAGCCTTTTCTTAGCAACTCATGATTGTAGCTTGCTTCTCGCTTTCTTAATATAGAATCTAGAATCTTTGTTTTCATTAAATCTTGAAGTTTCACCTTTTTCAAAAATTGAGTTTTCAAACCTTGAACTCGTTTTAGGTTTCATTTCATCTTTTGATTCATAGTTTCTATTTGACAATGTATCAAAATTCACAGTCTCTAGTTATTTTTATTTTTCATCTTTTGACACAGTTTTTGTTCGTGGAAACACAGGCTTTAGATTCAGACACTTGCGAGCAATATGACCAACAGTATTGCATTTAAAGCAAGTTCGATTATCAGAAACATTTCCACTAGTGGGTTTTACTCCACTTGTGGACTTGGTTTTAGCCTTGTCCCGAAGTTCTTTCTCTTTCTTGAATTCATCATTTGATTTCTTACCAATCACGCTTTCCTCTTGAACCGTGCTCGTTCCATACACAAACTTTATATTCTTACCTTTGTATTCCTGGAACGCTGGTTTCTCCTTCTTCTTTGGTTCTTCTTCTTCAACCTCCAAACCTAATCTTGCTCTCCTGTGCTCAGGAAAATCACCACCATTTCTACGGTAGTTGTTAAAATTCTTTTTTGGTTTAGAGTAAAAAAAAATTCATTCTTGTCAAGATCATCTGATGAAACTTCTACAAGTTTAAACAATTTATCAATTTGATCTTTTTTTACATTCCGAATTAGAAAGCTATCATCGAAGTATAATCTATCAGAATCCTTAACCTTGTACATGACAACGTTAGGATCATCACTTAGATCACTTTCTGAAGATGTATCGTCATTTTCAGACTTTGTATCAGAACTGTTTGAACCTGAGTTAGCGCTTTGAAAGCTGACGTTATCAGAATCATTTCCCAACACATTCTTTACCACATTTTTTACCACCGCTTCATTGTCATCATTTGATTTCATAAATTCTACGTCAATGTTCTCAGGCAATTATTTTTCTTATCAGACAAAATAAGAAGATTAAATGCCTTTTCAACTTCATCATCTTTCTTGCATGAATAACTTGCAAGAAATGGTGGAGGAACACATCCGTACTCTTTACGCTTTGATTTCTCACCATTTTCCTCCGATTTAATTGTAGGTAAAATGTGATCAATGGCATAAGCGTTTGTGGGGTAGCTTTTTAGAAGCTGTCTTACCCGTTCCGTTTCTATTTTCATGCTGTGAAACTCACGCTTTGTTTCAGCAATAGTGTTAATGTACATGTTAATTGCCTTTTGTTTCTCAATTACTGTAGCATTTAACATTTTTACATTAGCATTAAGCTCACTATTAGCATGTTCAACATATTTATATTTGCTTGATATTTTGTCATAAGCTTCTTTTATGGTTTTGTAATCATAACGAAAGTTTTCGTTGTGTACAGTCAATTCTCTTATGACTTTGACTTTATCAAGACATGGTTCACAAGGACTTGCGCACTTTGTGCAAGGTTTTTCAACCTCCACAACTTTCACAACTTCCTTTTCAGACACACTTACCTTAGCATTTACCTTTTCTGCCTCTAATTTTGGTGTTTCTTGTTTCTGTATCTCAAGGTAAACTAATTCTTCTTCCTTAGCTCTCTGCCTATAACCTTCCAGAATGGCATTTTCCAAAAAGGCATCGACATATGATGTATCAGATTCATCCACTAACTCTGCTATCATAGCAACACCAGTTTTCTTTCCGATGTATCTGTTCCAGTCAAAATCACCTTTTTCATGATTGGCAACAAGAGCTTGTTCAGATTTCTTTGTAGATTTTTCTTCAACTTCAACTTGCGTTCTCTTTGGATATGGCTTGTACTGAAGAGCTTTCTTGTAGTACTCGTTGTTGCTGCCAAAAGGATTCTGGTTTCCACTTGCTTCTTGATTGTTGCATTCTCATTTGAAGTGTCCTTTTTGTCGACACCTGAAGCATGTGACTTTAGTCTTGTCAAATCCAAGCTTGTTGCTTTAATTACCAATATCCCTTCCAGTGAGAACCACAAATTTGGAAACTCTTCTGATAATGGATGCAAGACTCCATTTAATATCCATCAGCTCCAACTCTTCTTTGTCCACTTGTTCATAATCTTCGGCGGTCATCTCTGGATTACCGATCTTTCCAGGAACGAGACTTTCATATGATTCGAGGACAGTATGTGTTGTTTTGCCACCTTTTCAGGAAATACATTCTTCAAATCAACTGCTATGTTGCACTGGAAAACATTTGAATCAGAACTAGCTTGACTAGTCTGAATTAGGAATGATGAACTTGAACTAGCACTTGTGTAACCAGCATATGGAGAACCTTGATGTGAAGAAGAATTTGTATTTGCACTAAATGTTGTTTGGATTTTTGGGCTTTGAATCGGAGTATCAGGAATACCTCCTTTGTAATAGACACCGACATCATATTAGCATTCTTTGATTTAGTAATTTTCATTAATTCCATTTCATGTCCTTCCAGTTTGTCTATGAAGGATGACAACTTGAAATGTCTCCAAGATGGACTATTCTTCAGAATCGTCAGATATGTTGTCCATTCTCCTTCTGGAAGTGCATCAGCTAACTTCTCAATTTTCTTTTCATTAGATCGTTTGATATCATGTCTCCGCATCTGGACCATGAGATGACAGTATCTATTGATCATCTGCTTCATTGTTTCACCTTTAATCATCATGAAGATCTCGAATTCTTTCTTGATTAAAGCCTTTTTGCTTTTGATCATTTCATCACTTCCTTTGAATTTCTCACAAAGAGAATTCCATAATTCTTGCGAAGTGTTATATTCTGGCAATAGTATCAAGATATCTTCCTTCACTGATTGTTGTATCAAGCTGATCATTTTCTTCTCCGCAACATAGTTATCTTTGTCGGCATTTGAAAACTTGTTCAGCAGAAGATCTTGATCACGCTCATCCTTTGGCCATTTGTAACCATCCTCAACTGCAACCCAGCTGTTGAATTGATTCGCTTATATCCAATTCACAAATTTTTCTTTCCATCCTTCAAACTCATCCATGCTCATTAGCTTTGGCGGTTTCGACGTAGTACCCATTTAGTTGTCGATATTCATCTGGTGCGTCGCAAGAACATTAGCGTTTGATGAAGAAGCCATTTGAGATACGAACACATTGTGGAAATCTTCCATTTTGTCAATCCGAAGACTTATATCTGAGAATACAATCAAAAACACTCGAAATTTGAATAGAAACAAACAAGTTCGGTCGAACTTGTGTAAAAACAGGTTTTTGATTTCAAGTTTTCACAAGTTCGGTCGGTCTTATATAACAAAGTTCAAATTTTATCTCACAACCTCAAGTTCGGTCGAACTTGATGTAGTTTTGAGAAAACCTTTTACTTCGAGCGAAATTGTGAGAATGATTTCAAGAAACACGTAAGTTCAGTCGAACTTATGAAGGAAAAATCAGATTTTGATTAATCACAAGTTCGGTCGAACTCGTGAATGAGTTTTAAGAACAAATTGCAAGTTCAGTCGGACTTAAGCTTGAATTTCAAGAGAAAACTAAGTTTGGGCGAACTTACGTTTGAATTTCCACTAGAATTATATCAAGTTCCTTCAAGCAAAAATCAACAAGTTCGAGCGGGCTTAAGCTCAAAATCTTGAAAAAACTAATCAAGTTCGGTCGAACTTGATTAAAACTCAAAG
The DNA here is from genome assembly GCA_947069175.1 of Scalesia atractyloides. Lineage (NCBI taxonomy): Eukaryota > Viridiplantae > Streptophyta > Magnoliopsida > Asterales > Asteraceae > Scalesia > Scalesia atractyloides. The sequence goes on from CAMTDV010000010.1 coordinate 46,651,591, forward strand.
AGTTTCAATCAAGTTCGGTCGAACTTAGTGTTAAGTTCGGCTGAATCTTGTTTCCAAAACATGATTTTTGCAACTTTTTGATATCAAAATATTTGAATTTGATGTCTAAACACTCAGGGATTTATCTATGATGTATTTTACATGACATATTCACTTTTTAGCTGTTTTGTCCGTGAAATCATCAAGTATTTGAAAATGTTAAGAAAAATGATAGAATGAAGATGAAATGGAGAGATTCTTGTCTTGATTCCAGCAAATTTAGGTATCCAGGCTCTGATACCACTTGTAAGAACGTCCACGATTAGCATGGGAACCTAAATTTGTTATCTATTGTCCGATTATGCGGAAACTAATGATAAGTTAACCAAATAACAAGAATTGCTCATTTAAAGGTTGTTTTCATTGATCTAAAGTTCAATACATTCGAGAATCGGATTCGACAGAGTTTCGCCGTCTCTGTGCCAAAATCTCTCCACATTACAAATGAAATCCCAAGGCACCTATTTATACACACACAAGTTCGCTGGTTAGGGTGGAAGTTCGGGCGAACTTGACTTAGTCAAGTTCGGCTGAACTTGACTTCTCTCAACCATTCTCAAGCGAACTTGTCTTACAAACGTCTTAAATACACCTTGTTTCTAACAGATTAAGCCCTATTCACTCTGACTCGATACATAATGACGTAGACAACAGACATATGCACCAACATGAAATGCAGGATGTCTACGTTTGCATGGAAACACGAAGATATGACAGGTATATCAAAAGATATTATAACTCACAAACTTGGAATTGACAAATCTTTCAGGCCCGTTCAACAAAAGAGAAGGAAATTCGCTCCGAAAGGAATGCAATTATACAAGAGGAGGTTGAAAGGTTGTTGAAATCCAGATGATTAGGGAAGTTAAATTTCCTAAGTGGCTAGCAAACGTAGTGGTAGTCCAAAAGAAGAATGGGAAGTGGAGAGTTTGTGTAGATTACACAGACCTCAATAAAGCTTGTCCTAAAGACCCATTCCCATTACCTCATATAGATTCGATGGTAGATGCAATGCTGGTCATGAAATGCTGACCTTTATTGATGCATCCTCAGGATTTCAGCAAATCCAGATGGAGCCATCCGACCAAGAGGATACAACATTCATGACACCCACAGGTATATACTGTTATACTGCCATGCCTTTTGGTTTAAAAAATGCATGAGCAACATACCAGAGGCTAGTCAATATGATGTTCAAAGACAAACTGCGGGACACAATGGAGGTCTATATCGACGATATGGTGGTAAAATCCAAGAAAGCCGAGAATCACCTCCAGGATCTTGAATGTGCTTTCAATATCCTGGATCAGTATAATATGAAGCTGAATCCTGCTAAGTGTCACTTCGGAGTGGGGGCAGGAAAATTTCTAGGATATATGGTGACCAAAAGGGAATAGAAGCAAGCCCAGAACAGATTAAAGCTATCCTGGACCTCAAATCACCTTCCAACATGAAGGATGTGCAGAGATTAACAGGACGGGTAGCAGCGTTGAACAGGTTCATATCAAGATCCTCGGAAAAATACAAGGAATTTTACGATATTCTGAAAAAGAACAAAAAGTTTGAATGGGGAGAAAGACACGAAGTTGCTCTGCAAAAACTGAAGCAATATCTTTCAAGTGCACCTCTGTTGATGAAGCCTGAGGATAGTGAACCCTTATCCCTATACCTTGCAGTATCGGGAAACACAGTAAGTGCTGTCCTGGTAAAGGATCATGAAGGTCAGCCGTATCCTGTTTATTATGTTAGTAAAAGTTTGTTAGATGCTGAAACTAGATATTCACACTTAGAAAATTGATATTAGCTCTAGTCATGGCATCAACTAAGCTTAGACATTACTTTGAAACTCATAGGATTTATGTCAAAACCAATTATCCTGTTAAAAATGTGCTTAGGAAACCTGATATGTCTGGTAGGATGGCTAAGTGGTCCGTAAAATTAAGTGCATACGATTTAGTATATGAACCTAGGAATGCTATAAAGTCTCAGGCTTTAGCAGACTTTGTGGCTGATTTTAATAGTGATATTCAAAATGAGGTTGACCTAGAAATACAACAATTAGATGAGAATTCAGGATCTTGGATATTATATACTGATGGTACATCTAATGTCAAAGGTGTAGGATTAGGGATACTACTAAAATCGCCATAGGGGACATATTACCCCAGGCAATTAGATGTGAATTTACTGCTACTAATAATGAAGCTGAGTATGAAGCCCTAATAGCAGGACTAGAATTGGCTAAGAATATGAATGTTAAATGTTAACAAGTGTATGTTGATTCCCTGTTGATTACAAACCATTTCAATGGATCTTATGCAGTCAAGGGTGAAAAGTTAGTTGAATACCTTGTAATTGTTAAAAAAAATTAGAAGGATATTTCAAAAATTTTACACTTGAGCAGGTACCAAGAGAAGAGAATGCTGAAGCAAATGCGCTACCAATATTACATATCTTGTACCCTGTAATGGAACTTTTGAAGTCTCAGGATAAGGAGGTAACAAGTGTTCAGGATCCTAGTAAACCATATCCTGATAAGGATCCTGAATCATGGATGACACCAATAGTCAAGTATCTTGAAAAAGGAGATGTCCCGAAGGATGAAAACCCCAAGGCTTTCAGAATGAAGGTATCTCATTTTACAATTATAAAGGATGTTTGGTATAAGAAATCCTTTGCAGATCCATACCAAAGGTGCTTGGAAGATCCTGAAACTAAGGAAGTACTTCAGGATATACACGAAGGAGATTGTGGCAACCATACTGGGGGCAGATCTTTATTCTCAAAAGTATTGAGAATAGGATATTCTTGGCCAACCATGAGGAAGGATGCTGCAGAGAATGTGATGCATGCCAAAGACACAACAATATACTACATCAGCCTGTAGAACCATTATATCCTATCATATCTCCTTGGCCATTTATGAAGTGGGGGATGGATATAGTAGGAAAACTCCCAAAAGCTCCGGGAGGAAAAGTCTTCATGCTAGCAATGACGGATTATTTCTCCAAGAGGGTTGAAGCAGAAGCGTTTGTCCAAGTTAGGGATCAAGAAGTGGTATCTTTCATCAAGAGGAATATCCTGACAAGATTCGGGATACCGGCAGAGATAATCTGCGACAATGGTTCCCAATTCATCAGCAAGAGGATGACTGATTTTTGTAAAAGTTGGGGAATCAAGATGATCACGTCAACACCGGTGCATCCTCAGGCTAATGGACAAGCAGAATCCTCCAACAAAATAATTGTCAATAACTTGAGGAAAAGGTTAGGTGCCAAGAAAGGACAATAGGCTGAAGAACTACCATTTCTATTATGGGCAGATAGAACAACTGTGAAGAATGCTACTGGGCAAACTCCATTTTCTTTGGTATTTGGGGCAGAAGCAGTGATTCCAACAGAGATGGTGATATGAAATTGAATAAGAGTCAGGAAAAGGAGCATATGAAATTGAATCAGAGTCAGGAAAAGGAGCATACCGACTCAAGACTATGGAAGGAGATAAGGAATGCTATACATCATAAAGCTTATTTTAAGTGAGTTTAGGATTTACTTTTTGACTCAGGATGGTATGAATTCTATCTCTTTTAAATACGTTTAATTTAATATTCTTTGAAACCCAATACTCAAGCATCGGAGGGGTATTAGCCAAGCTAACACCAACCTTAGTTTAAAGGAGTTTTGTAGGATACTTTTCAGGATATTATATGTACTCAAGACGGATCGAAAGACTAGAGGATTGGCCCCCTCTCTCATGTTTAAGGGATTCAGATCCCTTCACAGGTTTAAAGGAATTCACCTTTCTTCCGAGTTGGGTTTAAACACCCCGCCTGGAGCGCAAGTATCCAGGACTAGTTCAAGATAGCGGGACCAGTTCATGTAACAGTGGCTGACAATTTCGTTATTGTTGGCTATATTCCTAGATCCTTAAGGTATATGAGGATTGATCACCCTCTCTCGCGAACGGGTATTTTCATACTCTCTAAGTTTAAAGGTTTTCACCTTTCTAAGTCTTGGAGTTTATACACTCTCGCATGCAGCGCACAAAAACAAGGGTTTATCCCCAGGATGCTAAGGGTTTATCCCCAGGATACTAAGGGTTAACCCCAGGATATTAAGGGTTTATCCCCAGTGAAACTAAAGTTGTTAACAAACTCTAAGGATATAGCAGATAATGATTGTGTTCATACACGTTCTTTTGTGAAGAAAAGGCTACAAAGCTTAGTCACTAAGTGAAGAAATACTCGAGTATGTCATACATTGAAGCAATATCCTGCACGGACAGGGGACATCCATGCTGGGGACATTGCAAAGGATTCCAAGGTTGGAGTTGAAAGTTATTGCACAAGTGTTTCTGGAAATTTAAATTGTTCAAGTGCAGGAAAAGTAATATTGTTTAAAGGATTACAGACCATTCGAATAAAAAAACTGGGCTCCGGCCTAAGCAATAATATCCATCATTGCCCACTTCGATGCTCTCACACAGCAGCATCTTCACCAACCTTCTCCACCACACCTTCACCACCAGCTCCATCACCAGCATCCGCTCCAGCATCAGCTCCAGGATTCTTTTCAGCCTCAACCGGCACCTCAACCGCTACTTCAACCGCCTTGGAAGACTCTGCAACCGCTGGCTTGGCAGGATGCTCCACAGGATTACCACCAAGATCCTTCAACTTCGCCTCCCAAGCGCTGATATTCCAAAAAGGGCATTCGAAGCCCGCAGCCTTGGCCTCGTTAGCCATCTTCAATCTAGCTTGAAGGAGGGAAATTACCACAGATCCTTTGAGGTTATCGCAGTAAGAGACCATATCCTGCTCGTGTTGGGCATACGCAGAACTAATTTGACCTGAGTGTCTGAGACAGCCTTCTCCAAAGCAACTTTGGCATTCCTAGCGGCCTCCTTTAGTTTATCCTCGTAGTGTCGAGTCCTGGTAGCGGCAGCTGTTCGATGAGTGCCTCTGCCTTCTTTGCTCTAACCTCATGGAAGATCACAGTTCCACAAGCTTCTTCATATGCGACCAAAAGAAGGTTCAGGCCCTACAGTGCAAGGTATGAGTATATTATAGCTAATCAGGATATCAGTCTAGCATATACTCGCAGGATATAAGGTAAAGGTATCTACCTGGTTGAGAAAAGAAGTCATAAGGCTACTTGATTCAGCAAACCCAAGACTCTTGAATGGAGAGATCTCGGCAGAAGTGGCGGGGGAATCGGTATCTTTTCTCTTTCGAGAACTAGAGGCCCGAGGCTTGGAAGCTGAAGAAGACTTGGGAACAGCAATAGGCTTGGATATGGAAAAGGGCTTCGAGGTGGCTGGAGGCTTGGATTTGGGCTCTGTCTTCACTGGTGCAGCTCCAGAGTAGCTATCCAACCCATCGAGATCGAAGACTTCTGGAATCTTGGCTGGTGCTGCAAACAGGAAGTAATTTAAAACTTAATTATTCAATGTTTCTTCTAACTAAACTGATACAGGAACTTTAAACTAAAAGTGAGGACTTACCAGACATGTTGGAACTTGAATGTTGGCTGGATCCTGTTGGGTTTGGGATGAAGCTTCTTTCAGTCTCCGGCAATTGGTAGATGGCTTTAATCCTGGTCTCTGAATCAACAAGGGGAGGTGCTAGCTTCCTGAAATCCGCTGAACAACAAAAAATGAAGATATAAGAGCAGGATATAAAGTAGGATGTAGAACAAGATATATCTGAGGATATCCTAAGACCCTAACTCCTACCCTTAGGGAGCCACTTCACCGGATAACCCGCTCCACCAGCTATTGAACTCCTTTTTACAAAGAAGAACTGGAGGTTGAGTAGAACAAAAATCTACATGACCCATGGGATCTCAATCGGTATGCTAATGGAAGATCATTGACACATAGCTCAGGAATGTGGGTATTCTTGATTCGATCAAGAACGATCAACACACGCCAAAGCATGGGCATGGCTTGACAAAAACTAAGGCCGGTGGTTGTAAAGAAGTCGGTGATGAAATCGGGAAAAGGAAACCTAAGACCTAAGGTAAAAGGAAAGGCATTAAAACAGAGCCATTCGCTGGACGCCATGTCCGATTAGAGTTCCCAATCGTATGGCCTGAACACCGTAGTTTCCGGGAAGATGCCGGAAGATTGAAGCGCCGATAAATGTGCATTGTCGAACGAACAAACTTCCTTCTCCAGGTATTGGAGAAGGTTTTGTGGTACGAAGACAGGGGCTGAGTCGCCGGAGCTGGATCGAGTTTGTCTTGTCATGTCTCACTGGAAAACAGGAAAAGGAAAGAAGAAGATGGGAGAGAACTTTTACCTTTTTACTTTCTTGATCAAGGTTAAATGGGGATAAGGATGAGAAGATATAGGGAGACAATGAGTGGAAATAGCTTGGACGGTTACACCATATCATGTCAGGGGTCTTATCTCTTAAATTTCCTCGGTAAACGTAAAAATATATCCGTTAGGATCAGGACCCCAACAGCTATATTTTTTGGGACAATTGTTATGGGTGAAATTCTGAGCCCATATCCTGAATTATATCTTGACTTAATCATAACTGTTAACGATCAGGATACCAGACCAGGATATTGGTAACATCCTAAGGCAGTATCCTGGTGATTACTAATTATTTACACGTACAGGTCATAGTTATAGGATCACAACGTTCATAAAGACTCATTCACCTGAAGACTAGGACTAAATGTTTAGAAGAAAGACGTTGAAGCCGCTATACCTGGTCAATAACGTTCGTTAGGGAATATTCCAAGGCATCCCATCATTTTAAGAGAGTTTGTTTTGTTTGTAACTATAAATATTGGATAACCAGATCGATAGGGAACAACACATTCACTCACTACTCTCGAATTCTGTCATTTACTTTCACAATTACGCACAAACACTCAACACTAGCAATTCTTGTAACACTTAGCTACGATCTGGGAATTATCCTGCACTGTATCCTGATTTCTAAGCAATAAGAAGAACAAGGCAGCGCGATTGTCAGCTCCCGATGTTTTATGCCGAAGATCTAGATTGATCAAGGGCTTTCCTCGTATATCTCGTGTCAACCTTTACATTTTTACTCATTGTTTGATTGTTGATATAGCTCAATATCCTGAGCTGTATCCTGAAAAGTGTTTTTACAAACTAGCAAACCGATACAAGCTTCATTAACACTGCTAGCACACTACCTCACAAAACTAATTTGATCACTAAATTGCTTCGGTAATTTTTGACCAAAACATTCAGGATCAAGGATCTTCAGGGAGTCAGATATTCAAGGATTCTGAAGTTCACAAAGGGGACTTCATCCCTATGCAGACTATTGCTTCATCTGGTCCAACTATTGCACCTGAAGTGTCCACCTTTGGATATACTCCTGGCATATCACTTCCAAACCAATCAGGAGGTAACAATGTTAATACATCTTTTGGTACTAATTATGGTTCCATGCAAGGTACATGTATCAATCAGGCAATGGCACGGGAGCTCCAGAAGCTTAAGGATATGATATCCAGCGTCCCAAGAGTGGTTAAGCCCATTCCTGAGATCCCGAATGGAAGTCACAGGCTGTCTCGGTTTACACCTCCTATATGCAATGCTGAGATACCAAAACGCTTTCAAACCCCCAACATGAAGCTATACGCTGGTACAATTGATCCGGAGGAGCATGTGGCACAATACCGGGAAAGGATGGAGATCAACCCCATTCCAGAAAGGTTAAAGGAAGCCTGTCTTTGCAAGGGTTTCGGATCCACACTCACTAGATCAGCACTAAAGTGGCTGCTAAGTCTTCCTCCTTTCTCAATTACTTCATTTTCTTATTTAGTTAACTTGTTCAATAACCAATTTTCATGTAGTAGAACCTTTGAACGATTAACTAGTGACCTATATAGGATAACACAGGCTCGTGATGAATCCTTAAGAGAATACATCATTAAGTTTAGTAGAGAATCTTTAAAAATCCCTAACCTAGATATTGCCACTGCTGTAGAGGCATTTAAAATGGGATTATTCAAGGATTCCTCATTCTATGATGACCTCGTTATGACACCTTGCAGGAATTTGGATGAAGTGAGGAACAGGGCATTGAGGTTTATTCGTTTAGAGGATGACAAAAGGATCCAGGAGACGCTCTCAGGATCCTCGAAACAGGAAAAGCAAGGATCATTCTTTAAGAATAATCGATCCAAGTCATACTCTAGACAAATGTTATGGATGAAATTCTGAGCCTATATCCTGAATTATATCTTGACTTAATCATAACTGTTAACAATCAGGATACCAGACCAGGATATTGGTAACATCCTGAGGCAGTATCCTGGTGATTACTAATTATTTACACGTGCAGGTCATAGTTACAGGATCACAACGTTCATAAAGACTCATTCACCTGAAGACTCAGACTAAATGTTTAGAAGAAAGACGTTGAAGCCGCTATACCTGGTCAATAACGTTCGTTGGGGAATATTCCAAGGCATCCCATCATTTTAGGAGAGTTTGTTTTCTTTGTAACTAAAAAAATTGGATAACCAGATCGATAGGGAACAACACATTCACTCACTACTCTTGAATTCTGTCATTTACTTTCACAATTACACACAAACACTCAACACTAGCAATTCTTGTAACACTTAGCAACGATCTGGGAATTATCCTGCATTGTATCCTAATTTCTAAGAAATAAGAAGAACAAGGCAGCGGATTGTCAGCTCCCGAGGTTTTATGCCGGAGATCTAGATTGATCAAGGGCTTTCCTCGTACATCTCGTGTCAACCTTTACATTTTTGCTCATTGTTTGATTGTTGATATAGCTCAACATCCTGAGCTGTATCCTGAAAAGTGTTTTTACACACTAGCAAACCGATACAAGCTTCATTAACACTCTAGCACACTATCTCACAAAACTAATTTGATCACTAAATTGCTTCGGTAATTTTTGACCAAAACATTCAGGATCAAGGATCTTCAGGGAGTCAGATATTCAAGGATTCTGAAGTTCACAAAGGGGACTTCATCCCTATGCAGACTATTGCTTCATCTGGTCCAACTATTACACCTGAAATGTCCACCTTTGGATAGACTCCTGGCATATCACTTCCAAACCAATCAGGAGGTAACAATGTTAATACATCTTTTGGTACTAATTATGGTTCCATGCAGGGTACATGTATCAATCAGGCTATGGCACGGGAGCTCCAGAAGCTTAAGGATATGATATCCAGCGTCCCCGGAGTGGTTAAGCCCATTCCTGAGATCCCGAATGGAAGTCACAGGCTGTCTCATTTTGCACCTCCTATATGCAATGCTGAGATACCAAAACGCTTTCAAACCCCTAACATGAAGCTATACGATGGTACAATTGATCCGGAGGAGCATGTGGCACAATACCGGGAAAGGATGGAGATCAACCCCATTCCAGAAAGGTTAAAGGAAGCCTGTCTTTGCAAGGGTTTCGGATCCACACTCACTAGATCAGCACTAAAGTGGCTGCTAAGTCGTCCTCCTTACTCAATTACTTCATTTTCTTATTTAGTTAACTTATTCAATAACCAATTTTCATGTAGTAGAACCTTTGAACGATTAACTAGTGACCTATATAGGATAACACAGGCTCGTGATGAATCCTTAAGAGAATACATCATTAAGTTTAGTAGAGAATCTTTAAAAATCCCTAACCTAGATATTGCCACTGCTGTAGAGGCATTTAAAATGGAATTATTCAAGGATTCCTCATTCTATGTTGACCTCGTTATGACACCTTGCAGGAATTTGGATGAAGTGAGGAACAGGGCATTGAGGTTTATTCGTTTAGAGGATGACAAAAGGATCCAGGAGAGGCTCTCAGGATCCTCGCAACAGGAAAAGCATGGATCATTCTTTAAGAATAATCGATCCAAGTCATACTCTAGACATGACAACCACAATGTGCATGGAGTTGAACAAGACGAAGACGATGAGGATTACCCTCCTCTATCTGAATATTGTTTTTCTGTTGATAATCATGAACTAATACTTGCTATGCAGAATATAGGTGACAAAGCCAGGTGGCCTAGAAATAATGAGAAGGCCACAACCAATAAAGACAAGTCCAAATGGTGCGCTTATCATGAGGATTATGGTCACCTTACAAACGAGTGTATAACATTAAGGAAAGAAATTGGCTATTTTCTCTGTAAAGGATACTTGAAGGAATTACTGGGAAGGAAACGTTCAAGGACCCAGGATACTGAGAAAGTTCCCGAAAGAGCTCCTCCTCCACCTCCGATGCTCAGATCGTTAACTTTATTTCTGGTGGTTCCGATATACGTGTAACCACATTTTCAGCGGCTAAAAGGCATGCTAAGGACACGAAGATGGAGAATGGGTTGAGACCAGTCCGAACATCTACTCTAACGCAACAAAAAGTGATATCCTTTGATGAGGATGATCGCGTAGACATACAAGATCCTCATCATGATGGTCTTGTCATTACTTTATTTATTTCTAACCATTTTATTCGCAGGATCCTCATTGATGGAGGAAGTTCGGTGAACACTATTCAGCTAGATGTCCTCAAAAAGATGAACATTCCTGAATCCGAGATCATCCCAAGATCATCGGTGCTCGTGGGATTCAGTGGGGAAACCAAGAATACATTGGGGGACATCAAACTCCCAATTTACATACAGGGAGTGAATTCTATCCAAAAATTTTGTGTAATAGATTGCTTATCTTGCTGTAATGTTATCCTTGGCAGGCCATGGATACATGACATGAAGGCGGTCCCATCAACGTACCACCAATGTCTGAAGCTCCCAAGTCCATGGGGAATAGTCAAGATAGAGAGTGATCAGCAGGAGGCAAAGAACTGCTACACTTCTTTGATGAAACCGGCTTCCAAATCCAGGGAAGCATAGCAATTAAAGTATCCTCCAAGAGACGTCATGGAGGCTAGAGAACAGGACGTCAAGGATATATTGTTAGATCCTGAGGATCCTGAATTCAAGGTGTATATAGGATCTGGGATCCAGGAGATCATAGAGCAGGATCTAGTATCCTTCCTGAAACATAGAAAATCTACCTTCGCCTAGAAGCACGAAGATATGACAGGTATTTCAAAAGGTTTCATTACTCATAAGTTTGGTATTGACAGGTCTTTCAGGCCAATTCACCAAAAGAGGAGAAAATTTGCACCTGAAAGAAATGCAATTATCCAAGAGGAGGTAAACAAGTTACTAAAGGTGCTACATACCAAAGGCTGGTGAATATGATGTTCAAGGAGCAGCTTGGACATACGATGGAAGTATACATAGATGATATGGTGGTCAAGTCTAAAAGAGCTGAGGGTCACCTGAAGGATCTTGAAGAAGCATTTAACATCCATGACCAGTACAACATGAAATTAAACCCCTCTAAATGCCATTTCAGGGTCAAAGCTGGAAAGTTTTTAGGATATATGGTGACCAAGAGAGGAATTGTAGAAAGTCCATAACAGATCAAGGCTTTAGTGAACATCAAGTCTCCTACCAATGCTAATGTTGTGCAAAGATTGACGGGAAGGATTGCCGCCTTGAATAGATTCATTTCAAAATCCTCAGAAAGATGCTAGGATTTCTATGATATTCTAAGGAAGAATAAGAAGTTCGAATGGACTGAGAAGCATGAAGCTGCTCTACAAGCCCTCAAGGATTACTTATCCTCAGCACTGGCTTTGATGAAACCAGAAAATGGAGAGCTCTTATCCTTATACTTAGTTGTTTCAGGTAAAGCGGTAAGTGCGGTCCTAGTTAAGGATCATGAAGGCCAACAACACCCGATATACTATGTAAGTAAAAGTCTACTTGATGCTGAGGCCATGTATTCTCATTTAGAGAAACTCATTCTTGCTTTAATCATGGCTTCTACCAAACTAAGACATTATTTTGAAACTCATACTATTGTTGTTAAAACTAAATTTCCTATTAAGAATGTTCTCAGGAAACCAAAGATGTCGGGAAGAATGGCAAAATGGGCTGTTAAACTTAGTGCATATGACATTAAGTATGAGCCTAGAACTGCTATTAAATCCCAAGCTTTGGCTGACTTTGTGGCTGATTTCAGTAGTGATCTACAAAGAGAAGCTGAATGGGAGGTACAACAACTTGAGGAGACCAAGGATCCTTGGACACTCTTCACAGATGGAGCCTCGAATGTCAAAGGAACTGGACTAGGCCTACTACTAAAATCGCCATAGGGAGACATTATACCCCAATCTATAGCGTGTGAGTTTCAGACCACTAATAATAAGGCTGAATATGAAGCCTTGATAGCATGTTTGCAACTAGTTAAAAATATGAGGATCAGGTATCTTCAAGTATTTGTAGATTCTTTATTGATTACTAATCATTATAACGGATCCTATGTTGTTAAAGGCGAAAAACTAATAAAATATTTGGAAATAGTCAGGAAACTGGCAGATTCTTTTGCTTTTTTTAGTTTAACACAGGTACCTAGGGAAGAGAATACAGAAGCCGATGCTCTAGCCAACCTTGGATCCTCATTGAAGATGCCTGAGGATGTGACGATACCTATTATCCATGATGTTGCAGTTGTTCCCAGTGATGATATGCAATCATATTCAGGATCCTGGATCCTTCCAATTATGAAATACATTCAGAATGGAGAAATCCCTACTGCGGAAAATCCAAGAGCATTCAGGATTAAAGTATCCCAGTTTACCATTATAAATAACATGTTATATAAAAAATCTCTTGCAGGACCATATCTAAGGTGCATTGAGGATCCTGAGATACAAGAAGTCCTGAAGGATTTCCATGAAGGAGACTGTGGGAATCACACTGGGGGCAGAGCACTATTTTCAAGAATCCTTAGAACGGGATATTATTGGCCTACTATGAAGAACGATGCTGTAGAATACGCGAAGAAATGTGATGCTTGCCAGAGACACAACAATATCCTTCATCAACCGGCAGAACCTCTGTATCCGATATCCTCCTCTTGGCCATTTATGATATGAGGAATGGATATAGTAGGCAAGCTTCCCAAGGATCCAGGAGGAAAGGTGTTCATGCTAGCTATGATAGACTACTTCTCCAAGTGGATAGAAGCTGAAGCCTTTTCCCAAGTCAGAGAAAAGGAAGTCATATCCTTTATTAAAAGAAATATTATTACTAGATTTGGTATTCCATCTGAAATTGTTTGTGATAACGGATCCCAATTTATTGGGAGTCGTACTACTAACTTTTGTGATAGCTGGGGGATTAGGATGATAACATCAACACCAGTCCACCCACAAGCTAATGGCCAGGCAGAATCATCCAACAAGATTATTATCAACAAATTGAAGAAGAAGCTTGGATCCAAGAAGGGCAAATGGGCTGAGGAATTACCTTAATGTCTTATGGGCAGATAGGACAACACCTAAGAATGCTACGGGTCAGAATCCTTTCTCCTTAGTCTTTGGAGCTGAAGCAGTAATCCCTACAGAAATGGTAGTACCGATAGCCAGAACAAGCATCCGTGATCCTAAAACTAATGCTGAGAACCTGACTCAAGACTTGGATATTGTGGAAGAATTGCGAGACATGGCAAGAATAAGGATGGCTAGCTATCAACAAAAGATGGCTGGTACATATAACAAGAATGTGAGAGTAAGAAGATTTCAAGTTGGTGACATGGTATTAAGGAAAGCGTTCCAGAACACCACGAATCCTTCTGATGCCAAATTGGCACCAAAATGGGAAGGCCCCTATCTTATCGAAGCTGAAGCTGGAAAGGGGGCATATCGTTTGCTAACTATGGATGGTGACCTTTTACCAAGAGCTTGGAATGTTATCCACCTGAAGAAATATTTTATGTAAAGGATCAAGGATCCTTAAGATTTCTGATATTCAGTTCAGGACGAAGGATCTTCAAGGGATATGTGATCCTTTTCTTGGTAACATTTTATTAATCATTTCATATTATATTTGTTTTTATTTATTGTATGAAAAGGATGTTAGATTCTTAACATCCAATTTTATCAAGTTTTAAGTCTTGTAAGGTTTATTACATCGTTGACAAAGGATCAAGAGGTTGGCCACCTCTCCAAGACTTTGGGCATGTCTCCAGCTTAAGGTATCCAATACCTTCTAAGGTTTAAAGGTTTTCACCTTTCACACGGATTGGATTTTGACACCCCGCCAGTAGCGCACGTTATCCAAGTATAGTTCGAGGCAATGGGACTAATACCCGCTTTAGAGGTTGACAATTTCATTGTTGTTGGCTATATGTAGGATCCTAATTATAATGGTAGACGTACCATACATCCGTTCCTAAGGTTTCTAGCATTTTCACGTTGGCTAAGGTTTTGGCATTTTCATGTCGCTTACGATTGGTTAGTCGCCAGTATGGGCCATACACCAGATTCTAAGGTTTCTAACGTCTTCACGTTAGCTTAAGTATTACAAGTTGTTTGGGCTTGTCCCTAGTTGTTTGGGCTTGTCCCCAGTTGTTTGGGCTTGTCCCCAGTTTCTAATGAGTTATTCGTTTGATGTTTGGCTTAGTCCCAAGTTGCATGTTATTACAGGTTCCTGAAGCTTAACAAATAAGGATCCTGGATCCTAGAGTTCTACTAATTCTTATACTTTGTCGCTAAGATTGTAAGTTTTAAGTATAAAGAATCCTAACTTGGATTCACTGGTATGATCCTTTACTCAGCATTCTTTTATCTTCGAATATTGCCCTTAGAGTTTGACGGGAGCCTATATGATCCTTGATCATATATTGTTTAAACTTTTAGAATAAAACTTGTTTTGACAAATATCTAATATCCTTTTTGAGAACTTATGAATTCCTAAATTTGAGTTTTGCTAACAAGTACTTGTATAATGATATTCAAATCAAAAAGGGAACAACACCAAAGGTAGACAAAAAGTTAAAAGTTTTATTTACTTATAAGAACCCCTTTTAAAAGGATTGCCAAAATTTGCCTACCCAAGCTTCTTCCAGCAAAACGTGGTCTGTCCATTTGGGTTGGCAAAGGGTGTACAAGCTAACAGTTCATAAAGTGAAGGAAAATAAAAGCAGGGGGCATCAAGGGCTTCATCCTCCACAAACAGAAGGACCCATCCACCTTTGTCACCCCCCTATTGTCCAAAGGATCAGTGATCCTTAACCCTAAATACTATTGTTTAAATTACATACAAAATTGTTCAAAATAAAAACACCATCACCAAACCAACAATCCTAAAAAATGGGCTCTGGCCACGTCTTGAAATTTCCATCATCGTCCATTGTTGCAGCCTACACCTTCGCTGCCTCGTCCGCCTTAACTTCACCAGTGCCACCAGCCGCTGTTGCCTCCTCAGGATCCTTGGAGCCACCTGTACCAGCTTCGAGTGTCAACACCTCCTCCAGTTCCTCATCATCTCTGAGCTTATGTAGCCTTTGCCTCCAAGTAGCAGTGTCCCACTCAGCCCTGTTGAAGGAAGGATCATTAGCCTCCTTGGCCATCTAGAGTTTGCTCTTGAGGATCACAATGGCAGCAGATTGTTTGGCTTCCTCCGTGATCTCCAGTCGATCCTTGTTAGCCGTCATCTCAGCAACCAAGATTTGTTTCTCCAAGCCCTTGTTCTCCTTCTCTAGATGAGAGATTCACTTATCCTTCGCAGCACATATGGTCTGGAGGTCTAGAAGACGTTCCTCTGCATCAGCTAGATGTTGGCTTTGGAGAGTCTGGATTTCAGCAAATTTCTGCAAGCACGGGGATTAATATTCAGGATCAGTGATCTTAAGACAGAGTACAGATTTTTGGATACGTGATCTTACCTCGGAGACGAAGTCATGGAAATGTTGCTCCACCAGGGGAAGGTCACCGGATGGCTCACTAGGCTTCTTCCTTTTGTTTCCTGCTTTGGCTTTGGTGGTTGTGCCTTTGGACTCAGGCAGGCTTTGGCCTGTGGCCATCTCCTTTTTGGTGGACTTGGGGGAAATAATGTCGTCTATGTCACTCATTTCGAACCGAGAACCAGACTTGGATGATTTAGCAGCACCTATAAGCACACAAAACATATTAGTATTCATAATTAATTCTTTACAATATTATTATCTATATCTGTGGATACTTACTTGACATGGTGTAGGAGGTTGATGAAGCTTCTTCTGTATCCTTGATCCTTAGTTGGTATGTCCTAACAGTTGAGTCCAGGTCCCAGAAAGCAGTGAGTCTTTCAGGTGTGGCCGGTGTATCTGGCAAGCGTGACAAGCTGATGGCTGCATAAACAAGAAGAATAAGTATCAGTAATTATCTTCATAAAAGAAAGGAACTCTCTTTGTTCCTAGTCTAAGGATCCTATATCCTACTCGTGATGTTCCATTTTCTAGGAAGATAGTTTCCATTGGGAATAGAATATCTCCTCACAGAAAAGAACTGGTTCCTCCAATTGGTATCGTTCCTAGTAACTTTGAGGAGCGGATGTGGGTGTTGTGGCTTGGCTTTGAAGAGAAAACGGTAAGACCCATGCTAACCAGGTTATACAGGATTTTCAGTTCGGAGAGCTCTAAGTTTATACCCTCATGCTCAATGATCTGCTCAAGTGTGAAGACTACTCTCCACAGCATGGGCATTGCTTGTATGTAGGACTGGCCGATCATGGTAAAGAAACTTTTTGTGAATGCCGGAAAAGGATAGGTAAAGCGGATCTGAAAAGGGGCAGCAGGGAAATAGACCTAGGTGTTGGATAGACAGTCGCTCTTCATAGAGGAGTCGAAATCCCTAAATATAGTTCCCCCTGGGAAACAATGGCGAATCTGATCGATTTCGGGATCAGTGAAACGGCAAAGTTCCTGGGAAGGATTTTTGAGAAGATTATGACTTCTCGGTGGGTTGTCATTCTCATGATCCTTGGCTGGTGAGGACCGAGTAACCATCTTCGCCATAGATTTTGAGAGAGAAAGAAGGAGAAAAGATAAAGGATTGAATGAAGAGAAGTGAGAGAATACCTTGAAACTTCTGGAATGCAGATATAAGTTGCAAAGATCATGATTTAAATGGCAAATCTCATCTCTATCTAACCCCTATATATAATGATGTTTGTTGCAGGTGGTCTTATCGCTAAGATCAGAACAGTAACGGCTAGTCCACTTGCAACGGCTAGTCCGATTTTGATGAAAATATGACTCATCTAGTTACAATTAATTCCTCATATTTTGGGGGCAATTGTTAGGGCATGGATTTTATGCTAAGGATCATCCGTCCTGAGACTGAGCCTGGATCACAGATCCTTAACGAATAATGCAGAGGGTCTGAGGATCAAGAATCCTTACTAATGTTTATGTTTTTAGCAATTGTTCCTTGTGTGTTTAGTTTACGTTTGCAGGTATTCATGGGCTACGTCAATATGGGAATTACGGAGGAATATGCCATTTTTTGGCACGTGCATGAGAGTCATAACCGTTGAGTGAGGTCGTGTGAAGGCTTGCATGATTTGCAGATAGTTAGTTAACTAGATTTATTAGATATTGATAAGGGGTATTGAGCTCGATACAGAAACATTCGCACACTTTGAAAATACACACTTCTGCTATTCTTTGTCTCGAATACACACACATTAGAACTCTCATTGTAACAAGCTCAATACTTCCGAAGTTGTAATCTTTCTTGTGCAACATAGTAGATAGTGATAGTTTTCACTATCCGAGGTTTTTATGCCGGTGATCTACTAGTGATCAAAGGCTTTTCCTCGTATAAATATCGTGTTCATCATCATTTTCATTTCATATTCGCAAACACAATTGTTCATCATATCAAGCACTTAACCTCACAATCAAAGTTTGGTGACATTATCCTTAATTGGATTTTTGACCAAAACACATAGTATACCGGATGTTGTTGACCTTCATGATCCTTAACTAGGACCGCGCTTACCGCTTTACCTGAGACAGCTAGGTATAAGGATAACGGTTCCCCTTTTTCTGGTTTCACCAAAGTTGGCACGGAGGATAAGTAATCCTTGAGGGCTTGTAGAGCAGTTTCATGCTTCTCACTCCATTCGAACCTCTTATTCTTCCTCAGGATATCATAAAAATCCTTGCATTTTTCTGAGGATTTTGAGATGAATCTATTTAAGGCTGCAATTCTTCCTGTCAATCTTTGCACATCTTTAGCATTGGCAGGAGATTTAATATTCACAATTGCCTTGATCTGCTCTAGACTCGCCTCGATCCCTCTCTTAGTCACCATATATCCTAAAAACTTTCCAGCTTTAACCCCAAAGTGGCACTTGGATGGATTCAGCTTCATGTTATTTTCATCAAGGATGTTGAATGCTACTTCAAGATCCTTCAAGTGATCCTCAGCTCTTTTGGATTTGACCACCATATCATCTATGTATACTTCCATTGTGTGTCCAAGTTGCTCCTTGAACATCATATTCACCAATCTTTGGTATGTAGCACCTGCATTTCTTAAACCAAAGGGCATAGCAATATAACAATATATGCCGGTGGGTGTCATGAACATTGTATCCTCTTGGTTAGATGGTTCCATCTGAATTTGTTGAAATCCAGACAAAGCATCCATAAAAGTTAACAACTCATGACCCGCCGTAGCATCCACCATGGAGTCAATGTGGGGTAACGGAAAAGGATCCTTGGGACATGCCTTGTTTAAATCAATAAAATCGACACATACCCTCCATTTTCCGTTTTTCTTTTGAACAACAACCACATTGCTAGCCATCTTGGATACTTGACCTCTCTAATCATACATGCCTTTAGTAATTTTTCTACCTCTTCTTGGATGATGGCATTTCTTTCAGGTGCAAATTTTCTCCTCTTTTGGTGTATTGGCCTGAAAGATTTGTCAATACCAAGTTTATGAGTAATAACATCTTTTGAAATACCTGTCATGTCTTCATGCTTCCAAGCAAAGGTAGACTTTCTTCGTTTCAGAAAGGATACTAGATCCTGCTCTATGCTCTCTTGGATCCCGAATCCTACATACACCTTGGATTAAGATCCTTATGATCTAACAGTATATCCTTGACGTCTTGTTCTCTAGCTTCCATGACGTCTCTTGGAGGATACTTTAATTGCTATACTTCCCTGGATTTGGAAGCTGGTTTCATCGAAGAAGTGTAGCAGTTCTTTGCCTCCTGCTGATCACTCTCTATCTTGACTATCCCCTACGGACTTGGGAGCTAGACACATTGGTGATATATCAAGGGGACTGCCTTCATGTCATGTATTCATGGCCTGCCAAGGATAACATTACAACAAGATAAGCAATCTATTACACAAAATATTTAGATAGAATTCCACTCCCTCTATATAAATCGGGAGTTTGATGTCCCCTAATGTATTCTTGGTTTCTCCACTGAATCCCACGAGCACCGATGATCTAGGGATGATCTCAGATTCAGGAATGTTCATCTTCTCGAGGACATCCAACTGTATTATGTTCACTGAAATTCCTCCATCAATAAGGATCCTGCGAACAAAGTGGTTAGAAATAAATAAGGTAATAACTAAACTGTCGTGATGAGGATCCTGTATATCCACACGGTCATCCTCATCAAAGGATATCACTTTCTGTTGAGGTAGTGTTGAAGCTCGAACTGGTCTTTCCCCATTTTCCATCTTTGTTTCTTTGGCATGTCTTTTTGCTGCCAAAAACGAGGTTCCACATATATCTGAGCCTCCAAAGATGAAATTAATGATCTGAGCGTCAGCGGGTGGCGGAGGAGCTCTTTCAGGGATCTTTTCAGGATCTTGGGTCCTTGATCGTTTTCTCCCGAGCAACTCCTTCAAGTATCCTTTGCTGAGAAGATAGTCAATCTCCTTCCTCAACGCTATACACTCATCAGTAAGATGACTAAAGTCCTCATGATAAGCACACCATTTGGACTTGTCTTTATTGGTTGTGGCCTTCTCATGTTTTCGAGGCCACCTAGCTTTGTCATCTAGATTCTGCATAGCAAGGATTACTTCATGATTATCAACAAAAAAAAATATTTGGATATAGGAGGATAATCCTCATCATCTTCATCTTGTTCAACTACATGCACCTTGTGGTTATCATTCTTAGAGTATTGCTTGCATCAATTATTCTTAAAGAATGATCCTTGTTTCTCCTGCTTCGAGGATCCTGATAGCCTCTCCTGGATCCTTTTATCATCCTCTAAACGAACGAACCTCAAGGCCCTGTTTCTCACTTCATCTAAATTCCTGCAAGGTGTCATAACAAGATCATCATAGAAGGAGGAATCCTTTAGCAATCCCATTTTGAATGCCTCCACAGCATTGGCAATATCTAAATTAGGGATTTCTAAGGATTCTCTGCTAAACTTAGTGATGTAATCTCTTAATGATTCATCACGGCCTTGGGTTATCCTATACAAATCACTAGTTAATCGTTCAAAGGTTCTACTACATGAGAATCATAATTATTGAACAAATTAACTAAATGAGAAAATGAAGTAATTAAGTAAGGAGGAAGACTTAGCAACCACTTTAATGTTGATCCAGTGAGTGTGGATCCGAAGCCCTTGCAAAGACAGGCTTCCTTTAACCTTTTTGGAATGGGGTTGATCTTCATTTTTTCCCGGTATTGAGCTACATGCTCCTCTTGATCAGTTGTACCATCATACAACTTCATGTTGGGGGTTTGAAAGCGTTTCGGTATCTCGGCATTGCATGTAGGAGGTGCAAAACGAGACACCCTGTAACTTCCATCTGGGATCTCAAGAATGGGCTTAACCACTCTTGGGACGCTGGATATCATATCCTTAAGCTTCTGTAGCTCTCGTGCCATTGCCTGATTGATACATGTATCCTGCATGGAACCATAATTAGTACCAAAAGACATATTGAAATTGTTACCTCCTAATTGGTTTGGAAGTGGCACAACATAGGTATATCCTAAGGTGGACACTTTAGGTGCAACAGTTGGACCAGATGATGCAATAGTCTGCATAGGAATGAAATCCCCTTCATGTACTTTGGAACTTCTGAATGGCTGACTCCTTGAGGATCCTTGATCCTGAAAGATGTGGATCTTGGATACATGGATCCGTGGACCTGAGACGAGGATCCTTGATTCTGAAAGTAGGATCCTTGAGCTGGAAACGTCTCCATATATCCTCCCGAACGGAGGAAGGATCCTTGATTTTGAGTTGTCTCCAATGATCCTTGCTGAAGGATAGAGAATCCTTGAGGCTGTGTCATTGCTAGTGATCCTTGTTGAAGGATAGAGGATCCTTGGGGTTGAGTCGTGGATCCTTTGGAATGCTGGATTGTTGATGATGGAGTAGCAAATCCAATGCCCTAGGCATCAGCGGAGACTGGTTTTCTTCCGGTCTCTTTTGCTTCTTTATTTCATCAATCTCACGAAGGATCCTCTGGTTGGTTTTCTCTTGTTGTTCCATGTAGCCTTTCATCTGCAAAATCAAAGTAGAAACATCACTGTTAGTAGTTGTAGATGAAGAAACAATAGAGGTTTTTGATCATGTGAAGGCAGATGATGTCTTCTTCTGAGAATTTTCAGCATTCTTCTGGAATGCAGGGGGAATAGGAGGCAACGGTGCACTGGCTTGGGATGAGGTAACCGCCGGCATGGCACTTGAAGTGGATTTTCCCTAAGAAGCCATGCGATTGAGGGGAAATGAACAGAAATGAACGAAAGTTTTTAGAATTGAAGCACCAATTGCCCCATGGTGGGCGCCAAACTGTTTTGGTAAAAAATCACAATAAGGATAATGTAACCAAACTTTGAATGTGAGGTCGAGTGCTTGTATATCAAATGATTGATGAAAAATTGCGTGGAAAAAAATGAAATGTAAATAATGATGAACACGAGGGTTTATACGAGGAAAAGCCCTTGATCACTAGTAGATCGCCGGCATAACAACCTCAGATAGTGAAAACTATCACTATCGACTATAATGAATAATAAAGATTACAACTTTCGAAGATGATGAAGCTCAATACAAGTTTTTGCTAGTGTGTTACAGAGGGAATTCGAGAGAATAAGTGTATCAGTTGTGTGTTCTCAATGATCTTCTCACCCCTTATCAAATTAGAAACCTATACATAACAAACTCTCTGAAAATTAAGCTAATCCACGTTCTTTCCCCATGACCATTGTGAAAATAGCACATGTGCGGCATCTTGAATGAATATTCCCGAGATTCTAGCTGAGATATAGTCCACTACGTCCATTATCTCCGTATGTTCATTAAAAACATGACAATTGTTAGAAATCATAAGTAATGTTAAGGATCCTTGATCCTCCAAGTCCCTGCACCATCCGCTAAGGATAAGTGATCCAGGCAACGCTTCAGGATACAGGATCCATAGTTATAAAATCTATGCCCTAACAATATATATGACGTAACATTTTTTGAGAGCTTCTTTTTGTGGTTCAATAACCTTTAAACCATCTTGAATGGCCAAATTTATGATGTGTGTAACACATCGACTACGGAAAAAATACCCTCACAAATCAGTTTGTATTTTAATATTAAATGCATCACCGTAACCGTATTGTTTGAGGCGTTGTCAAAAGATATTGAAAAAATCTTTTTTCCAATTTGTATGTTGTAATACATTTTTCGACTACTTTATATATAGATTCACTGGTGTGAGGGTAATCGAATAATTTAAAGAAACTCGTGCGTTTCATCCTTTGTCACGTTGTCGGTTCAATCCAATGGGCGGTGACACAAATATACGAGTCGGGTGAACCGTGCGGTGCGGACCAAACGTCGCTAGTCAAGTTAACTCCGGTTTCTAATTTTTCAAAATAAGAAATTAATTCTTGTTTAGCATTTTTCCATAATTTTAAACATTCCCTCCTAAGAGTAGCATGACTTACAAGGGTGTATCGTGGTTGGAGAGTTCTTTGAACCATCTTTTTGTAGCGTTGGTTGTCGAAATGGTTGAACGGCAAACTTTCTTGGATACAAACTTCGTCATTTCCTCCCTAGCCATATCGAAATTGTATTCGAACAAAGAAGCACCTTCACTTGCCATGGAAGCTTGACCACTAGCGGGTTGTTATTTCAACGCCCTGCAAAACGGTTTTTCGATCTGTTGTCTCAAGGTGATATTTGCTCCTTCGGCGTAAAAACCATGACAATGATGACAATGCCCTTTTTTCCCGTTGGCCATCTCGCACAAATCAAAATCTGACCAAACTTTGGGGTTGCGCTTCGTTGGAAGAACACGAACCACCGTGTTGGATGTAGACTCGCCAACATTGACCAAATCATGAGCACTAGAGCTTGCTGTACTTTTTTAAGGAACAAGAAGGTAAGTGTTTTTAAGCGTTTTTGGAGATTAGAGAGTGGTGTGATTGAACCTAAACACCCACCACCCTTTTATACTAGTTAGAGATGGTTTCTAGGCAAAAAATAGCTAGGAGAAGCTTCAAACGGTTATATGACCGTTGCACAAAGCTAGCACTTTTTTAACCGGTTAAACCGGTTTTTTTATATACGTTACCGATTAACCGGTTTTTTGTTTTTAATTTCGGTTAATAACTGGTTTCTGTTAATAACCGGTTTCATAACCGACCTGATCGGCGAAATGTATAACCGCCCCGTAACCGGTCAAACCGGTTTGTACGCGAACCGATTACAAAAAAACCGGTTAATAAAAAAACCGGTTTTGGTTTCAACCTGTTTTTTTGCCCATCTCTACCACACTCCACACAAACATACGGAAAGAATAAGTCCTAGAGCTAACGTTGTTTGTTAAGAATTTTACATATTATAATTTCTTGTTACTTATATTATTGTGCTAGTACTTAATATTGTTATTTAAGCGTGCTAAGTTATGAGAATAATTGTGTAACGTGTTATGTTATAAAATTAGTTACATTTAGTTGTTATAGGTCATTTATTGAATTGCTTATATTTAATCTTACAAATGTGTCGTGTTATAGCATTATTGTTACTTAACTGGATTAATTTTGTTATGTTGAACATGTGCAACCCGCTTACTAAACATGAGTGTTAGTATTTAAATAAGTGACATGTTTAGTTAAGTGTGCCGTGTTTCGCTATAATAGTCGTATTAAATGAGTGATGTTCGACACAACCCGTTTAGCAAAATATGACATGTTTTACTAAATCTACTCTACGGATGGAGGTATAGGGATGCTAATCTGGTCGGTTTTCAGATTTTTTAATACGAAAATTTTTAAACCGTTCGAATTCGAATAAACTGAATTTTGGAAAATAAATAAATACAAAACTTTGTGATTTGCAGAAAGCTTTTTGGATTTTATACAAGTATGTATATCAACAACAACCACTGCTGAGCTATGGCAACTTATGTATCCTCTGCTTCAACAACAAAGACAACATGCTGATATCCAACATGAACAACACATGCAACAGTTCAGGAATTTAGTTGATGCACGATACAATGACACCCTTGTAGATATAAAGGCCATCAAAGCTCATTACTCCAAACCACTGCCACTTCTCCTCCCACTGTGATTCTAGTTAACACAGATGATGCCAAAAAGGGGAGAATGAAAGAGAAGTGTTAAAGCTCAAAACATATCCATCTTCAAAACCAACAGTGGGTATCCCAAGACCAGATGGAACTAAGAAAGTTGATAAGACTCAAAACATCTTGGCTAGGGAAAAGGAGAAAAACAAGCAAAGGGTAAGAAATGAGAGTAGAGTTTTGGTTGAACAAAAATTTGCTCAACAAAAGGGAAAGGAAGAGATAGGTACTTCGCAAAAGAAGA
Source organism: Scalesia atractyloides (assembly GCA_947069175.1). Classification (NCBI taxonomy): domain Eukaryota; kingdom Viridiplantae; phylum Streptophyta; class Magnoliopsida; order Asterales; family Asteraceae; genus Scalesia; species Scalesia atractyloides. The sequence continues at coordinate 46,676,339 of CAMTDV010000010.1, forward strand.
GGGTTGCTAGAAAAGCAAGACAACTATCATCCACAACTTCCAAAACCACTGTTGTCACTCCAACCTCAACCTCTGCTCCCACAAAATCTCAACAACCATCTGCAACTACAACCATCACTACCACAACAGATGTTATAACTCCTGTTGTTTCAACAACAGTTGATACAGCAGTGGTTACAACTGATGTTAACTTATCCACTGCCATGATCACATTTCCTACCACAGCTCACCAATATCTACTCCCACCAGAATTCCTGATAAACCACCATCACCACACTCATATTCAAAAGGAGAAAAAGCACAAAGGTTATAAATGAAGAAGAGATCATTCCTTCACCACTTCCATTGTCTTCATAACCTTTGACCTCAACAGCAGAAATTCTTCAAGTTTCAACAGTATCTCAAACCACGATCAATCACTGACACTAATTCCTCTCACTTCCAAGTTCCCTCTTGATCTGCCTGTAGTTAGAGAGGAGATCAAATCCTTTTATTCTAAAGAGGATCCTGAAAAGAGAAACTTTCCATCTCTAGAAGGATATCCTAAGCCTATAAACATTGATGAATACCTGCAAAAAAAGGCTATACAAGCAGAGGATATAACAAAAAGGGATACACACGGGAAAAGTGATAGAGAAGTACAAAATTACATGCAGTACCAGCTAAGCAAAGTCAGAAGACTTGAAGACTTCTCAAAAGACTTATGCAAAAAGCTGTCAGAAAGAGAGGATGAAAGTTGAAGAAAGATTATATTGAGCATATCATGGAAAACAAACAATACAAAGCTACTAGAGCACAATTTAAAGATTGGACTGTGAGTAAGCTAAAAGAAGAAGTTGAAAGAATACAAGAAATGTTGAAAGATCCTCTTAAAAAGCCCACTCCTCCAGATTGGAATAAATATAAAAAGAATGTGCCTGACAGAGCTTTGAAACTTAGAAGAATGAAGGAAGAATTGATAGCTGCTAACTATGGCACCAAAAATCAAATCAGTAGATAGTGAGAGGTTAAAGTGATAGATACCTACAAAAGGCTGGAAGAAAGGAGGAAGAAAGATCCATGAATGCCAAAGAAGCCTGATTACTCATCAGAGGTTATTGTTCAACAAGCTCAACCTTCTCAAAAATCTACTTCAACATCTGCTCCTTCCACATTTTCCTTGAGCCAAGAAAAAGGCAAAGAGAGGATGTCAGAAGAGATATGAAGAGGTATGAAGAGGACTTCATTAAGCAAAGCATCATAAACATTGTCCAATTTCACACTGATGAATCAAGTGTCAAGATGAGAGAAGCTCTGTCCAAGATAGCTCATTAAATCCTACCACCTTCCTCAACAATAAAAGGCCATCCTAGAAAACCATCTGATCCAAAAATTCTAAAATGGAAAGTTGATAAAAACTCCCATCAATTGACTCTGCTCAAATCAAATGGTGATGCTACCAAAAATAGAATGGAGGATGCATATGAGCTTAATGCAGAAGACCTCCAAGATCTGATGAATCTGAAGCTCGAAAAGGATGAAGAAGATGTTGAGTCTCTTAACTTTGAACTGCAATTCAAAGGGCAAATAAGAGAACTCATGTTGAGGAATAAAGATAAAAAATAAACTTTTTTTTGGCATCATTTGTTCCAGGGGGAGATTATTGGGATTGAACCCTTTCAAAAGGAACAAATGATATAAAAGCCAAAATCACATCACATATTTGATCCTGATAACAGAGTTTACAAACTCTGTTCAATAAAAATTGTTTTTGGCTTAAGCTCTTCCTTCTATCATCTGCTGGACTAAACGACAAAAAGATCAAGGGTCTGTTGAAGACTATGAGTGGTTATCCATCAGAGTTTAGTTTTATTATTACTATAACCAATGTAACGGTGCTTATGCACTATCAGAGTTTAGGTCATCAGTGTTTAGAGTTAGTTTATTTTATTATCTGTCACTATCAACCCTGACATCATAAAAGATGCTCAGAGGTTAGAAGTGTTAGTATAAATAGGTGATCACGTTGTACTGTTTCATTCATCTATGAAAAAGATCATTTCACCAATCATCTTCTTTGCATTTCTGTACTATCAAACTTGTTATAAAAGGTTGAGGGGGAGTTTGTGATTCACATGCAAAGACTACAAGTTTGAAAGCATGATGATGAGAACAATCTTCCATTGATTGTAAAATAAAGTTTTCCGCTACAATACACTCTATTTTATCTTCTTCCATTTACCATTTTACAAAACATTTACAATCAATTCAAACTCAGATCCTAACAGTGACTCACCTTTGACGTGATAAAAGGTTTCATACTGTTGATTCAGAACTTCTCTTTTGTTTTCATTCACTTTCTCTGTTCCACCGAATTGCTCTTTTAGTGCATCCCACAACTCCTTTGCACTGTTACAGTAGAGCAGTCCAGCATAGATCTCGTTGGGTAAAGCAGAAGCAACAATGCTAAATCCCTTAGCATCCAACTCTGTTTTCTGGAAATTCTGCTTGGAGTAGTTTTCAGGATTTTTTGGCACTTGAGTACTAGGATCCTCTATACTTGGAACCAATGGAACGTGTGGTCCAAATACAACGGACCTCCAGCAACCGGTATTTTGCTGGGCAAGTACGTGACCCATCTGACGCTGCCATATGAAATATTCATTTCTTTTCAGCATCGGTGGTTTAAACATAGATCTAATGTTGGAATCCGGTGTGTTTTGAGACATTTCTGAATGGTTTTCAACTTATTTTTGTTTTAAAAACTTTAAATGTAATAAAACTCTGTTTTCCAAAGAAAACTCTCAAACGAATTAGCAGGGAGAGCTGACCTTTCAAATCAAATTGATAGTTAAATCAAATTTTGATTGACCAAACTCTGATACCAATTGTTAGGATCTGAGTTTGAATTGATTGTAAATGTTTTGTAATATGGTAAATGAAAGAAGGTAAAACAGAGTGAATTTGCAGCGGAAATAGAAAACTTTGTTTTACAATCAATGGAAGATTGTTCTCATCATCATGCTTTCAAACTTGTAGTTTTTGCATGTGAATCACAAACTCCTCCTCAGCCTTTTATAACAAGTTTGATAGTACAGAAATGCAGAGAAGATGATTGGTGAATGATTTTTTTAATAGATAAATGAAACAGTACAACGTGATCACCTATTTATACTAACACTTCTAACCTCTGAGCATCTTTGATGACGTCAGGGTTGATAGTGACATATAACAAAATAAACTAACGCTAAACACTGATGACCTAAACTCTGATAGTGCATAAGCACTGTTACATTGATTAAAGTAATAATAAAACTAAACTCTGCTGGATAACCACTCATAGTCTTCAACAGACCCTTGATCTTTTTATCGTTTAGTCCAGCAGATGATAGAAGGCAGAGCTTAAGCCAAAAACAATGCTTATTGAACACAGTTTGTAAACTCTGTTATCAGGATCAAATATGTGGTGTGATTTTTGTTCCTTTTGAAAGGGTTCAATCCCAACAGAGTTCCTTTACATTATACTCCAGACTCAAACACTAACGAACTTGCTACCTATACATACAAACGTATACAAAGATGCAGACATTAGACATAAGTGAATTAACATATGTTGTATAAGACAGGCTGTTGGGCTATCAAGAAAACACAGGGTACACACGATGGAGGTAGCAGAGATGAGGATGTTGAGGTGGATGTGTGGGTATATAAGGTTAGACCGAATACGAAATTAGGTTCTTAGGGAGAAGTTAGAAGTGGCTAGTATAGCGAAAAGATAAAGGATGGGCGATTAAGATGGTTTGGGCATGTGAAAAGGAAACAAATGATAGCGCTAGTAAGAGTAGTGGATACTTTAACTGTGGAAAGGATGAGGAGTAGTGGCAGACCTAAATTGACTTGGGAAGAGTGGATTAGACTAGATTTGCTAGAGTTGCACCTCTTTGAAAACATAGTCCAAGATAGGAGTTTGTGGAGACGTAGAATTAAGATTAAAGACTTTTAGGGGAGTGTATATAGGTGTGTTAGCTTTGTTGTTAGAGGCTTAGGTTTTTCCTATTTTCATGGTTGCACGATACCATATGATTTGACTATTCTACCTTTTCACCACTTGTGCTTTTTGGTAGATACCTATTTATATATGTTTAGTTTGTTTGGTTTTGAGTTGGGGGTCTCTTTAAAAGCAGTCTCTATATCCCTGGAGATAAAGGTAAGGTGTGCGTACATCCTATCCTTCTAAGGCACTACAAATGGTTTTGCTATTTGTCTGATTTACTAGGTACGATTGTTGTTGTTAGAGATTCAATATTCACATTTCAAAAATTTAAAGATTGTACCTCAAGTATTTTGTCTATCTTAATTTTAATAGAAAGAGAAAATATAATACAAAATTATATATAGAGATAGAGATAGAGGTTGAATGAGATATGAAAGGTTGGATAAATTTAAAAGAAAAGTAATTTCTTTAAAGATGGAAAAACTTTGTAAATTAATTCGTGAAACCTAGTTGCAATTTTCTATTAATTAACCTAGACTTTGACTATAAGATAAGTATGAAAAATCAACTCATCTTTTATATTTAGTCTAATGCAAATGGCCGGATATAGGTTAGGTATAGCTAATCTCATACCTATACTCAGTTGTGAAATCCTGTCCCATACTTATCTATTATGAGTTGGATATTTAACAGGTATTTGCCCGTTGGTATTAGGCATATCTGTGGATAACAGCTGTACCAGTTGGAATTTTTATGTATTCATATTTTTTACTTTCCTTTATAAATTTATGTTATAAAAATCTCTATAATATATGATATTATGATAAATAACAAACATATCATCATCACTATAATAATATCTGATATATTTAAAAATGTAAATACATTATAATATTAATCTTAAAAAATAGTTTTGTATCTAATAGTATATAAATATGAATAATGCCATTATTTAGAATGAAAAGTTTATTTTCAAGCTATAATAATAATTACTAAACTATAGTTAAATGAAAATAAATATAAAACTTAAAAGTTTTTGGGTATATGTTTTGGATAAACAGATATATAATTTCAGGTAATCGGGTCGGGTTTCATTTAATCTCATACCCGGCTCATACCGGAGGAAAAAAATTCATACCCATACCCGGCCTAATATCCATCGGATATCGGGTATACCCGTCCTAAATGCTTTGAGTTTTAGCTATACCCGTCAGACTCGAGTATTTTTTTCATCCCAATATTATGAAGACAAATCCAACACACGCATACACAATAATCTATATTCGTTTTCTATCATCATTAATTAATTAATAATTAATCACTACAAAACACCTACCATTATACCTAATTATGCATATGTCCACACATGTGTCTACACTGTTAGACAAGTGTCTATTTAAAAATCGTTTGCTTACTTTTAATATGTATTGTGAACATTCAAAAAAAATATAAGTGAATGCCTAGAATTTTTAACTAATTTATTGGCTAACCCATACATCACGTATTCCTACTTTTTAAGTCTACATATATTGTCCATCATCCTCAACCACTTAGTAAGAAATATATTTTCCATACATCTAATACCGCTATACCACAAACCCTTTAGTGTATCTCATACTTACAAATAACATTCGAAGTATATGATACTTACCAATAACATGCGAGAGTATAGTTTTTTAACAGCAAATTTATTATTACCAACTAAACTCTTACAACTGAGATCGAACCTGGCTTACTCCAAAAGCAGCTTTTGCTACGCTATCACCCAAGTGGCATCGATGTATACTTTTTTTTGAACGGCCAACTAAATAATCGGATAAGCATTCTGAGATGCCACCAATCGAGCAAATGCATCCCCTCCTCCATAACGGTCAGAGTTGGATGCATACCCGAGCCACCAAGCCACCAGTTCCAGGGAAAACCCGCCCGCCCGAAGGCCCACTGCGGTAAAACCCGGTTCGGCTCGGTTTCAAACTGGCAACCTCCAAAGAGGTCTAGTCCTAAACTTTATTGTCACCATCAATGTTCTTCAAAGTGATGCTATAGTGAAATTTGAACTTAAGACCTCAATAAGAGAAACCAAGTAAACCACTAGACCAGCTTTTCATATTTCTTAAATTCAAACGTTGACCTAGGAAAGTTGGATTGCATATAAATGATCACACTATTAGGGCCTTTCAGTTTTAATTGTTCATTCAAACATTCATCATAATCGTTCTTTCGATCCCCTTGATCTGACGCAGAGGTATTATCAGTTGCACACCTCTTATATATAATATTGTTATGCAGATGATGAATGAAACAGGTCCTCACATAGCCTCAACATCCGAGCCTAAACCCTTAGACCAGCAGCAGCTGGGAATCAACACTCCGGTGGCTGCTTCATTTGCCAACACAGTTCCAGTAAGACCGAACCTTCCGACACAAGATCTACTTGCAGGTAACTCACTGTTTAATGCTATTTTACGCCACAGCCTTATGTTATTTGACAGAAATTCTCTAAATCCAAAATTATGGTGTGTTTGATTTAACATATGGTAATATGTTAGTGTTGACCAGGGCCGGCCCGTTAGTTTTATTAGGCTAGGCGACGGTTTAGGCCTCTGAAAAAATAGGGACTCCAAAATTAAAAAAATATCTATATTTTTTAAAAAGAATATTATATTTACAGTGATGTTCATGTTAATTAATACAGGTGTAGTCTGGTGGTTAGAACAAGTTTTGGTTTTTGTGAAGGGTTGTGTTCGAATCCCACCTGCTACAATTTTAAAAATTATTAATCACCACCTTTTTAGTAAAGGGTTATAAATGCATCTTTTTTAATCACCTCTCCTAATTTAATAAGCTAAAAAATTTTCCCACACAATTTTTAACATGGTATGTCCATGTAAAATTTTATTTAAAAAATCGTTTCTAACTAATAACAACAATATACTCAGAATAAGTAGCATGTTTTAGTACCTTTCACACATGATATAAGTTGTTTTGACCAACTTAGATTTGATTTATATATTAGATACCCAACATTATTTGATTACGGAAAGCATCTAGTTTATATAATGGTTAAGTGCTTTATAAGTTTCTTCCTAATATATTTCATGTCAGATACAAACCTAAATTACGAGCCTAAAAAAATAAAAAGGGCCTCGAAATTTTAATTCGCTTTGGGACTCCAAAAATCTAGGACCAGCCCTGGTGTTGACTTCACTAATCCAAAATTATTGTATTACCAAAATTGTCAATATTCATTAAAATTAAAATTTATGCTTAGTTTCAGAGGAAATAACATGAATAGGTATTAATTAACTATTTGCGTTGGAACTACATTAAAGGACATGGTAGAGAAGATTACCTCAGAATCGGTGTCCCTCTATACAATGCATCAATAAAATGCGATTGGAGAACTGCAAAAGCCATTCTTGACAAGAAACCAGAGTTGGTAAGGTATGGCATCACTAAAAATGGGGATACAGCTCTTCACATCGCAGCAGCCATAAAAAGAAGCAAACATGTGGAGAAGTTTGTGAAAAATCTGGTGGTATAATGCGAAAGGAAGACCTGGAACTTCAAAATGAAAGTTTCAACACCGCCTTCTTTTTAGCAGCTTCAACTGGAAACATTAAAATGGTTAGGATTATGGTGGAAAAGAACAAGACCTTGACAACAATCGCTGGTGCTTCACAAATGTTGCCGTTGTACGCGGCTGCCTTGTATGGAAATTATCAAGTAGTGAAGTATTTGTATGAAAATTCAAACCACTTATGTCATGATGAGGGTTGGAATCATGAGAATCGTGGTTGGCTTCTTCGGAAATGTGTGGAAGGTGATATGCTCGGTAAGCATTAATTTTGGCTAGTAGTGGTTACTGCATAATTGCAAATTATGGTTGTTTTTCATCATATTACCTTCAAGATGTTCAGAGCCGTCCCGGATAACTCACAAAAAAAATTGGGCCCCGGGCGACAAAAAGAATTGGGCCCAAAATTGTGGTTAAGGAGAAATGAATTAAAAAAATAAAACCTTAGTGATGAAGCAAAGACTTGAACTTAAAGACCTCTAAATTATCTTAAGATGGTTTTTTCCACTCCACCAAAAAACGTTTTTTGCATAACAAATGGATACATATATTAAATATATAATTTACTAAATATATATACAAGCTTATGAAACCTTTCGGGTCCTTTGAAAATATGGGCCTCGTGCGACGGCACGGGTTAGCCGGCCCTGAAGATGTTCATTTAGGGTGAGGGGGTAGGTTATAAGCATTTAACACAATTACATCAAAGAACAACTCGATCGTTGAGACGTTTAAATTACAAAGTTTTTTTTTTTAATATGATGTTTTAATCGTCTTAACTATTTATCTATAATTCATTTAAGAGGTGTTAGAGTTAATTCAAAATTTTTAGAGAATTAAATAATATTGAAGATATGCCATTACCGTTTTTTTAACGACTTAAATTACACCAAATCCGCCTTTGGCGGGGCAATTGGACCCAACCCTCCACCCAATTATGCCATTACTTAACGCAAACAAGATCTTTGTACTATTTGTTTTGCTTTCATTGTTGGTTAGATATCGCACTGGAGATAGAGAAAAAATATCCCGGACTTGGTAGTGGGATGTACTTGGAATTTTGGCTCGAAAGCCTGATGCCTTTTCTGAAACCACAACAGGTATCATCAAAATCAAAAGAAGCATATATTCAGGTAACCATATTCTTAACTAACTTGTTGATAGTAATTGTAAGTTAGTGTATAATGAAGTAAGTATTCATGTTATTACATTTTTCAGAGATTATAAAGTACAATAATATATATCTAAACATAGACTTAATCCGTTAAAACTATACACGACTCACGTGTAAATTGTAAATTGATAGGAGCCGTATCAAAGAATATGAATTTACTCCTTTCTGTCTATAGAATTCTTCTCTGAGTTCTACTATAGAAATTTAAAACACGTGTGAATAAAGTCGAGTGATATAGAGTAAATTATGATTTTGGCTCCTGTGGATGTTTCGTTTTAACCTTATCAGCCCAAAAAAGAATCTTTTGACATTGTGCCCTCAATGTCATGTTTTCTAACCCTTTTTGCCCCATCACTAACCTCATCCATTTACTTGGTTAAAAATTGATCATTTGCCCCTCACATGGGCATTTATGTCAATTCACATACCCAGTTATAAATAAACCCTTTAATAATAATAAAAAAACATGTGCTTTGATCCCTCTTCATCTTCAACATTTGACAATATCCCATGACTGATTCGAACAACCACTACAACCCAACGCCACCACTCAGTCGCCACCACCTCCACCTTCATCACGCTTCCATCATGATCAGTTCGCCGGAACTACCTTTGAGTCGCAACCCAACACCACCAAAACGGCCATACACACGAGTTGAGGCTTACCAGTGATGGTGGTTGCTAATTTCTGGTTATATTTTCATAAATTACTAAATGATATGATGTACTACATCTGAGATCCGGCATCCAGGTATAAAGAATTATGTTTTTGTCAAATGATAGATATTTCAATTGTTTTTAATTTGATAAACCCATTTAATTGCTTGTCAAAGTTAAAAATTTATGTAACCCCGTTGTGGGGATTGTGTTCTTGAATATGTTGAGAAGCAATTCTTAATTTTTAGTTGAGTCTGCAAAGTAATTTTGATGGCGGTTGTTGTGCTTCTTGTAAGGATTAGGATCAAGGAAAAACCACCCCGAGTTGTGAGAAGTTAGAGAACTCGATCTTTCCGCGCGAGTTTCGATCTCATTTTTTTCACACCCCTAGATTAAAATGTTAGAAAACACTGCCGTAAAGAAAAATAAAAAAAATTCGAAGTGGTGTTTTTTCGGCCCCTCACAGTGGTTGTAAAAAGGTGATGACATAAGCATGACATCACCTTTACAGCGGTTGCCGTATATGAAAAAAAAACAACTTTTTTTTTTTGGAAAAGTTGATTTTTTAAGGATTTTTGGTAAAAAAAAATTTGAAAAAACCTTTCGTAAGGTGGAATTCTCTAAGTTCTCACAACTCGTATGAGTTTTCATTTTACCCCAACCCTTATTAATATGCCATGAATTTGATTGGTTTGCTATACATGTGATTTTGAGTGCTTTTTATTTGATTGCATGCATGTAATTTAAGTATGCTTTTTATTCGTTGATTGACTCTGAATCAAAGCTCTACAGTAATTTGTAGCATCGGTAACAAAGCATGATTGATTTTAGGTAAATAGACACTAAGGTTCTTATTGGATTTTTTTTAGTGATGGTGGTGGTTATATATTATTTATTATAGTTATTTAGTGGGTATCTAAGATGTGGTTTTTAGGGAAAGATTAGGAGTGTGGACACAAGCGTGCAAGATGGAGGTAGCAAAGATGAGGATGCTGAGGTGGATGTGTGGACACACGAGGTTAGATCAGATAAGAAATGTGGTTTTTATGGAAAGATTATGAGTGGCTAGTATATCGGATAAGATTAAGGAGGGGAGATTGAGATGGTTTGGGCATGTGAAGCGGAGGCAAATGACGGCACCAGTTAGAGGCGTGGAAACTCTCACTGTGGAGGGGAGGAGAGGAAGAGGCAGACTCAAACTGACATGGGATGAGCAGATTAGGCATGATTTACTAGAGTTGCACATTTCTGAGGACATGGTTCAAGATAAGACTTCGTGGAGGCGCAGAATTATGGTAAAGACTTCTAGAGGATATTGAAGTAGGGTCCTAGGTGTATTTTAGGGACGTAGATTTCTCTCATCCTTTAAGTGACTTTACAGGTAATTGCTTTCTTGTGTTTATACCCATATGATTTTGTATGCCATTATACATGTTTTACATTATACTGTGACACTCTCCAATCGCTTTCTTGGTATTGGCAACTTCTCATTTTTATTTTCTTTGACTTGGTGTGTTGGTATGTTGTTTGTTTTATAGCCGAGGGTCTCTCTGGAAGAAGTCTCTCTATCCTTAGGGGTAGAGGCAAGGTCTATCTACATCCCACCCTCTTCAGACCCTATAAGTAGCTTTGCTATTTGGAGATTTACTGGGTATGGTTGTTGTTGATGTGAGGAGTTTTTATGATTTATTAACTCTTCCCAAGGGCCAAAGTAGTTAGATAAAGAAACATTGGGGGTACAGATGACAAAAATTTCCTATTTGAGCTAATAAGATAAAAGTGGTATAACCACATGAACCAAAATCATAATTTGCTCAGTAATATATTATATAATATATTAAAACACATCATGAAAACTTTAGTAAACTATTGAGGCTTTTAGTTATGGTGACAAAACTTCTTAAGTTTACATCTTTGGTCTTTGTTGACTTTGGGTCATGTGACTTTTCCAATCTTATAGTATTAAATTAAATAACATAATGAAAACTATATTATAGTTTTTTAGTACAAATCTTTATTAATTTTATCATTTACCTCTTAAGTGCTTTTTTCCTATTTTATAACTTTACCACTAAGATTTTGGTTCTTACACTTCTAGATGCTACATTTATTCCCTTTTCTTAAAGTTTTTAAAATTAGCCCTATACATTATTAATTATATTATACTATGCATTAAAAAGCACCATGGTGCTACAGTACCCATTGTCCCCTTTATTTTGCGTTTAATTACAAGAATGTCATCTACACTTTACATATTAACTTTTATTCATTATGGCATTTATGTAATTTACTCTTTTTTGAATGACATTTATAATTATCTCACAAAATTTCTTTTGTTTTTTTGTTGTGTTTTGGCCATCAATGTTTTGTTTCTTATGCTTTTGCCCCCCTTAACTTTTGTTAGTTTTTTTAAACTATCTCACAAGACTTCTTTTGTTTTATAGTTTGACCACCAAGGTTATGATTCTTACACTTTTAGCGGCTATATTTTTTTCTTTTTCTAAGTATCAAATTAGCCTTATACATTATAATAAATTACGTCTTTAACCCAATAGTTTTATAGTTTTATTTTCCTTTTATAACTTTCATTAGTTGGGCTTCTTTTTTTTAACAAAAAAAAACAATATGCGATATAATTTTTTTGAAAACGGCTCAACACCACGTCACCACAACCATTTTTGTCCGTTCGTTTGGGTCGCAACACCACGTCATAGATAATGTCACTATTTTTTATTCCATTGATTACATTTTATTTCAATTTTAATTTTTTACGTATTTATAGTTTGCATCTTTATATCAATCTTTATGTACGTACGCGGATTCCCCGCTGCAATGCGCGGTAGGAAATCCTAGTTAATATTAACATATGGATAAAGTAATTTACTCAGTGATATATTAAAATTAACATATGAATAAATGCATACATGCACCACCAAAAAACTAGACGATTTCCAATGATGGATTTTGTTAGAATCTTGTCGGAAAAGTTGCAAAATATTTTGGAGGAAAATTCTACGCGTTAACGACGAAGCCTATTACTATATTTTTTTTTTAATTATTTTTAAGTTTCTGGCATCTTACCGCAAAACTATTTTTTTTTAAATTATATTAATAATAATAATAATAATACTAATAATAAGATTCATATTAATGTCAATATTTAGTTTTTAAATTACGACAAAATGGATGACTTTTTTATCCATTTTACTTTGGGACAAATTTCAGCGAAAATTAAACTAATATTTTTATTTTTGCAATGAAATTCCAAACAATGTATATTAAATTTAACTATAAACTTTTTTTTCTATGTAGTGACATAATTATCGACGAAAAAAATAGCAATAAAAATATGTATAAAACAAACAATTACATACGGTGTAAATATTACTTAATGGTATCATCTTTATAAATATTGCAAAAGTATTATCACTTACTTAATATTTGTATAACTGTTTTACCCGTTAAAATTTGGTAATTCTGTATCATCAATATCACTTTTTTCTTTTATTTTTTTTCCTTTCAGTTTTTTCATTCTTTGGCTTAAGGGTGGGATTGGAATTGCTAGATTGATTTGGGAAGATATTTTGAAAAAGCCTAAGCGGGAAGTTGATTCTATACTCAGAGGACCACCAGATTTGATTAAGCAAGACAATAAACCATTTCCTAGAAGGGCCATTCAGGCTATGCAACTTCAAAAACTCATTTCTGAACATCTTGCTAAAATGCAAGAAGAAATTACCAATAACATAATCACAAGCTCTCCATATTCGACTAACCAAAACACCAAGCAAGCCTCTCTTAAGAAAGAACAAGTTGTGCAACTAGAAAATCTTATTTCTGAACATCTTGTTACCATGCATGACGAAACCCAGAAGATAATAAAAAACATAAGAGAAACAAGTCGTGCTACAATATCACGTGTTAGCCGATGTAATTCGCTTCTTCATACTATACCATAACGAAATGAAATGGATACCTATCTTGATGAGTGTGGTTGCTCTCATGCCTGTCCTCCTATATGTTGTGCTACAATATCACGTGTTAGCCGATGTAATTCGCTCATCATATGGTTCTAGGTACCTCTTTAAACCAGAGAAACAAGTTCTATACTATGTAAACACTAAACCCCAGGATCTAACCATTATCGTTTCTGAACCATAATGGATTTCACTTCACAAGGCGTTATGTAATATGGATGATTATTAGTTTTCCAAAGAGTACTATTTTTTTACTGTTCCTTTTCCATTTTATTAGATGGAGGAAATTACTAGATATGGTAGGCCTAGTTTTACCTAAATCTAGGCTATATATGACTTTTTTTGAACGGCGACTTTCTACAACAGGTGATAGATATCGCACCCACCTCATTGGCAGACCCTCCACCCCACTCTGGCTAAGACTATGTTGTCTTAACCGAGTCCACGCTAACACTTAACTTTACTATGATTTTTTTAGGAGGGGGGATATAAAAATTAAGAAAGTCCGGCAGATTTAAGGAGGCATACCCCCCAGAACCCTAACAAAAAGTCACCCCAAAACAGGCCTTGGGTACCAAAAAAAACACCCATATAACACTTTCTAAAGTTACCAAAACTAGGGATCCTAGTAGTCATGAGATCCTTTCCTCTAGTACTAAATAACCATAAGTTATAAACCAAACAACATATAAGGTTTTGGTCACAAAAATTGGCTCCTGATATGTTTAGGCAAAAGAGCTTAACCAAATTGTGAACCCCCAACCCAAAATGGAGAACCCTTCTAATGTCAGGCAGAATGAACCAAACATGCCAAAAGGAAACAATAAAGCAACAAGAAGTGATATTCTTTTTGTTTTTTTTTTCTTTTGTGTACATTAGTAACACTTTTGTCTTTTGTGGTTTTTATAAAGGATAACAACTTTAGGGTTTTTCATTTTCTAAAACTTTTTTTTATAATTTTTCCACAAAAGTTAAATTAGTTTAGTTTTTTTATCAGGGTTTAGGTTTTAGGGTATTGGTGTTACCGGAATGGGTATCAATATTCGTTTTTATGGTTTCTGATTAGTTGATCCGATAGGGACCAAAATGACGCCGCTTAGCATGAGGGAAATGACCAAACTTCTAATGCGTGGCATGGAGGGAAACCTTAGTATTGTAAAAAAAAAACCCAACATGTGGGCCTTCAAATTGAGCCGAGAAGACTTCAGCAAGCATCATCATATGATACCCAACTTGGGCCTTCAACCAGATACAAATGATGGCTAAAGGGGGTAGGGCTGCCCATCACTCATCACTCACCTATCACTCAGAACATCCAATCACCATACGTCACGTCATCGAGCCAAATTCCATCACTAGTGATGGATTTTACTAGGGGTGTCCATCACTCCATCACCAGTGATGGGTTTTTTTTTCTTTTTTTCTTTTTAAATTATAAATTAACAATACAATTTTAATTTATAAATTATAAATTAACAATAAAATTATAAATTTCATTTAATTTAAAAACAATATTTCTAAAAATACAACAAAAAAATAAACATATAAAAATAAAAAGATACTTAAACAGAGCTTACTCTTCGTCCGAATCCGGAAATTCCAAACCTAACGAACCTACATATTCAATTAGATCATATCTCAACCGAAAGTGAAGTTCTTCACTGCGCAAGTCTTGGTGGACATTTTCTGGAACGGGATTTTGTGTTGGAGGATCCGGCACCCAATCTGGAGAAATTGTACGTCCGTCTTCTTTGATTAGCATAATGTGCAATATGATGGCATTACAAAAAAATTGCAAACACTCACGCAAGGTTCTTTCCGACATTTGTAAGTATTCATCAAATTGATCGGGAGGGTTACCTGTCGCAAGTTGGCGAATGGCGGACGTGCATTTTTGTATCGGAGTGAAACTTCGTTTGCCCTCCCGTTGTAACGTTCTTGAAACCATTGTTCGCTTGCTTCAATGTCCCCGACAATCTTTAAAAATAATTCCTTTGGCAAACGAAACCGACCCCTAAACGTTTCGGCATTGTAGACCGGATTCTCCACAAAGTAATCATTCATTAACACCTCGTTGGCATGTATTAGATCACAACCAACCATTTTCTTCTTCGGACTGCTCGAGCCTTCAAGCACGTTATACACCTTCTCAAAAAATTCAAGCGTGTCGTTGTCGGAAGACGTGTCGCTTTCGCTATTCATCGGAGCGAATCGGAAGAAGATGCCATTGAAGAAATACAGAAATTTAAAAATTTGGGTTGTGAGATTGTATATAAATTGATTTGTGTATATATAAACGAAATTTAAAAAAAACATCATCTCATCAACGGTCTAAAGGGGTCCAACGGCTAGTTTTTGGATTTCACAACGCGTTGCCGGCACCACGCGTTGAACTCACCACGCGTTGTGGGGGTGACCGGCGGTGGTGTTCCACACTATATAACGCGTGATGGTGGAGGCATAACGCGGCGCCCCGAGTCCCTTAAGTGGGCTTGCAAAGATAAACACAAAACAGGACCCACACTCCACACAAACATACGGGAAGAATAAGTCCTAGAGCTAACGTTGTTGTTCGTTAAGAATTTTACATATTAAAATTTCTTCTTACTTATATTATATTGTGCTAGTACTTAATATTATTTATTAACCGTGCTTGTTACCTATATTATATGGTGCAGTACTTAATATTATTTATTAACCGTGCTGAGTTATGATAATAATTGTGTTAGACGTGTTATGTTATTAATGACGTGGGTACTCGGAGATCCCAGTCAGCAAAGTCAAAGTCAAGATCCCAAGAAAGTAACAAAGAATGTCAAACGTAATCTGGAAGGAAGAAATGGACCCGACGAGAAGCTAATACACCAGTGGCAGGTGACAGGAAGCTAAGGTTACTATACAACCTTGGAACTTGAACAGAACATGTCAAAACTGATTAATACCTCTCTCTACAACACATAAAGGTGTCCTCGAGACAAACAAACATGAAATATACCTAAAAATGTAAGGCTAACCCTGCAAGCAACATCAGGGAAGGATAAGCTTACCAAGACTAGAAGGTACCGGCTAGCAACAACGACATGATGATATGTGCACTTAGGGCACATTGGGTGCGGACCAGTGTACGCACGCTTTGCTGGCGGTGCATTTGGTGCTGCTGACTGGAGTGGCTGAGGGTTCGCTGGAGCAGTAAGAGCAAAGTTCTTGCTCGGGTTTTCCCTTTTGCGACCACAGCGACTGTTCTTTGGCTCTCGAGGTTGTTCGGTAGTAGGAGCTGTTGATTCGGTGACTGACTGATTTGCGACCTTGCTGCTTTTAAAGTAACCAGACGGAACTCGATTGTCATTAATCTCGGCGGCTAGCTGGTTGGTCTCCTCGATAGTAGCAGGGCGTGCTGCTTGAACAAAGTCAGCGACGCAATCGGGGAGAGCATTGAGGTATTTCTTGATTGCCTTCTCGGTCGTATCCACTTGACCGGGACAGATGATGCTCAACTGTTTGAAGCGAGGGGTGAGACCAGCGTTATCGGGACCATCTTGCTTGATATTCCAGAATTCGTTCTCGAACTTCTGGATCTCGTAGGGAGGACAGAATTCCTTGATCATAATTTCCTTAAGTTCCTCCCAAGTGAGTCCGTAAGCTTCGTCGTTCCCACGCCTGTTGCGCTCGGTTGTCCACCAGTCGAGGGCCCTTGATTGAAACACGCCGGTAGCGTTGACAGTGCGCAGAGCCTCGGGACATCCACTCTGGCGGAATGTGACCTCGATAGAGTCAAACCAGTGGAACATGACACTCGGCCCTTCGGTGCCTGAGAAGGTAAGCGGTCCACATGCTTTGAACTGCTTAAAGCTGAAGTGGGGTTTCTGGGCATCTCCCTTGGAGTCCACAGATGAGTTGCTACTTACGGCATGATTTTCTGAGACAATTTGCGGGATGACTTTAGCTATCTCCTTGGCTACCATTGTAGCGATACGCTTGTCGGCGTTGCTGCGCTGGAGATTCTTTCGGGTGTGCGATCCCATAGAAGACATCTACACGAAGGATTTAGATTAGATGAGATTCGATTATAATAGAGTTATCTTTAAATATTTATTATTATTATAATTCATACAAGGCACAAAATCACATAAACAAGTAGGCACGTAATCACGTAAGCACATAAGCACATATTTGCACGTATTCACCTTCTAATAATAACAATGCGTAGCGCGATACAAGATGCGAGATATAAGCGATATATAATAGCGAGATAATACCGCGTATGTGGCACACGTCCTCATAGGCGTAAGCGAGTTAAGCGATTAGTTTGGTTGGTGTATTAATTTAGCATTTTAGATTACGAGAGTTGTGCGAGTTGTGCATATATTCGATGGAGCGTAAATGCGATAAATCGAGAAATCGATGATATGATAAATCATCAAAGCGAGAAATCGAATAAAGCGAAAATTCTCAAAATTTTAAACACGTAAATAGTAATAAACTCGATGATGCATAAATCGACGATATAGGCTTAAATCAATTGGGAGTGTCCGGGGTTTTGAGACATTTGACACGCCAAAGTGATTCGACTACCCTTTGCATTCGGACCCACGCTTTGGCCTAATAGATAAACGTTCTCACCGCAAGCGGCTAACGAAGTTTACCCTTCCAGTTAATACGTGTTCCAAACCATCGGCATAACCGAGACTTTGGTGAGATTGAAAATCAAAGCACGGAATTAGTTATTAAGATGCGGGTTTCACCCCTAACTTAACAACTTTATTCCTAGATAGAAATGGAGATTTTCGTCGAGGTTTGGATGTCACTCCTAACTCAACGAAGGTATCTTGTGCGAGAGAATGCGGAGTGAATGATCTCGTCGAGAGTTCTCGGTTTTCACACCTATTCTCGACTTGATCACTCGTTTGGTGCGATGTGAGCGTTTCCAAGCGTGTATTATTGTATTAGCCTTAGGAAAGACACATTTAAGCATTTATGGCAAGTAGTTTAACATTTAAGTCATAGATAGGTCAATCGGGTACTTAAACATGCTACTAGGTCGAATCATGGCAATTCCACCTATTATCCTAAAGTTATGGTGCTCTGATACCAATCTGTCACACCCCAACCGATGGCGGAAACATCGGGGTTAGTGGCACTAGGCGACCAGATTGATTTCATGAGATGTTCCATAACAATCATTTAACATATCACAACCTGCTTAATATCCCATACTATTAAACGTGACATTTAAACAATTATTACAAAACGGAGATTTCTCATAAAATTCAACCGGGTTCGATTTCCCCTAGATTTCATACATAAGTTCAAAATCTGAAATACATCAACAAACTAGCTAAGCAAACTAAACTACGCTAAGCATGCAACATCCAAGCATCCATAGCTAAAATCCTCAACCTGTTACATACGTTAAAATACAAGTCAATACAATTAAGTATAGGTGAGCATACAGGTTTAAGTACTACTAGCATAATCGAGAAAGCGTTCGCGAAATAATCTAACTACACATCATGATACACCGAAACAATTCACACATATTAACATAGGCTTATTTCTCATGCTAACTACCGTGAGAAGGCTTGCGCGTCCATCCTAACTAGACCCCGTCGGGTGTAAGCCACACTATAGTACCATACTAGCTAAGGAGGCAAGTTAACGAAAATAAGTCCTAGTCGCATGTTTCTAGGATCACGTATTGAGCATCTATAATCAGATTATTCGCGTGTGATAAACAGTTTGATTTGTGAAGTGATTTTGATATGAGAACGTATGTAACACCCAAAAAGTGCGTTAAAGAGAAAATGGGTCAAGTATACTCACTGTGGGTGCGTTTAGGTAAGAGTTCGGGATCTGAGGAGAGTCGAGAAGAGCGCCGGATCAGCCTGCATACGCGAATGGAAGTGCATCAGTCTTCGAAAAGCTGAAACGGTTAAGTCTTGGTTGGGCAGTAGACAAGTTCGAGCGAACTTGTGTGGAGTTGGTGAGATTAGAGCCAAGTTCGGTCGAACTTGATGAGTTTCCTTAAGAAACTTGTCAAGTTCGGGCGAACTTGTAAGGATCTCTTACTGAGGAGACAAGTTCGGTCGAACTTGTTGGAGATTTGGTGAGATTAGACCAAGTTCGGTCGAACTTGACCCATTTGGGTGCAAGTTCGGTCGAACTTGACCTGTGGGGCTGGTGATTCTCGAGCGAACTTGATGTTTTCGGGTCCAAAATCTTGCATTTTCGCATCGTTTGCTGAGGAAAATCGAGTGTTCATCCCTCCAACCCTGTGCTACTGAGCAAACTTAGGTCGGAGAGGTCTTTTAGAGCTGTTTTAGCCGTTTTACAAAAGCGTGGGATAATCCGGGCGAACTCGGGGTTCGTTCGGATTAGTCCGGCTTGTGTAAACCAACATAAACGTCCTTGTGCTTCCAGATCTGGGATCTTGAATGATAGATGCTTCGTTTTATACCAGAAAATGAACAAAACACCATCAAAAGTACGTATCTTGTGTAGAAATCAATGGTTTTCAAAGGTTTTTCTCAGATCTATCACTTACAAGCCGAGATCTTGCAGATCTCGTGTTTGGGAAGTCTCTACTATCGCCAAACGAACTCGTATTGTGTAGATCTAAGCTTAAAACAGAAGTTTTTGAAGAAAAAGATGAAGAATTTCCTAAAAGAATGAGTTTTGATGAAAACGAAGGCTACGCCTTGTGCCAAAATCGTTGTAAACCTTTGTAGATCGTTGATAAACGTTGTTGTAGTGAAACCGGGTTGATTCTTACTTAGAACACGAAGGTTTCGGGTTTTGAGAGCTCTGGGCGAACTTGCAGCAAGTTCAAATGAGTGAACAGAGCTTGGTATTTATAGGAGAAGGCAAAATGAGAGCTGATGGAGACCAAGTTCGGGCGAACTTGTTAGGATTTCAAGAATGGATGGCTAAGTTCGGCCGAACTTGCATATGTATATGCAAGTTTGAGCGAACTTGAGGTTCAATGAGGAAACATAGTTTGGTCAACCAAGTTCGGCCGAACTTGGGGTCACCCAAGTTCGAGCGAACTTGTCCAATTGTTGGGTTTTCTCCATTTGTTTCGCATTAAGAGTTCGTTTGGTTATTTGGTTCGCATTAGATAGTTATATTAAGCGTTATAATTGGTATAATAGTGCGATTTAGCGATTCGAGAGTGCGAGGGCGATGCGATAGCGAGGGTAATCATAATCATAAACACACATAACACATAGATAATATAAAACCACATAAATAATTGCGATTTGCGATGCGATGAGATTAGCGATGAGATTTAATAAGCGATTAGATGCGATAATAACGTACAATACCATAATCAATTAACATAAACTTTATTATTAACCGAATCTCGGGATTACAAAAGAAGTACAACGATAAAACAAAGAAAAAAGATAACAACGAATTTTCGAGTTGTTACACTTAAGACACCCTGTTGATTCTCACGCCGGAGTCCAAACGCGGGAGACCACCTCTCGCATTAAGACTAACGATGTTCTTTGATTACAGATCCCGACAAATGAGCTACCTTTTGGAGTTGATCCTAGACCTTCCCTCTGCCATACTCTTGTTGCTTTAACAGTTATAAAACTAGTTACCTTTAGTTGTGCTAACAGGTCATGTTATTTAATTGCTTATATTTAATCGTGCAAATGTGTCACATTATAGCATTCTTGTTACATGTTTAGTTAAAAGTGCCATGTTTCTATAGAATAGTCGTATTAAATGGGTGATGTTCGTTTTCGGATTTTTGAATTTGAAAATATAGGGATGGAGATATAGGGATGCTAATCTGGTCCGTTTTCGGATTTTTGAATTTGAAACTTTTTAAACCGTTCGAATTCGAAATAACCGAATTGTGGGAAAATAAATTAAAACAAAACTTTATGATTTGCAGAAAGCTTTTTGGATTTTATACAAGTATGTATATTAATATGATAAATTACAAAACTTTTATGATGCTACTTATCTCAAAAACCTACTACTGCTTGCCATCATGTTGCAATGCAAGGCCAACAAGAGAGCAAATTCTGATGCTATACAGTCTAAATATAGATAACTACCTGACATGTAATCTAAAGGTATACTCATCATCTTCTTAACCAGACCAATTCATCAAGATTTAAGTTAAATCAGATTGCAGATCATGGCTTATTTAAGACGGGATTCCTTTAAGTTCAAACATATGATCATGGGTCAAAGTTAGATCAAGACGGGATTCCATGATTCAAGATTACAGCAGACGAGTTCTTCAAGATTTAAGTTGGATCAAGATTGGACTCTTTTGAGTTCAAATAGATGATGATGATAGTCAAAGTTGCCGTTCTAGGAAAAAGATTACCAGACCACTTCTTCGAGACTTTATTTAGATCGGCTTGCAGATCATGGTTTATCCGAGATGGGACTCTTTCGAGTACAGATGAATGATCATGGATCAAAGTAGAGCCTTTATGATTCAAGATCATAAACCATTTCTTCGAGATTTAAGTCACTTGCAGATCATGGTTTATTTATGATGGCGCTCTTTTGAGTTCAAACAGATGATCATGGGTCAAAAAATACCAAATCATCAAGATTTTACTTGGATCAAGCAGCACATCACGGTTTATTTAACGACGAACCCAGTGCCCTGCATAGGATCCGAGGAAGTGTTGTGCCCGATGTATGCATCCGTCTCATGTATTTTTGAGAGAGACCACTTGATCCAAGGAATGGGACTTTTTTGAGTTCAAAAAGATGATCATGGGTCAAAACTAGAGCTTTAAAGATTCAAAAATACAGTCAAGAACAAGTAAAAGCATCCAGCAATTAAAGTATTAATCAAATCAAACAAACACTAAAAATGAATTCAAATCGCTACATAACCAAGCTCATCTTGTACAACAAACCCTTAAACTCACACACCAACCCCACACTCCTTACCTCCACCACTCAACAACCCACTCGTCCCATTCCCCTCAACCCTAACCCCTAAACCCGGACAATAAACCCTCAAAACCCTCCGCCTCGTCCACCACCCGCCCGCCTTAAACCTAACCCAACCCACCACCCTCAAATTAAACTCCACTATCCCACTCCCCCTCTCCCTTCAATCCTCTTCCAATCATCAAAATAATCCGAAACCGCAACGAGAGTCGCTTTAACACTCGTCTCATTCTTCTTCCCATGCACAAACGGGGGCAAGTTAGTCACCGCAATCGAACTTGACTTGTAGAACACGGCAGCTTGGATATCGAAATAGTGGAGAGTGATTTTGGTGTTAGGGTTACGGACGGTTAATCCGGCGGTCTAGGTGCCGGAATCATGGAGTTAGAAGTTAAGGTGAAGTTAGTTAGGGTTAGGGTAGACTCGGAATTGTGGGAGTTGTGGACGGAGAACGAGCCATATGATGAAGAAGATTGTGCCGAAAATGATGATTGTTCCGATGATGACGGCGAAGATGCGGCGGAGGAAGGTGGCGCGTTGGTTGGGGTAGGGTGGGGGTCCGTGATTTGGTGGATAAGGGTGGGGTTGACCGTTGGGTGCAGGATAAGGGTGGGGGTGACCGTTGGGTGCAGGATAAGGGTGGACGTAACCGTTGGGAGGATGGGGCGCAGGATAGCCGGTGACGGGCGGGGGGTGATCTGTCATTGGGATTGGGGTTTGAGGGGATCATCGGTTGTGTGTGGGTTTTGTAGGGGCGGTGAAGTTGTGGTTGTGGAAGAAGGGGGTGTGGCCAGGTGTGGAGATGCCGTGACCGCGTTATTGGCTTAAGTTTTTTATGAATGTTCAATTTTAGTCCATAAAGTTTGAGCTAAAATGACGTTTTAGTCTAAATAGTTTTTTTCTGTCATTTTAGTTTAAATAGATTTTTTTAATCATTTTCATCTTTGACTTTTGTCATTTTCATCCACCACCCCATCATAATATTCTATCATCCCCATCACCTGCTTGCACCGTTACCACCTACCCACCCTTCATCTTAATCGATCAAGAGTAAAAACATAGATGGAGATGGTGGTGGATGAAAATAGCAAAAAAAATACAAAAGTCAAAGACTAAAATGACAGAAAAATTAACTATCTGGACTAAAATGGCAGACAAAAAAAGCATTTGGACTAAAGTGTCATTTTAGATCAAAACTCAAGGATTAAAATGGGCAATTTACTCAAATTTGAATATTTTGGAAGTTAGACAAATATGCGTCAATGTCCAAACTAAGAATAACGTGTAAATATTTAGTTGTGTGGATAAATTCAATCGGCAGTCACTTAAACAATCAAAATTTTATACTTTGTTTGGAAGCTATCCTGGGTTGTATAACTGCCAAAACAACCCTTGTTAACCTTGAGGACGAGTCGATCGATCATCTTGCAGCCTCGTGCGTCTTTGTTTGGGCGGTTTGGTGGCATGTATGTTTGTGGGTCAAAATCTCAGCCTTCTCCCAGCCCAATTCATTCAAAGATTTGACAGAAGGCTTAAAAAGATTTAAGGGGTCAACTTTGTGAAAAAAGACTATTGAGGTTGTTTTTCACGCCACTTTATGGAGAATATGGAAGACTCGCAACGCGTTGATTTTCGAGGGCGTGCAGTTTAACGTCACCAATGTAGTGGAAGCAATTAAAGAAGATTCTTATCTTTAGATCAAGTTTAGAACAAAACTCGATGACTTAGTTTGGGAGAGATGACGTAACTTTAACATTCGTGATATCATCTTGTAATTGTTTTACTTTTCAGGACTCCCAGCTTCTTGTTGGCCCCTTTGTCTTTATTTTATGATTTGAATAAAATAACAACATTTCAAGAAAAAAAAATTAAACAATCTAAATCGTATGACAAAATTCAAAGTAGGATGTTTAAAATTTATAAACATATTAAATAAAATGTTTGCTAAGTTCAATTTTAATTACATCACTAAATCAAGAACTAGTATACGTGTTTTGTTGAAATGCAACCCAAATTTATCAATAGTGGAATATTTTGAGCTTTTGAATTTGAAATTTTTAACTACTAAATGAAATGAGTTAAAGTCACTATTAGAACTGTCTAAATAAAAAAATTCAGACTAGTGGCGAAGGTATAGTATAAGGTGGGGTATCACGGGCTACGGCTCAACCCCGTATTCGTAGTGTAATTTTTTTCAGATTTATATAAAGGATATGTCTGAACATATACGGGGATACCTCTAAAAAAATAGGATACTTAAATTTATTAAAATACCAATTTTTTATAAGTCCAAACCTTTTACAACACTAAACTTGTGTAATAATTAGGCTCAAATAATATAGTTAATCCAAATTAAGTATAATATAATTAAAAGAGACCCAATTGACAAACATAGCCAAAACCCCAAAACAATAAAATATCTTGTTGTTTTTGTATAGGCGGCAACATAAGAAACAGAAACGTCACAGAATTGCGATCATCCCAGACTCCGAACGTCCCTATTACTACTCCGTCGAGCGGTGTTTTTTTATACCCTAAATTAATATTAATGGCGCCACTGATTCAGACTGCAATACGGTGAAAATAATGATTTTGACTTTAAAAAACTAGAAATAGCAATTTGATATTTGATTAGACAAATAGACAAAACTAATTTTAATGATCAATTATACTTTCGTAAATGAGTTTAACCTTTAAATTCATCCAGAAAGATGATCGAATTCATTTCTTATGGTTTCGAAATTGCTTATTCTATTTTCACACCCTTTTCACTCTATCTCTCTCTATATATAGGAGGGTTTAAATGAGAACTCTAAGTATCGCGAGAACCGTGAGAACAAATGAAAAAATCACGAAAACTTGGTCCAAAACAATTCAAATTAAAAATTTCCTTTTACACTTATCATTATTATTCGAATACAATGTTAGAAATTTAATTTACACGTTTAAATTTACGTGAATTCGTACGTATTTTTTTTACACATGTGTAAGTTTGTCATTTACACATGTGTAAATTTGTTATATTTACACATGTGTAAAAAATCTAATAAGAGTGATTTTGATGGGAGAAATAAATTATTTGATGTTGTAAATTCTTATTTGGGGAATTAGCCTGTAATAATCTCACATAGACCTTATTGACCATTAATAATCCCATCTCAGAATATTCCCCCCCACCAGTCCCATTTCACCTATTTTTCATACAATGGTCCCCCGTTAAAAAACTTAACGGAGTTAAGCTTTTTTCCAACTTACAAACATATTTTTAGGGCTTTTGATTATAACGACGATACGAGTCCGTTGATGTAAAACTTGCCTCGAAA
This sequence comes from Scalesia atractyloides, assembly GCA_947069175.1. Lineage (NCBI taxonomy): Eukaryota > Viridiplantae > Streptophyta > Magnoliopsida > Asterales > Asteraceae > Scalesia > Scalesia atractyloides. The sequence continues at coordinate 46,701,954 of CAMTDV010000010.1, forward strand.
CGGTGTTCCAAACGATGAAAATGGCGCTTCAATTCGGGTGTTTAAATTTCCAATTAACCAAAATCAAGTCACTTGGAGCACCATTTCGAAGTAAGTTTTACACAATGGAATCGTATCATCGTTCTGATCAAAAGCCCTAAAAAATTTGTATGTAATTTGGAAAAAAAGCTTAACTCCGTTAAGTTTTTTTAACGGAGGACCATTGTAGGAAAAATAGGTGAAAGATGGGACTGGTGAGGGAAATATTCTGAGGTGAGATTATTAAAGGCCAATAAGGTCTAGGTGAGATTATTATAGGCCAATTTCCCTTCTTATTTTGATGTTGTATTTTAATTACAATGAGGTTTGTATTAATTTGGTTTTTTCATTTGTTCTCACGGTTCTCGCAATATATAGCGTTCTCAAGATAACCCTCCCCGATATATATATATATATATATATATAGAGAGAGAGAGAGAGAGAAAGAGATAGAGAGAAGGGGATGTTGAATATTAACACATAGATGGTTCAAATCAGTAAAGATTGATGAATTATAAGATTTAACTCCACTTTATAATGTCTCTTACCAAATTTATAATTTCAACAGGTGTATCTCGCCAACCTATTTAGGACATGTCAAACAGTTTGAGGTGTTGAACGGTATGTGTTTAGGTTTGATGATACCTGGCCAACTGTCAGCCAACAACCCAATTGTCACGGTTAATACAAAAGAAAGGTAAAAACACAGAGAATTCTTATTAGAAATCCGTGAAAATCGCATAAAGCAGTGATATATAAGGGGTTATGTACATGTGCAGCTAGTTATGCTTCAGCTTATATTGTTTTTTAAATAAAAATACCATCAACAGAAGTGATATTCACAAACTACACAAACAAAATAATGGAAAATAAATTTCAGTTGTCCAGTAAATCTATCATTCAATCTGCTTCTTAGTTTCATGCAAGTGTCTTGAGTCTGACTGTCATTTAATTCATTAATTGTGTCATGAATGGATTCTAAAAGTTTGATATCTTGGTTTGCACAGTGAACAGAATCTGCAAAATTGATTTAAAAAATGTATTATAAAAACTTATTAAGAATTTCATAACGTCTTGCTGTTAATTTACCATGTGACCACATGTCACGTGAGGAAGCGTGACGATTGGTCACAGTCGGTTCTGACGAAGCAACAATTGTTTTCCAGCAACCTCATGAATAATGAAAGTGATCATATTGTATCAGAAAAAAATATAGCATACTTCATTCGGGTTTTTCTTCGGTTCAACATCACCTCACATTCACGCGTAAGTTTAGACTTTTGAATATTAACGTTTTTTATTACTACAATTCTATTAGAGGTGACAGTTTTGTCCAACTGACTGGGGTCAATTTGGTTTAAGTTTATTATATAACAGATCAAACTTGTAAAAGTTTAAAAAGTTATAAAATTATAAAAGAAGGTATAAGGAAACAAGGCAACTCGGTCAAACTCGTTGTAGGGCAGAAAATCTCCTAAGCATTTTCTCAAAAAAGAAATTATCACAAAAACAGTTCTATTTTGGTATTAAAAAATAATAAAAGGTATGGGTTATATGTGTTTCGGGTCAACCCAACCTGACCCGTTTCGACCCGTGCTTTTTTCTCTCAGGTGCTATAAGAAAATGGTTTTAACTTCAAGCAGCAAAAGTGGGTAGTGACTAGCAACTGTTTTCTCAAGCTTGGTTTAAAATGCATAACATTATGGGTGTAAATTTATATGTCAGTATAATTTAAGGATGCCAATTGTATTGGGTTGGTAGGTTAGATTGATGAACTTGGACACAACTCATATATATATATATATATATATTCATGTCAACGATATCAACTCTAACATTAACTAAACTTCGTGCTACCCTTATATCTAAACGAGTCAAACAAACAATTTAAGTTGTAAACAGGCAATGGATTTGTAACAGGTTATAATACATGAGTTAACAGGTCATGAACTTATTAAATTGTTTTATTTTTAATATTTTAAAAGATTAAATATATCAACTAAAACACAAACCACTTAATTAATAGGTTTAATAGTAAATAGTCAAAAGAGCCTAACATTTAGCTATACTGAGGTGAAATTTGATAATCTTGTCGGTATATTGAAGTAATAATGCCATTTCAGCTTTCTTTAATGACAACATTAAGATTAGTCACTGTACATAGCAGCATTATGTTGTCAAGAGTTAAGTTACTTATTGTTTGTTGAAATTATCTCTTAACCAAGACCAATTTGGTCATTATATCTTTTACAAATTACAACCAATGTATATAACATTAATTTTTGTTAAAATCTACCCAACACAAATTACAGTTAAAACCAACTACTTTTTTGTTACACATGTCAAAGAACAGTCTTTTTTTTCGTTTTTGTTTTATGATAAAAGGTAAAAAACGACGACGCAATCAATGTCAACAGTCCAGCTATTTCCGAAAACTTTATTTTGTTTGTTCAAAATCAAGAATCTCCTAAAGCCCACGTCCTCTGCCTGACCCTCCTGCCATTTGTATCTCCGCCGTCCGAAAGTTGACCGCAAACACTTCTTGACTTGCCACCACCGCTACTGCTACAGTCATCATCACCCCCCGCAACTGTCTTTAAAAGTTCAGATTGCAACCGAGGGCAGTTCTCTTTCAGATATTCAAACCCGTCTGATCTCATAACCGCTGCAACCCAAATATGTTTTCATTAGAAACACTAGAAGTCACATAATCCACAAGCTGCCATAATACATAATTGTAACATACCTGCAAGATTTTCAGCAGCGTATCTTAAGCAAACAGCTTTCAATTCAGTGGCATGATAACGATCGGCCAGTGCGAGAGCTCTACCAACAGAGTTTACGGTTATATCTTTACAGAGGTGAGACTCGCACATCCGTCGAAGTCTGACCAAATCATACTTATCGGCAGCAGCCAACAACTTGGCTATTAACGAATCAGATTCAGAGAAGGAACTAGATGTCGCTAAGTCATCTTCCATAAATGCGTCTCTGTATATGAAGTGTAGCATAGCCTGTTCCACATTCAAAAAAGTTAAACTTTGATACAAAAACTATATTATTACAATATTAATTAAAGTTACCTTGAAAACTTTTGGTTCCACATCAGTAAGCTCAATCTCATGATGCTTATGTGCATCTTGTGTAAAGAATACAGACCGAAATACGGGGGATCGAGCGGCTAACACCAACTTATGGGCATGAAACTTTTCTCCAGCCACATCGAAGACGACGTCTGAACCTTCCATGTTATCGAGTAACGTACCGAAATGTGATCCGAGGTCAGACTCGGGTACTTTGATTGAGTGTTGTAACCTAGGACAATCTACTGCGGAAACCACAACTCCGACAGTACAGTTAATCTTCAAACAGTCGTCCTTGAGATAATCTGAAGTTTCTAGCAATGCCCGCTTGAAAAAACGCTTGTATCCCCTGTGCAAGCCCAGGCAAATTGAAACAAATCAGTCTGGTAGAACAAAAACACAACTTATCATAAGCATCAAAATTTGAGACAACAGGCGTTTCCACGTAACAATGTCCTTCTTAACATTCAATACATATGTCCATGAGACTATGAATATCGATGAATATTGAAAGCAATTTAATGCTGTAATTAATTTCCTACTTAATACACGTAAGATCTGATAACTAATCATGTTATGGTAGTACAAAATAACCATTTACACCATTAGTTTTGAGTCAGCCCTCAATGCAAAGCCACAAAGCTCCAAAACTAATAAAGATAAAGTTTGCTAGAAAAAAGACATACATGATATGATAATAATACTAATAACGTCATCAATTGAAAGGCTGTAATGTGGCAACCATAGTTATCGATAGCGAATAGGGACAACGTACCTATATGCTACGTAGCGATAGCGATGATATAGCACCCACTATTTCGTGTTTAGCGATAAGGTAGTTAAAAATTTAAGAAATAAAAATAGCTATCTATAATTCTATATAACTTTTTGTATATATATAATGTTTATTTTATACCTTTTTTATGTATAAAAATATAAGTTTAAGGACCAAATGTAAGCTAGTGAAAATAGGGGAGGGGTGTAAATGTTAAGATACACAAACTAATTTTACACTTTTTATGTAAATTTTACAAGTTTTAGAGAGTAAATGTAACTCAATGAAAGATAGAAGGGTTAAAAGTTAAAATCCATAAACTTCTTTAACCCTAACAGGCTCCAACGTAATAAACACGCAGCCGCTCTTCTTCTTCCTAAGTTTCCAACAAGTTTCCGGCAGAAATTGCAGGTTTCCGGCCGGAATTCGTAGTTTATTAAACCCTAAAGCCTAAAACACGCTAAAAACCCAGCCGCTCTCTTCTTCATCTTCTTCCTGCTTTCCAGCAGAAAGCATCACCGGAATCGGAATTTTTTGCCGGAGTCGCTATCTGCACGCTATATGGTCGATATGCACCTTGTAGCAGAGGTAGGCCGCCACGCCACGCTATTCGCTATAGCGTCCGCTATGGACGCTATTGATAACTATGGTGGCAACTGAAAACAGTTGATTAAAATATGTATAATACAATTTATTTACTATGTTGTGTAGCGATAAACAGTCTTCCATCCAATCTAACAGGACTATGGGAGTAACAATTAATAATCTTCATTATCGGACTTGATTTTTATTAGTAAGTTATGCACCTGGAAATGCATGGTCCTTTCAAACAAAATTTAACTCACAACTCCACTACCTCTTTTACTAACATACAGCCTAAAGATGAGCTAAGTCCCCACAATAGTGCTCCAGTGGTAGGGTGGAACTTGTTGTGGAGGTTTGGGGATCAAACCCCCGCACCACCCGATTTACTCTGGGACACGCAACTTACCAACCTCATGTTGGCCTTGCGACCGGTCGGTGGGGACGCCTAATAGTGGCGTACACCATTAAAGATATAGCTAATAAGTAGAATAAGATGCCCATGGTGGCATGGCCTAAGTGGTCTAGTGCCATTGGTGATTGCCCCCCACAAATGTGGCGTGGGTTCACAATTTCAAATCCTTACAAGTGAAGGTTGATTAGGTGGTATTTAAGAGTTAAAATTGATGTTGAAAAAATTAGAATAACATAACCAACCAAGGACTTTACTGTTTATCATATAGTCTCTAATATTCCAATTTTCATAGCATAGCTTAAGAAACCAAAATACACAACCAGATAGCTCTATATAAGTATATATCATAGTAGTCAAAAACACAAAAAAATGCTCGCCTTGCGTCCTGGCACCAGTGGCGCCCTTGATTACCATGCTACATATTAGCAACTGCTTAAAATAACCCCAAATAAAACTATACCAAAATCAGCCAAAATACCCCCGGTATCCAGTACACATATCCCAAAAGCAAGAAAACACCTAAATCTAAGAGAAGGATTTAAACATATGGTAGGCAATAGGCATATCTTTAAATTAATGTTCTAGACCTACCAACCATTTCTCTATTTTACATAAGACTGCTGATATATACAATGAAACATCAAAAAAAACTTTGGGACCAATAGGTCCTGGGTTCGATTCCTACAAGGGGGGTTTCCTCCTGAATTGGTGTATAGGCATTATGCCTAGTGGAGATGGATATGATGGGGTGGTTCCGCTGTGGCACGATGATACTCCAGTGGTCCGTCAGTGATCCAAATTTGCCGGTCAAAAAAAAACATCAAATAAAACCCAAAAATAATCACTTAAAGCAACTTCTTATGGCATAAATTCAAACTGCATTATAGACTCTTGTGCTTGCAACCTCCAACCAAGTAAAGATTTCCTTAACACTTAATATAAATGTCCATGAGACTAAGGATACTGAAAGCAATTTAATGCTTGTTATTGATATCCTACTTATACGAGTAGAATCTGATAACTAACCACGTGATTGTCGTACAAAATAAGCACTTACACAATTAGTTTTGAGTCAGCGCTCAATGCAATGCCATGAAGCTCCAAAACAAATAACAACAAAGTTCGCTTGAAAAAATGCATACATAATAGAGATGCCATTAACTGAAAAGTTGTAATGTGACAACTGAAAACATCTGCCTAACAAATCTATAATAAGATTTATTGCTATACTGTGTAATGATTAACAATATGCAATCCAGTCTAGATTACTTCAATATTTGCAATAAGAGTGAAAAATCATTATCGCAATGTTCTTTAATTGTGCACCTAGAAATACATAATCCTTTCAAGCACAGACCATAGTAGTCAAAAGAATAAAAGGTGCTCCCCTAGGCATCCAGGCAAAGCCCGATGCAGCAATAACGCCATTTGTCCATCAACGGCGCACAAGAGCAAATTCTGGCCAACTAAAAATGTCCTGAAACCAGCCTAAAAAACTAAAGACTTCTTTAAACCGCCATGCGCCTATGTTCCTTTGCGCCTTGAGTGCGCCTAGTGCCTTCAACTACTATAATACATATTAGCTATGCAGTTAATATCGGTGATATATCGGTCATATCCGTCCTTTAGAAAAATATCGGTGTCAAATATCGGTCAGAATATCAGTACCGATATTATCGGCGATATTGACCGATACAACCAATATATCACCAATATTTGACCGATATATCACTGAATTATTAGTGTTAAATTGCTATATATATAAATTCTGCATTACATCAAAATTACCGATATCCCACCGATATCTCAACAAGATAACCTATATCTCAAATCTAGGTCCTTGACCGATATCCGATATTTTACCGCATTAACTGCATAGCATATTAGCAACCATTTAAACTAATTCCAAACATAACTACGCAAAAACCAGCGAAAATACCTGCATTACCATTAAACATATCCCAAAAGCAATAAAACATCCAAAAAAACACCTTAATCTAAAGGGCGGATCTAAACCTACCTTTCGGTCAATGTTCTATCCTACCAATCATTTTCAATTCATATAACAAAACATAACACATACCACATACTACCGCGATACTTCAACGTATACGGACCACTCTCCAACGCCCGATCAAAATGACTATGCACCTTATGCTTCCCTTTCCCACTCTGATCCACCAGAGTCAACTCAAACAACGCCCGCACATCCGTCCCCTCACTCGCAAGCGCAATGAACACCGAAACATAATTCGAACTATCCTCCGGGTTCTTCCCATCCGGATAGAAGTATATCGCCCATTGGTAGCCTCCAACAGTGAAATTACCACCGGCTATGTGCTTCCCGATCCCCATACCTTTGGCTAATGAATAACCTTGAATGACGAAATGGTGTGAGCCGTTAATGGTTTGGGTTACGGATCGGGAGCTTGTTGGGGAGGTGTTGACGGTGGGTTTTTCGTGATCGGTCATTGTGGTGGTTTTTTCATGTACGGAGAGGGTGAGAGCGTGGAATGCTAGGGTTTTGTTTGTTGGTGTAGAATTGGGGAATGTGGTTTGAGAGGGTATTTGTGTTTGGATCGTGTAAAAAGCGTGCACGTCTCTTCCTTTTTATAATTTTTTGTTTATTATTATTCTTATGTTATTACGTTATTTTAGGGGTGAGCATAATTCGGTTCGGTTATTGCCTATAACCGAAATCATAACCATACACTTTAGTTATCAAAAAACTATAACCATTCGGTTCGGTTAATGTGGTTTCTGTTAATCGGTTACTTGCGATTAATGCGGTTTCGGTTCGGTTATAGGTCGGTTATTTTATCGTTTCTAAAGTTAGACTTTAAATGTGTGGGTTATGCAAATATCACGCGCAAAAAATAAAGATACACAAACTTGTAGAATTATCAATTATATTTTACTTTCACGTGTCTTGTGGAAGCATACATACGAACACAAAGTGGCTAGAGTTTTAAATTTAATGAGGCTTGGTCATGGTTAAAAGACTTAAACAATTCACTCAAAAAATGGCTTGGGTCATGGTTAAACACTTAAACACTAACTTAAAAACCTATGGTCTTATGGATTCAGCCATGTTTAAAACATTCGGTTCGGTTCGGTTATTTGCGGTTATTAAACTAATAATAACCATAACCGAACCGCAACATGCGGTTATCAAAAATATTGTCACACCCCAACCGATGGCGGAATCATTGGGGCGCGGCACTAAGCGAATCAGATTGCTCAAGAGAATCCATAATAATTAGTATATGACAATATTTAACAAGGTTAAATTTCCCATAAAACTAAACAAATATTCATATAATAATTGAAATAAATCCAAGTTTCTCAAACAATAAAATAAAGTAAACAACTTGATTAAGTGTGTATCTAGAGAGTCCTAATCTTGATTCGATATAACCTGGGTTTAACCTGCAACATGCGTTAAAATAATGTCAATACAAAAATGTATTGGCGAGCATACAGGTTTTGATATAATAGCATAATAGAGAAAAGCGTCGCGAATTTCCACATACATAAACATGATTCACATAACATATAAACTAAACAAGACAACTTTCAGATGTTAAGCTCTCGAGAAGACTGGTAAGCGCGATGTGTCCTTCCTAGCTAGACCCCGTCGGGTGTTAGCCAAACTATAGTACCATACTAGCTAAGGTGGAGTTAACCAAAAAGTGTCCTAGTGTATATGTTTCTATCCTCACGTATAAATAATGTATAACAGACATTCGCGTGTGATAAATCGGTTTAGTTTGTGTTGTATACTTTTAATATGAACGTATGTTACACCCAAAAAGTGCGTTAAAGCGAAAAGGGGTCAAGTATATTCACAGATCGTGCTTAACAAGTAAACACAATCTGCTTATGGATTGCAGGGAGCGCCGGAATAGCCTGTAAGCGTGAACAGAAATGCATCAGTCATCCGAAGTACTGAAACGGTCGAGATAGAGTGCGGGGAGGTAACAGAACACTTCGAGCGAAGTCACACTTCGAGCAAAATCGCACTTCGCGCGAAGTCTCACTTCGAGCGAAGTCGCACTTCGAGCGAAGTTGTACTTGGCTGGTGACAACTTCGGGCGAACTTATCCTTTTTGGGGCGAAGTTGTCATGTTTGGTGCTCGAATCGTGTGTTTTCGCGTCTTTTGCTGAGGAAATCGAGTGTCCAACCTTCCTACCATGAGCTACTAAGCAAACCATAGGTTGAAGAGGTCTTTAAGAGCGAGTTTTAGTCATTTTACAGGAACTTGGGCTAATCCGTGCGAACTTGTCAGTTCATACGAGTTAGTCCAGTTCGTGCGAAGTGACTGTATCGTCCTTGTGCTTCCGGATATGAGTTTCCACTGGAAACAGACGTAAATTCGAATCCATTTCAAGTATATTGTTGACAATGCCTCGTTCCACTACTTAGTGAACAAAACATACGTCATCTAGTCCGTTTTGGTGTAAAAATCAATGCTTTAAACAGTTTTTCTCAGATCTAGCACTTGGTGAGTCGAAATCATCAAGATTTCTAGCTTGGAAAGCCAATGCTAAGGGATATACCCGTTTAAGTGTAGATCTAAGCTAAAATAATAAGTTTTATAGAAAAAGATGAAGATTTTTATAAACATAGAAGTTTTGATGAAAACGAAGGTAATCATTGTGTAAAATCGTAGTGGAAAACGTTGTGGTTTGCATAAAACGAGTTGATTCTTACATGGAAATCAGAGAAATTCGGTTTTGGGAGCTCTAGAGCAAAGTGGCAGCAAGGGGTGAATGAATGGAGGTGTTGGGTATTTATAGGTGAGGAGGAAATAAGGTGGCAGGGAACAAGTTCGGGCGAACTTGGACAGTTCGGGCGAACTTGGCCAGTTCAAGCGAACTTGGCACAAGTTCGAGCGAAGTTGGCCTTTTGGTTAGGTTTTGTTTCCCATTTGTTCGTTGGGTGCTTATTCGGTGGTTTATTTGTATTAGATAGTTATGTTAAGCGTTTTCGCGAGGCGATAAGCGTATTAAGCGTTTAAATTAAATTAAATCAAATAAATAAGCGAGATAGTATGCGTCTTAGTTCCCAAGTCTTGCGAGAGTCGCGTTGTTGTTTTAGCGAGCAGATAGTCTTGGAAACATCACGCAAAGTTTATAGTATTTAGCGAGTGCGTTATAAGCGTTGTGAGGTGCGATGTAGTTTGTTGAATTAAGCGACGTACTGCGAAAGTATGCGATGTAGCGTAGTAAGCGATATAGTTTACATTATGATCTGAATCTCCGGTGCTAGGCGTAACGAGAGTAACGAGTTACGAAAAAGCGGGTTGTTACAGTCTCCCCTACTTTAGGAAATTTCGTCCCGAAATTTATTTGAAAGGAAGACTTGAGAATTGACACGAATAGATAGCCATAAGGCGTTAGCGTAAGTTGAGGATGAATGAGCGGTCGATCGAGGATTGACAAGTGAAGGCGTCTCGGTGGTGTAGGGAATCGATGAGTAAAAGCGACATAATTGACTTGTGGTTGATAACTCACGAGTTGGCGATCCAAAAGTGTTTTTAAGTTTTTTTTGGAAAATTGTTAAACTTGTTACGAAAAGATTTTTTAAAAGAAACTCGATTTGTGAAAATTTTCTCACAACGTGGCATTAGGCTGAGTCGATTTCACATCGTAAGAAGTAATTTTTTTATTGACCAAGGGTTTTAATAAAAATCAAAATATTTAGAAAATTTTCCATTTATTTTCAAAACATAATGGTAAAAATAATTTTTAACGGTATCAAAAAGTTTAATTAGCGTCGAATCCCACATGGCATCTTTCCACGAAAGTTTGTTAGTATAGCTAAAACACTTATATATAGGAAGTACCAGCGGCGTATCCACCATGTTTTAGCCATATCGCCTCCGTCTCGTGGAGCGATGTCAGGTGTGCCGACATATTAAGGATATATTTCGATAACCTTGGTCGTTGGTTTAAAAAAGCGCGCCTGAGGCGCGCCTAGGCGCGAGGCAACAAAGCGCAGGTCATGGGGCTTTACCGTTCAGCGCCTTGTATTTTTCCAGGAAGCGACCAGAAAGCGCATAAAAGCGCATTTTTTGGGGGTTTTCTTGGCTTGAAAAGCGCGCCCGATGGACCTGAGGCTATACACAGCAAAAGAAAATATTTTTTTAGTAAAAATAAGCGTTTTCTAACAGCCCGGGTTTTTGGAGCAGCATTCGTGTCCGCAGGACGTGCGGGCAAGCACGAGTTCAACCAAATTCCAGCTCCGAAACTCAATTGTTAGCACCTCCCCTGCGCGCGTGGGTAAGACTTGTGGTAAAACATGTCATAAAGTTACAATTGTTTGATAAATGTTTTACCTTATAAACAACCATTCCCTTTGTTCCCACACCTATGTGGGACAAGGTATAAAAGCCTATTTATAGCTATATTTTGGTTAAAGGAAGCTAAAAACCTATAGGATATGTGTGGGATATATAAAAAAATTATATAAAGACCTTGCGCCTCGGGTACGAAAAGCCCACCGCTTTTGCGCTTTGCGCTTCGCGCCTCAATTTCAGACCTCGTCGCTTTTGTGCGCTTCTCCCTTTTTTAATCCAAGCCTTGGTCCAAGCGGCGAAAAGGTCAGACCAAGTTTGAAAAGAAGACAAAGTAGACTGAGCGGAGAAGCTAATTGCAAATTTGGTTAGAGACAAGAGGGTGCGGGAAGGGTTCGGCGATTGGAATAGCGAAGCGGTAAGAATGAGATATGCGCTAAGCGTCAATAATAGCGTTAAAGCGTCGAGAGGGGAAATCGATAAGCGAAGCGATAGCGTTAAAGCGCTGAGAGGGGAAAGCGATAAGCGATGCGAGGTAGATTCCAGCAAAAGTGAGATTGCGATGTCGTAGATTTTCGAGATATCTAGCGTTTGCACGATCGAGAAGTGATGAGATGTTACGCCTTGCGAAGGGGTTTGGCGTGTGAAAATAGTCACTATAATATTAAAGGTCTAATAACGTTCAACTGCACATGGAATTTCTTCACGAGAGTTTGTTAGCATGGCAAAAGCACTTATATATAGAAAGTACCAGCGGCGTATCCATCATGCTTCTACCACACCGTCTCCGTCTCGTGAATAGATTTCTCACTTTGTCGACATGGTTAAAACGCTTATATAGAGGAAGTACCAGCGGCGTATCCACCACGCTTTTAACGTTAGGGCACCATTAGAACTCACTACGATCCCCATGCAGACACCAAGATAATCCCATGTGCACCCGTGATTAACTTGTTGTTTGCATTTTTATCGTAACTTATTTTAAAGGCGCACAGTAGGGGTAAAAACGTATTATATCGTGATACACTACATAGTGTTAGTAATTAAGATTTAGTGTGTGAGCCTAGACTAAGTGCGATGACTCGAGGGGGAGAGAGAGAGAGAAAGATGTCGTCGTATGTCAAAACGACATCGTGCAATGGAATAATTAGAAAGCATAAGTACAAATGTCGAAAATCGTACCATTAACAACGTCGTTCTGTGCCTAGTCGGTGTTGATGTCGACGCTGGTGCTACTGGTGCGGCAGATGCTAGCGCTGGGAGTTAAGTCGGCGGTGCTGGAAGTTCTAACATCTCATGTTGTCGTGGCCCTGTGCGGCAGTTGCTGGTGAGGTGACCGATACAGTTGCAATTAATGCAGTAGCGGCAGCTGGTTCCGGCCTGGTGGTGATACGTACATCTCTGACACTGGGGGGGAGTTCCAGTGTAGGCACGCCTTGGAAGAGGTGCAACTGTTTGGAGAGGCTCAGGGTTAAGCGGTGCAGTTGCTGAGTAATTGAGACTCGAGCTCTTTCTCTTGCGGCTAGGCTTGGTTGCGGCTTGTGGCGGTGTGTCGTCGTCGTTGGATAACTCGATAGTAGCTTGGTTCAGCTTCTTGGTGGGATTCTTGGAGAAAAATCCTGCCAAGACTCGCTTGTCATTGATCTCTGCGGCCAATTGATAAGTTTCTTCGATGGTAGCCGGTCTTGCATCTTTGACAAAATCGTCCACACACTCAGGCAAAGCACGTAGGTACTTTTTGATAGTCTTTTCAGGAGTGTCAACTTGGCTAGGGCAAATAATGCAAAGTTGTTTGAACCTTGCTGTGAGGCCGGCGTTGTCACCTTCGACTTGCTTGATTTTTCAGAACTCATTTTCTAGCTTTTGGACTTCGTGGGGAGGACAATATTCTCTCTTCATGAGCTCTTTCAGTTCTTCCCATGATAACGCGTAAGCTACATCGTTCCCACGTTTGATGCACTCGGCTGTCCACCAGTCGAGTGCTCGTGATTGAAATACTCTTGTAGTACACGTGGTATGAAGATGCACAGGGCACCCACTCTGACGGAGGGTAACCTCGATTGCATCAAACCACTGAAGCATCTGAGATACACTTCCTTCACCTGTGAAGACCATTGGGTCACAGGCCTTGAACTGTTTGTAAGAGAAAGTAGACTTTGGTGCATCTGGACTTAGAGTCTTCCGATGTCTGAGAATTACTGAGGGCTTGAACTTGGGTGATGATTTGAGGAATGACTTTGGCCATTTCCTTGGCCACGAGCGAGGCGATCCTCTTATCGACGTTTCTTCTGGCTTGACGTCCCGAGTTGGAAGCGTTCGAAGACATCTAGACAAAGAGATTTGGAATAAGAGTCGATCATAATGATTTTTGAAATTATGATGCGATTTAGCGCATTAAAACTTGTTATAGTTGATATAGTAACACGTATTTTTAAGATCACGTAGGAAAACTTGTAAGTCCTAGATTTTCACGTATTCACATAAGCACATGTAACCACGTACTATTTGTACGTACATATATGTATACGTACATATATATATATAGAGAGAGAGAGAGCGTGAGGACGCGTTTAAGAGGGTCGTTATGATTTAGTTTTGTTGCGAGTATTAGCTCTTGTTTTAGATTGCGATGGTTGTGCGAGTCGTGCATATAACATAGTAAGACGAAAGCGATAAAAGAGGTAAGCGAAAAGCGACAAATCGAAAACGTTAAAAATTTGTTGATGTGCGTGAAACATATGAAAATCGATGACGCGTGTGTACTACAAAGTACATATGTTTATAATGTATATTTTTGTCAGTTTTTAGGTAATTTGAGTCTAGTTTAGGTTAGAATTTCGATACGGCTGACGTTAAGCTTTGATTTTAGGACCCGTTGCTGAAAGTGATGAAAAACGAGTTAAAACGAGCAATTTGGAAGAAAAACGGGAGTCGTACGTGAATCGAGAAGCTGAATGAATGAAGGAAAAAATAAAACAGCATATAAGGGGGCGCCGCGTAGCGCGACGGGGTCATATACGCAGGAAACTTGTTTTGATTAGGTTTTTATGAGATGTTTTTGCGTATAAATAGAAGGAAGTTTCCTCCGGTGAAAGGGTTACGAATTTGTGAAGTCCAAGGGCTTATTTTGGAGGGTTACGAATCTGAACCTTTTTAGTTAATTGCATATATTTTATGGATTAATTGTGTTTTGTAAGAAGTTTGGTTGATTGATTTGGTGTGTATGCGTACTTTAATTTGGTTAGTTATTGTCTATTGGTTCGTGTGAATCTAGGTGGTTGTCTGCTACGGAATAGGTTCATGCTAGGTCTCTGACCTTGTGTCTTTGACCTTTAGGGTGAATTGGCCAATAAACCTTAGAACTGATAGTTAATAATCTGCTAGATTTCAGTATTCTACTAGTCCCTATAGCTGGAAGGTGCGGGGCTATTGGTAGGTCTTACCCGGCGAATTGCTTTAGACAGTTTTTGGAAAAAGTCGTGCCTTAGTTGCCCCGTCGGTTTATTAGTCTATCAAGTCAAGTCAAGATACTCAAACTACCCTAGATCTATAATTGGAAAAGAGTAGGTCAATATTAGGGTACTTACACAATAATTAGATAATCGGAAGGAAGTCTAATAACCGGTAAGATTAACGGCCTAGGTACCGCCATAAGTTTCACCTCGAGAAGGGTTGAGGGGCTTAGTTGGTGTCTTAATAGGTTTAGTATCACAAGATCCCGGTTCCATAAAACATGTGGTTAACTTAATTGGTAAATTCTTAAAATCAATCCGGGATTCTAGTCTAGGTAGTCTTCATCACCATCTGAGAACAATCTTCATATTAGTTCGTATTCGCATAGTTCTAGTTAATAATTAGTTTGATAGATATCCTTATATTTTCAGTAACCCCCCCCCCAAACAATGAAACAGTTTGAGTCGCGTCTGTCAGAGTCTATTAGAGTTTAGTAACGTAATTAGTAGAGTCTCGTGGGTTCGATATCCGGACTTGCTTAGGTTATACTAAATTGAAGTACACTTACCGGTTGTGTGGTTGAGTTCGAGCCTAGATTTAAAGCTTTTTAGTGTCTAGCTTAGAGAGTCTAATTTAGTTAATTTTAGTAGTCTGTCTAGCACGCATCACTGCGTAAAATCGACAATTGCAGGCTTTAAAACTTTATGGAGCGTCCTGGGTTTTGAGACAGTGACTACCCAAAGTGATTCGATCATTCCGTTAAGTTTGGACACACACTTTGGCCTAATAGATAAACGCTCTCACCGCCTCGCGGCTAACGACATTACCCTTCTGATGTATTGCAAAATACATCGGTTATTCATGTATAGTCTGTATAGATTTCTGGTAGTTTTAGTGTCGTTTCCGTTAGAATGTGCATATTATTGATCCAATTGCATTTTGCAGGACTTGTGAGATTAAAACAGCTGGAAAGTGTAGAAATTGAGTTAAAACACGAAGTGGTCAAGTCTTGGAGCGAGTTAGAGAGTTGGGGTGCTGAAAACAAGTTGGAATTCTGGAAAAATGCCCTCTGGCGGGCCACGATCATCCAAACTAGTGCCTCTCGCGGGGTGCGAGAGGTTAGTTAAGAAGCTGACATCATTATGGCGGTCGCGGGCCGCAACATCATTGGTTAATCCTCTCGCGGGGTGCGAGAGGGCTGTATCTGCAGAAAAATTCGAGTTGTTGCAGGGTTTTGAATGGAATCATATAAAAACTCAATCTTGAATCATTAAAAACCCTAAGTTACGAATTGGTGCAAGTCTGGGCGATTTTGAGAGAACAAAGTAGAGGTTTTGAAGCATTTGGAGCTACGGGATTGAAGACTGAAGTCGGAGAAGCATTCGGTTCGCATTCGTGACGATTCGGGTGTCTTTACTTTCGCTTCTTTCTTATTTACTATGTTTGGATTGTTTGATTATTCTTTGTTATTAATGACTTTCATGACTATAGTCGGCTAAACCTTTTAACTACCTAGATTAGATGATGATAAAGTTTTGATTTTTATCATGGATTTATGATTTATGAGGATTTGTTTATAAGTTGTAAACGTTTCGTTCTATCAATTGGGTGTGTTTGCGTATTTGATAGTGTTTGATTTCTATTGCTTTACATGAATCTTGGTGATGGTCTATATCACATAATAGAGTCATGTTAGGTACTAGGTTTTGGTGACTGTCAATATCACAGAATAAATCTAGCATCTTTAGGGATGAATACATAATAGACCTTAAAAGTAATAATTGGTAATCTTATAAAATCAAGTGCTCTACTAATCGTCAATAGCTGCAAGGTGCGAGGTTATTGCTAGGTCTAAGTCATTAAGCCGAAAGGTAGGAGCTTTCTAGGAAGTAAACCCATTGGCTATTGTCTAGCAAGTCCAATTGAGAAAATGAATCTATCCTTGGTTTAGATCTCGCAAGAGAGTAGGCCTTGTAGGATACTTTTATAAACCCATTAGGTGTCTTGCAAGAGAGTCTAATAACCGGTAAACTCAACAACCTCGAGGGGGCTATAACGTACCCTTGAGAAGGGTTATGGGTCCTATTAGATACCCCGAGAGGTGAGAACATCAAGAGCCCGGTTCCTCATTATTCAACTTCCAGGTAAAAGTCATTACTAAAATCAAACAGGATTCTAGTCTAGGTAGTCTTTCCACCGTCTGAGTAAAACCGAGTTCAATTCATACTCTTTAGTTAAATTAGTTAATCTTAGTTAGTTTTACTTGCTTTCTTAGGAATTGTTAGAAACCCCCCCCCCCCCCATCAAACAAACAAATATTCTAGTCCGTGTCCGTCAGAGTCTAAATAGAATAGTTAAATTAATCAATTGAGTCTCGTGGGTTCGATATCCGGACTTACTTAGCTTTACTAGAGTCGATCGGTTCACTTGCCGGTTAGTAGTTTAGTCGAGTTTAGAGAGTCTAGAGTATTACTTTGAGTCTAGATTTAGGTTAATTTTAGTTGTTTTTATTAAACTACTTTTAGCACATCAAGTTTTTGGTGCCGTTGCAGGGGACTCTTCGGGATTGCGTTAATTACTTTGTTTTGACTTTCATGATGTCATACGTGCTATTTGTCGTGTTTGAGTCGCAGGAGTCTAGAATAATATCAATTTCTTTTTGTTTTTGTCGAGTCGTTTTTAGAGTCTTCGTACTTGTTTGTTTTTGGTTTTTTCAGTGGATGCCCCATACATTTTCGTATGGACCTCCGCTGAAGCCACCTAGGACAAGTCATCCTTCTCGTTATCTTCGTTCAAGGTAAGTACTCCATTACCATCATCTTCCACCCGTTCTGACTCTACACTCCACTCTAAACCACGGAACTTTGACTTCACACCGAAGTCTTCGCCACACAATTCCCCACCACCCTCCCATCCCCAAAGTCCACCACCCGTTGTCCAAATGGCCAACCGAACCGTTTACAAAGAAGCCACCACCGGCTTAATCGGTGCGAACTCACCCATCACCCTACCCGAAATCACCAACGAAAAATCTTGGCAAATCCCATCCTACATCATGACCGCTATTACCAACTCTTGTCAATTCCATGGTCGTGAGGATGAGGATGCGCCAGCTCATATCAACCGCATCACTCGTTTGTGTGGCACTTTCTCTATTGAAGGTGTCAACCTTGATGCTCGCTATTTGCAAGTCTTCCCATGCTCACTTGCTGGCCGTGCAGTCGTCTGGTTCGATTCACAGCCTGCAGGTTCTTTCACTACTTGGGCAGGTTTACGGGATACTTTCTTAGCCAAATATTACCCGCCCGCAAAGGCATCCCGTCTACGCGATCAGATCCATTCGTTCCGGATGGAACCTGATGAGCCCACCACCTGGCCTGGGAGAGGTTCCAAACCCTACTTGCTCGTTGTTCGCAACATAGTTTGACAGATTGGGCACTCGTAGAAAAGTTCTACAATGGTCTCTGTAACATCCGTCAAAAACCGGATTAACCAAACCCGCTTCGTTTTTTTAACCGAACAACCAGTTAAAATTTCGTTGCATATTTAATGCTCAAATTAATTTTAAACGATACATAATTAATAATTATATTAGAATATAAAATTTATAATTGAAAATTTATTAAAAATAAGGAAATAAAAATATTATGCTGATGCCGGGTTTCGAACCCGGGTCAGCCGAGAGAATCGTCCAAACCTTAACTCACACTCGCCCAACCACTCCGCCACTTGTGTTGTTTGATAACATATTGAAACAATTAATACAAATAATAAATCTGGAAATCAAACCCAGTCAACAGCGCGCCCAAATCCGCTGACGCCGGAAAACCCGACGATTTCGCCAATTATCGTCGGTTACTTTTGACTTAACGTAAGAATTAACGACGCCATCGGTTATAACCGACGTCCAGTTCCGCGACATCCGTCGTAACCGCCGGAGAACGGCTGACCAACGAATCAAGACGGTAATCAGACCCAATTCATCGATATTCTTCCCTATAAATGCACACCCTAGCCTCTAGTAAACTTTTTGCTCAAAATCGCACTGATTCTTCAATCAATTTCACTCGCCGGAATTCTCTGCAAGTCGCCGGAAAACCGAGACTTTCATCAACACGGTAAATACCTCGACTTTTTTTGTTTCATTCCATTATTAGACAAATTCTAATATCACTCCATCACCCAGAATCAACCCCAGACGACGTTGGCGGATTTTCTGTTTTCGCCGGAAAACTTCTGAAAGTTCTAGAATCTCGCTGTTTGCCGGTATGATCATTTAAACTTACTGATAATCGTTGCTCAGTAGTTCAATTTCACATCTAATCCATCCAAACTGTTAATTGATCCTAACAGCCGAAGTTCACAAAACAGAGCCGACGATCTTTGCCGGATTTCTGAAGAAGACAATCTGTTCGGTACAATCATTTCCCCAAACCCTTTCTGATCAATACATTACAAACACTTATAAAGTTTGTTAAATTAATTTAACAAGTAACAGCATGGTTAACCGTTGTCTGTGTTTTGAGCGAAGAAGACGAAGTCGTATTGATTATAAGATTAATTAAAATCAGCATTATGAACGGGTTAGACACACAGTCCAGCGGTGGACTGTGTGCAAACAAACGCATACGTCCCGAGTTCGATCCTTGACACACGCACACTCGCTGTAATAAAAATGTTTTTTTTTAAAACCGAACCGGATCCACACGCAGTAAGATGTTAAGTATAATAAAAACCGGAATATTTACCAAGTTAGACACACAGTCCAACGGTGGACTGTGTGCCAAACTAAACCACAGGTCCCGGGTTCGAGACCTGTGGAGAGCACCAAGTCGATACCATTAAATCCTTTTTAAAATAAATGATTTTCGGATTAACTTAAATAGTGTATAAATATAATTAAAAACAGAAATATTTCGGGTTAGACACGTAGCTCAGTTGGTAGAGCTGCGTGCACGCGTACGGGAGGTCACGGGTTCGAGTCTCACCCAGCGTACACATACAAACGACCGAACCGGTCAACGGTCAACAGTAATGGTCAACAGTCATGGTCAACGGTCAAAAAGTCAACATTTTTTATTATTTTTATTTATTTATTTTATTTAA
Source organism: Scalesia atractyloides (assembly GCA_947069175.1). Lineage (NCBI taxonomy): Eukaryota > Viridiplantae > Streptophyta > Magnoliopsida > Asterales > Asteraceae > Scalesia > Scalesia atractyloides. The sequence continues at coordinate 46,721,685 of CAMTDV010000010.1, forward strand.
AAATCAATTAAAAAAACTTAAAAATAACGTTTTTAAAGTTAGAAAATAGCCTTAAACTCACAAAAATATATCCAATAATCCTACTAAAATTGATTAATAAAATTCGCTTAATTACCGAACCGTTATGTCATTATCTAGGTTAGTTTCTCTCGTGGTTAAATCCAATTTCGTGCGCATTCATCATCAATCCAAGAAACGCAACCACTGTGAGTGAATTCTTACAAACTCCATTTTTTATTCACGTTTTGGGGTGTATCATGTGTCGCTTAAACTAATTCGTTAATTTAAATTAGTACTATACCATATTATGATCTAAACTTAGAATGTAAATATTGTTTGTAGTTATGTATTACATATTGTCAAGTTGTATGCAAATTATTTGTTAGGCCCATCAGTTCCTCGTGGGAGACGAGTTGAACAACGCGTGCCTTAAAACTCATTCATTAGGCCCATCAGTTCGTAGAACAACGCGTGCCTCAAAACTCATTCATTAGGCCCATCAGTTCCTCGTGGGAGACAAGTTGAACAACGCGTGCCTCAAAACTATCTATTATTGTATGTGTGTGCATTATTTAATATTAAGTGTTTTGTGAATAAATTTACATCTACATTTACTCATATGTGGTTATGCACTTTATTTTATAATCAATTCAATAAACTTGTTTAAATGTTTTTCATAGGATTCACTCGCCAACTTTTTGTTGATCAAAAACCATTTTTACACATGATACAGGTGAACAGGATGAAGCAAGGAAAACATAGGAAATGCCTTAGAAGAAAATAATGAAGTCTAGAAAGATGTATAGAACATGTTGTAATCATGATTGTATGATCTCCTTTAAATTGTAATAATAAATATGAAACATTAAAATAAATGTCATGAGCTTTGATGAAAACCCAATCATGCCACCGATCACCTTTTCCGCTGCGGGTCGGGGTGTGACAGTCTCACCCCCGAGATCCGAGCCCGGTTTGACACTTCAGCTGGGGGGCAACTTATGGGCAAGAAAACGACAGCTGAGTGTAACGACCTTTTCGAGAGTTTTGCCCATTCCGATATGGATTATAGCGCCGCCAGCAGGAATTCCATTCCTGTCTCTAGCACCTCTTCGACTACTCGAGGGTGAACCAAGTTGGCTTGGATTCATTGGTGGCTGCTCGGATGGAGAAAACTTTCACTAAAGAGCTTAATGAGATTACGAAAAAGGTCGATAGGTGTGAGGTATGTAGAGGGGGCCACGACACTATAGATTGTCCCACCATTACGTTAGATCATGTAAAGTTCATAACCGGTCAGAATAGGGGTCAGTTTAACAACAATTCTAATTATAACTCCAACTGGCGAAATAACAATAATACCAACTTCCGCTCTTCCGGTAACCCCTTGGTTTTCCATCTGGTCAGTATCAAAACAGGGGGGTAGGGTTTGTTCACTAGTTCAGGTTCATGTCAACAGGGTTAGTTTGGTATTTCAGGGTCGACTCAAGAGGGTCAGGGTAGTGATAAAGGCTCAGGGAGTAGACTAAGTAGGATCGAGGAAATGTTTGCTCAGATTATGGTTAGAGACCAGGCCACTCAGAAAACCCTAACTGAATTCAACGGTTTCATGAAAAGTCAAGATCAATTAAATAAAAATCAGGAACTTCACAATAAAAACCAACAGGTTGTGCTCTTAGATCTTCAAAGACAAGTAGGTGGTCTTTCCAAGCGGTTGCAAGAGAACCCTCCTGGCCAGTTTTCGAGTAACACTTACCCAAACCCGGCTAATCATTCAGCTACAGCTATTACTACCCGTAGTGGTAGAAACTTAGGAGATGTTGGTGCATATGTCTGTTGCCTACGTCATCGTATTAGATCGAGTCTGTGCGACTAGAGCTTAAACTGTTAGAAATATGGCGTATTTATGTAAATACTAGATCAAGTTCGCCCGGAATCATATTATGAGAACAAGTTCGGCCGAACTTGTTCAAACAAGTTCGCCCGAACTTGTTATCCTCCCAAGCGAACTTGATGTAGTATAAATATGTGCCTTAGGATCTTTCATTTGTAACTTTGTAACTTTGACAAACTTGAGGCTCTGTCCGATCCGGAACTCAAATGTATTTGACTTAAGATCAATAAACAGACAGTTTAATGAGTAATTCTTGCATATATGATTAACATGTCACTTAGTTTCCGCCTATTTGGACATTAGATACCAATTTAGGTTCCTGTGCTATCAAGGAGCGATCTTACAAGTGGTATCAGAGCCTGGATACCTAAATTTGGTGAAATCATCACAAGAACTACTCTAATTCTACTCCATTCTACCATTTTTCTTAATTTTTTTCACATATTTGAAGAATTCATGATCAAAAATGGCTAAATATTGAACATGTCATGTAAAATCTACTAAAGATAAACCCCTGAGAGTTTCCAAGCCTAATTCAAAAGAATTGATGTCGAAAAGTTGAAAAAATCATGATTTGCAAACTTGGTTTGAACGAACTTGACATCAAGTTCGTTCGAACTTGATTGAAAAACTTATTTTTTGAGTGAATTTTCAACAAGTTCACCCGAACTTGATTGATTTTTCATAGATTTTATCAAGTCCGCTCGAACTTATCAAGATTTTCTTCAAATTTCATCAAGTTCGCCCGAACTTGATCAAAGTTTGCTGAAAATTCTTAACAAGTTCGCCCGAACTTGTTAGTTCTTTTGAAATTTTCTACAAGTTCGACCGAACTTACTCAGGTTGAAATTTTTCAAAACATTTCAACAAGTTCGCCCGAACTTGTTTGAAATTGAATCTGTTTTGTTTAGCTGCACAAGTTCGCCCGAACTTGTCAGTGTACTAATCAATTTTTCAAGTTTGTGAACGTGTTTTCAGCGATACTCGTTTGTTTTTCCCCAACGGAAGGTCACAGTGCGTATAGGACAGCCGGGGCTTCATCATCAAATGCCAACATGGTGAATCAAGTTAATCTGGAGAATGAAATGGGCACGTCAGTGAAGACACCGAAGCTTATGAATATGGACGAATATGAGGGGTGGAAGGAAAAGTTTACTAACTGGGTTCAGTCGAATTTCTTTCATAGTTGGGTTGCGGTTGACAATGGCTACACATGGCCTAGAGATGAACATCAAAATGTTATTGGGATAAGTAAGTTCTCTATTCAACAGAAGGATGAGTATGTTGCTGAAAAGAAAATGATTAGTCTAATTCAGCAGTCCGTGAAGGAAGATATTTTGGTGTTACTACCATAGTACAAAACTGCACAAGAGTTATGGAAGTTTCTAATGACTAAATATCAGGGGAGTGCAGAAATGGTTAAGAGAAAAAAGGCACTAATTATGAAAGAATTTGATATCTTCACAATACTGAAAGGCGAGACGATGAAACAAATGATAGAACGATTCTGTCATTTGAAAGTGATAATGAGAAGACATGGTCTTGAAAAGAGTGAAGAAGAATACATTGACAAATTACCTGATGCTTTGCCGGAAGGTGAATGGACAACATATCTCATGGTGCTCAAAGAAAGTCCAAGCTGGGAATTTTTCAAGTTATCCACATTTATCGACAAGTTGGAGGGGCATAAGAGGAATTGTTGAAGATTGCTAAGTCAAAGAATTCGAACATTGCTCAGGATGTTGGACTTTATTACAAAACTGGAGCTCAAGAGAATATCTCAAGTCCTAAGATCCAGACAGCTTTCAGTGCTAATATGAATTCCTCAAACCATTTATCACAGAATACTCAATAGTATCAGAGTCCTCAGAGTGCATCATATTCAAGCACGAGTTCCAGTTCACCGTTTCAAAATCAGACAAATCAGAATAATCAATCAAATTCTGATCAGAACTCGTTTAGATGCAACATTGCAGCAACTTAAACACCATCTTCTCAGAATAAGTGGCTAAACAGCATATGTCACTTCTTGCTACAGTGCTGGAGTCTTATGAGAGTTTAGTGGCTGGGAAGATCGGTAATCCAGAAATGACTACAGAGGATTACAATCAAGTGGATAAGGAAGAACTTGAGCTGATGGACATCAAATGGTCCTTAGCCTCAATTATACGAAGGGTAACAAAGTTTGTAGCACTCATCGGAAAAGATATCAGAAATTCGAGTAACAGATTGGGTTTCGACAAGACTAAAGTTACTTGCTTCAAGTACCATCAAAAAGGGCATTTCAAACGTGAGTGTGGGAATCAAGAAGTAAGTGCAACCAAAGTCCTTTCGGAAGTGACAATGACTACTACAAAAGAGCATTGCAATACAAGCCATTTCCGAGGAAAGTCGAAGTCCAAGATCAATCACCTAACACTGCAGAAAAAGTGATGGTTGCTTCTCATGAAAATGATGGTTTTGATTGGAGCAAGTATATTACCAAGAAGGCTGGAGTTGCTCTTATGGCTGAGATAGTGGAAGAACAAGATATGTCTGCTGAGAATGCAACTCTGGAGAATGCAATTCTAGAACAGTACATGCAACAAAGAGAAGAAGAGGAGATCTATCATCATAAGAGGATGCAGGGTGTTACTTCTCCTAATAGTATTCCTAGTTTTTCAGGTTGTTCTGATGCAGCATCTTCTGAACAAGTGGTTGAAGAGAAACCAGTGGTTGAGGAAAACAAATCAGAAAATGAGGAAAAGGTAGGTCCGGAGGTAAAATTTATAGAAAAAGAAGTGGTAAAAGTGCAAATCGTGGAGGTTGAAAAACCTTGTACGAAATGTACTGAGCCTTGTGTGCAGTGTGCTGAACAATCACAGATCATAAGCAAACTCAATGTGCATAATAACAATTTCAAATATGATTATCACACAATGAAAGAAGCATATGATAAAATGAAAGATGATTACAGCAGACTTGATAAAAACAACATTGAGCAACATGATACAGTCAGAATGTTAAAAGCAGTTGTAATGGAAAAACAAAAGGCCATTAACATTTACATAAATAACATTGCTGAAATTGAACAAGAACTTCAAGATATTAAAATCGAAACCGAAAGGGTGAGACAGCTTTTGAAAAGCTATACCACGAATGCTTATGTCATCGATCATATTCTACCAACGATTCTGTCGGAAGAAAATGATCCGAAATCAAAAGGTAACAAACGTGGGGATTATAGCAATGTTCCACAACCCTTGTGTGAAAAATATTATCGCGAGAAAGCTGAAGGGATGGAAAAGGCGCTTAATATTGAGCTTTTGACTGAAAAGAAAAATGAGTTGCCTGAGAACATTGACATAATCTACACAAAACCAAACAATGATAGTGAAGCAGTGGTAAAAAATGTTGTTGAGAATGTTTTAAGTGAATCTGATGATAGCAGCTTTGAAAGCGCCAACTCAAGTTCGAACAGTTCTGATTCACAATCCGAAAATGACGATACATCATCAGAAAATGATCTAAGTGATGATCCTAACGTTGTCATGTACAAAGTTAAGGAATCTGATAGATTATATTTCGATGATAGCTTTCCGATTCGAAACGTGAAAGAAGATCGAATCGATAAATTGTTCAAAATTGTAGAAGTATCATCAGATGCTCTTTAGAAAAATGAGAAAAAGTTTTACTCAAAATCCAAAAGGAACCATAACAACTACTGAAAGAATGGTGGTGATTTTCCTGAGAACAGGAGAGCAAGGTTGGGTTTGGAGGTAAATGAAGATGAACCAAAAAAGAAACAGAAGTCATTATTTCACGAATACAAAGGTAAAAACATGAAGTTTGTGTATGGAACAAACGCTGTTCAAGAAGAGAATTTGATTGGTAAGCAATCAATGATGAGTTCAAGAAAGAAAAAGAATTCAGGACAAGGCTAAATCCGCAAGTGGAGTAAAAACCACTAGCGGACATTATCATGATACTCGGACTTGCTTTAAATGCAATGAAGTTGGTCACATTGCTCGCAAGTGTCCGAAATCAAAGCCTGTGTATCACCGAAGAAAGAGAAATTCAGATGTTGAAAAACTTAAGCAACCAGAGATTGGAAAACCAATCAGAGTCTTAAAACGAAGCAATGAATCTATAATCAAGTGAAACCTAAAACTGAATCAAAGTTTAAAAATTCAACTTTTGAGATAGGTGAAACTTCCAAATCGATCGAAAATAAAGATTCTAGATTCTATATTAAAAGGGCGAGAAGTAAGTCACAATCCTGGGTTGCAAAGAAGAAAACAACATCATCTGAAAATGAACAGTCTGTTTCAGATAACACTGATACCGAATCAGTAATAAAAAATGACCTTTCAAAGTTGAAAAAAGATTTTGTAAAACGAACAAAGAAAGAAAAGGTCGAACAGTTTTCAAAGTTGACATCGGACAAAATGATTGATGACAATTTTGATTATGATGATGAGTTTGAAAGTGATTATGATAACCTTTATCAAGTTCAACCCACGACCAAAAAGGCCTGTGTTTCTCTCTTTAAGTAGTTACTTTTCATGTGCAGCGGTGCCAAAGATCCACATTGTCGAAGTAGAATCTGGATATTGGAGCTTCATGTCGCTTACTTATTTCGAAAGTGTCATAATCTTTGTCATTTTAAGGGGGAGAAGTTGAAAAGAAAATTTGTGATGTGCAAATTGTGAAAATCCACACCGATGAACAAAAAGCTGATTTTATAACGAAGCTTTTCCTTTAATAAGATTTAAATATCTAAAGAGGCTTAACGATATTAAAAATTTGTTGACAGGTGCGGAGGCAGAGGTTGAATATGGATCGGACGAGGAGTTCACGTGATCCACATTGGTTTGTTTTATCTTTTAGATTAGTATTTCTTAAAAACTAAAATACAAAAATATGTTTTTGATTTTAGGGGAAGAAAATGTTCGAGAAAATACGAAAAGATATGAAAAATAAAAAAGTACAAAAACATTGAAAAAGACAAAAAGAATTTGGTGTCATAAAGGAAATAATAATACGTCAATGGACTATCACAGTCGCTAAAGAATTGTAAAGTTTAAAAAGTGATAAACATGTCTTACTGTGGCTGTGTCGATAGGCTTTACACGCTCAATAAATTATTTCCGGGATATAAACTAAATTTTACAACTGCTTAAACTTGTGGATTAACATCTCTCGGATATATGGACTTAGTACTCCGAAATTTTGTTTGAGAGATTGCCTGATTCTGAGATACGATGTCTTTATAGATGATTGATATCTGGGGTATTATACAAGTTCTTCTGATTTTGTGGAAGCAATAGCCTAGAACTTCTATAATGTTTTTGCTAAAAAAACCCCAAAACTGCATGCAAACTTGAAAGAATCGAAAGATCTAATCAATTGCAGTGCTTAAAAGATTCCTTAATTGGAACACACCTTAAAGTCGAGCCTTCATCTCTTTGTCTATACGGTAGTACTAACTTGAGCTCTCAAGGCCTCCAAAACCCAGATACAGATATCAGTTACGCTATATTCACCTGTAAAATGAAATATAGGGAATCTTGATACGGGAGTATATTCAAGAAGTGGGAAACACAGTTAAGTCAAGTTTCATAAATCATATCTTAACATATCTTGGAACAATTGAAAAATGTGTTGAAGTTTAAGTGGACAAACATATCGACAATCTAGGTAAACGAGTTTAAAATTTAAGTCATCAAAAGGTCAATGGTACTGATGATATGTCTCAATCAACTAATATGATCCTTAGACACGAGTTCACAAAAATATGTGTGTAAATATGTTTGTACATAGTTTACTTGCTTTACAGATTAAAACCAAAAAGTTTTTCAATGTGTTTTAGCATAAACTTGCAAAAATTCAAAAAGATTTTGTTTCTACATTAGTTTCAACAAGCCAATGTTGGAGAACGGATCTTTGAAGTCTGGTAAGGTGCTAAAGTGATGAAAATCTTGATGACATCTGTTAAAATCAAAATGATCGAAAAATGATGAAAAGTTCATTAAATTGAAATTTTAAAAATTGAAGAAAACATCAGTTTGTTCATAACGGGTCGAACCAAGGTCATTAACTTGGACTCGGTTGACAAAATCGGTTAATCAAGGTCATTAACTTGGACTTGGTCAACTAAGTGGATTTTCATAATTGATAAACATATGAAAGTTGAAGGTCTTAAATGTAAAAAGTATCCAAGGTCATTAATTCGAACTTGAATAACTGAAAGGTTGGAAAATTAAAAAAGAAGATTAAAATTTGAAGTGTTGATGTTATGAAATTTCAAAGTTTGAATCTGAAATGTTTATTTGAATGTCTGAAAGTATTGAGACAGAAAGTAAAGTTTTAGGGGGAGCTGGATAAAATGTGGATTGAAGATACCAAAAAGCTCAAAGTAAGGGGGAGCATAGCTCACAGCAAGGGGGAGCATGGTGATTAAAGTTTTATCAAGACAAGATCAAGAAAAGGAGAAGGATTGAAGATCAAAGATGTTAAAGTTATTCAAGACTAAAGATCAAAAGTATTAAAGACTCAGGAGCTTAGTTGAAGTCTGATGACTATGGCAACATCCAAGGGGGAGTTTGTTGGTGCATATGTTTGTTGCCTACGTCATCGTATTAGATCGAGTCTGTGCGACTAGAGCTTAAACTGTTAGAAATATGGCGTATTTATGTAAATACTAGATCAAGTTCGCTCGGAATCATATTGTGAGAACAAGTTCGGCCGAACTTGTTCAAACAAGTTCGCCCGAACTTGTTATCCTCCCAAGCGAACTTGATGTAGTATAAATATGTGCCTTAGGAACTTTCATTTGTAACTTTGTAACTTTGGCAAACTTGTGGCGAAGCTCTGTCCGATCCGGAACTCAAATGTATTTGACTTAAGATCAATAAACAGACAGTTTAACGAGTAATTCTTGCATATATGATTAACATATCACTTAGTTTCTGCCTATTTGGACATTAGATACCAATTTAGGTTCCTGTGCTATCAAGGAGCGATCTTACAGGAGTGGTAGTTAGGGAGAGTGTAGGGATAGAGAGTGAGGAAGAGGTAGATGACGAAATAGAGATGGAAGTTCCCGGTAAGGTGCACGATAGGCTAGTCCCAACAAGTACCGCACAAACTGAGGAGCCTCTAGTAGAGAAGAGGGTAGAGAAACAACCAGTAGGAGTTAGGCCATCCCCTTTGGTTGATCATTCGCACGTTCCTTACCTTGCCCGCCCGAAGCATCAGAAATATGCTAAGGAATATCTGCAATTTTTAGAGATATTTAAGCAATTGAAGATAAACCTTCCTTTCATCGAGGCTTTACAGTCCATGAATAAGTATGCTAAATTCCTCAAGGACCTTCTTAGGCGAAAAGACAGGCTAGGAGAGATTTCGAATATTCCATTGACCGGGGGTTGTTCCGAGGTATTCTTGAATAAGCTACCGAAAAGTTGACCGACCCGGGCACATTCACCATTCCGTGTCTTTTCGGGGGTGCTGTTGCTCCCGCTCATGCTCTAGCCGACTTAGGAGCTAGTATCAACTTGATGTCATTCTCATTTTACGAGCGCTTAGGTCTAGGAGAGCTTACACCCACACGTATGTAATTATCACTAGCCAATCGTTCGGTCAAATATCCTAGGGGTATCATTGAGAATCTCTTAGTCAAGGTCGATAAGTTCGTATTCCCGGTTGACTTTGTTGTGCTAGACATGGAGGCCGATGAAAAGGTTCCAATCATTTTAGGCCGTCCATTCCTTCGAACCGCCAAGGCAATCATTAATGCCTATGACGGTAAGATCTCACTTTGTGCGGGTGACGAGATTGTCACATTCGAGATAGATAGAGCCATGCAACACCCTAGTGGTAGTGATGATCATAGCGGTCCGTGTCATTCCGTTTACTTCTTAGATTCCTTCATATCATGCGTTGATCAGTGTATTAGTTACATTAGTGGAGGAGATCTAGTGGGTAAAGATGACATTGAGTTTGAAAGTGAGGATGAGGAAGTTGAAGAGGACCCAGAGTGGATTCCGAAAAAATTAGAGTTGTGTGAGGTTAGGGAGGAAGTAGAGAGCAAACCTTTAGAGTTGTCACCTTTAGAGCTTAAGGTCCTTCCATCCCATTTAGAGTATGCGTTTTTAGGAGAGAAGTCTAGTTTACCCGTTATCATATCTTCCAAGTTGACGAAGGATGAGAAGGGTAGGTTGATTGAGGTGCTACGAGAGCACAAAGATGCCATAGCTTGGAGATTTTCCGATATCAAGGGGATTAGCCTCACGTTTTGCACACATCGGATTCTCATGGAGGACGAATTCAAACCGGTGGTGTAACCTCAGAGGCGTCTAAATCCTAACATGAAGGAGGTGGTTAGGAAAGAGGTAATCAAGTTGATGGAAGCCGGGTTAATCTATCCTATTTCCGATTCGGCATGGGTTAGTCCTACCCAAGTCATCCCTAAGAAGGGAGGGATGACCTTTGTCATGAACGCCTAAAACGAGCTTATTCCTACCCGTACGGTCACCGGTTGGCGTGTGTGTATCGACTACCGCAAGCTTAATGACGCCACCCGGAAGGACCATTTTCCATTGCCCTTCATCGATCAAATGCTCGAGCGTCTTGCGGGCCAACAGTTATATTGCTTTCTCGATGGTTTTTTCGGCTACTTCCAAATCCCAATCGCGCCGGAAGACCAAGAGAAAACCACTTTCACATTCCTTAAGACACTTATGCGTACTGACGCATGCCCTTTGGATTATGTAATGCCCCGGCTACCTTTCAGCGGTGCATGGTAGCCATCTTCCAAGACATGGTAGAAAACTCTATGGAAGTCTTCATGGATGACTTTTCGGTCTACGGTAGTTCTTTCGACCAATGTCTAGGTAATTTGGAGAGGATGATGAAAAGGTGTGTGGAAACGAAGTTGATGTTGAATTGGGAGAAGTGTCACTTTATGGTGACGGAGGGGATTGTGTTGGGACACAAGATTTCGAGAGTAGGGATAGGGGTAGATAGGGACAAGATAGATACCATTAGCCGATTACCCCCACCTACTAGTGTTAAGTCAATCCGGAGTTTTCTTGGTCGTGCGGGTTTCTATAGGCGTTTCATTAAGGATTTTTCTAAGATCACTCGCCCCATGACTGGTATTTTGGAGAAAGATGTTCCATTCGTCTTCGACGAGGAGTGCCTTAAAGCCTTTAACTTTTTGAAGGAACAGCTTGTTAGTGCCCCTATTCTTATCTCACCCGACTGGAGCTTACCGTTCGAGCTCATGTGTGATGCAAGTGACTATGCCGTGGGTGGGGTTTTAGGACAAAGAAAGGACAAGCACTTTCACCCTATCTACTATGCGAGCAAGACGCTCAATGATGCTCAAGAAAATTATACCACCACGGAAAAAGAGCTTTAACAATAGTGTTCGCCTTTGATAAGTTCTGATCCTACCTCGTGCTTTTCAAAACCATCGTTTTCACCGATCATTCCGCATTGCGTTTTCTTTTTCAAAAGAAAGACGCCAAACCCCAACTCATTCGGTGGATTCTTTTGCTTTCCGAGTTCGACATTGAGATTAGGGACAAGAAGGGAGCCGAGAATGTAGCAACCGATCATCTATCGCGGTTAGAGGATCCGAGTAGAGAGGAGATTCGTGAGGAGGCGATAGGAGATAGATTCCCTCACGAATCCATAGATTATGTTGAGGCCGAGAAAGAGGGGTTACCATGGTTTAGTGATCTAGCGAATTATTTGGCTAATGGGTATGTCATGAGGGATATGAATGCCCAACAAAAGAAAAAGTTGTTTAGGGATGCTAGAAAGTACATGTGGGATGACCCATTCCTTTTTAGGATTGGAGGAGATCGCATTCTTAGGAGATGTGTGAGTAGAGTTGAAGGCATGAATATTCTTAGTCACGTGCATGAGGGACTGACGGGAGGTCATATGGTGCACATACCACCGCACAAAAAGTCTTTGATTGCGGTTTTTATTGGCCTTCGGTAGTAGAGGATGCTGTGGAGTTTGTTAGGAGATGCGATGCTTACCAGCGTACCGGTAATATTTCATCCAAGAACGAGATGCCCCAAAACCCTATTCAAGTTCTTGAAATCTTTGATGTGTGGGGCATTGACTTCATGGGGCCTTTTCCTCCATCCAGTGGGAATCGGTACATACTCGTGGTTATCGACTATGTTTCTAAGTGGGTGGAAGCTCAAGCTTTGCCTACTAATGATGCCCGAGTAGTGGTGAAATTTCTTAAAAAGTTGTTCACTAGGTTCGGTACACCCAAACCTCTTATTAGTGACCGAGGTTCGCATTTTTGTAACACCGTGATGGAGAAGGCGTTGGAGCGTTATGGAGTCAACCACCGTTTGTCCACCGCATACCACCCACAAATGAGTGGTCAAGTAGAAAATGCGAATAGGGGAGTGAAGAGAATCTTAGAGAAAACGGTATGGAAGTCTAGGAAAGATTGGTCAGATAAGCTTGATGATGCTTTGTGGGTGTTTCGTACCGCCTATAAAACACCCCTAGGGACCACACCATTCATGATCGTGGATGGCAAAGCTTGACATCTTCCCATAGAGTTAGAGCACCGAGCACTTTAGGCTCTTAAGACAGTTAATCTAGGTATGACTGAAGTGGCTAGGCGTAGGTACTTTCAAATCCATGAGTTAGAAGCGCTTCGGGATGCGGCATATGAGAGGTCGTGGAGTATAAAAGAAAAGACGAAAGCTTTGCATGACCGAAGGTTGAAGGGGATGAAGGAGTTTAAGACCGGTGATAAGGAACTTCTTTACAATTCGCGGTTTAAGTTGTTTCCCGGTAAGTTGAAATCGAAGTGGACGGGTAGTGTGAAGGAAGTGTTTCCGTATGGTGCGATAGAGGTGCACGACGAGGCTAGTCAACGTTCATGGACGGTAAATGGCCATAGGTTAAAGCATTACATAGGAGGTCCGATCGATAACACCGAGAAGGAGGTAACTCCTCTCGAAGATATACCCAACAACACCACTTAGTGCCTTGAGTGAAAGCTAGAGTGTGGAGTTTGTACCGTTTGTAATTTCGTTAATTTTCGATTAATTTTCATAGCTAATGATTGTTTTTGGTAGTGTTACGGTCTTTGTTTGGGTTTTGAGTCAATTTGCAGGAATTCATCACTGAAGATGTGCCACAATTGGCGAGAAAACGAGTTGCAGGTAAGTTCTAGTGTTAGAAAAATTTTGGGTTGAGTTTTGGGGAGGTTTGGTTAAGTTTGAATTTTTTTCTAAGGCATGAAACACCCAAAACTTTGAAACTATCTGTGAAAAATGCCCTCTGGCGGGGCGCGAGAGAGATTACCCTCTCGGGTCGCGGCCCGCGAGAGGGTTATGAACCCCACAACTTTTTGCTCGGTCGTGGCCTGCGAGATGTATTACCTCGGCTGTCGCGGGGCGCGAGACACCCTTTCTGCAGAACAAGTTGCCATTTCACCCAATTTTTACCATTTTTACCCTAATCTTCTTTCGTAATACGGCCACCACCACCAAAAACCACCACCTACCTCCGCCAATCCTCCATTTTCACCCCAATTTTGCATCCATTTCACTTACCATCACTATACCAACCTATTTCATCCATAAATCTTCAACCGTTCACCATAAACCCGAGTTTTCACAAGGGGTTTCAAGTTCAACCGAATTTACACTAGTCCTTCTTGTCTAACTCGAATCAAAGGTATGTTTTCTTGTAGTTTTTGTATAATGAGTCAGTTATTTCAGTTTCTAGTTTAGTTAGTGCTAGTTTTTGTGTAGGGTCTTGGTCTAGGGGTATACTTTGAGGTTGCTAATGATTCGGGTTGGTTAGTTTCGCATAATGCATGTTGCAGAAGGGTTGGTTTGGGTTGAATGTCTTGTATTTTACGGCTGCCATAGTTTAGGGGGTAGTAACATTGAGTGTGGGGATTCGGGTTGGTAATGTAGTGCTAAAAATGCGATTTTTAACCATATTCTTGTCCCGTTTCACTGATTAAACTTAAAGTTTGCAACTTTACTTGCTTTTAACACTCAACGTTGGTTTGTATTGGCAATAGAACTTAATTGAGGACAATTAAAATGCCGGAAGGGGGTAGTGTACATTGAGTGAGTCGTGTATATGAGTCATTTAGTTTTAGTTTTAGTTTGGTCTTGGGTTTTCTTATATGCACGTACATGTTTAAAACGTTTCGCCCGTACTCAATCTCCATTCGGGCGAGGTTGTTTAAGACTTATGCTTTTGTAAACGGTAACCCAATTTTCTTTCTAATTTATTTTTTGGTGTCAACCTTGAAAGAAATGGTATACGGTTGTTCCAAATTTTATAAAAAAAATTCAAAAAAATCTAAAAAAAATTAAAAAATTAAAAAATACCAAATATAGTTTGTTGCTAATAGCCTGTTTTGCTTTGTTTTGTCAAATTTGAATGTTTTTGCAGAATGTCAGGTGAAGGATCATCAAGCAGGTCAGGAAGGAAGTGGGGTCCACCAGCTCGGCCGCGAGGAGGTCCGGCGAACCCGGAACCCCGACCGGAATATGTGAGGGTAATTGAGTATATTGGAGCAGGAGTACCTCATGGTCAAAGTAGTCGGATAAGAGACAGTCTGCTCCTACTGTTTGAAGTCGATTCAGGGAGTATCAGCGTTTGATGACACTGATGTGATACCCATGACGAAACCAGGTACACCTTAATTGGTCCTAAACTTAAAGCATGACTAAAACTATAATTGTGCGTAAACCTTGTGAAATTTCATGACTTGTGTGTTGTGCGAAACGATATATGATAGATCTCGGAGGAATCTGAGAGCACGTCATGGTTGACATGACACTACTAAGGACCAACGATGCGAGGTTGGTGTCCTTAGCCTTGAACAATGTGTTAAACGGAAACATGACGTTTAACAGCGCATTAAACCTTTGACGTTGATTATTAGATTATCGGTAGCCTTATTTAAGATTCCGAGTTCCAGGAATAACTTAGTTTTGTGCCATAGACTGTGACATAAGGTTTGAAATAATCAAAGCCCGGGCACGCAAAACGAAGCAGCTCTCGGTTGGGGAAACGCATTCGTTCCGAGCATAACATAAGGCAATCGAATGTGCAAGGAACAATTGATCAAGCTTAAAAACGCTTAAACAAACGTCAAACGAGACTTTTATGATTAAAATGTATTTGGGTTCGGATTTTAGGACGGTTATGCATAATTTTTAAAACCGAGTCTTTTGACACTAAGTACGCGCAAAATGGAGTCCGTCACGCAAATCGAGAACGCGCGCAGGACCCAAAACGAACCTATACTTATTCGTAAGATAAACATCATCTTTAAGCACGTTCTACGAAGCAAGAGGTGGCCCTAGGGGCCCACCTCCAAACCGCCAACCCCCCCATAGTTATAAATAGTTTTTTTATTCTTTTTTTTTATTTTTAATCAATAATCAAAACATAACCTCTCAAAATCTTCTCTCAAACCTTCATTCTCAGCTGAATCCTTCCATAAACAAGTTCTAATTCAAAGGTATTAGCCTTGATACTCATAATTCTAAGTCCGTTTCTTCGATTAAACGCGATTTCTAGCCGAAAATGCTTTTTAATCCATGAATTTTGGGTTTTAAACAAGTTTTAGGGCTGAACACGAACACAACATATATCCCTGGTGTTATATGGCAGCCATGGTTGTTAATCAATGGGGTTTCGACAAAAATCGCTTAACTATTCGATTAACCGAAAAACAATGAATTAAAGCTTAATTGATCTAAGTTCTAGCATATTTGGGTTGTAGTTGGTGTGTAGGTACTGAATATAGCCTTTACACACTTCTGGGATCAAGATAAACGCTTGGAAACGAAAGAATTGCTAGGTATATGATCCGAAAACCGAATCTAGGCTAGGCAGAAAATTGTTTTGCCTATAACTTGGTCCGTGTAACTTGGATTTAGCTGAAATTTGGTGTGATGATGTAGGGTATTATCCGGAAGGTCCACTTAAAATTTTAGAATTTTGGAATTTTCTATGATTTTTGGTGAATTTTTATCTGTTTTACCGAAAGAATTTCGGAAACAATATCAAATTGATTCAATAAATCACCAAATTTTATAGAGACACTAAGGAACATATGGGGAATGATCTAGGAAAATTCGGAGTTCATTGGTTGAGTTTTCATTTGGGTTAAATATCCGTGTTTTTGCGAGTTTTCGGTAGTCGGGAACGCAACGAAACGAAATTGGAAAAATCCCAAAATTTTCTGCAAAGTTCCTGGCCATGTATAAGGTGTTCTGGAATTTTTTTGTATTTTTTAACTAATGATGGTATTTAATTAGAATTATGTGGTTAAAAAATAGTCCTATAAATTATTTATTTAAATAAGTAAATTAATAAAATAAATTACCAAAAATTTTTCCCGTAGTCTACAGATTTTTACTAATTTATATAAAAATTTACAGATTTTTATATAAAATATAGATTAAATGGGAATTTATGGAATTAAAAATAGATTATTTTAAAGCAATTTCGGCAATTTACCGTATAACGAACCTGCCGGAACTGGGAACTGACCCAACCCGACAAACACTATAAATGGAACACCGGGAGTATTCCGGGAGATTCCCGGGCAAATTGGGCACCCTGGGTGTGTCCTAAGACAATCCGGGAGAATTCCCGACGGTGAAAATGGAAACTCAAATTTGGGCAACTTAGACCCCTCAAACACTCAAACTCCCTTAATGGAAAGTTAATCATTATTGAATAACCACGTGTTGGCACTACTGGTATTCCCGTACCATTATCTGAACAAGTTAAACTACTGACTTTGACTAGCACGCGAATCGGTGCCCGAAAGTCAAACTAAAAACTAATACTACCCTAATGTCCATCACCATACCAGTGTCCTATAGACTCAATCTGGAGTAAAAACTCCTGACCAGATCCAAGTTATAACCATTACCAACTTAGATACTGATTTGAGTCCATGCTTGCATGTGCATTAAAGTTGATCCAGCTAATCGACCACTCTTGCGTTGAGACCGCTATTTGCACTGTGAGTTTCACTACCCCGCTTTTAACTGTTTTGCTGTTTTACTTGGGGTGGAATGCATGTTACAACTGTGTTGGTTACACAAACTTATGAAGGGAATTTTACTTCCCTAACACATGAAGTTGTTATAAACTGTGTTGATTACACCAACCTGGGAGTGAGTTTTACTCTCCCAGTTTTAAATTGTGATATTGCTTCTAAGATGATTGGCATGTTACAAAACTGTGTTAATTGCACCAACTTATGATGTGAATTATCTAACACACGAACTACCTCCCCTCCACAAGTGATTAACGTAAGCCGTGGGCAGTGAATAATACTATTGGTCTGACAAACCCAGGTCGCGCCCGACAGAAAGGTCGGCAACCAGGTCTGCACGTGTCCTAATTTGGTTGTGTTGTTAGGCATAACTGCTAAGGGGCGTTGAACTACACATGACGCAGTTGATGGGCCGGGATTGTCTTGGTGACACGGTCCGGTGGCCGGGAGTGTCTGGGATGACACGGCCCGGGGTAAAACAGTCAGGTTTCCCTTGTGTCCTCGTGTAATTCCATCTGAATATGACTATGACCTTCATTGTGATTATGGCCAGTGCAATTAAACTTGTTAACACATATTGTTACACAGCAATTTAAACCAGTGGAACTCACGCAGCGTTTAGCTAACCCTTTTAAAACTAACATGCATTTCAGGTAAAACAAAAGAGGAGTAAGGAACGTGCGTGTGGATGGCTATAGTAGTGAACTGTAGTAGAATAAGAGCTGTGATAGCTCGTAGTACTGTAATCGAACTTATGGTGTGTAATATGATACTGGTAGTATGTTGTAACCGAGGTTCTCTCTGTTTATGATATCATGTTTTTAAACTATGGAGAATTACCACGTGTCTGCCGCACCCTGCATTTGTCTTCCGCTGTGAGTCGGGGTGTGACAGAAGATGGTATCAGAGCCTTTGGTTATAGCGAACTAGGTATCTCTAAAGAACCTAGACTATAATCCTAAGTTAGTCTCCACACGCTGAGAACCTTTAGAAACTGACTAGTATGGCTATTACCAGGAAGCCCTGGTGGGGCAGATAAATTATTGTGGTCTGGAACACCATAATTTATCTGCTCATACTTGGGGGTTCTGGGAACGTCATTGAGATAGGACGGAAATCCGTCTACTAACGTCACCAACCGCAAGTAATGTTTTTTATAAATTGTAAAAATCGAAACTGCGTGCAATACGTGATTATGTGTATATATGTGGAATGTTGAGTTCAGTATTTTGGTCAGTCAAATCAGCGTTGTGTGTGGTTTTCTTTTTATTTCAGGTAGCATGTCGCACAGTTCGAGTCACCAGTCGACTTCACATATGGAGACTGATCCTGAGGAGGATCCGCTGACACCCCTTTTGACATCCAGCTACTCGCCAGATCCTTTTGGTTATTGTTGTGGTCCGTACCCACCCAAACCTCGTACTAGGCGCGAGGGGGAGGCCTCGAGCGCCTACCGTTCGCCATCACACCACCCAACTAGCTCCTCGGAGCATAGTCGTACCCCGGATGTTGCCATACCCGTTGGACCTATTCCTAGGAGCCCTACTCTCGCCACGGGGCATTGGGAGTGGGAGCTGGTAGCACCCCGCTTACCGTCACTCGAGACACCGCCTGATCCTTACACTCCTTCCATTCCTGGTATTTATTCACCCTCCTCATCTAGCCCTCTTGAGATACCCACTTTTGGCCTCCGACAGACGGCTCGTCGGAGGGTACTTACACCCGTACCTGTGTTTACCCCACCCAGGTCCCCTATTCGTCCGACACCCGTACCTATAGGGACCCAGCAGCACTTCACTTCTCGTTTTCTGACCCCACCTCGGGAGGACCCTTCCTCGTTCCACACATACGAGTGAGGTGGCCCTTCCCATCCGTTTAGAGAGCCTTCTCCACCCGTCTGGGGTATACCTTTCCTCCTCAGGAGGTGCCTGCTCCCATCACCGAGAGCAGCCTGATGGGATTTCTGTTCGAGCAGATTTCATTACAACGGATGGCACGGGATGAGGATGAGATACAGAGGAGGTCGATGGGAGACTACTTGATGGCCAATCAGAACGCACGATTCAGAAACTAGAGGACTTGCTTCATGCTTGTGTCTTGGACTTCGGAGGTAGCTGGGCAAGCATCTCCCACTAGTGGAATTTTCTTATAACAACAGTTACCACAGTAGCATTCAAGCAGCCCGTATGAGGCCCTTTACAGTCGAAAGTACCGATCACCACTTTGTTGGGCCGAAGTGGGTGACACTCAACTGAAGGGATCTGAACTAGTTCAGGAAACCACTGATATGGGCAATCAAATCCAAAAGCGTTTACAAGCCGCTCAGAGCCGACAGAAGAGCTGGGCTGATGTGCGCAGAAAACCCTTTTCGTTCAAAGTAGGTGAACGAGTTCTGTTAAAGGTATCGCCGTGGAAGGGCGTTTTCCGATTTGGAAAGGCAGGAAAGCTAGCCCCACGCTACATTGGGCCATACGAGATCCTATCCAAGGTAGGCCCGGTAGCGTATCGGTTGAAGTTACCAACCGAACTTAGTGCCATTCACCCTCCTCATCTAGCCCTCTTGAGATACCCACCTTTGGCCTCCGACAGACGGCTCGTCGGAGGGTACTTACACCCGTACCTGTGTTTACCCCACCCAGGTCCCCTATTCGTCCGACACCCGTACCTATAGGGACCCAGCAGCACTTCACTTCTCGTTTTCTGACCCCACCTCGGGAGGACCCTTCCTCGTTCCACACATACGAGTGAGGTGGCCCTTCCCATCCGTTTAGAGAGCCTTCTCCACCCGTCTGGGGTATACCTGTTCCTCCTCAGGAGGTGCCTGCTCCCATCACCGAGAGCCGCCTGATGGGATTTCTGTTCGAGCAGATTTAATTACAACGGATGGCATGGGATGAGGATGAGATACAGAGGAGGTCGATGGGAGACTACTTGATTGTTCTACAGCAGGCGATCATCGTCTTACAGCAGGGTATGAGGTATGTTCATCATGAGCAGGATCATTTCCGTGCGTCGGTATACGGATGTGTTGGTGCTATTGTAGCGTTGATCGCAGGTTTTGGAGGATTGGCATGGTGGATGTGGCGTTCTTAGTATGGTTTTCTTTCAGTATAGTTAGAGATGATGTATCTTTTGTACATCCTACCAAGCACTGGGTTAAACCCATGTCGAGGTAGTGATGCAGTCATAGTATTTTCACGTTTTCCTGGTTAGTACTTTTGTTGTATCGAGTCTGTACATCACTGTGGTGACACATTTTGACACCACATCTAAGCACTGGCCCTTATGGGTCTATGTGAAAATTTTGACGCTTGTATGATGATGACATTACATATATATATGACGATGCTTTTGACTATATGTGCCGTGGATTCATGTGTGTGATGAAGTGTGTGTTATGTTTTAACCAAATATGTGACATGTGTTAACTGGATACGTGACATTGATACCTATACATCTATTTTTATAATAGAATGGCCCCGAAACTCGCCTCACATATGACTGAGGCGAAATTGCGCAAATGATAGCTCAACAACTCCAGGCTGTTATTCCCAAGATTGTGGCGCAGGTTAGCTCCGGTGTTAATGCTAACCCGCAACCAAATCCGCAACCCGGACCGGTAGGGCAGAACGATAATCAGAATAATGGTAGGCCGGTTTGCACATATATGCATTTCATGGAATGCAAACCGATGGAATTCAATGGTACTTAGGGACCCAATGGGTTTGTAAAATGGGTCGAAAAGTCGGAATCGGTACTTAACATAAGTAATTGTCCTGCTAATTGCGCAGTTAAGTATACCACCTGTACCTTTATTGACCATGCTTTAAACTGGTGGAACACGATTGTTCAAACTAGCGGACAGGACGCGATTAATGCTATGACTTGGGATGATCTCAAGATACTGATGAGGTTTTGCCCAACTCATAAAATCCAAGAGCTCGAGCATGAGTTCTGGAACTTGCAGATGCAAGGTGCTGATCATGCAGGTTATACCAACCGTTTCAATGAACTGGCGTGTATATTGCTAGACATGGTCCGACCGGAGTTCAAGAGGATTGAAAGGTATATCTGGGGACTGGCCCCAGAAGTGAGGAGTATCATTAATTCGGTGGAATACCGAACCATGCACGAGGTGGTAGCAAGGTCAAGTACCGTTACATATGACATGGTTAGGCGTAAGATTCTGACGATGCCGGGAGAGCCGGCTGGGAACAAGCGGGAGGCCCCAGAGAGCAGTCGCGCAAGGGCAGCAGCACCGAAGAGGGGGAGAAATACTAGCCAGAAGTATGCCATGACTACCCCCACGGGTAACTCTGATAGCTACAAGGGAAAGGCTCCAAAGTGCAACAAGTGTAGTTACCACCACTTTGGTGGGTGTCGAGCAATGATATCTCAAGGTGTCATAGAAGTGGACATTATGCCCAAAACTGTAGGGTGCCCATGGAACCCAATCCCAAACCAACTCGTTTTCAACCTGCTAGGCTTCAACCTCTTCAGCAGCGACCTCAGCAACCAGCCCCACATGTTGCCTATCCCCTTGCATGCTTTGGATGTGGCAGCACGGAGCATTTTTGTAATAGTTGTCCGAAGTTAGCCCAGCAGATGGCAGGAAGGAACACCCAGAACCAAGCATCTACCTCGAATGCAGCTCGAGGCCGTGCCTTTGTCATAGGACCTGGTGACGCACGCCAGGATCCCAACGTGGTTTCAGGTACGTTCCCCGTTTCCAATCAATTTGCTTCAGTGTTATTTGATACGGGAGCCAATAGAAGTTATGTGTCGATTGCATTTTTGCCACTCTCGAATATGCTTGCTGTTGACCTGAAACAACCCTATACTATTGAACTTGCCAGTGGGAAATCAATCACCAGTCACCAACTTATTGTTAATTTCCCTATAAGCTTTAACGGTTACCAGTTTACTATTGACCTTTTACCAGTAGAATTAGGTAGTTTTGATATTGTCATAGGAATGGACTGGTTGTCCAACCATCGTGCGGAGGTGTTACGTGAACAAAAGGTTGTGAAGATTCTTTTATCCCCCACGGATGCAATTATGGTGCAAGGAGAGAAGTTAGGCGCCACGTTGAACCTTATATCTCACCTTAAGGCGTTGAAGTGTATACGACAGGGATGTGACGTGTTCTTAGCTAGCGTCACATCGGAGGAGCCAGCCGAAAAGCGTATTGAGGACATCCCGGTAGTATGTGAATACCCTGATGTGTTGCCGGAAGAACTGCCCGGATTGCCGCCTAATCAGCAAGTCGAGTTTTGCATCGACTTAATACCGGGAACGGCACCCGTTGCCAAGGCTCCATATCGTCTTGCACCGTCCGAGATGCAAGAGTTATCGACGCAGTTGCAGGAGTTACTCGATCGTGGTTTTATTCGTCCTAGTTATTCCCCCTGGGAGCCCCTGTTTTGTTTGTAAAGAAGAAGGACGGTCGCTTCCGAATGTGGATCGACTACAGGGAATTGAATAAAGTCACTATCAAGAATCGGTACCCTCTTCCAAGAATCGATGATCTCTTTGATCAGCTACAAGGAGCCCGATACTTTTCTAAGGTAGATCTTCGGTCAGGTTACCATCAAGTGAAGGTCCAAGAGGACGATATTCCTAAGACAGCGTTTCAAACTCGTTATGGCCACTACGAATTCCTAGTTATGCCCTTTGGGCTAACCAACGCACCTGCGGTGTTCGTGGACCTCATGAACAGGGTATGTAAGCCATACATTGACAAATTTTTCATCGTCTTCATTGACGATATTTTAATCTACTCCAAAAGTAAGGGCGAGCACGAGCATCATTTGCGTGCTATCTTGGAGATACTACGGACCGAACAACTATACACTAAGTTGTCTAAGTGCGACTTTTGGTTACAAGCCGTACAATCTCTAGGGCATGTAGTGGATCAGTATGGAATTCACGTAGATCCAAGCAAGATTGAAGCAATCAAGAACTGCCAGCGCCGAAATCTCCAAGAGAAATACGCCAATTCTTGGGATTGGCAGGGTATTACCGTCGCTTCATCGAAAACTTCTCTAGTATCGCATAATCGTTAACGGTATTGACGCAGAAGGATAGAAAGTACGAATGGGGTGAAGACCAAGAAACAGCATTCCAGTTGTAAAGAAAAAGTTATGTGAGGCCCCAATCTTGACGTTACCCGAAGGCAATGACGACTTTGTCGTATATTGTGATGCATCGCGACAAGGGCTAGGATGTGTCCTTATGCAAAGGAATAAAGTTATCGCGTACGCTTCTAGACAATTGAAGGTGCACGAGAAGAATCACACGACTCATGACCTGGAACTAGGAGCAGTTATATTTGCATTAAAGATTTGGAGACATTATTTATATGGTACCAAGTGTACTATATATACCCACCACAAAAGCCTCCCAACACATCTTCGACCAAAAAGACTTGAATATGAGGCAGCGCAGATGGGTGGAATTGTTAAATGATTATGATTGTGAGATAAAGTACCACCCGGGGAAAGCTAATGTAGTAGCAGATGCGCTAAGTAGAAAGGATCGAATTAAGCCCCTTCGAGTGAGAGCCTTGGGAATGATTGTGCAGACGAGCCTTATCGAGTAGATCTGAAACGCGCAGATACAGACCTTGGAGGAAAGCCAGTCACCTAGTGAAGGATTGCACGGGAATGAGCAAAAAAGCTTTGTGAAGAAAACGGACGAGGTGTTGAATTTCAAGAATCGAGTGTGGAATCCTGCAAGTTCGGAGCTGAGACAATTAATAATGGACGAGGCTCATAAATCGAAATATTCGATTCATCCCGGTACAGATAAGACGTACCATGACCTGAAAGAGTTTTATTGGTGTCCGGGAATGAAAAAGGACGTGGCCGAATAAGTGAGCCAATGCTTGACTTGTGCGCGAGTCAAGGCCGAGTATCAGAAACCTTTGGGGATGTTGCAACAACCCGAGATACCTCAGTGGAAGTGGGAACAAATCACGATGGATTTCGTGACCCATCTCCCGAAAACGCCTCGTGGTCATGTTGCGATTTGGGTAGTCGTCGATCGATTGACCAAATCGCCACATTTTATTCCGATCTGCACTAACTATAAGTCCGACCAGTTGGCCGAAATTTATAACTAATGAGATAGTAGCTAGATATGGTGTCCCAATTGCTATTATTTCCGATCGCGACAACCACTTTACTTCGCGATACTGGCAGAAACTATAAGAGGCTTTGGGGACGCGAATTGATTTAAGCACTGCTTATCATCCCCAAACTGATGGCCAATCAGAACGCACGATTCAGAAACTAGAGGACTTGCTTCATGCTTGTGTCCTGGACTTCGGAGGAAGCTGGGACAAGCATCTCCCACTAGTGGAACTTTCTTATAACAACAGTTACCACAGTAGCATTCAAGCAGCCCCGTATGAGGCCCTTTACAGTCGAAAGTACCGATCACCACTTTGTTGGGCCGAAGTGGGTGACACTCAACTGACGGGATCTGAACTAGTTCGAGAAACCACTGATAAGGTCCATCAAATCCAAAAGCGTTTACAAGCCGCTCAGAGCCGACAGAAGAGCTGGGCTGATGTGCGCAGAAAACCCTTTTCGTTCAAAGTAGGTGAACGAGTTCTGTTAAAGGTATCGCCATGGAAGGGCGTTTTCCGATTTGGAAAGGCAGGAAAGCTAGCCCCACGCTACATTGGGCCATACGAGATCCTATCCAAGGTAGGCCCGGTAGCGTATCGGTTGAAGTTACCAACCGAACTTAGTGCCATTCACGATGTCTTCCATGTATCAAACCTGAAGAAATGCCTGTCAGGCGAAGCCACCCAGGTACCTTTGGAAGACATACATGTTGACGATAGACTCCACTTTGTGGAAGAGCCGGTGGAAATAGTTGATGGTAGGATCAAACTATTAAGGCATAACAAAATTTCACTGGTTAAAGTCCGGTGGAACTCTAAACAAGGACCTGAATATACCTGGGAACGGAAGGATGAATTCCGTAGAAAATACCCTCACCTCTTCCCTAGCGTGACAAGGTAAATTTCGGGGAGTATCAGCGTTTGATGACACTGATGTGATACCCATGACGAAACCAGGTACACCTTAATTGGTCCTAAACTTAAAGCATGACTAAAACTATAATTGTGCGTAAACCTTGTGAAATTTCATGACTTGTGTGTTGTGCGAAACGATATATGATAGATCTCGGAGGAATCTGAGAGCACGTCATGGTTGACATGACACTACTAAGGACCAACGATGCGAGGTTGGTGTCCTTAGCCTTGAACAACGTGTTAAACGAAAACTTGACGTTTAACAGCGCATTAAACCTTTGACGTTGATTATTAGATTATCGGTAGCCTTATTTAAGATTCCGAGTTCCAGGAATAACTTAGTTTTGTGCCATAGACTGTGACATAAGGTTTGAAATAATCAAAGCCCGGGCACGCAAAACGAAGCAGCTCTCGGTTGGGGAAACGCATTCGTTCCGGGCATAACATAAGGCAACCGAATGTGCAAGGAACAATCGATCAAGCTTAAAAACATTTAAACGAACGTCAAACGAGACTTTTATGATTAAAATGTAATTGGGTTCGGATTTTAAGACAGTTATGCATAATTTTTAAAACCGAGTCTTTTGACACTAAGTACGCGCAAAATGGAGTCCGTCACACAAATCGAGAACGCACGCAGGACCCGAAACAAACCTATACTTGTTCGTAAGATAAACATCATCTTTAAGCACGTTCTACGAAGCACGAGGTTGCCCTAGGGGCCCACCTCCAAACCGCCAACCCCCCCCCCCCATAGTTATAAATAGTTTTTTTATTCTTTTTTTATTTTTAATCAATAATCACAACATAACCTCTCAAAATCTTCTCTCAAACCTTCATTCTCAGCTGAATCCTTCCATAAACAAGTTCTAATTCAAAGGTATTAGCCTTGATACTCATAATTCTAAGTCCGTTTCTTCGATTAAACGCGATTTCTAGCCGAAAAAATGCTTTTTAATCCATGAATTTTGGGGTTTTAAACAAGTTTTAGGGTTGAACATGAACACAACATATATCCCTGGTGTTATATGGCAGCCATGGTTTCTAATCAATGGGGTTTGATACCCTAATCAAATCTTATTCGACAAAAATCACTTAACTATTCGATTAACCGAAAAACAATGAATTAAAGCTTGCTTGATCTAAGTTCTAGCATATTTGGGTTGTAGTTGGTGTGTAGGTACTGAATATAGCCTTTACACACTTCTGGGATCAAGATAAACGCTTGGAAACGGAAGAATTGCTAGGTATATGATCCGAAAACCGAATCTAGGCTAGGCAGAAAATTGTTTTGCCTATAACTTGGTCCGTGTAACTTGGATTTAGCTGAAATTTGGTGTGATGGTGTAGGGTATTGTCCGGAAGGTCCACTTAAAATTTTAGAATTTTGGAATTTTCTAAGATTTTTGGTGAATTTTTAATTGTTTTACCGAAAGAATTTCGGAAACAATATCAAATTGATTCAATAAATCACTAATTTATAGAGACACTAAGGAACATATGGGGAATGATCTAGGAAAATTCGGATTTCATTGGTTGAGTTTACATATGGGTTAAATATCCGCGTTTTTGCGAGTTTTCGGTAGCCGGGAACGCACCGAAACGAAATTGGAAAAATCTCAAAATTTTCTGCGAAGTTCCTGGCCATGTATAAGGCGTTTTGGAATTTTTTTGGATTTTTTTAACTAATGATGGTATTTAATTAGAATTATGTGGTTAAAAAATAGTCTTATAAATTATTTATTTAAATAAGTAAATTAATAAAATAAATTTCCAGAAATTTTTCCTGTAGTCTACAGATTTTTACTGATTTATATAAAAATTTACAGATTTTTATATAAAATATAGATTAAATGGGAATTTATGGAATTAAAAATAGATTATTTTAAAGCAATTTCGGCAATTTACCGTATAACGAACCTGCCGGAACTGGGAACTGACCCAACCCGACAAACACTATAAATGGAACACCGGGAGTATTCCGGGAGATTCCCGGGCAAATTGGGCACCCTGGGTGTGTCCTAAGACAATCCGGGAGAATTCCCGACGGTGAAAATGGAAACTCAAATTTGGCCAACTTAGACCCCCCAAACACTCAAACTCCCTTAATGGAAAGTTAATCATTATTGAATAACCACGTATTGGCACTACTGGTATTCCCGTACCATTATCCGAACAAGTTAAACTACTGACTTTGACTGGCACGCGAATCGGTGCCCGAAAGTCAAACTAAAAACTAATACTACCCTAATGTCCATCACCATACCAGTGTCCTATAGACTCAATCTGGAGTAAAAACTCCTGACCAGATCCAAGTTATAACCATTACCAACTTAGATACTGATTTGAGTCCATGCTTGCATGTGCATTAAAGTTGATCCAGCTAATCGACCACTCTTGCGTTGAGACCGCTATTTGCACTGTGAGTTTCACTACTCCGCTTTTAACTGTTTTGCTGTTTTACTTGGGGTGGAATGCATGTTACAACTGTGTTGGTTACACAAACTTATGAAGGGAATTTTACTTCCCTAACACATGAACTTGTTATAAACTGTGTTGATTACACCAACCTGGGAGTGAGTTTTACTCTCCCAGTTTTAAATTGTGATATTGTTTCTAAGATGATTGGCATGTTACGAAACTGTGTTAATTGCACCAACTTATGATGTGAATTATCGAACACACGAACTACCTCCCCTCCACAAGTGATTAACGTAAGCCGTGGGCAGTGAATAATACTATTGGTCTGACAAACCCAGGCCGCGCCCGACAGTAAGGTCGGCAAACAGGTCTGCACGTGTCCTAATTTGGTTGTGTTGTTAGGCATAACTGCTAAGGGGCGTTGAACTACACATGACGCAGTTGATGGGCCGGGAGTGTCTGGGATGACACGGCACGGGGTAAAACAGTCAGGTTTCCCTTGTGTCCTCGTGTAATTCCATCTGCGAATATGACTATGACCTTCATTGTGATTATGGCCAGTGCAATTAAACTTGTTAACACATATTGTTACACAGCAATTTAAACCAGTGGAACTCACGCAGCGTTTAGCTAACCCTTTTAAAACTAACATGCATTTCAGGTAAAACTAAAGAAGAGTAAGGAACGTGCGTGTGGATGGCTATAGTAGTGAACTGTAGTAGAATAAGAGCTGTGATAGCTCGTAGTACTGTACTAGAACTTATGGTGTGTAATATGATACTGGTAGTATGTTGTAACCGAGGTTCTCTCTTTTTATGATATCATGTTTTTAAAATATGGAGAATTACCACGTGTCTGCCGCACCCTGCATTTGTCTTCCGCTGTGAGTCGGGGTGTGACAGAAGATGGTATCAGAGCCTTTGGTTATAGCGAACTAGGTATCTCTAAAGAACCTAGACTATAATCCTAAGTTAGTCTCCACACGCTGAGAACCTTTAGAAACTGACTAGTATGGCTATTACCAGGAAGCCCTGGTGGGGCAGATAAATTATTGTGGTCCGGAACACCATAATTTATCTGCTCATACTTGGGGGTTCTGGGAACGTCATTGAGATAGGACGGAAATCCGTCTACTAACGTCACCAACCGCAAGTAATGTTTTTTATAAATTGTAAAAATCGAAACTGCGTGCAATACGTGATTATGTGTATATATGTGGAATGTTGAGTTCAGTATTTTGGTCAGTCAAATCAGCGTTGTGTGTGGTTTTCTTTTTATTTCAGGTAGCATGTCGCACAGTTCGAGTCACCAGTCGACTTCACATATGGAGACTGATCCTGAGGAGGATCCGCTGACACCCCTTTTGACATCCAGCTACTCGCCAGATCCTTTTGGTTATTGTTGTGGTCCGTACCCACCCAAACCTCGTATAGGCGCGAGGGGGAGGCCTCGAGCGCCTACCGTTTGCCATCACACTACCCAACTAGCTCCTTGGAGTATAGTCGTACCCCGGATGTTTCCATACCCGTTGGACCTATTCCTAGGAGCCCTACTCCCGCCACGGGGCAATGGGAGTGGGAGCTGGTAGCACCCCGCTTACCGTCACCCGAGACACCGCCTGATCCTTACACTCCTGGTATTTATTCACCCTCCTCATCTAGCCCTCTTGAGATACCCACCTTTGGCCTCCGACAGACGGCTCGTCGGAGGGTACTTACACCCGTACCTGTGTTTACCCCACCCAGGTCCCCTATTCGTCCGACACCCGTACCTATAGGGATCCAGCAGCACTTCACTTCTCGTTTTCTGACCCCACCTCGGGAGGACCCTTCCTCGTTCCACACATACGAGTGAGGTGGCCCTTCCCATCCGTTTAGAGAGCCTTCTCCACCCGTCTGGGGTATACCTTTCCTCCTCAGGAGGTGCCTGCTCCCATCACCGAGAGCAGCCTGATGGGATTTCTGTTCGAGCAGATTTCATTACAACGGATGGCATGGGATGAGGATGAGATACAGAGGAGGTCGATGGGAGACTACTTGATGGCCAATCAGAACGCACGATTCAGAAACTAGAGGACTTGCTTCATGCTTGTGTCCTGGACTTCGGAGGAAGCTGGGACAAGCATCTCCCACTAGTGGAATTTTCTTATAACAACAGTTACCACAGTAGCATTCAAGCAGCCCCGTATGAGGCCCTTTACAGTCGAAAGTACCGACCACCACTTTGTTGGGCCGAAGTGGGTGACACTCAACTGACGGGATCTGAACTAGTTCAGGAAACCACTAATAAGGTCCATCAAATCCAAAAGCGTTTACAAGCCGCTCAGAGCCGACAGAAGAGCTGGGCTGATGTGCGCAGAAAACCCTTTTCGTTCAAAGTAGGTGAACGAGTTCTGTTAAAGGTATCGCCGTGGAAGGGCGTTTTCCGATTTGGAAAGCCAGGAAAGCTAGCCCCACGCTACATTGGGCCATACGAGATCCTATCCAAGGTAGGCCCGGTAGCGTATCGGTTGAAGTTACCAACCGAACTTAGTGCCATTCACGATGTCTTCCATGTATCAAACCTGAAGAAATGCCTGTAAGGCGAAGCTACCCAGGTACCTTTGAAAGACATACATGTTGACGATAGACTCCACTTTGTGGAAGAGCCGGTGGAAATAGTTGATGGTAGGATCAAACAATTAAGGCATAACAAAATTTCACTGGTTAAAGTCCGGTGGAACTCTAAACAAGGACCTGAATATACCTGGGAACGGAAGGATGAATTCCGTAGAAAATACCCCCACCTCTTCCCTAGCGTGACAAGGTAAATTTCGGGGAGTATCAGCGTTTGATGACACTGATGTGATACCCATGACGAAACCAGGTACACCTTAATTGGTCCTAAACTTAAAGCATGACTAAAACTATAATTGTGCGTAAACCTTGTGAAATTTCATGGCTTGTGTGTTGTGCGAAAAGATATATGATAGATCTCGAAGGAATCTGAGAGCACGTCATGGTTGACATGACACTACTAAGGACCAACGATGCGAGGTTGGTGTCCTTAGCCTTGAACAACGTGTTAAACGGAAACTTGATGTTTAACAACGCATTAAACCTTTGACGTTGATTATTAGATTATCGGTAGCCTTATTTAAGATTCCGAGTTCCAGGAATAACTTA
The DNA here is from genome assembly GCA_947069175.1 of Scalesia atractyloides. Lineage (NCBI taxonomy): Eukaryota > Viridiplantae > Streptophyta > Magnoliopsida > Asterales > Asteraceae > Scalesia > Scalesia atractyloides. Next base: position 46,752,284 of record CAMTDV010000010.1, read on the forward strand.
GTTTTGTGCCATAGACTGTGACATAAGGTTTGAAATAATCAAAGCCCGGGCACGCAAAACGAAGCTGCTCTCGGTTGGGGAAACGCATTCGTTCCGGGCATAACATAAGGCAACCGAGTGTGCAAGGAACAATCGATCAAGCTTAAAAACACTTAAACGAACGTCAAAGGAGACTTTTATGATTAAAATGTAATTGGGTTCGGATTTTAAGACGGTTATGCATAATTTTTAAAACCGAGTCTTTTGACACTAAGTACGTGCAAAATGGAGTCCGTCACGCAAATCGAGAACGCACGCAGGACCCGAAACGAACCTATACTTATTCGTAAGATAAACATGATCTTTAAGCACGTTCTACAAAGCACGAGGTGGCCCTAGAGGGCCCACATCCAAACCGCCAACCCCCATAGTTATAAATAGTTTTTTATTCTTTTTTTATTTTTAATCAATAATCACAACATAACCTCTCAAAATCTTCTCTCAAACCTTCATTCTCAGCTGAATCCTTCCATAAACAAGTTCTAATTCAAAGGTATTAGCCTTGATACTCATAATTCTAAGTCCGTTTCTTCGATTAAACGCGATTTCTAGCCGAAAAACGCTTTTTAATCCATGAATTTTGGGGTTTTAAACAAGTTTTAGGGCTGAACATGAACACAACATATATCCCTGGTGTTATATGGCAGCCATGGTTGCTAATCAATGGGGTTTGATACCCTAATCAACTCTTATTCGACAAAAATCGCTTAACTATTCGATTAACCGAAAAACAATGAATTAAAGCTTGATTGATCTAAGTTCTAGCATATTTGGGTTGTAGTTGGTGTGTAGGTACTGAATATAGCTTTTACACACTTCTGGGATCAAGATAAACGCTTGGAAATGGAAGAATCGCTAGGTATATGATCCGAAAACCGAATCTAGGCTAGGCAGAAAATTGTTTTGCCTATAACTTGGTCCGTGTAACTTGGATTTAGCTGAAATTTGGTGTGATGATGTAGGGTATTGTCCGGAAGGTCCACTTTTTGGAATTTTCTATGATTTTTGGTGAATTTTTAACTGTTTTACAGAAAGAATTTCAGAAAAAATATCAAACACATTCAATAAATAACCAAATATTACAGAGATACTAAGAAACATATGGGGAATGATCTGGGAAACTTCAGAGTTCATTGGTTGAGGTTTGATTGCGTTAAAAATCCACGTTTTTGCGAGTTTTCGGTAGCCGGGAACACACCGAAACCAAATTGGAAAAATCCCAAAATTTTCTAAGAAGTTCATGGAGATGTGTAAGGTGTTTTGAAAGTTTTTGGATTTTTTTAACTACTGATGGTATTTAATTAGAATTATGTGGTTAAAAAAAGTCTTATAAATAATTTATTTAAATAAGTAAATTAACAAAATAAATTCCCAGAAATTTTTCCCATAATCTACAGATTTTTACAGATTTATATAAAAATTTACATATTTTTATATAAAATATATATTAAATGGGAATTTATGAAATTAAAAATAGATTATTTTAAAGCAATTCGGTAGTTTACCATAAAATGAACCTGCCGGAACTGGGAACTGACCCAACCGACAAATACTATAAATGGAACACCGGGAGTATTCCGGTAGATTCCCGGGCAAATTGGGCACCCTGGGTGTGTCCTAAGACAATCTGGAAGAATTCCCGACGGTGAAAATGGAAACTCAAATTTGGGCAACTTAAACCCCCAAACACTCAAACTCACTTAATGGAAAGTTAATCATTATTGAATAACCACGTGTTGGCACTACTAGTATTCTCGTACCATTATCCGAACAAGTTAAACTACTGACTTTGGCTGGCACGCGAATCGGTGCCTGGAAGTCAAACTAAAAACTAATATGACCCTCATGTCCATCACCATACAAGTGTCCTATAGACTCAATCTGGAATAAAAACTCCTGACCAGATCCAAGTGATAACCATTACCAACTTAGATACTGATTTGAGACCATTCTTGCATGTGTGTCATTAAAGTTGATCCAGTTAATCGACCACTCTTGTGTTGAGACCGCTATTTGCATTGTGAGTTTCACTACCCCGCTTTTAACTGTTTTGTTGTTTTACTTGGGGTGGAATGCATGTTACAACTGTGTTGATTACACAAACTTATGAAGGGAATTTTACTTCCCTAACACATGAACTTGTTATAAACTGTGTTGATTACACCAACCTGGGAGTGAGTTTTACTCTCCCAGTTTTAAATTGTGATATTGTTTGTGAGATGATTGGCATGTTACGAAACTGTATTAATTGCACCAACTTATGATGTGAATTATCTAACACACGAACTACCTCCCCTCTACAAGTGATTAACGTAAGCCGTGGGCAGTGAATAGTACTATTAGTCTGACAAACCCAGGTCGCGCCCGACAGAAAGGTCGGCAACCAAGTCTGCACGTGTCCTAATTTGGTTGTGTTGTTAGGCATAACTGCTAAGGGGCGTTGAACTGCACATGACGCAGTTGATGGGCTGGGAGTATCTTGATGACACGGTCCGGTTGCCGGGAGTGTCTGGGATGACACGGCCCGGGGTAAAACATTCAGGTTTCACTTGTGTCCTCGTGTAATTCCATCTGCGAATATGACTATGACCGTCATTGTGATTATGACCAGTGCAATTAAACTTGTTAACACATATTGTTACACAGGAATTTAAACCAGTGGAACTCACGCAGCGTTTAGCTGACCCTTTTAAAACTAACATTGCATTTCAGGTAAAACTAAAGAGGAGTAAGGAACGTGCGTGTGGATGGCTTTAGTAGTGAATTGTAGTAGAATAAGAGCTATGATAGCTCGTAGTACTGTACTCGAACTTATGGTGTGTAATATGATACTGGTAGTATGTTGTAACCGAGGTTCTCTCTGTTTATGATATCATGTTTTTAAACTATGGAGAATTACCATGTGTCTGCCGCACCCTGCATTTGTCTTCCGCTGCGAGTCGGGGTATGACAACTGATTACGGTTGAGTTGTTGCCGTTCAGAAGAATAGATTGGGATTTAATGGATAGGTTGGGGAGCAAGAGTGGTGAGCAGTTATTAGGTCCAAGGCTTAGAAGAGTTTTGGATTGTTGTGCGAGGCAATACAAGGAGATCACTCTTGAATTCCATTCCACTTTCGACTACAAGCATGGAAAGTTTGATAATAAGGAAGCAATAGTCTTCGCCTTGGGTAAGCAATCTTACATGATGACTATTCCGGAGTTTGCTATCGCTACCCAGTTTTACACACCTCAAGAAGTACAGTCTGCTGAGTTTCGTCATTTTTTGCAAGGGGTGTCTAAGAAGAGGCTTCCGAATTTTGTTCAGGTTGATGAGTTAGTTAGATTTTGGAGTACGATATTATCGGTTCCTTATTCCACTGCTTTGGTTACTAGTGACATCGTGGATCCGGTTTATCGGTTTATCCACAAGATCTTGGCAGCTACATTGGTTGGTGGAGCAAAGGCCGGTAAACTTGGCTACTGTTTTTTGCGTGGTCGATGAAGAGGTTATGGAGAGGAGGTGCAGGAGCGCGTATTTACTGTGGCCCGTATGTTACATGGTTGGCTGAGAGTCTCGAGGTGTTTAACAGGTATCCAGCAAATAGGATGAGAGAGGGGCCAGACCCCTGTTTGGTGAGTGATCGTGATTTGCAGGCTGATAATATTCTTACGTATGAGGAGCCGATTAGTTGGACAGGAGTTCGTCAGTGTCCTCAGGTTCATCCCCCACCAGGTTCGGATGCAGAGGCAGCCATGCAGGGGGCTATTCCTTTTCGATATCAGAGACCCCGCACTAGGCATGAGATTCCAGCGCCTCAGTATCCTCTTAGGCAGCCACGACCCGACCCACTTACCTTAGACTCTTTGTATGATCGGATGGAGACCGGGTTTGGTGATTTGTGTGGATATGTGGACGAGCAGTTTGGGGGTGTTAGGCAGGTTATGATGGAGAGTCGTAGGATGCATGAGCAGGGCCAGCAGAGGTTGGAGGATGGTATGAGATTCATGATGGAGGGCATGTGGGGTTCCCCCGTTCTTTAGGCAGCCACAGGTAGGGCCGAGTGGCATGAAAGGGGTTGAGCCTTATCGGGTTTATGAGCAAGGATCGGAGGAGTCAGATGGCGATGACGAGTGATGGCAGACAGCAGCTGAAGTTTGAAGTAGTATCTTTTATTATTTTTCTTTTATGTTGTTTTTATCTAATCCCGTCTGTACCCCTAATTTTGGATACTTTGATATTTGGTTGGTTGGGTTGGGGTAGTTGATTTGGTTGATACTTGGATGTTTGAATGGTATGTTTGAGACACTATGATCTATCGTATGGTATGCTTTTGTTTTTTTATGATTATTGTTGATAGGTGTTTATTTTTGCCACTTCCGTTCGCATGTCCGAGAGTTAGGAATTGTTTGCTGAGCGTGTTCGGATTGGAGGGCGTATGTGGAATAGACTGGCACATTGACAGTCTCGCATATATTCAGCTAAGTCGTTTCCACTTGTAAATATTTATTTACTTTGTTTATCTAGTTTTTAGTTTTGTTTGTTTTGATAGGTAGTTTGAGTCGTGTCTCGTCTTTGCATTAGGGACAATACAATCTTTAAGTGTGGGGATGTGATACATAGTTTTTAGTTTAGCTTGAGTCATGAAAAACAAAAAGAAAAAAATTTAAAATTTAAAAAAAATTGAAAAAAATGAGAAAATGTCTTTTGAATGAAGAAGTTTGCAAAACAAGACGGAAAATGATAGAAAAGATGGGTTGTTATTCGGGTTCAAATAATGAAAATATGATATAGAATTAGTCGAGCTTGTGTCTAGTTTGAGATATGTGAATAGGCCCGACTCGGTTCTAGGTTCCTTTGATCTTAATATACCTTAATTGTCGATTTGCTAGTGGGTACTCATCTAGGAAAAATGGGAAGTTGAAACCGCCAATAATAGTATAAGGAATGTCGTTATAAGCCAAAATTTTTAGATTTTTAAAATGCAGGCCTACGTAATCTTCCTTGGGGATAGTGACTCTGACGTAGAATGCCTCTGGGATGCGTGAAATCAAAACTGCATAAAAATTACCGACGCTCACGTTGTCGTTCTCGGGGATGGTGACTCTGGTTGAGCCAGCCTCTGGGTTAGGTAAAGCAACGTCTAAGCTCAAACGAAAAAAAAGAGAAAAGCAAAAGAAAAAATTGGTTTTAATTCTCTTAATTTTGGTATAAAACGGTTAGGAATTGGTCCAGTGATTGTTCCTTTTGTTCTATAAGCTTGAGGCGGAATTAGACAGACTGTGGCTTCTAGTGTGAGACCCTAGGTAGATTGACAGCACTTGAACTAAATTTGCATGATAAGGGCTTGGAACCGGGTTCGGGTTTAAAAGGACAAATATATTTGCAACCGTGGCTAACACAAATTTTGACTTTAACAAGTATGAATAGCTTTTGACCCGAGTAGTTACTTATCTCTGATTCCGTTTGCATAGTTTTTTTTTCGAGGACGAAAAAAGAGTAAGTGTGGCATATTTGATGTATTGCAAAATACATCGGTTATTCGTGTATAGTCTGTATAGATTTTCGTTAGTTTTAGTGTCGTTTCAGTTAGAATGTGCATACTATTGATCCAATTGCGTTTTGCAGGACTTGTGAGATTAAAACAACTGGAAAGTGTAGAAATTGAGTTAAAACACGAAGTGGTCAAGTCTTGGAGCGAGTTGGAGAGTTGGGGTGCTGAAAACAAGTTTGAATTCTGGAAAAACGCCCTTTGGCAGGCCGCGGTCATCCAAACTAGTGCCTCTCGCGGGGTGCGAGAGGTTGGTTAAAAGGCTGACGTCATTATGGCGGTCGCGGGCCACGACATCATTGGTTAATCCTCTCGCGGGGGGCGAGAGGGTTGTATCTGTAGAAAAATTCGAGTTGTTGCAGGGTTTTGAATGGAATCATATAAAAACTCAATCTTGAATCATTAAAAAACCTAAGTTACAAATTGATGCAAGTCTGGGCGATTTTGAGAGAACAAAGCAGAGGTTTTCAAGCATTCGGAGCTACGGGATTGAAGACTAAAGTCGGAGAAGCATTCGGTTCGCATTCGTGACGATTCGGGTGTCTTTACTTTCGCTTCTTTCTTGTTTACTATGTTTGGATTATTTGATTATTCTTTGTTATTGATGACTTTCATGACTATAGTCCTAAACCTTTTAACTACCTAGATTAGATGATAGTTTGATAAAGTTTTGATTTTTACCATGGATTTATGATTTATGAGGATTTGTTTATAAGTTGTAAATGTTTCGTTCTATCAATTGGGTGTGTTTGTGTATTTGATAGTGTTTGATTATTATTTATTGCTTTACATGAATCTTGGTGATGGTCTATATCACATAATAGAGTCATGTTAGGTACTAGGTTTTGGTGACTGTCAATATCACCGAATAAATCTAGCATCTTTAGGGATGAATACGTAATAGAACTTAAAAATAATAATTGGTAATCTTATAAAATCAAGTGCTCTACTAATCGTCAATAGCTGCAAGGTGCGAGGTTATTGCTAGGTCTAAGTCATTAAGCCGAAAGGTAGGAGCTTTCTAGGAAGTAAACCCATTGGCTATTGTCTACTAAGTCCAATTGAGAAAACGAATCTATCCTTGGTTTATATCTCGCAAGAGAGTAAGCCTTGTAGGATACTTTTATAAACCCATTAGGTGTCTTGCAAGAGAGTCTAATAACCGGTAAACTCAACAACCTCGAGGGGGCTATAGCGTGCTCTTGATAAGGGTTAGGGGTCCTATTAGATACCCCGAGAGGTGAGAACACCAAGAGCGCGGTTCCTCATTAATCAACGTCCAGGTAAAAGTCATTACTAAAATCAAACAGGATTCTAGTCTAGGTAGTCTTTCCATCGTCTGAGTAAAACCCAGTTCAATTCATACTCTTTAGTTAACTTAGTTAATCTTAGTTAGTTTGCTTTCTTAGGAATTGTTAAGCCCCCCCCCCCCTCATCAAACAAACAAATATTCTAGTCCGTGTCCGTCAGAGTCTAAATAGAGTAGTTACCTTAATCAATAGAGTCTCGTGGGTTCGATATCCGCACTTACTTAGCTTTACTAGAGTCGATCGGTTCACTTGCAGGTTAGTAGTTTAGTCGAGTTTAGAGAGTCTAGAGTATTACTTTGAGTCTAGATTTAGGTTAATTTTAGTTATTTTTATTAAACTACTTTTAGCACATCACCTTCCGGTTACTACGCGTCCCAAATCCGAGAAATAGTCGAGACTCTGGTGAGATTGAAAATCGTTGAGTGGGACGAGTTTTCAAGGTTCGGATTTCACCCCTAACTTGATAACTTTGAATCCCTGATTGTGGTTTCCTTCCCGGACCCATCAGGAGGTTTCCACCAGATAGAATGGGAAATTTCCGTTAAGATGTGGATATCACTCCTAACTTAACTGATAATTTCGTGCAAATGAGAATGCGCAGAGCGAGTGATTCGTCGAGAGTTCGCGGTTTCCACACCTAATCTCGATTAATCGACTCGTTGGTGATGTACAAGTATCTTTGTGACTCCGTTTGTTGTGCCCAAGTCTTAGTAAAGACTTCGCATAGTATTTTAAGTCCAATGATAATGTTTTAATCAGATAAGCAATGAATAAGCACATAGTTTCCTACTATAGACTAGGCAATTCACCTAATTCCCTATAGTTATGGCTTTGAAACCAATCTGTCACACCCCAACCGATGGCGGAATCATCGGGGCGCGGCACTAAGCGAATCGGATTGCTCAAGAGAATCCATAACAATTACTATATGACAATATTTAACAAGGTTCAATTTCCCATAAAACTAAACAAATATTCATACAATAAATAAATCCAAATTTCTCAAACAATAAAATAAAGTAAACAACTTGATTAAGCGTGTATATAGAGAGTCCTAATCTTGATTCGATATAACCTGCGTTTAACCTGCAACATACGTTAAAATAATGTCAACACAAAAATGTATTGACGAGCATACAGGTTTTGATATAATAGCATAATAGAGAAAAGCGTCGCGAATTTCCACATACATAAACATGATTCACATAACATATAAACTAAACAAGACAAATTTCACATGTTAAGCTCTCAAGAAGGCTGGTTAGCGCGATGTGTCCTTCCTAGCTAGACCCCGTTGGGTGTTAGCCAAACTATAGTACCATGCTAGCTAAGGTGGAGTTAACGAAAAAGTTTCCCAGTGTATATGTTTCTATCCTCACGTATAAATATGTATAACAGACATTCGCGTGTGATAAATCGGTTTAGTTTGTGTTGTGTACTTTTAATATGAACGTATGTTACACCCAAAAAGTGCGTTAAAGCGAAAAGGGGTCAAGTATACTCACAGTTCGTGCTTAGCAAGTAAACACAATCTGCTTAAGGATTGCAGGGAGCGCCGGAACAGCCTGTAAGCGAGAACAGAATTGCATCAGTCCTCCGAAGTACTCAAACGGTCGAAACTGTGTGCAGAGAGGTAACAAAACACTTCGCGCGAAGTTGCATTCGAGCGAAGTTGCACTTCGAGCGAAGTTATACTTGGCTGGTGACAACTTCGGGCGAACTTGTCATTTTTGGGGTGAAGTTGCGCTTCGAGCGAAGTTGTACTTGGCTGGTGACAACTTCGAGCGAACTTGTCCTTTTTGGGGTGAAGTTGCCATATTTGGTGTCCGAAATCGTGTGTTTCGCGTCTTTTGCTAAGGAAATCGAGTGTCCAACCTTCCTACCATGAGCTACTGAGCAAACCATAGGCTGGATAGATCTTTTAGAGCGAGTTTTAGTTATTTTACAGGAACATGAGCTAATCCGCGCGAACTTGTCAGTTCATACGAGTTAGTCCAATTCGTGCGAAGTGACTGTATCGTCCTTGTGCTTCCGGATCTCAGTTTCCGCTAGACGTAAATTCGAATCCATTTCAAGTATATTGTTGACAATGTCTCGTTCCACTACTTAGTGAACGAAACATACATCATCTAGTCCATTTTTGGTGTAAAACTCAATGCTTTAAACAGTTTTTCTCAGATCTAGCACTTGGTGAGTCGAAATCATCAAGATTTCTAGCTTGGAAAGCTAATGCTAAGTCCCATATATACCCGTTTAAGTGTAGATCTAAGCTAAAATAAGAAGTTTTTATAGAAAAAGATGAAGATTTTTATAAACAGAGAAGTTTTGATGAAAACGAAGGTAATCCTTGTGTAAAATTGTAGTGGAGAACGTTGTGGTTTGCATAAAACGAGTTGATTCTTACTTGGAAATCATAGAAATTCGGTTTTGGGAGCTCTGGAGCGAAGTGGCAGCAAGGGGTGAATGAATGGAGGTGTTGGGTATATACAGGTGAGGAGGAAATAAGGTGGCAGGGAATAAGTTCGGGCGAACTTGGCACAAGTTCGGGCGAACTTGGCACAAGTTCGAGCGAAGTTGGCCTTTTGGTTAGGTTTTGTTTCCCATTTGTTCGTTGGTTGCTTGTTCGATGGTTTATTTGGATTAGATAGTTATGTTAAGCGTTTTCGCGAGGCGATAAGCGTAATAAGCGTTTAAATTAAATTAAATCAAATAAATAAGCGAGATAGTATGCATCTTAGTTCCCAAGTCTTGCGAGAGTCGCGTTGTTGTTTAAGCGAGCAGATAGTCTTGAAAACATCATGCAAAGTTTATAGTATTTAGCGAGTGCGTTGTAAGCGTAAGCGTTGTGAGGTACGATGTAGTTTGTTGAATTAAGCGACGTACTGCGAAAATATGCGATGTAGCGTAGTAAGCGATATAGTTTATATTATGATCTGAATCTCTGGCGTTAGGCGTAACGAGAGTAACGAGCTGCGAAAAAGCGGGTTGTTACAAATATAAATAACCGACCCATCGCTTATTTCAGTTTTCGGTTATTTCGGTTTGGTTTTTTCGGTTATTTCGGTTGCAGTTTGATTATTTCGATTTTATGCTCACCCAACGTTATTTAGTTTTGGATTTTTTTATAGTTTACTTGCTCATACTCTCACTAATAATATTAGTATATTACCTTTTTTCCAGGTGTGACACTTAGAATTCTCACCTCATAGAGATAAAGACACATTTGCATCATATATTTGGTAACGTTAGGCACCATTTTTGTTCGGTGTGACACTTAGAATCCTCACCTTACAGAGATAAAGAGACACCTTGGCATCACATATTGGTATCATTAGGCCACACTGGGACAAGGCCTTTTGTAATAATTAGATTTTGAAAAGCAACTTGACAAGCATTACATCAAATTTATTATGAAAAATATTATATTTATCATGAAAAACACCAATGATTCTGTTCAATTCAAATGGGCATGAATTAGGGGTGTTCAGAAAAAATAGTAACCAAATAAAAACCATAAACCGAACCGTAATCGTAACCAAATAAATGGATCCGAATAACAAATTCGGTTTTTGGTTTGGTTTCTAACATAAAACGAATTGTGAGTATGCTTTTTGGTTCGGTTTATGGATGCATATTTTATTTTATTTGGTTTATTCGGTTTATTTGGATAATCGAATAAACAGTTTAAATTAATTAATTATTAAATAAAAATAATAATATTTTATAAATCATATACAATTAATTAGCCCAAATTAATTAATTTTTATGCAGCCCAAAATACTAAATGTAAATCTAAAAGCCCAACTCAAAACCACTCATTTTAAAAATAATAGACTTGTTAACTATTTATAGTTTCTATGATCTATGTTTGAAGCTTTAACTTTGTGGTTGGGTCTACGGCTACTTTATGGATGTGTTTGTTTTATTTCGCAATGAAGCTTTCTTGTATTCATATATTGTTAGGTGTAAATTAGTTGCGATGTTCGGAAGTTGGAAAACAAACATAAATATAAATTAGGAAAAAAAGTACTTAGATACAATTTGGTTAGATTTGGTTTATTTGGTTTCTAACCGAAACCAAACCGAATTGAATTTGGTTTGGTTTGGATCGGTTTGCATATTCCTTAATTGGTTTGGTTTTTGGTTTAGGATACAAAATTTTGAAAACCGAATAAACCGAACCAAATAAACCATAAACCGAACCGATGAACACCTCTAGCATGAGTAGTCTCTGAATTGGTTTCCATTAAATACGTATAAAAAGTATTTTTTATTGCCTGGCAAAAAAAATAAACAAATATCCCTAGTTAGTTATAAAAAAAATAGTATTATTATCCACACTTTATAGCGAGAGTTTAAGTTGGTTATTGATAGTAATTGTTTTTAGCATTTTAGGTATTGTAGGTGATGGTTTTTACATTTCATATGTGGCAAACCAGAAGTCTAGTAGAGGTCATCATGCATTGCAGTGGACATTCGGTCGATATCGGTTCTTACGTACGCATCATTATCATCATCATCATCATCATACTCAGTAAATCCCACCAATAGCAAAGTTAATGTATGGTCTGAGGAGAGTAAGATGTAGATTGCCTTACCTCTACCCCATAGGAATAGAGAGACTACTTCCAGTGAGACCCCCGGCTCGATAGTAATAAATAATTATTAGGAATGCACATACTGGTTTTAAAGGTAAATAGACCTAAAATACTAACTACACGAGTAAACAGACAAACATACATATCATTAGCATCGTATAGTTCATGTAAGTTATCAAGTATCAATATGTGGACACGATGACTCTTAACAGTAGGTTTATCTACTAATATGTAATTTACAAAATATTTAAACTTAAAGATTAACTAAAAACAAAGAACGCAACTGAAAGTTGTAGAAAGAAATCAAAGGTTAAAAGACTATAACCATCCAGACTCTAATCAACGAAGAATGATTGACATGATATATATATATAGAACTACTTCAAGAACTAACTTGATAATAACGTACGAAGTGCTAAGATGGATTAATACCGACTAAGATTAATCCTGCCAATCAGAGTTAAAATTTATAGACATACCTCAAGATCTATTTGAGTAAAGCTAGAATTGTTATGGACTTTATAATTTAGGGTATCTAGATTGGGTTCAAGATTGAATTACGAACATAGGGAGATATGAACAAATCAAGGTCAATCATATGGAAAACTCTAACTAGTTTCCAGATCCTTTTATTTAGATCCTTCCTGGAGGTAGCCTATATGTTTTACCAATTATCTATTACCGATTAAGGTTTCAAGCCATAAGTTAACGGATGTCAATATAACCCATAGAATATACTGAATCTAACATGCATAACCTCATAGAAAGATCGATTCAACCACATAACCAAACATCACAGTCAACACGCAACATATACCCATACACATCATAAGATTAAATCCATAAAAAACTACTGAAATTGTACTAAATAAACAAATCAAACATCAAAATAGGGCAATTATAAAGATGGTTAGCCGGATATGATGAATAAAAGTAAAATTGATACTAAAAACATCATCATATACAAGTTCAGATATAAGAAAACAGTAAATGTAGGAACGTCCACGATTAGCACGGAACCTAAATTTGTTATCTATTGTCCGATTAGGCGGAAACTAATGACAAGTTAACCAAATAACAAGAATTATTCATTTAAATGTTGTTTTCATTGATCTAAAGTTCAATACATTCGAGAACCGGATCCGACAGAGCTTCGCCGTCTCTATACCAAAATCTCTCCACTTACAAATGAAATCCTAAGGCACCTATTTATAGACTTGTAAGTTCGCTAGAGATGACTGAAGTTCGGGCGAACTTGACTTAGTCAAGTTCGGCCGAACTTGACATCTACATAACCTTCTCAAGCGAACTTAGCCTAGAACTCACATAAATACACCCCGTTTCTAACAGATTAAGCCCTATTCACTCAGACTCGATACATAATGACGTAGGCAACATACATATGCACCAACAGACTCCCCCTTGGGTGTTGCCGCAGTCATTGTCTTTAAAAATCTTCTGAGTCTTTCGATCTTTAGTTCTTGTATAAACTTTAACATCTTGATCTTTATATCCTCTTCCTTTTTCTTGAGCTTTTGTCTTGATAAAACTCCTTAAACCAACATGCTCCCCCTAGCTTTAAGCTTTACCTTCATACTTCCTTTGCTTTGGTCTTTAGACTTCAAACTCCCCTAGCTTTGAGCTTTCTGAAATCTTTGATTTTTGCTTTATCAACTCCCCCTCAATCTTTGATTCCTGTCTAAATACTTTCTGACATTCAAATAAGCATTCAGATTCAAAATTCTGTTATAAAACTTCAAAGTTTGAATCTTCTTTTTAATCTTTTTCAAATCTTAGTTATTCAAGTTCAATTTAATGACCTTGAATACTTTTAACATTTAAGAATTTGTCATTTTGAAAAATTTTCAATTATGAAATCCACTTGGTTGATCAAATCCGAATTAATGACTTTGATTAACCATGGCAACTGAGTCCAAGTTAATGACCTCAATCTGACCCGTAATGAACAAACTGATGTTTTCTTCAAATTTTAAAGTTTCAATTTAATGAACTTTTTATGAACATTTTTTCAGCACCTTACCAGACTTCGATAATCTGTTCTCCAACATTGGCTCATTGAAAACTAATGTAGAAATAAAATCTTTTTGAATTTTAGAAAATTTATGCTAAAACACACTGAAAATCTTTTTGATTTTTATCTTGTAATGCAATTAAGAAAGTAAACTATGTACAAACATATTTACAGACATATTTTTGTGAATTCGTGTCTAAGGATCATATCAGTTGATTGAGACATATCACCAGTACCGTTGACCTTTTTGAAGACTTTAAGTTTTAAACTCGTTTACCTAGATTGTCGATATGATTGTTCCACTTATACTTTACCACATTTCTCAATTGTTCGAAGATATGTTAAGATATGATTTATGAAACTTGACTTAACTGTGTTTCCCACTTTTTGAATATACTCCCGAATCCAGAATCCCTAGATTTCGTCTTACAGGTGAATATGTTATTGATATCTGTCATTAGGTTAATGCGAGACCTTGAGAGCTCATGTTAGTACTATCGTACAGACAAAGAGATGAAGGCTCGTCTTTAAGGTGTGTTCCACTTAAGGAATCTTTTAAGCATTGCAAATGATTAGATCTTTCGATTCTTTTCAAGTTTTGCATGCTATTTGGGTTTTTTTTAGCAAAACCATTATAGAAGTTCTAGGCAATTGCTTCCGCAAAATCAGAAGAACTTGTATAATACCTCAGATATCAACTATCTATAAAGACCTCGTATCTCATAATCAGGCAACCCTTCAATCGAAATTTCGAAGTACTAAGTCCATATATTCAAGATATGTTAATCCACAAAATTAAGCAGTTGCGAAATTTAGTTTATATCCCGAAAACAATTTACTGAACGTTTAAAGCCTATCGACACATCCACAGTAAGACTCGTTTATCACTTTTAAACTTTACAATTCTTTAGCATGCCGTGATAGTCCATGATGTACTATCATTTCATTTTTGACACAAAATTCTTTTTGTCTTTTTCGATGTTTTTGTTCATTTTGAATTTTTAATGTTTTTGAATTTTTAACTTTTTCATATGTTTTTTATTTTTCTAAAAAATTTTCAAATTTTCTTACTCTTCCTAAAATCAAAAACATATTTTTGGATTTTAGGTTTTAAGAAATTCTTCTAAAAAATGTAACAAACCAATGAGGATCCCGAGAACTCGTTGTCCGATCTTTTTTCATTTTATGCATCATCACCTGTCAACAGAACAAACCATTAAACTTTATTAACACGAATTTTCAAATGCTTTTGATATAACAATCAGTGTTCTGTTTAACGGTGTGGATTTGCACAAAATATATCTTTTCAACCACTTTTTTTCGAAATGAGATTATGACATTCTAGATAAGTTAAATACTCAAGAAGCTCCATTATCCAGATTTGACTTTGACAAGCGGATCTTTGGAACTCCTGCACACAAAGCAACTATTTGAATAAGGAAACCCAAACCTTTTTGGTTTTGGGTTTGACATGATAAGCATCATAACCATATTCTAACTCTTCATCGTATTCAAAATCATCATCAAACATTTCATCCAATGTCGATTCTGAAAACGTTTTGACTTTTTCCTTCTTTGTCTGTTTAACTACTGAATCGGTTGATTTGACATTTTCAGTTTTATCAGCAACAGACTTTGAATTTTCTGATGATGAAAGCCTTTTCTTAGCAACCCAGGATTGTAGCTTGCTTCTCGCTTTCTTGATATAAAACCTAGAATCTTTGTTTTCATTTAATTTTGAAGTTTCACCTTGTTCAAATGTTGAATTTTCAAACTTTAATCCAGTTTTAGGTTTTACTTCGCATATAGATTCATAGTTTCTATTTGACATTGTATCTGAATTCACAATCTCTGGTTGTTTTTGCTTTTCATCTTTTGACAAAGTTTTTCTTCATGGAAACACAGGCTTTAGATTCAGACACTTGCGAATGACCAACAGTATTGCATTTAAAGCAAGTCCGATTATCAGAAGCATGTCCACTAGTGGGTTTTACTCCACTTGTGGACTTAGTCTTAGCCTTGTCCCGAAGTTCTTTCTCTTTCTTGAATTCATCATTTGATTTCTTACCAATCATACCTTCTTCTTGAACCGTGCTTGTTCCGTACACAAATTTTATGTTTTTACCTTTGTATTCTTGGAACATTGCTTTCTATTTCTTCTTCTGTTCTTCTTCTTCAACCTCCAAACCTAAACCTGCTCTCCTGTGCTCAGGAAAATCACCACCAAACTTTTGATAATTGTTAGCATTCCGTTTGGGTTTCGAGTAAATCTTTTCTTGTTTTTTTCTCAAGATCATCTGATGAAATTTCTACAAGTTTGAAAAATTTGTCAAGTTGATCTTCTCTCACGTTCCGAATCGGAAAACTATCATCAAAATATAATCTATCAGATTCCTTAATCTTCTACATAACAACATTAGGATCATCACTTATATCATGTTCTGATGATGAATCATCATCTTCATATTGTGATTCCGAGTTGTTAGAACTTGAATTGGCGCTTTCAGAGCTGCCTTCATCAGAATCATTTCCTAGAACACTTTTAACCACATTTTTAAGCACCGCTTCATTGTCATCATTTGATTTCGTAAAGCCTACATCAATGTTCTCAGGCAATTTATTTTTCTTTTCTAACAAAATAAGTAAATTAAATGCCTTTTCAATCTCATCATCTTTCTTGCATGAATAACTTGCAAGAAGTGGTGGAGGAACACTTCCGTATTCTTTACGCTTTGATTTATCACCATTTCCACCTATTTAATCGTAGGTAAAATGTGATCAATGACATACGCGTTTGTGGTATAGCTCTTTAGAAGCTGTCTTACCCGTTCCGTTTCAATTTTCATGCCGTGAAGCTCACGCTTTGTCTCAGCAATGGTGTTAATGTACATGTTAATTGCCTTTTGTTTCTCAATTACTGTAGCATTTAACATTTTTACATTAGCGTTAAGCTCACTATTAGCATGTTCAACATATTTATATTTGCTTGATATTTTGTCATAAGCTTCTTTTATGGTTCTGTAATCATAACGAAAGTTTTCGTTGTGTACAGTCAAGTCTCTTATGACTTTGACTTTATCAAGACATGGTTCACAAGGATTTGTGCACTTTGTGCAAGGTTTTTCAACCTCCACAACTTTCACAACTTCCTTTTCAGACATTTTTACCTCAGCTTTTACCTTTTCTGCCTCTGATTTCAAAGCTTCTTGCCTTTGCATTTCAAGATAAGCTAACTCTTCTTCCTCAGCACTTTGCCTATATCCTTCCAGAATGGCATTTTCCAAAGCAGCATCAACATATGATGTTTCAGATTCATCCACTAACTCTGCTATCACAGCAACACCAGTTTTTTTTCCGATGTATCTGTTCCAGTCGAAACCATCTTCTTCATGATTGACAACAAGAGCTTGTTCAGCTTTCTTTGCAGTTTTATCTTCTACTTCGACTTGTGTTCTTTTTGGATATGGCTTGTATTGAAGAGCTTTCTTGTAAAATTCATTGTTGCTGCCGAAAGGATTTTGATTTCCACTTGCTTCTTGATTGCTGCATTCTCGTTTGAAGTGTCATTTTTGTCGACACCTGAAGCATGTGACTTTAGACTTGTCAAATCCAAGCTTGTTATTTGAATTACCAATGTCCCTTCCAGTGAGCGCCACAAATTTGGAAACTCTTCTGATAATGGATGCCAAACTCCATTTAATATCCATCAGCTCCAATTCTTCTTAATCCACCTGATCATAATCTTCGGCGGTCATCTCTGGATTACCAATCTTTCTAGCAACGAGACTTTCATATGATTCGAGAACGATAGCAAGAAGTGCTATGTGCTATTTAGCAACCTTTTCAGGAAATACATTCTTCAAATCAACTGCTATGTTGCACTGGAAAACATTTGAATCAGAACTAACTTGATTTGTCAAATTTGGAATGATGAGTTTGAACTTGCACTTGTATATCTAGAATATGGAGAACTTTGACTTGGAGAAGAATTTGTATTTGCACTAAATGTTGTTTGAATTTTCGGACTTTGAATCAGAGTATCTGGAATACCTCCTTTGTAATAGACACCGACATCTTGAACAACATTAGCATTCTTTGATTTTGCAATCTTCATTAACTCCATTTCATGACCTTCCAATTTGTCGATGAAGGATGACAACTTGAAATGTCTCCAAGATGGACTATTCTTTAGAATCGTCAGATAAGTTGTCCATTCTCCTTCTGGAAGTGCATCGGCCAACTTCTCGATTTGTTCTTCATTAGACCTTTTGATATCATGTCTTTGCATCTGGACCATGAGGTGACAATATCTATCGATCATCTGCTTCATTGTTTCTCCTTTGATCATGTGAAGATCTCAAATTCTTTCTTGATTAAAGCCTTTTTGCTTTTGATCATTTCATCACTTCCTTTGATTTTTTCACAAAGATAATGCCATAATTCTTGCGAAGTATCATATTCTGGTAATAATATCAAGATATCTTCCTTTACTGATTGTTGTATCAAGCTGATCATTTTCTTCTCAGCAACATAGTATCTTTGTCAGTATTTGAAAATTTGTTCAGTGGAAGATCTTGATCACGTTCATCCTTTGGCCATTTGTAACCATCCTCAACTGCAACCCAGCTGTTGAAATGATTCACTTGTATCCAATTTACAAACTTTTCTTTCCATCCTTCAAATTCATCCATGTTCATTAGCTTTGGCGGTTTCGACGTAGTACCCATTTCGTTGTCAATATTCATCTGGTTCGCCGCAAGAACATTAGCGTTTGATGAAGAAGCCATTTGAGATACGAACACATTGTGGAAATCTTCGATTTTGACAATCCGAAGACTTATCTGATAATACGATAAAAACACTCAAAATTTGATTAGAAACAGACAAGTTCGGTCGAACTTGTGTGAAAACAGGTTTTGATATCAGATTTTCACAAGTTCGGTCGAACTTATATGAAAAAGTTCAAATTTTATTACACAACCTCAAGTTCGGTCGAACTTGATATAGATCTGAGAAAAACTTTTTACTTCCAGCGGACTTGTGAAAGGGTTTTAAGAAACACAGTAAGTTCGGTCGAACTTAGATAATCTCTAAAGAATATGTTCAAGTTCGGTCGAACTTGTGACACAAATTCAATGAAATTTGATCAAGTTCAGTCGAACTTGATCAAAAATATTGAAAATTTCTTCAAGTTCGAGCGAAGTTATCACAATTTCTTGAAAAATCTATCAAGTTCGGTCGAACTTGATTAAAAACACTGAAGTTTTACTCAAGTTTGGTCGAACTTGATGTTGAGTTCGGCTGAAACTTGTTTCCAAAACATGGTTTTTTTCAACTTTTTTATCAATTCGGTTGGATTTGATGTCCAAACTCTCAGGGGTTTATCTATGTGTATTTTACATGACATATTCACTTTTTTCTGATTTTGTCCATGAAATCATCAAGTATTTGAAAAAGTTAAGAAAAATGATAGAATGGAGATGAAATAGAGAGATTCTTGTCTTGATTCCAGCAAATTTAGGTATCCAGGCTCTGATACCACTTGTAGGAACATCCACGATTAGCACGGGAACCTAAATTTGTTATCTATTGTCCGATTAGGCGGAAACTAATAACAAGTTAACCAAATAACAAGAATTATTCATTTAAATGTTGTTTTCATTGATCTAAAGTTCAATACATTCGAGAACCGGATCTGACAGAGCTTCGCCGTCTCTGTGCCAAAATCTCTCCACTTACAAATGAAATCCCAAGGTACCTATTTATAGACTTGTAAGTTCGCTGGAGATGACTGAAGTTCGGGCGAACTTGACTTAGTCAAGTTTGGCCGAACTTGACATCTACATAACCTTCTCAAGCGAACTTGGCCTAGAACTCACATAAATACACCTCGTTTCTAACAGATTAAGCCATATTCACTCAGACTCGATACATAATGACGTAGGCAACAGACATATGCACCAACAGTAAAGAAGTAACCTGATTCATACGAAGTTAGATCCTCGGTTCTCTCGTTTGTTCGTTTCTTTCTCCCTCTAAACAGCACTCTCATAGCCTTTTCAGTTGTTTCAACCGTTAAAATTCTCTCTTTATGGTTTCCCGTTGCATGGTATTAATACGTGTCGCTAGTTAGGGTTTCGACTAGAGTACAGTTCGTACTCTAGTAAGAGTGGTATGGGATGTACCTTCATTAATCTCGACCCACTAGGGTTTTGTTTTATCCCTCATGTGTCTCTTTATATCGGTGGTGGGGTACAATTCGTACTCCTTAAGTGTATATGTGTCGTACTCTAACATTCTTTTCTATCTTCTTCGTCCATCCTTACAAGATTCTCTATTACGTCTAAAGCTTCTTCTTTCGATTAAATACCTTATGATTCTTTAACAATTCATCAATAACTGATGTGTGCAAAGTGTATATATTATTTCGAAACAAGTTATAAAATGGAATCACTACTAAACCACACACAAACGGCAAGTGCACCGGTCGCAGTGTAATATATATGGTAAGACCGGATATTAATCCGTGGACACTATGGGCGAAATTTCGATACTTAACCTCGATAAAAAAACTAGCTAAATTTGATTTGGAATTTTGTGGATTTCTAATAACCTAATTATTTATAAAGCAGTAAATGGGAATTTCATACAGATAGCTCAAGATAGCAAACTGAACACAACAAGCATCAAACTACAAAAGCTGGATCTAGAAACGTATACGACGAGAAAGAACTACCTACGTATCGAATCCCTAAACTCATACAATGCTACCCTGACTACGTACGATGACTGAATACCCTAATTTACCCGATAAACCTCCCGCTATAGATGATAAACTGTGCAAGAAAGTGGGCAAAATGTGAAGTGCTAATATAAACTGGCTTGAGCTATCGATACCAAGTCCCACAAATATCAAATATATAACAACTAAGGTGTCACAATCCTCAATTTGTGAAGCAGGATAAACCTGAAGATTCAAATCCTAAGAAACCCTAGGCGCGAAGATATAAACAGATCCGAGCTATCGGTCACCCAATCTATCCAACAACGACTAGCTAATAACCTAGAAAACCTAATTCTCCTCTCGAATCACTAGGTAAGGATGCATGTGTCAATTAATTGATTTTAATTATTGATTAACTTGAATTATTTCTAATGTCAATATCCAAACCGAAAACCTAAAATTCACGATTCAAATTGATTTCTAAGTCTAGGTGATATTTCTATATGCCTAAACTGCTGAATTCAACAATCAATAATCAACACACTAATTTTAACATGCAATATCAAGATCAACTTCAAAGTAACTTCATGTAAATCACATAAAACAGTCAAACCCCGAGTCAAAATAACATCACAACATCTAGATCATCTCATCCTAAGTAGTTTAGAGGTTTAGCTACTCCTAATATTCAAGAACATAACTGGATCAAATATGAAAACAATGGAAATCATGATTCAAACCGAAAGAAATACGAAGAACAAAGGTTTAACGAACCTAATACGCTCCAAACATGAACCGAATGCTTCCAAGAACTTTGACCAGCTTCAAGATACTCCAAAATCGCTCCAAGGTCACCTAATGTCGTCTGAGTTGTCAGACCCCAACCAGTGGCGGAAACATAGGAGTGAGACGAAAACGAGATTACAAGAGACTTTATAACACTAATTGTGATAATATTTAAAGATCACAATTTCATTTCATTACTAAAAGCAAGGTACAATTGTTTGGAAACAAATATAACAACTTGAACAAGAAACAAAATACAACAAGAAGTACAGAATTTAAAATGGGTTTCTAGTCATCCTAGTAGTTCCGTTCAACGTCTCATTATCAAGTTCTAGCAATACGTATTATAGTACATGTCAACACATAACGTATGGGCGAACATATAAGTCTGATTACTAGAATAAGTATAAATGTTTTAAACAAATCCACATGGCATAATCGTAAACTAAGACTTAACATAAAAATACTAGCATGTGATGCATGGTGGAAACCGGTGTTCTTATATGTTTAAGCATATGTTTTTACGTAACTTTTAGTTTTGAATAGCCTACTTTTGATTGGAGTTGTGTTTTGCAGGGCTAGCGAAGTTTAAGGAGCTATTCGGGAGCTATATGGAGCATCGGGGAGCGAATGGGATCAACCGGGAAAGCGAAATGAAGAAAACGGAAAACAAGATTTGGACATAGCGTCGCCGATGCCAATATGGGCCGTCGGCGACGCCCCTTGGTTGTTCGCGTCGGCCAGAAACTCGCGTAGACAACTAAATAAGGCGTCAGCAAAAAATAGGTTTTCCAAGGGCCTTCTGCGATGCCCTGTTAGGCCGTCGGCAACACCCTCCAGAAAGTGCATTTGCTGATTTTCCTTGTTTTGCGTTTTTGGACGAATTAAAACCCAATCTGTTGGTCTTTTGAGGGGAGTTACGGATATTTTGAGTTTGGAACACCACTTTGGAGCCAAGAACACCCCAACCTTCAATCCCAATCCATCTTATTCACCTATCATCATCTGAATTCATCCTCCATCATTCCATTTGAACCCTAATCACCATCAATTCCATCATCCCACCAATCCATTCGTCATCACCACTCATCATAAACCCTAACCTTCATCAACATCACATTCAAGGCTTCAAGATGTTCAAGTTCCAGCTCTCATCATCCAGTTATCAATTTCTGTTTGTCATGAGCGGCTAATCCTCGAAGGTTTCACCCTGGTGTAGACTTTTGTAAGGTTTCTAGGGTTTACATTTGTTTAACATTTGGTTTGTGACAATTCAAATTGCATTTAATCATTTGATAATTGTCTTACATTTGTATTGTATTTGCGAATTGTCGAGTGAGTAATGTAATTTGACTTCTATATGTGTATTTATGCCTTGTCTTTTGATAGGATTTAGTTGTCCAAGGTAATGAAGTGCATTGTGGTCCGTTGTTTATAACGTCGATAGCAATTGGCACCTAAGCCTTGTGATTCTAATCCCGTTAATGAAGTAATTCGTTTAAATCAAAGTAAAACGTGTAGTAATCCTAGGCCCTTCAATTGTTGAACCGGGTGTGAACCTTGTTTCTTCAACATTGTTTTAGTCAGTTAAGTAAGTTTCCGTGCAATTATTTGAATGTAGTAGTTAAATAATCAAATCAAACTTGTCGGTTCATTCCGACACCTTTTCCAATAAACATTGAAATCATTTTCTTGGCAAGCTTCATAATTAGTGACAACACTTGTTTAAATCAATCGCATCCGATCGCAAACCACAAACTCATCATGGTTCGACCCCTTACTACCACTAACGCATTGTTAAGGGTAATTAGGGCTTATAAATATTATCTTTGACCGGGACGCGACACTCCGATCAGCATGCAACTTATAATTGTCAACCCAAAATTTCCCCCTAGCATAATCTTATCATAGCAACGATAAGACCGTTTTGTTTAACTTAACATGACCTCAAAAATACGGTCAATGTGTTAATCATATAGCGTTATACATGTTAAGGGAGGCTTGTATGAAGTTTTTGAAAAGTATAAAGCAAATAAGTATTCTAGCATGTATGAGTTTTAGTATCACGTATCAAGCATATATATTGGATTGTTTGTTTATAAGCATGTTTGTAAGTGTATGTGTGCGTTTTTAATAAGGAATAAGTATTGCACCCAAAAAGTGTCGAAAAGTAAAATGGGTCATGTACACTCACGGTTTTGAAAGTTTTTCAAAATAGCCGGGAGTCGACGTGTCGTTGAAATTAGAGCACCTAAGTTACCCTACATGGGGGAAATGAAGGTGCATGAGTATTCGGAATTTGAAGAGAGTTCGGATTCGAAATTAAGTATAAATGTATATGCACACGAAAATACATCTTGTCCAAATACTCGTTTGGACACTAAGTTTTCATGTGTTTTCATGGGTCATAACGTGCCCATTAGAATCACAAACGAGGAGTCCAGAACGAAGATAATATAACCTAATTTAATGACATCTAACCATAATTCGGTTAGTATCAAGAATTCTTTAACATATATTATATAGTATAGTTATAGTTATGTCTGTCATGTATTATCATGTAAGTCAAGCATAGAGGTAGGAAAATTTACATCCTATGAACCTCATTGAAGGGGTATAGTCCCAAAAACTTTGCGCCAAGCAAGGGAACCATACCCACTATTAACTGCCAAGGAAACCTGCGCAGACTTTTCTGCCAAAGAAAGACTTCACTAAACTCTGCGCCAGGTATCCAAAGAAGGAAAGGATCATTTAACTACCTTGCTTGTTCTCGCGCAGGTTCAAAGTTAACCTTGATTAATTTCCTTGGGTAATATTTCATTCCTAAACCTTGCGCAGACATTTGTACCAAAGAAGAAACTCAGCAGACGTTGTGCTAATTAGCAAAGAAGGGAAAAGATCATTTAGCTACCTTGCGCCGGCTCGCGTAAGGAAGATAGTTAATATTGAGATTCCCTGCCATTGTTGGTTCCCAGAAACCTTGCGCAACCAACATCACAACAGAGGAGGTTTACAACTCTCTGAACCAAGCATCTAAAAGGGAAAAGGATCATTTAACTACCTTGCGCCGCTCGCGCAAGGAAACAGTTAATCTTGAAGACTTTTCCTTAGCAAAGAATTTCTGTCCACAAGAAATATTGTAGAGGCAAAAGGAATCTTTTCTGTTGTAACAGAATGCACACGTGGCAACAGCACAATTGATCACAGCTGTATAATGTTCTAGAAGCATTTAATACCAATCGTGCAAGGCCACCTTTCGGTCGTAACCATATGACACGTGGCAGCATCTAGGGAGATTAGGGAAGATCATGGTGATAGCATGCTCACATCAATAAAATAAAGTGATCTCGTGGCGACACATGGCAATTCCCTAGCCTAAGATGAATAACCGATCCGTGTGCACTAACGGATGGTTAAAACTTAACGGAGCAACAAAAGATTCCGTTAGGTTTCCATCTCTCACTTTGGCGCCCAAACGCCGGCTATAAATAAGCTACTTGGAGTCCAAGAAAAAGGTATTCACTCTCACTTACTCTCTCTCTTACTTCACTTAAGCTTTTCTTCAAGTACCGATACTTATTCTCACGCTGGAGGGTGGTCACAGAGAGAACCCCCCTTTTCCCCGTGGCGAGGCTAACGGCGTTTATGTTTTGTAGGTATCATCGGAAGTAATTGAAATCTTCATCATTGTGAAACCAAACGAGGGATTAACCCTTTTATGCAAGAAACCAAACCTAGATCTAACCAGATTCTGATCTGTTAGGTCTACGTTTCTTCACTCATTGTAAGATTCACCAAAGCACAAAGTCACCAACATAGTTGATGACCCGGTGGTCATGAATAAAATGAAAATACAACTAAACTACTAGATTATCCAAGTAGCCAAATAAGAACAACTCGGGCGTGCCATGCCCAACATGGCAAATGTTGGAGGCGAGGCGGGGTTAACTTACTTTAATTTTAGGAAGCTACTTGGTATTCTTGCCACTAAAACAAGTAAGGTAATGGAACAAGTTTGTAGAGCCAAGGCTTTCATGGTTCACACTTACACATGCACAAGTCTTCCAACATTGAAGGTTGGAAGCTTGGATGGTTTCAATACTTAGAACATGTTGGGGCAGAATTTTAAAGAAGGTTTCAAGCTTGTTTCTTGGTGGAAATCAACCACAACACAAACCCATAACTATGATCTTAGTTGGGAGCTTGGTGGGTACAAGATTATTCCAAGTTTCTAACAAAATAACCAAGAAATAAGAATATGAATTTAAGTAGAATTTAAACACTACTTTGGACCTCAAATATGGTGAGGTTCCACCTTAGTTTGCCATGGCAAACTTGTGGAAACCTTCCTAGAGGTTATCCAAGTAGTTTAGAAGAAGAAAGTAAAAATAAATGTAGAAGAAAGTGAGTTGAAAGCTCACTTTAACACTTATAACTTTCTGCCAAGAACTTGAAGATTTGAGAGAAATAAGAGAGCTTGAGAGAGTTTAGAGAGCTTGTAAAGCGTGGAGGAGTTATGGAAGTGATGTATCTAGATTTGGGGATTATGGTTTGGGTTAAACGAAGGTTGGAAGGTGATTGGAGGAGAAGGGATGTGGAAAAAGGTGAATTTCACGTTTTTTTAAACATTCTGTCCGCCCAGATTCGTAGGCTATGGATTGTAGGTCGTAGGCTTCGAATTGGCATGTTTTAATTTTTTTGGCATCTTAAGAGATATATAAGTGTGTGAATATCAAGAATGTATATGATTATGATTCCGAATATAATTTAAACATCAAGTATAATTCGGTTTCGTATATAAAGCATGTATTCGAGATTAATTAAGTATCATGTATTTGTGTGTGATTAAGAATCTTAAGGGATATATAAGTGTGTGAATATCAAGAATGTATGTGAGTATGATTCTGAATATAATTTAAACATCAAGTATAATTTTGTTTCGTACATAAAGCACATATTCGAGATTGATTAAGTATCATGTATTTGTGCATAAACAAGTGTGAATAAAAATGCATTTCCATTATGATCAAAGTCCCGGATTACAAGTTTGGAAAAATGAAAACGAATTACGACACGATTACAAGTTTCCAAAGATAGAAATATAAATACACTTTCTAAATAAGAAAAGTATAGAAATGTGAAGCGTTACATGAGTTACGAACCTCCTCCAAACCCTTGCTCAATGCATGCTATTTATAATTTTCGAAACACGCACCACTTACGGACCATATCCAATAGCTTACGGTCCGTAAGCTTTTTAAAATCACAATTCGCACACAGGGTCTCTTAAGGACAGCATCCACATCCCTTACGGTCCATAAGAGGTTTGGAACAACACTTTGTTGCTTAAAACAACACTTTCTTCCACACTTGTCCGTGATTTCTCCGCCTAGATCATTTTCCTTCATTCTTGCTGCGAACTTGACTGGTTTTTCACCAAATCCTACAAATGCAAGTATTTACCGAATCAGTATCGATAATCTGGAAAACCGAATACAAACAACTAAAAATGTAGGAAATTTGATAAGAAAAATATGTATAATTCCAAGCATATCAATAACTATCTATTTTTTCAGATTTTTGGTAATTTATCCTAAATACGGATCTTTTTATACCGAATACCATGTGTCCTTTGTCACACCCCAATTGATGGCGGAAACATCGAGGTGAGCTGACGTAATAGATTGCTCAAAGACAACATAACACTAAATTTGCGACAATAAATTAAATTTCAAAATTTCATTTCCATATATTTTAATAGTACAATACATTGTTTGAAAGGAACATATGACAATTTGCAAGTTTTAAGACTAAAACATAAAGAAATGGAAAATTAATTTGGTGAGTATCTAATCCACCCTAAGTAGTTTTCTTGTAAACACATCATCAAACATTTCATGCAACATGTATACAAATATACGTCAACACAAATTATGTCGGTGAGTATACTAGTTTTTCTACATAACATAAGTATGAATAAAGTCTCAAACCCACATATTTAAAGTATACCAATCATGTAATCATACTATCATGCAATAGCTAAAAATCAACCAAAAGTTTCTACTAGCGTAACCTTATCACCGAAGTGAATAAGACCGTAAACATTGGATACCTAATAATGAGCCAACAAACGAGGTGGTGTCCTATAGCGCTATACATGTCAAAGGAGGCTTTGTAAAGTTAATGATAGATAGCAGGCATAAGATTGTTCTAGCATGTAAGATGAATTAGCATAGCAAGTAATCATGTTAAAGGTTTGAGTGTTTGCATAAGATTGATTGTATGTGTGATTGTACATGCTGCAACCCACATAGTGTTTAAAGTGTAAAATGGGTCAAGTATGAACTTACGGTTTGTGAAAATTTTCCACAAAGTATGAGCGAGCGATTTTGAAGGATGGAACACCGAAGTACCATAAACAGGTAAACAAAGGTGTATGAGTATTTGGACTTGGAGATTGGAACGTAAACGGAAGTTATAAATTTGAAATTACATAAAAAATTTATCACATTTTAGACAATTATTCGGAAAGCTATTATTTGCTTTTTATTCATGAGTCCTATTACCCTTTGGAAATTCGAACTAAGGAATCAAAGACTTCGGATTCTCCACCTTAACATAATATACAACCATGGCTTGGTTGATATCATACCTGAGTTTTTTGAGTATGTATTATATATGCTATATATTATTAGATATATTGTCAAGTATGTCAAGCATTATAGGTAGGATAAATCCATTAACTTCAAGAATTCACCAATGCACAAATCATCAAAATGGATTATTCGGATGGTCATGAATACAAGTATGAAGAACATAAATAAAATATTTAATTCACTAAGTAACCAAGTGAGGATAAACGAGTCCTTCCAACATAGTATGGTTGGAGACTTGGTGTAGTTTGTTCACTTTATTGTTTGGATGTTACTTAGAGCACTACAAAAATAAGACAAAAGGAGGTATATGACCTTAAAGTTGTCACACCCCAACCGATGGCGGAAACATCGGGGTTAGTGGCACTAGGCGACCAGATTGTCTCACGAGAAATTCCGTAACAATTATCCAACAACATTACTTAACGTTAACATCCCATGCTATTAAACATAACATTTCAAACAACCATTACAGAAATTATGATTTTCTCATAAAAACAACATGGTTCGATATCCCCTAGATTTTTATTACAACTGTTCTAAACAATATGAACAAAATATTAAATAAAACTACTCCAAAGCAATCCAAGCTAAATCCTCAACCTGTTACATACGTTAAAATACAAGTCAATACAATTAAGTAAAGGTGAGCATACGAGTTTGAATAATACTAGCATAGTCAAGAAAGCGTTTGCGAAACAATCTAATTACATATCATGATACATCACAACACTTAACATAACATAGGCTTATTTCTCATGCTAACTACCGTGAAAAGGCATGCGCGACCATCATAACTAGACCCCGTCGGGTGTTAACCGAACTATAGTACCATACTAGCTAAGGAGGCAAGTTAACGAAAATAAGTCCTAGTCACGTGTTTCTAGTATCATCTATCGAGCATATACAGTCAGATTATTCGTGTGCGATAAACAGTTTCGATTTGTGAAGTGATTTTGATATAGGAACGTATGTAACACCCAAAAAGTGCATTAAAGAGAAAATAGGTCAAGTATACTCACTGCGTGTGCGTTTTGGTAAGACTTAAGATTCTGAGGAGAGTTGTGGAGTGCGCCGGATCAGCCTGTAAATGAATAGAAGTGCATCAGTCTTCCGAAAAGCCGAAACGGTGAAGTTTGAGTTGAGCAGTAGGCAAGTTCGGGCGAACTTGTATGTAAACATACAAGTTCAAGCGAACTTACATGGTTTTGGTGAGTTGAGAGTCAAGTTCGGGCGAACTTGATGAGTTTCTTTGAGAAACTTGTCAAGTTCGGGCGAACTTGTGAGAAAACCTTACTGAATGACAAGTTCGGGCGAACTTATATAGTTTCCTAAGAAACTAGACAAGTTCGGTCGAACTTGTGTAGAGTTTGGTGAAAATAGCCCAAGTTCGGTCGAACTTGACCCAATATGGGTACAAGTTCGGTCGAACTTGACCTGGTGAGCTGGTGATTCTTGAGCGAACTTGATGTTTTCGGGTCCAAAATCTTGCGTTTTCGCGTCGTTTGCTGAGTAAATCGAGTGTTCATCCCTCCAACCCTATGCTACTGTCGGTGAGGTCTTTTAGAGCAGTTTTAGCCGTTTTAGAAAAGTGTGGGCTAATCCGGATGAACTCAGGGTTCGTTCGGGTTAGTCCGGCTTGTGTAAACCAACATAAACGTCCTTGTACTTCCAGATCTGGGATCTTGAATGACAAATGCTTTGTTTCATATCAGAAATGAACAAAACATCATCAAAAGTCCGTAATTTTGTGTAGAAATCAAGTCTTTAAAAAGTTTCACTCAGATCTAAGCATAGATCTGAGTGAAAAACAGAAGTTTTATGGAAAAAGATGAAGATTTTCGTAAATAGAAGAGTTTTGATGAAAACGAAGGCTATACCTTGTGCCAAAATCGTTGTAAACCTTTGTAAATCGTTGATAAACGTTGTTGTAGCTGAAATCGGGTTGATTCTTACTTAGAACACAAAAGTTTCGGGTTTGAGAGCTCTGAGCGAAGTTGCAGCAAGTTCAATTGAGAGAATGGAGCTGAGTATTTATAGGTGAAGGCAAGTTGAGAGCTGATGGGAGTCAAGTTCGGCCGAACTTGCATGTTTTCATGCAAGTTCGCGTGAACTTGAGGTTTCTGAGGAGTTTAATTGGCCAGTCAAGTTCGACCGAACTTGGTATCACCAAGTTCGACCGAACTTGGTATCACCAAGTTTGAGCGAACTTGACCCAATTATTGGGTTTTCTTCGTTTATTTCGCGTTAAGAGTTTGTTTGGTGATTCGGCTCGTATTAGTTAGTTATAGTAAACATTATAATTGATGTAATAGTGCGACTTAGCGATTTGAGTGTGCGAGAGCGATGCGATAGCGATTGTAATCATAACCAAACACACACAAACACGTAATTATCATATAAACACGTAACTAATATTACCACATAATTCCAATAAACCAAATAAGTAATTGCGTTGCGATTGCGATGAGATAGCGATGAGATTTAATAAGCGATTAGATGCGAAAATAACGTACAATACCATAATTAATTAACATCAACTTTATTAACAACCGAATCTCGAGATTACAAAAGATAGGTACATCGGAAAGACAAGAAAAGATAACAACGAATTTTCGAGTTGTTGCAAAAGTTTCTGGAACTAAACTTTAACACAACCCATTCAACATAGAAATTTGTTGGTGGCTTGGTTTAGTTTGCAAAAGTTCCAAGAACAAAGCTAGAGAAAGACAAGTTCATAAAGTTTAACAAAAGTTTCTACCTTGGACCTCAAAATGGTAGTATACCATCTTTTTTACCTTGTTAAACATGTGGTAATACTCCTAGAGGTTATCAAAGGAAGGAGAAAGAAGAAAACAAGAAGAAAGAGTGCAAGAACAAGCTCAAAACTCACTTTTTGAACTTAGGACAATTTGCCCAAACTTGAAGATTTTGTTGATTACAGTGTGTTAGAGAGAGTGTATAGAGTGTGGAAAGTGTTTAGGAGGTGGTAAGGGGTTTTATTTATAGTTGGGATTAGGGTTTGGGTGTTAAATGAGGTGGTTGGGGTTGAAAATAAGGAAATGAGTTTTAAAAGCATAGCCAATGCGAGATTCTGCCCACTGACACCCTTGCGGACCGCAAAGGTTAAGTAGTACGGTCCACAAGGACCGTTAAAGTTTAAAAAATCAAGTTTAGTCCATGTACATGTTAATTTTTGTGCTATTGTATGACATAAACTCATAGTTAGGCATACTTTTAGGGTTTCAATCCATTGATGAAATGAGATCAATAAACCTTGATGCAGTAGAGGCATTATTGAAACAAGATCCAAAATGTTTTAACAGGTACTATTTGAAAACTCACACTAAATGTGATGTAATAGTAAACAACATGGCATAAACATTTACTGGTTATGTCATCAATGCAAGGTCAACGCATATTATACATATGTTAGAGGATATTAGGATTCAGATCACGAGTAGGTTAGTTATAAAAAGAACATAAATGGCTGCTAAAGATGTTCTCTTTTGCCCCAATATCCATGAAAAAGTAGAGTTTTCAAAAGGTGCAACTTAAAGGTGTGAAGTGTACCCCTCATCTTATCAGGTTTTTCAACTAAGAGATTTTGGTGATGTATCTGTTGAATTGGATAATAAAACCTGCACATGTAGAAAGTAAGAATTAAAGGGATATCATTGTAAGCATGTGTGTGCTATGGTTGGGTTTTTACATAAGAATGCAGAAGACTTTGTGGAGCAGTGTTACCACAAAGAAACATACATGAAGATTTATGAATTCACAATCCCTCCATTGTCTAGTGAAAAGTATTGGTCCAAGATTCATTATCTAATGGATCCACCTTCAATAAAAGCTACTCATGGTAGGCCTAAGAAGAACAAAAAGAGGGACCCTCATGAGGATCCAAAAAAGCCAGGCAAACTAACTAAGCATGAGGTTATAAAGACTTGTGGCATTTGTGGAGCAAGAGGTCATAATAAGAGAAAATGTACTGAAAAAGGAAACATGACTGCAGGTGGACATTTATGAGATTTAGTGTTTCATTTCAGATGTTTTATTTGTCAAATTATGCTAACTAATAATACACTTTGTGTATTGTTATTGGATGTAGCTGAACCTGGATAAAAAAGACAAAAGGGGAACCAAAAGAAGAAAAGGTCAACTTAGTAGTCAACCTAACAAACCAATCAAAATGAGTCCCAAATGGGAAGAAAAAAGTCAACCAAAAGAGGAAGGCCAAGAGGGAAGGGAAACATAGAAGGCTGTAGTTAGTTGGTCAAAGTTTGACTTTTGTTTGGATAATTTAATGTTTTGAATTACCTGTTTTGGACAAGAAACATGTAGGCTTAATGTTATATAGTGACTCTATTTTATGTAATGACTTAATTCTATAAGTTTTCAAACTTATGTTTTGGTACATTCGGTGGTATTTTGGTGAGTACACATCATTGCATATAAGTGCTAATGGATGCAGGGTATTTTGTTAATATGCATAAAAGTTTTGGGTGTTGTAGGGGTATTTTGGTAATTACACATCATTGCATATAAGTTTTGGGTGCTGCAGGGGTATTTTGGTCATTATACAGCATAATTTGGTTGATGCAGGGGTATTTTGGTACTTAGAAAACACTGCACATTAGTATTGGTTGATGCAGGGTTATTTTGTTTGGTCAATACACACCACTGCACTTTGGTCAATACACACCACTGCACATTAGTTTTGGTCATTACACATAACTGCACTTTTGTTTGGTCAATACACACCATTGCACATTAGTTTTGGTCATTACACAAAATTGCACTTTTGTTTGGTCAATACACATACTGCATATAAGGACGATAGAAGGACTGAACCTCTATTTGTAGATTTGGCATAAGGATTGCATTTCTGTTTTGGGAATTGGTTATGGCATTTACACATAATGACTGAACTCCTGTTATGGCCACTTCAGTGGGCTTTGGCACCAAATACAATATGTTACACCCAAATACAATATGGGACTGCATATGTTTTGGTAAAGGACTGCACTGAACATTTGTGATGGTTATGGTCATTGCAGTGGACTGTTTGGCACATATGCTACAACCAAATACACTAAGGGGCTGCATTAACGCATGTGGGAATTCTGGTTTTTCATTCATAAGTTCAATATCGTACAATCAAATTAAATGACTACTTCAACATGTACAACCATATGGTAATGACAAAAAACAAAGTAAACACAAATGGTTGCTTCCACATGGACTCTTTGGCACAAATTTATCTTTTCAGCATCTTGTTCTTTTCTTAAAACAACTTGTTCTACAATTGAAAATTCTCATTCTTCAACTTTTGGTAACTTACAAGACTTGTTATAATTGCACTTGAACTGCGATTTGAATGAGCTTTGAATAATTTGTCGAAATCTTGTTTCCACATAAAGATCTTGCAGTCGGATAACTACAAACCAAGATTACCACTTCAGTTTCAACAAAAAAATTAAATTTGATACATAATTAAAGAACTTACAGGCCATTGTGAAAAACCATAAAATTGATCACCATGTCGAACACTTTTTCGTCCAGCCATGCGAAGAACAACAACAATTCATGATGACAATACAAGTTTCCATCCAAATCGACCTTGAATATTTTAGGGTTTCGGTTCAAACTACATGAAGAATTGGAAGAGGAACTCAGGTCGATTAGAACTTAGGTTGTGTATATATCAGTTTAACGAATCAAACTTATGCTTGAATTAGGCTCGATTCGATCAGAGTTGGGCAACTTGGTGAAGAAATTAGGGTTTGTTTATAATTCCACTCGACAATTATGTTATAAAGGAAGGAGATGAAAAGAGCTGTCACGTAATAGCCATGTCATTTAGTGCACGTAGGCTAGTTCTTGACACATAGGATAAAAAACTGACAAAGTTAGTGATTTGTTAACAAAGTGGTGTCAACACAGACTGAAAGTCAAGTTGGAGGTGTCGGGCGTCAAAGTGTTAGTTGGGGTGGCATCGGCCAAAAGTCGATAGTTAGAGGTGATAAAATATAATAACCCTTATTATATACACAATGAAAACCATAGAAAATACAAATTGTGTTGTCGGTGGTGTTGTGGATAGGCTATTTGCATGCGACTTGAAGGACGTGGGTTCAATTACTTGTAGGTCCGGTTTTCAAGAATTTTTTCTTTCAGAATTATAAATGTTTTAATAACATCACATAACCTTAAACAAATTTACCTAATGCCCCTAAGTTTTAGTAAAGTTACTAGACAATGCCAAAACTTCATTCAATTTCAAGTTAATTTAGTAATTATTTTCCCCTTTTCAATTCATATGTCTTTTTTTCTTTAATTTGATATTTTATTAATAATTTACGTTTGTTAATTTAAAAAAACTTAAATACTCGGTTATGGTTAATTTTTTCCTTTATTTTTTCTAAACATTCCATTCATGTATATTTTTTGTTAAAAAATGAAAATCTATTCAAAAGTAAAATGATAGGATAATAAACTAAACCGATTTTAACAATTAAATTAAAAATAAAAGTCTATTCAAAAGTAAAGTGATAGGATAGTAAACTAAACCGATCTTGACAATTTACGTTTCTAAACAACCGTTTACGACTTATTTTACATATTATTTGCTTTGTAAAGCCTAGTAAATAGATTATCTCCAAGATAAATATTTTTAAACAAAAACGTACTATAAATAAAACTAGTTGATGCCCCTCCCGCGTTGCGGGTCGATGACCGAATAATGAGCGAGTGTTAGGCAGCTCCTTGAAACGGAAAACAATTAAATCGAGTAAACCAATTAAAGAAACAATTTTATAGTTTCGCTAAAAAACTAAAACGATTTGCCAAAATCGTAGATTTATTTTTTTAACCAAGGGCGAAATGGTAATTTTGAGTTGGAGCCAAAAGGATAATTTTATTTTGAACAGGGGCAAAACTCAATTTTGAACTGATGGCGAAATCATAATTTTTTAAACGGGGAAAAACTTTTGAAGAGAGGGCAAAATCGTAATTTTAAGGTGGGGGTGAAAACATAGTTTTTTCTTTTGAACTGGGGCGAAAACGTAATTTTGAGCTGAGGGCCAAATCGTAATTTTGAATAGAGGACAAAGTCATAATTTTGGGCTGGGTGCAAAAGCGTAATTAATTTTTGTTGAGCAGGGGCGAAAACGTAATTTTAAGCTGGAGACGAATCCGTAATTTTAAAGTGTATAAAAAATAATAAACGGTTTGGTCTAATGAGGGAGTGCCAGGCAGCTGCCTGGCACTATTCCCCCAACTCTTCTTTGTATAGTAATAGTAAAGTAATAGTAATAGTATATTTTCAACAACCACTTAAGAAAAAGAGTAAACTGTCATTTTGGTCCCTGTGGTTTCAGTTTTGTTCCATTTTAGTCCAAAAGTGAATTCAGGTCAGATTTCTCAAAAAAGAACCTGCTATTTTGCCCTTTTCCTCAAGGGTAAAATGGTCTTTTGCCACTTTATAATAAATACCAGCCTCACCTCCTTCCTCACCCCTCAAACCCTACCAGACCTTTATTTTTTGAGAAACCATCCCACCTGCGACTAGTGTTGCTGCACCGGCCTCTGGTGGTGCGCCACCAGTTTCCTCGTCGGACCACCGCCTTCCACCCCCAATTTGCAAACCCTAAAACCCTCCACCCAATATGCAAACCCTAAAAACCCCAATCTGCAAACCCTAAAAACCCAAATATGCAAACCCTAAACCACCATCGCTGCACCACCTCCTCCCTTCAAGCTTTCCACCATCATTCCATTGCTCATTAGCTTCCATAAGCAAACGTCATCCTCCGGCGACTTGTCGAGGTCTGCAACAGCCGCATTACATGGCGATTCCGGCGAAGGAAGCTAAGCTATGGGGGGGGGGGGTTCGACGACGGAGAAGGTTGTGGTGCCGGTGGTGAGAAGGGGAGAGGAGGTGGCGGGGTGATGTTGGGCGACGGAGGTGGGAGGTGTTCGGGTTTAGGTGGTGGTGTGCCGGGTTTGATGCGGTGGGTGGGAGGTGTTCAACAAATTGATGCGTTGGGTGGGAGGTGTTCGGGTTCAGGTGTTGGTGTGCCGGTGGTGGGAATGGTGGAGAGGGGGGATATGCAGGAATGTTGTGGTGGTGAGAGTTTTTATTATTTTTAATTAATAATTAGTTATAATAAAATAAAAATGACAAAAATACCCTGAGGAAAAAAACAAAAGAGAGGGGTTAATTTGGAGAATCTCGTCAGATTTAACTTTTGAACCAAAATGGTAATAAAAACAAAACCACAGAACTCTAAATACAAAAGGTTTAAGATTTAAATTAATCGAAAGCATGGAGACCAAAATAACAGTGTAGTAACCCTCCCAAAAAATCAAAGACCAAACCGACCTACCTATAAAATACTAATATCAACCATTCAACCCAAAGAAAGTTAAAAAGCCGATCTACCATCCGATAAGGTAAAGCATAAACTTCTCCTCACAAACCCTAGCCTACACTCCATCCCCACCCTAACCCTAAATCCGCCATGGCCAAGAAGCGAAAGACTCGAGCTTCACAACCGTCACAAGATCAACCACCGGTCGATGAACAACCCGTCGCCGTTAAGGAAGAAGAACAAGAACAAGAACCAGAGCAAGAAGAAGAGCCATACGAAGAAAATCAAGAAGAAATCAACGAACAAGACGACAACGAGGAGGAGGAAGAAGAAGAATCCGATGAACAAAACGACGAAGAAACCACCGGAAACGACGTCAAAGAAATTAAAATCGAAACGAACGGTGAAGATTTAACCGAAGAACCCGTAGAGAAGCTTCTGGAACCGTTTTTGAAAGAGCAATTGGTGTTGTTAATGAAAGAGGCGGTTTCAAAGTATCCGGATTTAACCGTGAGTGTCGAAAAGATAGCGGATGCGGATCCGGCTCATCGAAAGATATTCGTGCACGGTTTAGGATGGGATACGACTACTGAAACGTTAATTAGCGAGTATTCGAAGTATGGTGAGATTGAGGATTGTAAAGCTGTAGTGGATAAGACAACTGGCAAGTCGAAAGGATACGGGTTTATATTGTTTAAACATAGAGCGGGTGCAAGGAAGGCGTTGAAGGAGCCGCAGAAGAAGATAGGGAACAGGATTACTTCGTGTCAGTTAGCGTCTGCAGGGCCGGTTCCAGCGCCTCCACCGAATGCGCCTCAGGTGTCGGAGTATACGCAGAGGAAGATTTTTGTGAGTAATGTGGCGGCGGAGATTGATCCGCAGAAGCTTACGGATTTTTTCGCGAAGTTTGGGGAGATTGAGGAGGGGCCATTGGGGTTGGATAAGCAGACGGGGAAGCCGAAGGGGTTTGCGTTGTTTGTGTATAAGAGTATTGAGAGTGCGAAGAAGGCGTTGGAGGAGCCGCATAAGATATTCGAAGGGCATACTTTGAATTGTCAGAAAGCGGTTGATGGGCCGAAACCTGTGAAAGGGGGTTTTGGCCAGCATCAACAGTTCGGTGGGCATCATCATCAACCATCGAAAAAGGCCAAGTATTCTGGCGGCAGAAGTGGTGCAGGGCAAGGTCGTATGATGGCGTCTTCTGGACCACCTGTGGGATACGCCCCTCCTATTCCGCCACAGGGGGCGTTGACTCCTGTTTTGGGGCAGGCGTTGACTGCGCTTTTGGCTTCGCAGGGAGCGGGGCTTGGAATTGGTAATCTTTTAGGAGGTCTCGGTGCGCCTGCGAACCCGCAGGGGATGCAGCATGTTGGGAGCAATCCTGGGTACGGGAATCAAGGCGGTGCGGGGTATCAGCAAGGTGGGTATGCTAATCCACAGATGGGTCAAGGAGGCAGCAGGCCACAACAAGGTGGCGGATATATGGGCCAGGGTCACTAGGTGAGTAGAAGGTGATATTTTTTGGGGCAAAACTATGTTTTGTCTAGTTTGACTGTTTGTTTATGGTTGATTAAATCTCTGCAAGGGTAGAATAAGTGAATTAAATAGGTAGTATAGTTTTAATGAAAATCCACACTTAAATTTAACAAAAATTGTCACACACACATGTGATCTGTACACCCGAAAACATTCTCATACCCAACTGTACAACTTTTATATGCATTATGCAGTTGTTGTGTGCAGTGTTTTTGGGTGTACATGTGACCTCTTTTTAGATAACTATCTTGATTTTTTCAGTTACCAACTTAGAATTCTAGGGTCAAAATTTTTTATTAGAAGTTTAGTGTAGAAGCTTCTACTTATAAAAGCTGATATTTTTGTGTTTTGTTTCTATGAGTTTGTGACAAGCTTTGTTAAAGCTTCGTGTTAACTACTTTTTGTGAGTCGGCGATTAATCGGATTGGGAGTTTTTTATGTAAGTTTTCAAAGTTATATACACACCCATTGAGTACTTGAAAATAAAAATCAAACATAGAAATAAACAGTTAAACTTAAACATAAAAATAAACTGTTAAACTTAAACATAAAAGTAAACAATTAAACTTAAACATTGGAGAACAGGGGCGGTCACCGATCGGAGAATATGAAGGGATTGTCACCTTTATTGGTGATCAAAGGTTGCATTTGAAGCACAAGATGAAGGGGATTGCCACATCAGTACTAATTTCCAGTTTCTTCATTTACATATAGTTGTCAAATCTGCTTGATCCAGGCAACACAATGTTACAATTATTCATCTTATGCTGCTTCTAGAAATTAAATTTCGCAATAAATTGACAACAAATAAGTTTTCTTCTGTTTGGTAAGTTTCATTTTATTTTATGTTGAATTGGGATAGTTATTTGTGAATTAAATTGCTGTAACAGCTAACCATTAACTTAATCAGCATCCTGTATTTCCCTTTGTTATCCTCTAGTTAACAAAAGGTAAAATACAGGATGAATAAGTTAATGGTTAGTTGTTCCAGCAATTTAATTCAAAGATAACTATCCCTAATCAACATAATATGAAATGTAACTTACCAAAAAGAAAAAAAAACTCAAGGGTCTGTTTGGTTAATTTTGTTTCCTGTTCTATAAAAAGTTGGCTACATGAATCACACGTTTAGAGTTTTTAAAGGGGTGCGGATATGCTTTTTCTGCTGGAAATGTTACGATTGAAATCAAGTTTTTATGATTTTTACAATTCATTGTGCAGATTCCCCAATGTTTTTGTTTTGGACTCTGCTGATTCTTCTGAAGTTCCAGCCAGTCATGCAAATGAAGTCTTTACAATATCTAGCAAAAATAGTCATGATTTGCTTAGCAGAATAAAAAAAAACTTGTATTTTTCTTGTCTACTCGGTTTTATGGTCTATTTTAAAAATACAGTGTAGTATTTTAATTTGATTTGTTTCCAAAAAACGTTGAGGAGCTTATAGGTCTTTGCTGTGTTAAACTTCATGACTGGTATTTTAAAATGTTTGTGTTTTATTAGTAGTTTTCTAACTTCTTATGGTCCATACACTTATTGAATTTTCTTTCTCAAAATCATAACATCTCTATCCGAGTTACAATTGGTATATTGGTTCTGTATTTGGTCTTTCACGGCCAACTCGTAAAGCATCCTACACCAGTGGCTGTTTCAGGTAATGCACAACACCATTATTGATAATTTTTTCTTTAACAAAACAATTGAGGATGTTTTATGCACTTCAAACCGATAATGTGGGTTATGACCCGTATTTATTTTAGCCAATTTATCCAATTTGACTAAAATTTGTCAAAATGGCGACCCCTAATTTTTTAAGCTACTGATTTTGAGGGGTACTTTCAAGCTCTTGATATGACTCACCAGTCATCAATACATATATAGGTCAAAACTACGACCTTTAATTTTTTATTCTCTTGATCTTGAAGAGTACTTTTCATTATTATGAATCTTTCGAGTACATGGATATTAGGTTTTTAAAATTTTTCTGGTCAGTTTTGAAATGAGCTTATTGGCGAGTTTTGATCTGTAGTCATTTTAGCTAGTTTGACCCGTTTTAGAAAAATAGTAACCCATACTGATTCATCATTACATTTATGGGTCAAAACAAACCTTTCATGTTTTCTAAACTTTTTGATCTTGAAGAGTGCTTTTCAACATTCTGTGGAGTACATGAACAGGAACTGGTTCAAATTCTATTCTGTCAAGTTTTGACTTTATAAAAGCCATTTTGACTCGTATTTATTTTAGCTATTTTGACCCGTTTGAGATAAAAATAACAACCCTTGTCTACTCGTCATTTTACATTAATGGGTCAAAACTACCATTTCTAAATTATTTTCATACCTTTGATTGGATGAATCTATTGAAGAACGTGGACATGAAGTGCTTCAAATGCTTTCGGGGTAGAGTTCTTGAAAATCAATGAATCCTGGCGTCCCAGACTCCCAGTTGGTGAAAGCATGCATTCATCTGCCATCATGAAGCATCTGTAACATATGGAGGTAAATGTTTAAATGAGTTGCAACATTGTCTCTTCTAAAGATCTATCTTTTAGTCTTAAATACTTGAATCCATCCGGTTTTCGGAAACATATCTGTTTCAAAATCCCCCATTCATTTGTAAACCCTTACCACAATAGGTACTTGATACTTACGATGATTAACTTCCTCGTAACCTTGTTAAAAATAGTTTGTTCACTGCATGTGATGTCAAAACATTTGAGTCTCGTAGGATGGATAGGTGTCTCAAGTTAAAAGTTATTTTAAACTCCTAAGATAGATTTTTCTAAACGGAACTCAGGTTTCGAGTTCAAAGTCACAACTCGTAGGTGCACATTTTCAAGAGTGTAGCTGGAAGCTAAGACTACTCGGTGTGGAGGAGGGTAGTCCTCAAAGGATGACTCGCCACGTAGGCGTACACGTTAGCGGGTGTGAGGATGGGCCAAAAGGGGGTGTGAAGGATGGACCTATATATATATTTTGTGTGTGTGTGCGCGCGCGCGCGCGCGCGTGCACGCATGTGTATTTATGTATAGGTGTGTGTGTGTATAAAGAAGAATAGATAGGACTGGCTTGAACGTCCGGGGGCCGACGTCATGACGACGACGGACCAAGGGAAATGGTGTTCTGGGGCAGCGCTGGGGCTTGACGGGGCGAGGACGACCCCACACCGAGTAGACTAATAGAAGGATGCAATGTCATGTCGGGCCAGTGGCCGAGGGCATATGTTGTTTTGCATGAGATGTTTGTTCATTGTATTTTAGAATATATGTTGTTTGGAGTAGGTTAATGCCATGTACTAGACGGTTTCTGGCTTTTAGTTTAAAATCTTTGTTTAGGCAGCTTATTCTCTCTTTAATGTCTTGGGTGTATTTACTAAAAATAGACATGGGACATGTTAAAAGATCAGAAG
Source organism: Scalesia atractyloides (assembly GCA_947069175.1). Lineage (NCBI taxonomy): Eukaryota > Viridiplantae > Streptophyta > Magnoliopsida > Asterales > Asteraceae > Scalesia > Scalesia atractyloides. The sequence goes on from CAMTDV010000010.1 coordinate 46,793,276, forward strand.
AATCTATGAAGAGGTCTAATCTTGAAAGTAAAATCAAAATATGTGAGAACACGATCTTTTTCGAATTCATATTTATGATGTCGAACCAAACCGATTTGAATATTCAAATTATATTATTATTATTTATTTATTTATTTATTTCAACTACAAAAATTCCAAGATCTATCAGCCTCTATCCATCTAAAGAATATTGGGGTTTACAATATTCTATTCAACGTGACTCTTTTAAGATACAAGTGTACCCTTAACATCGAGAGATCAGTTCATAAGTCGTTAGGAATACTAGTTGGTAACTAAATTGCGTCTTATCACGCCTCAAATGCCACAACTCATTTGTCACTCGGAAGCCTCCTGAAGCTCTTAACATGTTTTTCACTCGAATTGCAGTACATTGCTTATACTATTCATATTGGATTCCTTATTTTTATAATTACACTAAAAAATTATTACTTTTTTCTCTTCTTTTTATTAAATAATATTTTTATACCTTTATCATTACCTTTTCTCTCTTCTTGACTCACAATTACTTTCAAAATATTACAAAATTTGTAAGGACGAACAATGTTTCCTATAAAAAATTTATTATAAGGGTTAATAATGTGTCCCATATATTTATAGATTAAAAAGACTATTTTCTCTTTCTTTCATCTACAGCCACTTACAATTATTTCTTATGATGACTTCGGTTGCTTATATTTATGTTTTATTTCATTTTCATTAGTTTAATGAACTTTTCTAAATCTAATTCTAATTCAAATTCAAATTCAAATTTAGTTTCAAAAGCTCCTCTAATTCGATTAACTGGAGAACCGGAGAATATTCCTACACATAGTTGTGTGATAGCTATTACAATAATAAAAAGACATTTTCAAACTTAAGGAATGTGAGGACACAACCATGTGATCAGAGGACCTTTTCGAATGTAGTCGACTTTCTTTAAAATGACTTACCATGTCGTGTAGAGTTGAATAGAAAATAAATATAGATTGACTAAAGAAATACTTTCATTATAGAAGTATAAATATTAATAACGGTGGTTATTCATATGAAATAAAATTGATAAAAACATGTTAAATGAATAGATTATTAAAATGTCAAAAATAAATTTATCAAATTGAAAAAAAAAACCACCATTTCATAACATCATTTTTCACATTATATCGTTATATATCAAATTAACAAAACAATATACGACGGATCTAGAAGTAATTTTCTTTTTGCATTACATGTAATTTCTTTAATTAATTTTTTATTAACTAGAGAAATTTAAGAAGTAAAATTGATGGAATATTTAATACATGTACCGGAGTAAATTACACAAATTGTTCTTTATATACAGTTATATACATAAAATTGAATATTTTATCATTTATCTTTAAAAAGTATAAAATCTGTCTTTTTAACTAAATTTGCACACCCTTTGTCTTTTACACTAATTCGTGTTGATTTTTTAGTTAATTTTAAGGTAAAATGACTATTTTAACCAGAAAATATAATATGTAATTAATCTATAAAGTACATAATCGATAATCTACTTAAAAGTTCTTTTCTTTATTTTGCTTTTTTTCATTTTTCTTTTCTTTTATTCTTTTATTATTTTTATCACTATTATTTTATCGATACCTAAAAAATTTCTTAATTAATTAACTAACATATGTTCTGTTGGACCTACAAAAGAACAAATGACTACAAAAGTCAAAACATGTTATCCTGATCAAGAAATCAACAAGCTATGATGTACATATCCTTCCAAATATAGTGAATCTTGAACAATAACAGAACATCTGTTTGAAGACCTCAAAGACTTGTTGAAGACGTGGCACCACTGTTGAAGAAGAAGGTGTAACAACTCGCATTTTTCGTTGTTAATTTATTTTCCGTATATTTTGTTTACACTTGCCGTTGTAATCCGAGATTCGATAATAAAGGATGGTTTATGTTAACTAATTATGTTTTGTCACAACTATATTACATCAAAACGCTTATCAAACGCAACGCTAACTCAACGCAGTCGCAAATAATTATGTTATCTAAGGAGCCGAGTGTGTTGTTTTATAATAACCACTTGTGCCTTCGACATCGCTTATCTCATCGCATCGTAGTCGCAGTTAATTATGTTACGTTATGTTAACTATGTGTTATGTGTGCTTTATGGTTATGATTATACTCGCTATCGCATCGCTCTCGCTTATTCGAATCGCTAAATCGCACTTATAGAATAACGCAACGCTTAACGCTTCGTCAAAACGCTCAACGTATCTATCTAATACGAATCGAATCGCCAAACGAAGTCCTAACGTGAAAATAACGAACAAAACTTGCCATTAGGCCAAGGTCGGCCGAACTTCGGCATCCCAAGTTCGCCCGAACTTGCTCAGGCAATCAAACACCAAAATATACCATAAGTTCGCTCGAACTTACACCTTTCAAGCAGAACTGGCCAAGTTCGCCCGACCTTGTGCCAAGTTCACTTGAAATGGTGTCAAGTTCGGCCGAACTTGATCCCAATCAGCTTAGTTTCACCTCACCTATAAATACCCAACATCTCCATTCATGCTCTCCTTGCTGCAAGTTCGCCCGAAAGCTCCCAAAACCGAAAACCCTTGATTTCCAAGTAAGATTCAACCCGTTTTCATGCAAACAACAACGCTTTACAACGATTTTGCACAAGGATTACCTTCGTTTCCATCAAATCTCTTCTGTTTATAAAAAATCTTCATCTTTCTCTACAAATCTTCTGTCTTTCACTTAGATTTACACTAAACGAGTGTATTTGGGCTTAGCTTTGGCTTCCCAAGCTAGAAATCTTTATGATTTCGACTCACCAAGTGTTAGATCTAAGTAAAACCTTTTAGAACTTTGATTTTACAAAAAATACGGACTAATGACGTATGTTTCGTTCACTATGAAGTGGAACGAGGCATTATCAAGCAAGATCTCAGATCCGGAAGCACAAGGACGATATCGTCACCTTGCACGAACTAGACTAACCCGTACGAACCATCAAGTTCGCCCGGATTAGCCCGAGTTCCTGTTAAGTGGCTAAAACTCGCTCCAAAAGACCTCTCCAGCCTATGTTTTGCTTAGTAGCTTAAGGTTGGAGGGATGGACACTCGCTTTCCTCAGTAAACGACGCGAAAACGCACGATTTGGTGACCAAAAACAGTCAAGTTCGCCCGAAAATGATCAAATCCGCTCGAAGTTGTCACATATTTGTGACCAACTTCGGCCGAACTTGTCACATATTTGTGACCAACTTCGGCCGAACTTGTCAAATTTCCAAGAAAAACTGTCAAGTTCGCCCGAACTTGCACCCTATTCTAAGAGAAGGGTACCAAGTTCGCCCGAACTTTAACAATCCAGAAGAATCCAGTCAAGTTCGCCCGAACTTGTACCCATTTCTAAGAAAGGGTACCAAGTTCGCTCGAACTTGTACAAATCCAGATGAAATCAAGCAAGTTCGCCCGAACTTGTACCAAATCCAGGAGATTTGGTACAACTTCGCCCGAACTTGTCCTCTGCTCCTTCATGTTTCAGCTATAAATCATAAAAAAAGGGCAAGACCCAAATTTGTTCTGTGACTATCATAGAGACACAGGCCACACAACAGATAATTGCATCAGTCTGCGCACGGAGATTGAAAAAGCATTAAAAAGCGGGAAGCTTACACATTTACTCCAGAATGTGCGCAAAGAGATTAAACAGATTGCACGCGGGGACGAAGGTCCTAGCAACAAGAAAATGAAACAACACGTTTCCATGATTCAAAGAGGCTCGTCGCGCAAGCGTAGCCTTCAACACTTTCAAAACAACACATGGCGCGAGCAGCAAGTCATTTATCCTATCGTTCCAGGAGGTCCTCAAGAAGACCGGCCAGTAGTCATCACCGGTATCTTTGGACACAACCAAACAGATTATATGTTTATAGATCATGGTAGTTCCATGGACATTATGTATGAGCAGTGCTTCAAGCAGCTAGATCCTGAGGATAAGGCACGCCTAGAACCAGTTGATTTCTCGCTAACTGGATTCTGCAATGAGGCTGTCTTTCCTCTAGGACAAATCCTTTTTCATGTTACTTTATCTGATGGGAGGTGTTCTCGAACGAGTAACGTCAACTTCATGGTGATGCCGGCAAATTCCCATCACGATGTACAACTGGGACGCCGTGCGCAGCGTGATTTTAGCATGATTACCTCCGCTCCACATGCAGCTTGTGGTTTTCCAACGCCAAATGGTATAGTTATACTTTACGCGCGAAAAGAAATCATGTCTATTGAAGAACCAGTTAGTAAGGCTATCAAGACATTGCCGAGTAACGAACCAGAAAAATGGGTACTCAACAATAAGTATCCCGAGCAAACAATCCTGTTAGGGCCTGCAGTCAGTATTGAAATTCGCGCAAAACTTAAACTACTGTTGTTTCGCAACAAATACATTTCGCCTGGACACCTTGACGACATGGTCGGTGTCCCACGCAACTTTGCGGAACATTGTCTGAATGTATTTCCATCAGCAGAATCAGTTGTACAGAAAAAGCGTAGTCTCGGGTCAGAAAAGACAGAGGCGATGAAGGAACAAGTTACCGAATTACTAAATGCTGGTATTCTGCATGAAGTCAAATACCATACCTGGGTGGCAAACCCAGTCATGGTAAAGAAACATAATGGCGGATGGCGAATGTGCGTAGATTTTAAAGATTTAAACAAGGCGTGTCCGAAAGATTGTTATTCTCTTCCCGAGATTGACAAAAAGGTTGACTCATTAGCTTCCTTTCGCTGGAAATGTTTTCTAGATTGTTATAAAGGTTATCATCAGGTCTTGATGAAAAAAGAGGATGAAGATAAAACAGCTTTTCGCACGGAGAAGGGCATTTTTTGTTATACCAAGATGCCTTTTGGTCTCCGCAATGCGGGAGCTACTTATCAAAGATTGATGGATACAATTTTTGGAGATGATATCGGGAAAACTGTGGAAGTCTACATTGATGATTTGGTCATTATGAGTAATTCAGAAGACACTATGTTAGACAACATCCAACGAACTTTTGATTCTCAGCGAAAGGTAAATTTAAAGTTAAATCCAAGCAAATGCTCCTTCGGCATGGAGGAGGGAAAATTTTTGGGTTTCATCGTCACCAAGGACGCTTTCAAAGTTAATCCTGAGAAGGTCGAAGCAATACAAAAAATGTCTTCTCCTAGTACCATCAAAGAGATGCAACGTTTGGCTGGAAGGTTAGCTGCGCTAAACCGCTTCCTCGCCAATCCTGCTGCAAAGTCTTATCCATTTATTTGAACCTTACGCAATTGTACGAAGAGCAAAGAGTTCGCATGGACTCCTGAAGCTGATCAAGCTTTCCAGCAAATGAAAGATTGTTTAGTTCAACTTCCCACACTTACTGCTCCTCGAGTAAAAGATCCCATGGTCTTATATCTTGCTGCATCTGAGGTAGCAGTAGGTGCTGTCTTGTTGGTAAAACGCGAAGGGGTCCAGTCTCCAATTTATTATATCAGCAAGATTTTGAATGACCCAGAGACAAGGTATTCAATTATAGAGAAATTAGTTTTAGCATTGGTCCACGCCTCGCGCAGGCTGCGACGATACTTTTCAGGACATGTTTTACAGTTTTAACAAATTTTCACATTGGCCAAGTCTTGACAAAGCTAGATGTTTTTGGACGACTTGCGAAGTGGGCAATATAATTGGGAGGTTATAACATATGTTATAAACCTAGACCAGCTATCAAAGGCCAAATTTTAGCAGATTTCATCGCTGAAATTCCTGCTGATAAAATTGAAGAATGTCAAGCAATTCAAAACCCAGTCCTAGTCATAGACAATAGAGCCTGGACACTGTTTACAGATGGCGCATCAAACAGTGATGGGGCTGGAGCAGGTCTTCGATTAATGAGTCCAGAGGGAGCAGAATTCACATATGCAATTCGGTTAGATTTTAAAAGCACCAACAACGAGGCCGAATATGAAGCTTTCTTAGCAGGCTTACGCCTCGCTATTAAAATGGGTGCAACAAACTTAGAAGCCCACGTTGATTCATTATTAGTTGCTGAGCAAGTAATTAGAACATACGATGCAAAGGGAGATATCATGGCTTTGTACTTGGCGCAAGCTAAAGCTCTTATAGCACAGTTCCAACAATTTAAAGTCACACACGTCAAGCGAAGCGAAAACAAACATGCTGACGCTCTAAGTAAACTAGCAGCAACTAGTTTTAAACATTTGGCAAAGGAAGTTAGCATCAAAGTTTTAAGTAATCCATCAGTCCCTCTCAGACAAGTAACAATGGTCGAAGTAGGAGATCCATCATGGATGTCTCCAATAATGATGTATTTGTTACATGGTTCTTTACCAGATGATAAAGCGCAAGCACGTAAGTTACGATGCAAAGCCCTTAATTACGAGATCGTTGACGGTATTCTGTACCGACGCTCTTACATGGGTCCTTCGCTCCGCTGTGTTAACAAACATGATGCACAATACCTGATCAGGGAGGTTCATGAGGGGCTATGTGGTATACATTCTGGGCCGTGCATGGTAGTAGCCAAAGTGAAAGCGCAGGGTATTATTGGCCTGGAATGTACGTTGACGCTGTAGAGATCTTGCGCAAATGCATGTCCTGCCAAAGGCATGCCCCTAAAACGTTGCGCCCAAAGAATCCTTTGGTACCCGTCACAACAGCTTGGCCTTTTCAACAATGGGCCATTGATTTAGTTGGACCATTTCCAGATGCGCTCGGCGCAATCAAGTTCATCATTGTTGCGGTCGATTACTTCACCAAATGGGTTGAAGCTAAACCCTTAGCTTCTACTACAGCGATGGTAATTCGCAAATTCATCTGGGAATACATTATTTGTCGTTTTGGTCTGCCCGTGCGCATTATTACAGACAACGGTCCAAATTTAACGGCTGAAGAGTTGCAAACGTTGATGACCGAAATGGGAATCCAGCATGTCTTTGCTTCTGTTGCGCATCCACAAGAAAACGGTCAAGTTGAAAGCATAAACAAACAGTTGGTCGACGGTATCAAGGCCCGCCTCGGCATGGCACAGCGAGGTGGGTTGATGAATTGCCTAGTATCTTGTGGGCACACCGAACTATGCCCAAGACTAGCACTGGAGAAACTCCTTTTAGCCTTGTGTACTGCACGGAGGCTGTGATTCCTGCCGAAATTGGGTCCATCTCCAAGGATGCTAGCCTTGGAAAAACAAGATAACGAAGACCAAAGGCGCATCGATCTAGACTTATTAGAAGAACGACAAGAAAATGCCGCGATTCGCGAAGATAAATACAAGTCTCAGCTTGAAAATTATTACAACAAAAGGGTACGCATCTGCTCCTTTTTGCCTGGTGACTTTGTTCTTCGCGATAATGAAGCGTCGAATGCCGAAAAACCGGGGAAGTTAGCCCCGCGATGGAAAGGTCCGTACGTGATAAATGAAGTATTGGGAAAAGGCGCGTACACTCTGAAGCGTATGGACGGATCTAGTGTTCCTCGAACCTGGAACGCCCAACAACTACGCAGATGTTATATGTAATCTCAATCTTCTAAGAAACTTCTGGGCGTTGCGTAACGAGACTGCTTACTTTATTTCTTATGTGATCTTAGTGGCAGCCATAGCTTACGCTTTATCAGTATGAATAAAATACTCTATCACTACTTACAGTCTTTTATATGCTTATTTACAAATGCATGCAATTCCTTTGGATAAACAAAAACACAAACTCATGAGCTACAAATTAACTTAATACTTACGCTCACACATGAGGAAAGAAATTGTTCATTTGTCTATCCTAAACAAGTAATTGGCCACATGCAAAAATTGTAAACTAAATATACTATATTCACATCAAAAGTACTTGCGTATCAAACGCAACGATACATCAAAAAGAAATCTACAGACAGCTACAGGAATAATACAATCTAACTCTATTTCCCTGCATCCTTCACATCGTTTTGTTCCTCTGCCTTAGAGAAGATTTCCTTTAATCTATCCACGAAATCATCATGCTGCAGCGCAGCATCGACAAGATCCATGACAGGAATATGTAATTGATTATAACTCTCCTTGGCAGCAGTATAGATTGCAACAGTATCGGTTCCATGCGTAGCAGCGCGGCTTGTATCCCATTGGGTCTTCAGCACATGGGCCACATGAAGGGTGCACTCCCTATAACCCTCCACATGACCATCATTCCGCGCTACCACCATTAGTTCCGCTATAAAGTTCAAGATGGAGTTCGCGATCTGCAAAATAAACATGTCAATATAAGATATAATAATTCAACAAAGGACGAATATATCGAAAGAAAGGGATAATACCTCCACAATCCCGTACTCCCGCAACCAGGTAAGCTGGTTCATGAGGGATTCAGTCAGGCTTTCTGCTGTAGCGCGAACGACCTCCTTGTTGTTAAGTTTTTGTTCACCTTCAGTTAAACGGCGGGTCAACTCGGCTTTCTCTGTTCGGTGAAGGTTGATATCTTTTTTTCAAAACGTCAACCTCATCTTGCAGCCGCGCCTGGTCAAAAAGCATAGACGTTAGATCATCAATCTCTTGGTTGATACCTCATTCTGCTCACTCCTTTCACGGTGAGAACGCGCCTCTTCTGCTGCCGCAATTGCATCAGCCTTCTCTTTCTTGAGTTTCTTAATTTCATTGCGCAGATAGATCTTTTCTTTGTTATCTCGATCACAAGACTCCACAAAGCGCTTGCGCGCGTCAGCATATTGCGCAGCAGCGACCTCACATTTGCGCTTCCAAGACAGCGCAGACCACTCCTCGGACTTCTTTTCCTCCTCAAACTTGGCTTTTTCAGCCTCAAAATCCACGAGCATCTTTAGCGTCTTCTCTTTTTCAAGTTTGGCTTTCGCCTTCTCAACATCAACCTCATCCCACTCCTTGTTCATACTGCGCCATTCGTGCACAATCCTGTTTATTGTGGAATAGGCAAGGGCAGACTCTTGCAAATATGACTCGTATGTAGCCTCGTGGTCTTTCTCTTCTTGGCGCTTCACCTCCGCCGGAGGGAAGATGCCCTTATACCACTCCCTGCAGGAGTGCCAATCTGTAAAAACATCACCCTGTTTAACCTTCCACACAGGCTGATGGATCGCAGAGGCCCGCTTCTCAGAATAAGAACGATAATAATAATCCCCAGGCATCTGCTCTGGGCGAATGGGCGACTCCTCATCAGAATCATCAAAGGACATAAAGCCCTCGCTTTGTGTTGAAAGGCCAGCTCCCTTAGATATCAACTTTGAAGGCTCCGGCATAGGGGAAGATATTTTCTCTTGCTCCGCAGTAGCGGTATCTTTCACCCCAACATCTGAAACAGTATCTTTAACCTGCTCTTCAGCAGGATCCCTTGTAGCATCTGTCGCAGTATCTTTAACCTGCTCGCCAGCAGGATTCTCAGCATCAACTTTTTAGGCTCTTCTTCTGGAGCCACCTTCTCAATATTTTCTAGGATGATGGGGTCAGAGTCAAAAATGGGTGCCTCTCGCTCCGCATCTCCCTCCTCAACGTTTTCAGGCCTGCGCGGCGATGGTATAGCAGATGAGGTGGCCGGCGAAGCCTTCACCATTTTCTCTGCAAAGCATATTAACAAATACCAAGTATAAGATTCTGCACAACTTTTCTGACAGAAATGCGCAACAAACTGAACATACCAGGTGAGAACTTCTTTGCAAAGGCATCCAGATTGCCCTTCTTGCCAACGCGCAGGCGCGCAACCTTCGTTTGAACCGGAGGTTTAGTTTCAGACTCTTTCCTCTTCTGGAAGTGCGCTTCAACGCCTCTTCCGGGCTTGAGGGAATTTCCAAAGGCTCGTCTGGGTTCGAGGCAGGAAGAGAGGAGGTGTCAATGGGTTCTGGCTTTGGTTTCCTCAAACCTACAGGCGCAAGACCCTCTAGTGAGTCTGACACCACCACATAATCACACCAAGAGTCAGATACGAGATGCATACCTTTCTTACCCTCAGCTTTCGCAGCAGTTGATGGCTTGGTTTTTTGATCTGGTTTGGAAAGGGGAGGTGCAGCAGCTGCAGCAGCAGCTGGCTTCTTCTTCTTCTTTGATTCAGGGCCTACGCCAAAGTTTAGCAAATCACCTACATAATCAATCATATTGAACAAAGGGTTGCGCCGTTAGTTATATTGCAATATTACTTAGAAAATATGTTCAAGAGTAATATTGCAATATCAACTTAGGCCTTGTAAGAATTTAATTACCAGTCGTATAAGATGGTTGCGCCTCCAGATCCTCCTTCTTGGGCAGCTCAAAGTTCCACAAGATTTGTGAGAACCAGGTATCCTCACCCTCAGCAATGGGCACGACGGCCATTTTCCCTTTTTCTCTCTTGAAGGATACCAAGTAGAGCGGCGCAGCTATATAACAAATATTTTTGCATCAGTATATATCTATTAAAAGATATTGCTAGGAAGTTAAACGGTTACATACCAGTTCCGTCTTCAATATACACCTGTTTTTTCCGGCGTTCTTTTTTCCAGAAAATACTCATCCCAGCAGCGATGAGGGCCCTCTCCGGCAAAACAACGTTGGGCACATCTTTAATGTCCTAGTACCACACCTCGTCGGCAGGTATGGGGAGGGTCTCCAGCTCGATATCATCACCGGCTCGGAAAGTCATCTTCATCGGGATTACTGCCGCCTTTATGAAGAAAAATTTCTGTTTCCAGTCGTGGTAAGATTTGGGTGGCACTAACAACAACCGTTTTGCTTGCACGCGTTGTTGGAACGAGTAGAAACCCAAAGAGCAATGCAACTGATAGAAGACTCGAAACTTCTCGACCGTCGGTATGATCTGCATCGACCGGCAAACAAACTCAAAATGTTGGATCCTAACCATCCCCATCGGGCTCAATTGAGAAATATGGAATTTGTAAAAATCAAGGATTTCCAGCATAAAATGGGTCACCGGAAGCTTGAAGTTTCCTTCGGCAAAATAGTCATAAAACAACGTGATATAGCCGACCGGAGCATCAGCCGCCGTGGCATTCGCTACCGGAAAAGACGCCTTCCAAGACGGAGCGAACAGGAAGTTGTTAGCAAGATTATCAAAATCTTTCACCACTTTAATGGTGGAAAACTTGACGTCGATGGCATATCAGCAGAGCTTGCACCGGTGGCCATAACTCAAACTTCGATGAATAATCAGAAAACTTTGAAGGTCGCCGGAATATATGAACACAAGATTTTCTCTCAAGATTTAATTTGGTGAGGAAGCAAATGGATCGTTGATCCCTTTATATACTAATCTCAATTAATGCAAGATTTGACTGCAGGGACTTTTGCGACAGTACGTATCCCCAGGTAACTGCAGGGGCGAGTGGGAACAGTAATCGCCCCACGCGCGCGAGTGTCGCTGAAATGACATTAAATGCTGTAAGGCATGTACTGTTGACAGCCTGTCAACAGTACCACCACGTCTCAAGAACGTGCATCTTCACTAACTACATCATCCGGATAAGTGACACGTGTCCAAGTATATTTGAAATTCAAATACTTTTTCAAAATTCACTTACGACACGTTACCAAGATGCAGAAAAAAACAAAAGGCTAATACTTACCTAGCGCAGCACATTTATCTCAAGTCCAGTGCTCCACCTACTTTTTATTCTTACATAGGAGCAACACTGGACTGGGGGGACTTGAAGGGGTATGGTCCCAAAAACCTTGCGCCAATCAAGGAAACCATACCCATTAATAACTACTAAGGAGACTTCGCGCAGACTTCTTTGCCAAAATAAGATTTATTAGAACTCTTCGTCAAATATCTAAGAAAGGAAAGGATCATATAACTACCTTGTGCGGGCTCGCGCAAGGTTCAAAGTTAAAAGCCTGAACATTCTCTATGGATAATGCTTCATTTAACTACCTTGCGCGGGCTCGCGCAAGGTTCAAAGTTAACCTTGAACAATCTCGTTTGATAATGCTTCATGCACAAACCTTGAGTGGATATTTATATCAAAGCAAGTATCCACCAAACGTTGCGCTAAGCAGCAAGGAGAAGAAAGAAGATCCGTTAACTAACTTGCGCTTCTCGCGCAAGGAAACAGTTAATCCTGAGAAACTTTCCCTTAGCAAAATCCTTGACTTGGTGCAGAAGCAAAGGGAATCTTTTCTATTGTAACAGAATGTACACGTGGCGAACAACAGATGGGTAACAGCTGTGAAATCTTCTAGAAGACACTAACACCCAATCGTGCAAGCATCTTTTCAGTTATAACCAATTGCCACATGGCAGCATCTGGACGGCTGAGGAAGATCACGGTGATGGCATGCTCGCATTTATAAAATGTAGTGATCTCATGTTGACACGTGGCACCTCCCTAACCGCTGATGAGCTCATGATCCGTGTGCACTAACGGATTGCCACAAACATTAACGGAATAGCAGAAGATTCCGCTAAAGTTAACAATCTCTCCTTTTGGCGCCAAACACCGGCTATAAATAAGTGACTTGGAGTTCAAGGAAAGGTATTCACTCTCAACTACTCTCTCTCTTACAATACTTTACTTCCGACTACCTGTACTTATTCTCACGCCGGAGGGTGGTCACGGAGAGAACCCCATTCTCCCCGTGGCGAGCTAACGGTGTTCTGTTTTGCAGGATCAGCCGGAATATTGTTTCATTCTTCTTCATCGTGAAACCAAACGAAGGGTTAACTGTTTTATGCAGAGCCCATTCCATGGATCTACTTAGATTCCAGTCTAGTTGATCTAGGGTTTCTTCAATTTAGTCTCGCCCTTTTTGGGTTCGAGACTCAAGTATTGGTTGTTGTGGATATGGTTATGTTTACTTAGTTAGTAGGTTTTAGGTCGAGTCGTCACATAGAACCAATCATGACCCGATAACGAAGCCAATGAAAATTTGATAGGGACATGGTGGATATGCTGTTGGTACTTCCTATATATAAATGTCTCTTTCGACCATTAAAAAACAGAACCCTGAAAATGTCTCAACAAGAAATACAATATACAATGCGCGAGCGAAATTGGGTCAGAGGGACCAAGTCGGCGAGACTCCAATGCAAATTCTTTTCCATCGGTTGAACAAAATTGGGTTTATTTTCTTCCACCGAACATCTAAGAAGGACGAAAGGCTACAAGATGTTTTCTTTATCCACCCAAAGTCGAACAAGTTGTGGTGTGCCTTCCTGCATGTGTTGCTTATAGACTCCACCTACAAGACGAACCGGTACAAAATACTGCTCGTCCAGATTATCAGTGTCACACCTACAACTCTCTTTTTTGCATTGCATATGCGTTCATAACCAACGAAAAAGAGGAAAACTTCACGTGGGTGTTACAAAAGTTGAAAGACTCATTGGATAGTATTATGGAGCCCCGTGTAATAGTAACTGATAGAGACCTCACCCTCATGAACGCATGTGCAATTGTGTTTCCGAACGCCAAACATTCACTGTGTAGGTGCCACATACAGCAAACTACACCCAAATATTGCAAGCCAAGCTTTAAAACGGAAACAGAATGGGATAAGTTTTTATACAAGTGGCGCAAGTCCATAACGTTGCATTCACTGTGTAGGTGGCACATAAAACATAATAACGCCGCATTCGCAATCCCCGAAGGCGCGGGTGTTGCGTTTTTACAACCCATTGCATCGATACCTCATCGGTTTATTGCCGTGACGATTACGGGTCGGCACAATAGCAGGAAGTGGGTCACCCGGAATGACTTATTCTTTTTGCATGACTTACTTACGTGTTTAAACATGTTTCTAGCCACATCTCTTGCGGCGGCTTCACCACCCACCTGGCGAAGCACTGGCGCCTCTTGTACCCGTAGAGGGCTAGAGATATATCTATTTCAGTTCAGGTTAATCTGGTAGGCAGGGATATAGCAGTCTCGATGAAGATTGCTCAATTGGTGTTACCGGACAAGATCCAGGTTATTTGGTCGTTAGATGAGGGTCAGACGGAGTGGTACCCAGGGCAGCCACTCGCGTTTGAAGAGGGCGATGGCGAGGGAGGCAAGGGTAAGGGCGTGAGGGGCGGCGAGCCTGTGGTCGACAAATCACGGATAGGGGCGGAGGATGTACCGGTTGAGCGCCCGTATGAGCGACGGAGCGTGAGGCAGCGTGTGATGCCTCCACCGGGGTTGGAGGAGAGACTAGCTCGGGTCGAGTCGGATGTAGCTGTCGTACGGGTCGACGTATCCCATATATAGAGCGACGTATCCCGTATACAGAGGGATGTACAGTGGATGGTGGAGGCCATTACTGCTATGCATGCGGACGCGCCTCTGCTCCATGAGCTGGCGCTGCACCACCACCTCCGCCGCCGTCGTAGCTGCTTATTGTATTTTCCTTTTGTTGTTTTTTATTTGAAACATTTTAAATATTTATCTTATGTTTATGTTGTATTTGTTTGTTAAATGATTATTATCAAAGTGTTTATAGTATACACATGTTTTGTTGTTAGTATATATTGATTATTAACCTAAAAATGCTAGCGTAACATATTCGGCGACATATTACAAACTCGTAACATAATAAAGTCGAAAATTATTCAACACCCGTATGTGTACGTTTATCGCTAATATAGTCGTATATAAAAAAAAACCTTATTTCATACGTTCTTTCGGTTTTATAAAATTAAAAATAAAAAACATTTAATTAGACATGGATTGTACGTGTACGTTTATCGCTAATATAATCGTATATCAAAAAACTTATTATACGTTCTTTGGGTTTTATAAAATAAAAAAAACATTTAATTATATAAGGACCGTACGTGTACGTTTATCGCTAATATAGTCGTATATCAAAAAAAAACTTATACGTTCTTTCAGTTTATAAAATTCAAAAAAAAACATTTAATTATATACGGACCATATAACATTATACGGATCCGTATACAACAAGTCAAAACAAAACATTCCAACGCATTTAATTCTGTGCAACTACATTCTATACAGGGCGTATACATGTATATTGGCCCTATACAAGTAGGGATGCGAAAATAAGATTATAGGGGTGTGGAATTAGTGAGAGCATAAAGAAATTCAAAATCAATATTAAACAAAACAATATTTCCCATTTTATAAGATTTTAGGCAACAGAATACTAACATTTTTCATATTAACTATTTTGGGTTGTCAATTTGTCATTATAATAATTGAAACTTCTCAGCTACAATATATACATTCATCAAAGTTCAGTGGTCATTTTGTAACATAAGTCACTATATATTGTAATGCAATTGAAGTTTCCTTCTATGCTCTCTCATCAAGCTCTATTGATATCCGATAGTCTGTACGTACGTATATATATATACACACCCATGCAGGGGCGTCTATGAAAACTCATATACCCTGTTCGAGTTTGAAAAAATGTGTCTTTCCATATTGTTTCATTATTATCTATACTACCTTATTAATTATTTTTTAAAATCAAATTAGTATTGGGTTCATTAAACCTAATATCAATAGGCTTCTAAAGCATAAAATTGATTTGTTAATGGGCTTATATTGGAATTAATATGAGTATACTATTTAATAAAAGAAAATAACATTCATATATCGTATTTAAAAAAAACACGTGCCCCTCGAAATCACAGGGCTTGTGCGGTGGTCCTCTCCGCACACCATAAAGGCCGCCCACGCACCCACGCAAAAAATAATTAAAAAATGAAACTAATATGAATGTGATCATTTAGACATTTACCGTAATTGAATTGTCATGATGGTCATCAGAACGAGTCCAAGGGACTAAAAATTTGTACGGTATACCCTATCCCTTTGGTAACCCTTTTCACACGCCTATTTTTATGCTTCACATGCCACTTAATCTCTTTCCTATGTAATTTAAATTTAAATATTAAACAAAACAAAATGTGACCCTTTTATGCAACTCATAATAAAAAAAACGTGTGTTTTTATGATAGAGAAATGGAAGATGGGAGACAAGGAAAACGAAGCCTAGAAAACCCGAATAACGATAATAGCAACAACAACAACAAAGAGCAGGATCGGTTCTTGCCAATAGCAAATGTAGGCCGGATCATGAAAAAGGTGATCCCGTCAAACGGGAAAATCTCAAAAGAAGCGAAAGAAACCGTGCAAGAGTGTGTCTCGGAATTCATTAGCTTCATCACGGGAGAAGCGTCAGATAAATGCCAACAAGAGAAGAGAAAGACGATCAACGGTGATGATATCATTTGGGCTATCACGACTTTAGGGTTTGAAGAGTATGTTGATCCGCTCAAACAATATCTTCTCAAGTATAGAGAATTAGAAGGGGACAAGGTTAATAACAATGTGCCTAAGCCACATCTTAGCATTGAACAACATAATGCAACAAGCGGTTTGCCTTATGAAAATGTTTATTCGTCTTCGGCCGTTAGCATCATGTCTCAACCGCCTTTCATTTCGGCTTCTGATCAACAGTTTGTTTTGCCGTTTTCGTCGAATTCGATTCAGACACAAATACACAATCAACAAGAAAGCATTGATTCTGTTGGGCATTGGTAAATGATGTTATTTTTCGGTTTCATAATTATTTTTTGTAACAATGAGTTTTCTTTGAATGTTTTAAGTACACATTGGAATATCTCTAAAACTTGTTGGGTCATGGGCCAAAATGGGAAGGTCTAGTTGGCCCACCAGCAGCTTTTTGTTCAGTTTCTTGAAATTTATAAATAACCAAGTATATTCTTAATTTCTTATTTATAAATTCAGGAAATGATTAAAAATAATATGAAAAACATGTTAAGAGTGATTGGTAGCATTGCAGGATGAAGAAAGATGTTAGAAGTTGTAAACATATAAGGAACATTGTAACTAATTATAACATAAACATAAGAATACAACAATGAAGTGAAATCTATATTGGTTAATCCTAGTAAAACAACCAAAATACAAGAACATCTTTCAAAATGAGAAGTAAGAACCCTAATTAACCGTCAAATATGACGAAATTACACAAATGTTTCTTTATTTATACAGAAAAGTGCACTCTTTGTCCTTTATCTTCATGTAGTTCAAAGATTGTTCTTTATGACTATTTTGCACGCTCTTTGTTCTTTACATTAACTTGTGTCAACTTTTCTGTTAACTTTAAGGTAAAATAACTACTTTACCCAAAGACATATTCAGTAATTTATTTAAATGACATAATTTGTAATTTACTTAATATTCTTTTATTTTCTTTCTTTAATTTTATTTTTTTTTCTTTTCTTTCTATTTCTTTTATTATTTTTATCATTATTGTTTTATCGATTACCTAATAATTTCTTAACTTTCTTTCTTTAATTTTTTTTCTTTTCTTTCTATTTCTTTTATTATTTTTATCATTAGTGTTTTATCCATTACCTAATAGTTTTCTTAACTAATTAATTAACACATTTTTGTAAATATATATGTGTTTGTATAATGTATTTACTTTATCTATTTGATTAAATTATTTACTTTTCTTATTTTACAATTACTTTAATTTTTTATATACTATGTTTTTACATAAATCGTTGGTGTAATTAAGTTATTATTTATCACTTTTACATTTATTATAAGTTATTCGAACAAAATATACATTGAAACATGGATAAAAATAAGCATGTCGCCGCGCGTTATGACATGTCGGTTTAAACATAGATAATATAACATGTCACCATATTGTATTTTGAGATGAGCGCCCGTCATTCTAAAACACGTTTAAAACAATCAGTCCCTTTAAAAATAACGTCACAAAAATAAATAAAATTTAAAGAACATCATATGTTAAATAACCATGTCGCAATATAGGGTAGGTCACAAACGAAGAGTTCTGTGGTACACATTCCGAAGGCGGTTTTGGAACTGAAAAGACGATGCGTCGTCGATGGATTGATATTTTATAGCCGCTAAAACATGGATTAATATATTATAAAGGACATGTTTTTAACGCCTATACAATATTAACCTATGAACGACGCATCGTCTTTTCACTTAACCGTCTCCAGAAGATGTACCACAATATTCTCCGGTTGTGGTACTTACGCAACCTCCATTTAGCAAAATAAAATATTGCAACATGCCTTTTTATCTATGTTTAGGCCGACTCGTCATAACGCGCGATCATAAATACAATTCAAGCTCAAACAATATTGAATTGTATAAAGAAAGGATAAATAATCAAAAAACGATAAGTCATCATCAACAATTGTTTTTCACTAATCATAAATGATTTAAATGTTTTACAATCGATTGACTCTAAAAACTTCCCCTCAGCCGATCACTTAACAATTTTGTTTGTACAAGAGAAAAGGTGATGTGTGTGATGGATAGATCACTAACAGGTGTGATCTATTTATACGAAGTAGGAAAGCTCTGTTTGTGATTGGTTGACATCACACTGATAGTGACATCTAACATTCATAAAAGAAAAGACTCCGCAGATGTTGCAAACATCTGTGCAAATTTTATCGTCGTTCTAAGTTCTAACTGGTCTAAACACCGATAAGCAAATATTGTTACATTGAGAAACCACTATTAGAGCTATCCCCTGTTGCCTTAATTCCAAACATGTAACACCCCGCCCCGACTAGAGCTGACGTGTCACTATAACGGTAATCAGGTCACAAACGAAACTCCATTAATAATAAAAAAACATTACATCTTACTATAACATATAAAGCATTACAAATCAACATTTATTTTTATGAAAATCCTGTGAGTCTTGAATCCCTTGAGCCCACTTCTAGATCTTCCCGAATAAACTTGTAACCTAACGTACATAAAAAGACATATGCAAGCATGGGTATAATTTACTCAGTGGGACAACAACTGTAAACAATATACACAGTTCCTCAATAATATCTATATATAAAACAAAATACATAACACATACGGTAACACATTCGGTAGCACATTCGGTGGCATATTCGGTAACACATTCAGTAGTACTTCGGTAAACATTTGGTAATTCGGTGGTCACTATTCTGTAACATCCCACGTAAACTGGTTCAGGACGCTATCCGCTTGCCACCGACGGATTGTCCATCCAGAAGCTCAAGGTTCACCCAACGAGTTGCTCGCTCAGGCAAAACACATCCCAATAGAAAAGGGTTTCAACCCCTATATAAGGAAGGCTTCGTTTCCCTATGAAGCACGGGGACGTCATATGACCTTGAGTACCCGTCCCGGGACGGCGTGGGGACGGAAACGCGGCGGAAACGCCATGGGACGTCTCCCAGACGTTTCCGGGAATAAGGATACGGCAGCGGCACGCTTCGGGAAAGATGGGGACGGCAGGTCCGATGACCGGGGACGTTTCATATCAGAAATAGGGTTTTAGATATAACTTTTTATATATGGGCCGGCCTTTCCTTCATGTACACGGGCCTGGCCTTTTTTTCTTATTCACGTAGTGTTTGATATTGGATGTTGATAGTTAGAGATGGGCATAATCGGGTTTTATTATTACCCGGAACCGGTTCCAACCCGGACCCGGTTCTGCTTGGATGTCAATGGAACCGGGTATGGTGTGGAACCGAGTCCAGTTCCTACCCGGGTTCACACCCAAGAATATGGAACCGTGTAGAACCGTGTACGGGTATTATGAAACCGGGTATGGTGTGGAACCGGGTATGGTGCGGAACCGGTTTCTGATAGTGTTGGGAACCGGTTCCTGACAGTCAAAACCTGACTTTTACTGTTCAGAACCGGTTCCTGCGGTCAGGAACCGGGTCCAACGGTAACATTTTAACGGCTATAACCGGTTCCAACGGTAACATTTTAACGGCTATAACCGGTTCCAACGGTAACATTTTAACGGGTATAACGGGTATAACCGGTTCCAACGGTAACATTTTAACGGGTATAGCCGGTTCCTTCTAGAACTGAATTTCCGGGTACTGGTAGGAACCGGGTACGACCCGATTCAAATGGTAAAATTGTGGAACCGGGTTGGAACCAACGGGTATTTTGAACCCGGAACCGGTTCTACTTAATGTCGGGTAGGAACTGGACCCGGTTTCAGTTCGGTTCTACCGGTTCGGGTTCGGAACCGGTTTTTATGCCCATCTCTATTGATAGTTAAGGAATTATAATTTAATTAATTAATTAATTACAAAACCCAAAATAAACATCTAAAAAAGCTACAAATTAGGATGCACGATTTATTAATTATTATTAAATAAATGCAATGTATTATTAAAAATTATCATGATACGTTGATCAAATAATATAGTGTTTTAACAATTATAATTTTATGAATTACAACACCCATGATATTTAATTAAATTTGAATATTTTTATAACCATCCTAAACATGGTACATAATGGACTTTGTTTAATATATTTTTATTTTTTAATATTATTTTTTTGCCATACCCGTATCTTGTATTTTTGAGTTTTGCCGTTCCCCGTACCCATATCGTCCCCGTATCCCAGTCCCGTACCCGTATACGTGCTACCTAGTCGTTTCCCTCTCCCTTGATTTGTATATGTGAGACCTACAGGCTCATTGGTCACCTATTGGTGTGTCATATTCGGTAATTCAATGTGGCATATTCATATTTGATATAACTTTATACATATACATATATCGTACCACATAATCATGAAAATCATAAAAGCATGCAACAACGACTTTAAATTTCCAACAACAAAGTTGCGAAAACTCAAATCCGTTCACAGAAGTCGTTTAGAGTCCATACCTTGAAACGAAGACGGTCAAGAAAATAAAATGTGTTGATTGAATTTACTATTAATGAATATTTATAGACTTGAAAAACCCTTGAAATTTGCTATTACGTGTATGCGATAAGGAAAGGATCAAATAAAATATATATTATTCAAATTAGTATAGCAGACTTGGTAAACTAGATCATGTGGATCAATATAATCATATCATAATTCATTTAGTTATTTGACATTAAAATACCATATACTCAAATAAATTCTAGTTTTTGAATCATAAAACTTATTATGAATCATTATTCAAATTATGCTATTGACATAAATTATCTATTTGCAACATAAATTTTAAAAACATATGTAAATCAAATTTTAAATTCTTAATTGATAATTCATAAAAATAAAATAAATATGGAAAACAGTACTGGATGCATTCAAATTAGTGGGTCATTTTCAATTGAACTTGTAAAGTGTTTTTTTTTAATTATATTCCTTATTCAATATTTTATAAACTATTATTTTATAAGTTAATTATCTAATCTAAATATTATTAAAAGACTCTAAGAAATGCCAAATGTATTTTCTCCTTCAACTTAATAAATAATAATTAATAATATTATAATATATCTAATATCTAATAAATTATTAATATCTCTTGAATTAATATAAATATATCTAATATACAATAAACCTTATATTTAATTAAAAATGTCCCGTTTAGTATATAATGATGACACTGTCGGTGGTTATTGTTTTCTCAAACACTTATTTTTCAAGGTTATACTGAGATTTTTGTAATCATCGATTAAGAAACTTTAGTTAGTTTTAGCAACTACAATGACGTGAATGTCTTTTATTCATAATCGGCTTCAATACCTCTTTAGAAAACTTTGTTAAAGATATAGTTATAAAAAGAAAAATAGAGTTTACTTGAACATTAAAAAGTTATAAGAGCAAGTAATAAGATATTATTTTATATTTTAATATGAAGAAAATAAAAAATAAAACAAAGTTTTAATTTCCATACTATCAATTTATATTTTTTTTCTTTATAGCGTTGTACCTTATGATTAAGGGTTTTAAAAAATTGATTTTTCATTTCTAGCCCAAAACTTCTCATCTTTTATAATTTAACCTAAAGTTTTTTATTTTTTATTTTGCACTTTAACCCAAATACTTTTTTTACTTTCAACGTTGGTCTCTCATATTTTTCATCTTTTGCAAGTTTTTTTTGTTTTTCGTTTTGTTATAAATTTCGTGAGTTAACACGCCGCAACGTGCGAGTGGGGTTCAACGTTTTTTTTGTCTATTTTTTTCTCGTTTGACATGCCCGCCGCAAGGCATGTATTTATTCCCATTTGACATGTTCGTCGCAATGCTAGATCAACTTAGTTATTCTTCTATGTTTTACGTTTCGGACTAATTTCTTTGCATTAACACGCTGCAACAGGTGTGTGTAGTTCAATGATTTTTACATTTGTTTTTTGTTCGGTTATATTTTTTCCTTTTTTTATTTATTTTGTTTTACGAGCTTTTCCAGTGTTGGTAGTCGCTGACAGCGGTATGGCATTGGTGCTACTTGGCATGGTTTTACGCCTCCGTAGCAACGCGGGGGGCTTAATACTAGTTATTTTAATATAATGCTTGAAAAACCAGGGTGTTACAAAACATCTGTTTGGCCAGACAGATGTTTGGTCTTCTTCATCGGACCTTTGGCTTCAACAGACTTTAGCATTCAACAGATGTTGTTTCTTCTTGAACAACGGTTCTAAGCTTGATCGATGCCTACTTTGTTCTTCAACAGATGTTCTGATTAGGTGTTTAAGATTCATTATCTTTTGAGAGAGTCTTGTTCGGTCTTTTGTTTATTTCTTGATCAATTGATCATCTTTTGGCTTTTCATATCATCTATTCTTTTATAGGTCCAACATTCATTCATATAACTTATAATAATTGTAAAAGTGATAAAAAATAACTCGATCACACCAACGGTTTATATAGAAACATAGTATGAAAATCCAGGGTAAATTGTTATCCTACAAAGTCTTTTAAAGCTAAGTAGGGTAAAAACACAATAAATCACAAAATATAATACAATACCTAGGAAAAAGAGAAAAAGAATCGCAAAAAGACACATGAAAATAATAAAAAATAAAAAAAACACAATGTCAAATAAAATAGACAAATGATTTAAACAAAAGTTCTAAAATCTACTAGATAAAAATAAAGGGTATAAACCTAAAATCTAAAAGCCGCTATAATAAGTTCAACCAGAGTCTGTTTGATACCTTTCCTATGATTCTTATTTTTAGAACTTTGTATTAGAACATTTTCCTAAACATACAAAATTCAAAATCAGAAAAACAAATAATTTAATCAGACAAATGAAAATAAATTAAAAAATATTACAAACACATATATTTTTCTAAGAAAAAATTTAGGATCTGAGTTTTGGTTTGTGTGCTTTTGCGTCTGAATAAATGAAGTGTTTAATGAATTAAATGAAGTATAAATGAAAATGGAAAGATTAGTTGCAGCGGAATTTAAATGGACACACAATATTGGAAAATTATCATACTGTTTTCTATTGATAATCAGAATATTACAATATTGTATGCAACTCTGACTGTTATGGGGGAGGGGATGCATTTGCTCGATTAAGGGCATCCCATAATGCTTATCCGGTGATTTAGTTGGCCGTTCAAAAAAAAGCATGATCACTTAACTTTGCTATTCGTACAAAAGGGATGTGTGTGATAGTGATTATTAGATCTCTAACATGTGAGATCTATTTATACAAAATACAAACATCTATTGGCAATTAGGGATGACATCACCCTGATATCGACATCTAACATTCCTAACAGAAAAGATTTCACAGATGTTAGAAACATCTAATGGAATTTAACAACTGTTCTAAGACTACTAACATCTGTTTAAACATGCACTATTACATTGAAACGACTGGTCTTTAAACTCTGTTGACTTGATCCAAACATTTGTTCTGGTCTAAACAGATGTTTGGCCTTCTATATCAGTATTTGTCTTTAACAGGGCTTTGGCCATTGAAAAGACTTTCCTTCTGTCACACCCCAACCGATGGCGAAAACATCGGGGCGTGGCACTAGGCGAATCAGATTGCTCAAGAGACATCATAACAACTATTTAACGATAATATTTAAACGTTCAATAACCCATACTATCAAACATAAAATCCCATATAATTATTACAATATCAAACAATCACTCAACCAAATCTAATCCGATCTTCCCTAGATTTCTATTACATGAGTTTCTAGAGATAAGATCCTAATCCATTTCAGCGAGAAGTCATCAACCTGCCACATATGTTAAAATAACGCCAATACAATTAAGTAAAGGTGAGCATACCGTTTGCATGCATAATAGATATAAAACGTTTAGCATACACCACATGAACATACGTAAGAGATGTGAACTATGTATCTACTTAGATTCAAGTAAACCAACAAACCGCGAGTGCGAGGCACATGAACAAGTGTCCACATCCTAAACGGAAAAATAAATGCGAGTTAAAATGTGAGCCTTAACAACCCTGGGCCTCTGGGTGGCGGGTCAACCTCTAGCAAGCTATCATGTTAAGGGTGGCGTACTAGCAATCAAGCAACACATACAATTTAGCAGATTTCACGTATAGTCATGTATTAGCGGGTTGTGAGTAAGCGTTTGAGTTGTGTGATGTGATTTGATATAGGAACATATGTGACACCCAAAAGTGCGTTGAAGCGTAAAAAGGGTTCAAGTATACTCACATTTGGGGCGTTAAGGGAGAGAGATGGGATCTGATGTGGGTTGAAGGGAGCGCCGGTAAAGCCTATAAGCGAACAGAAGTGATCAGTCTTCCGAATTGCTGAAACGGTCGAAACATGAAGGAGCAGAGGACAAGTTCGGGCGAAGTTGTACCAAATCTCCCGGATTTGGTACAAGTTCGGGCGAACTTGCTTGATTTCATCTGGATTTGTACAACTTCGGGCGAACTTGGTACCCTTTCTTAGAAATGGGTACAAGTTCCGGTGAACTTGACTGGATTCTTCTGGATTGTTCAAGTTCGGGCAAACTTGGTACCCTTTTCTTAGAATAGGGTGCAAGTTCGGGCGAACTTGATAGTTTTTCTTGGAAATTTGACAAGTTCGGCCGAAGTTGGTCACAAATATGTGACAACTTCGAGCGGACTTGATCATTTTGGGGCGAACTTGACTGTTTTTTGTCACCAAATAGTGCGTTTTCGCGTCGTTTGCTGAGGAAATCGAGTGTCCATCCCTCCAACCTTAAGCTAATGAGCAAAACATAGGCTGGAGAGATCTTTTGGAGCGAGTTTTAGCCACTTAACAGGAACTCGGGCTAATCCGGGCGAACTTGATGGTTCGTCCGGGTTAGTCCAGTTTGTGCAAGGTGACTATATCGTCCTTGTGCTTCCGGATCTGAGATCTTGCTTGACAACGCCTCGTTCCACTTCATAGTGAACGAAACATACGTCATTAGTCCGTATTTTGTGCAAAAATCAAAGTTCTAAAAGGTTTTACTTAGATCTAACACTTGGTGAGTCGAAATCATAAAGATTTCTTGCTTGGGAAGCCAAAGCTAAGCCCAAATACACTCGTTTAGTGTAAATCTAAATGAAAAACAGAAGATTTGTAGAAAAAGATGAAGATTTTTCATAAACATAAGAGATTTGATGAAAACGAAGGTAATCTTTGTGCAAAATCGTTATAAAGCGTAGCTGTTTGCATGAAAACGGGTTGAATCTTACTTGGAAATCAAGGGTTTTCGGTTTTGGGAGCTTTCGGACGGACTTGCAGCAAGGAGAGCATGAATGGAGGTGTTGGGTATTTATAGGTGAGGTGAAACTAAGTTGATTGGGATCAAGTTCGGCCGAACTTGACACCATTTCAGGCGAACTTGGCCAGTTCTGCTTGAAAGTTGTAAGTTCAAGCGAACTTATGGTATATTTTGGTGTTTTGATTGCCTGAGCAAGTTCGGGCGAACTTGGGATGCCCAAGTTCGGCTGAAGTTGGCCTAATGGCAAAGTTTTGTTTGGTATTTTCGTGTTAGGAGTTCGTTTGACGATTCGGATCGTATTAGATAGATACGTTGAGCGTTTTGGTGAAGTGTTAAGCGTTGCGTTATTCTATAAGTGCGATTTAGTGATTCGAATAAGCGAGAGCGATGCGATAGCGAGTATAATCATAACCATAAAGCACACATAACACATAGTTAACATAACGTAACATAATTAACTGCGACTACGATGCGATGAGATAAGCGATGTCGAAGGCACAAGTGGTTATTATACAACAACACACTCGGCTCCTTAGATAACATAATTATTTGCGATTGCGTTGCGTTTGATAAGCGTTTAGATGTAATATAGTTGTGACAAACATAATTAGTTAACACAAACCATCCTTTATTATCAAATCTCGGATTACAACGACAAGTGTAAACAAAATATACGGAAAATAAATTAACAACGAAAAATGCAGTTGTTACAGTCTCCCCTACTTTAGGAAATTTCGTCCCGAAATTTAAGTAGTGGCCGTAACAAAGAGATGTGGATATTTAACTTTCAAATCACTTTCCAATTCCCAAGTGAACTCGGCACCGCGTTTGCGTTCCCATCGGACTTTCACAATAGGAATGCGAGAGTGTCGAAGTTTCTTGGTTTCTCGGTCCATGATTTCTACTGGCTTTTCCACGAAATGAAGGTTCTCGTTTATTTGCAAATCTTCGAGTGGTACATGAAGATTTTCTTTAGCTAGATATATCTTGAGGTTTCAGACGTGGAAAGTTGGATGTACATTGGTGAGTTCCGCTGGTAGTTCGAGTCGATAGGCCACCTTGCAAATTTTTTCCAGAATCTTAAAGGGACCCACATATCGTGGCGCTAATTTCCCTTTGTTTCCAAATAGGATCGCTCCCTTCCAGGGCGCAACCTTTAAAAGTACGTGATCATCGATTTCGAATTGTAGGGGCTTGCGGCGTTTATCGGCATAGCTCTTTTGGCGAATCCGAGCTTTCAAGAGATTGTCTCTAATTTGGAGGATCTTCTCTGTTGTTTCTTGTATTAACTCGGGACCGGTGATTTGTGCTTCTCCGATCTCAAGCCATGCAATAGGCGATCGACATTTTCTTCCATACAGTGCCTCGAAAGGTGCCATCTGAATACTAGTAAACTATTATTGTATGAGAATTCGATTAAAGGTAAATGCGTATACCAATTACCACCAAAATCTATGATGCACGCACGAAGCATGTCTTCGAGGGTGTGGATCGTGCGCTCAGTCTGACCGTCGGTTTGAGGGTGAAAAGCGGTACTGAGATTAAGCGCAGTACAGAGAGCGGATTGAAAAGTCTCCCAGAGACGTGAGGTAAAGCGACCATCGCGGACAGAGATGATGTCACGAGGCATCCCATGTCGACAAATGAATTCGTCGGTATAGATTCGTGCTAATCATTCAACCTTGTAGTCTTCTCGTATGGCAATAAAGTGAGCTGATTTAGTAAGACGGTCAACGATAACCCAAATGCTATCGTGACCAGAGGGGGTGCGAGGGAGTTTCGTAACGAAGTCCATAGCTATACTCTCCCACTTCCACATCGGGATTTCGGGTTGTTCGAGTAAACCAGAGGGCCTTTGGTGTTTGGCTTTAACTTTCGAGCAAGTTAAGCACTTTGAAACGTACAAAGCGATATCTTTTTTCATGCCCGGCCACCAATACTTAGGACGAAGGTCCTGGTACATTTTGTCGGCTCCGGGGTGAATGGAGTATCGTGATTTATGAGCTTCGGTCATTAGCAACTCTCGAAGGTTATCACAACTATGAATCCAAATACGATCGAGATAATGATAAATACCATTAGGTTTAGCTACGAGTTGGGTTCCGGCTCCACATTTCATTTCTTCTTGCAGGGTATTCTCATTAAAACAAGTAAACTGGGCGGCGCGACTCAGAATTTCAAGATTATTCAAAGCTTGAGAGTCATGCACACTATACACATAGCTTCGTCGGCTGAGAGCATCGGCTACGATGTTTGCTTTGCCGGGATGGTAGCGTATCTCACAATCATAGTCGTTGAGAAGTTCAACCCATCTGCGTTGGCGCATGTTCAGTTCTTTCTGATTAAAGATATGTTGTAAGCTCTTATGGTCGGTGAAAATCGTACACTTGGTACCGTAAAGGTAGTGTCGCCATATCTTTAATGCAAAAACAACTGCACTGAGTTCGAGATCGTGGGTGGTGTAGTTCTTCTCGTGGATTTTGAGTTGTCGAGACGCATACGCGATAACTTTGTCTCGTTGTATAAGAACACAACCAAGACCTAGGTTAGAGGCGTCACAATAAACCACGAAATCGTCGTTTCCGTCGAGTAGAGCGAGTACAGGAGCGTTGCATGGCATACACTTAAGAGTTTGAAAGGCTTCCTCTTGTTTGGAATCCCAAACTAAAGGCTTGTCTTTATGAGTTAAAGTGGTAAGGGGTACAGCGAAAAAGTCGGCGATGAATCGACGTAATACCCCGCCAATCCGAGAAAAGAACGGATTCCTGGTGCATTTTTCAGCGTAATCCAACTCTTCACAGCTTCTATCTTTGCAGGGTCGACATGAAATCCTGTACTATTAACGATATGACCAAGGAATTGGACTTCTTCGAGCAAGAATTCACACTTAGAGAACTTGTCATAAAGGCTATTTCCTTGAAGAAGTTTGAGAACTAAACAGAGATGACGCGCGTGTTCGTCTCTTGAATTCAAGTAGATAAGGATGTCATCGATAAACACAATGACGAAACGATCCAAGAAGGCTTTACACACACGGTTCATCAAATCCATGAAGACCGCAGGTGCATTTGTGAGACTGAAAGGCATGACCACGAATTCAAAATGGCCATAACGAGTATGAAAGGCGGTTTTCGGAACATCTTCTTCTAACACTCGTAACTGATGATAACCGGAACGTAGATCGATTTTAGAAAAACAAGTAGCACCTTGAAGTTGATCAAACCAATCGTCGATTCGAGGAAGAGGATAGCGGTTCTTTATCGTGAGTTTGTTAAGTTCACGATAATCGATGCACATTCGGAACGTCCCATCTTTCTTTTTCACAAAAAGAACGGGTGCGCCCCATGGCGAAGTGCTCGGGCGTATGAAACCTTTATCAAGAAGCTCCTGAAGTTGGCTAGATAGCTCGCGCATTTCGGATGGTGCAAGGCGATAGGGAGCTTTAGCAACGGGAGTAATCGATACGGAATTCAACATCACGAGTAGTAAACCAGGTAAATAGTCGGGTAAAACTTTAGGAAATTCACAAACAACGGGTACGTATTTCAAGGTTTTCTTTTCCTTCTCCGGTTCATGATGTGGGCTAGGAATGCAATACATTGCTTACGCAAACACTTGTTGGCCTGAGTACATGACAAAAGCATCAACTTCTTTGAGGGTGTTTCGCTGTAAACATGTAGCTGATCACCGTTTGGAAGGGGAAAACGAATCATTTTATCGAAACAGACAACTTCAGCACGATTCTCGCGAAGAAAATCCATGCCTACTATGACATTGAAGCTACCTAATTGCATAGGTATGAGGTTGATCAAGAAGATGTGGTTGTTGAGATCGAGAGTACAACCACGTAAGACGGAGTTAACAGTAACGGTTCTTCCAGTGGTGACTTCAACACCGAAAGTCTTTGGGAGTTTAGCGTGTTTACATTTTAAAAGCTTTTCGAATTCCAACGATACAAAACAGTTATCGGCACCAGTATCAAATAAACAAGAAGCATAAATACCATTAACAAGGAACGTACCATTGACAACATTGTTGTCGTTCTGAGCCTGGCGGTGATTAAGATTGAAGGCTCTTCCACACACAGCCTGTGGTTGCTGCTGTGGTGGCTGTGGCTGAGGCTGCTGTTGCGGTTCTTACTTCATGGCTTTGTTCAGGCAGACATTGCTAAAGTGGTTCAGATCACCACAAGTGTAGCAACCACGTGCTTTTGGGACTGGTGCTTGCTGCTGGGGCTGCTGCTGGCTGGTTTGAGGAGCACGAGTTGGAGCTGGTAGTGCTGCTGGTACTTGAGGAGCTTGCTGACGAGGACCAGTACGGCAGCTGATAATGAAGTGGCCGTAGATATTGCAGTTGGTACAGAAATGGCAGTTACCTCCAACTGGGTGATGGTATGTACACTTTGAGCATAGCGGGTGAGGACCAGTGTACGCACGCTTAGCAGGAGGTGCGTTCGGTGTAGCAGCCTGAAGCGGCTGAGAGTTCAATGGTGCAACCATTGCACAATTTTTGCTTGGGTTCCTTCTTTTGCGACTTCGGCAAAGAACTTTGATTCTTGCGACGACTCGGTAGTAGCGCTTGGTTCGGTGGTAGCCTGATTCACGACTTTGTTGTTCTTGAAGTATCCAGCCAGGACACGTTTGTCATTAATCTCGACTGCAAGCTGAAAAGTCTCTTCGATGGTAGTAGTACGCGCTGCTTGGACGAAATCAGCAACACAGTCAGGTAGAGCACGAAGATACTTTTTGATTGCTTTTTCTATGGTGTCCACCTGACCGGGACATATAATACTTAGCTGCTTGAAATGGGCAGTGAGGCCTGCGTTGTCGAGTCCATATTGCTTGATATCCTAAAATTCATTCTCCAATTTCTGAATTTTATGGGGAGGACAGAATTCTTTCACAATAACTGCCTTAAGCTCCTCCCATGTGAGCCCGTAAGCTTCATCATTTCCACTCCTGTTGCGCTCTTCGGTCCACCAATCAAGTGCCCTTGATTGGAACACACGGTAGCGTTGATGGTACGGAGAGATTCGGGGCATCCGCTTTGGTGGAAGGTGACCTCAATGGAATCGAACTAATGGAACATCGCGCTTGGTCCGTCTGTGCCAGTGAACGAGGACTTTGGCGCATCGGTTTTGGAATCGACCGAGGAATTGCTGCTGACAGCCTGAATTTCGCTAACAATATGGGGAATGACCTTAGCCATCTGCTTGGCCACGAGCGAGGCGATAGCTTGTCAGCATTGTTGCGCTAGATGTTCCTCCTAGTGTGAGATCCCGTAGAAGACATCTACATGAAGGATTGGATTAGATGAGATTCGATTATAATAGGTTTATGTTTAAAAGTTTAGCGTTATATTACTTATTATTGTTATTATTATCATTATTATTATTATTATTATTATTATTATTATTCAAATAAGGCACAAATCACATAATCACGTATCCACATAAGCACATAAACACATAAGCACATAATCACTTAGGCACATAGCATGTAATCACATAAGCACATAAGTCACTTAAGCATATATTTTGCACGTATTCGTAGATTTCACATTGACTCATCAGTAGACTCCAAATTTTACTCGAACATGCGTAGCGCGTATGTAGTATAAGCGAGATAAGTGAGTAATACCGCGTATCAGGACATTCGCGTAAGCGGGTTGAGCGTTTTAGTTTGGTTGATGATTAATTAGCGCTTTAGATTATGAGAGCTGTGCGAGTTGTGCATATATCGGTAGAGCGTAAAACGATAAATCGAGAAATCGAGAAACCGTAAAATTCACAAATTTAAACACATAAGGAATAACAAATAATAAAATTCGATGATGCGTAAAATCGGCGATTGCAGGCTTAAATCAATTTGGAGCGTCCTGGGTTTTGAGACAGCGACTACCCAAAGTGATTCGAAAATTCTCCGAGTTCGGGCACACGATTTAGCCTAATAGACAAATGCTCTCCCCGTACAAAGGTTAACGGCATTCCTCCTTCCAGTTACGTCGTGCCCCGAGTCATTGAAATAATCGAGACTTTGGTGAGATTGAAAATCGACGAGTGGAACTAGTTATTAAGATGTGGGTTTCACCCCTAACAAAACAACTTCATTCCTAGTTGTGGTTATGCTCACCAATCAAATCGGGAGTTCCACTAGATAGAAATGGAGATTTTCGTCGAGGTTTGAATATCACTCCTAACTCAACGAAGATATCTCGTGTGATAGAGGTTACGTGGAGTGAATGATCTTATCGAGAGTTCTTGGTTTTCACACCTAATCCCGACTTGTCACTCGTTTGTGATATGAGCGTTCTTCAGCGTGTATTGTGGTAGCTTTAGGAAAAGCGTAGTTTAAAAGTCCATTTCAAAAGTGTAGGATCAAGTTCGAGCGAAGTTGACCAACTTCGAGCGAACTTGATCAGTTTCAGGCGAACTTATTGAGTTTTGAGGGAACCGAGTCAACTTCGAGCGAACTTGGGTAAGCTCGAGCGAACTTGTCCTATTTCGAGCGAACGCCCAACTTCGAGCGAAGTTGGCAGTTCGAACCTGTTTCGGGCGTTTAATCGATGCGTAACATTCTGATTTGGTATCCTAACTATAGACTAGGTAAAACATGGCAGTTCTACCTAATTTTCCCTATAGTTATGGCTCTGATACCAATCTGTCACACCCCAACCGATGGCGGAAACATCAGGGCGCGGCACTAGGAGAATCAGATTGCTCAAGAGACATCATAACAATTATTTTACGATAATATTTAGACGTTCAATATCCCATACTATCAAACACAAAACCCCATATAATTATTAAAATATCAAACAATCTCTCAACCAAATCTAATCCGATCTTCCATAGATTTCTATTACATGAGTTTCTAGAGATAAGATCCTAATCCATTTCAGCGAGAAGTCATCAACCTGCCACTTATGTTAAAATCAACGTCAATACAATTAAGTAAAGGTGAGTATACCGTTTGTATGCATAATAGGTATAAAAGCTTTTAGCATACACCGCATGAACATACGTAAGGGATGTGAACTATGTATCTACTTAGATTCAAGTAAACCAACAAACTGCGAGTGTGAGGCATGCGAACAAGTGTCCACGTCCTAAAGGGAAAAATAAATGCGAGTTAAAATGCGAGCCTTAACAACCCCGGGCCTCCAGGTGGCGGGTCAACCTCTAGCAAGCTATCATGTTATGGGTGGCGTACTAGCAATCAAGCAACACATACAATTTAGCAGATTTCACGTATAGTCATGTATTAGCGGGTTGCGAGTAAGCGTTTGAGTTGTGTGATGTGATTTGATATAGGAACATATGTGACACCCAAAAGTGCGTTTAAGCGTAAAAAGGGTTCAAGTATACTCACAGTTGGTGCGTTAAGGGAGAGAGATGGAATTTGATGTGGGTTGAAGGGAGCGCCGGTTCAGCCTGTAAGCGAACAAATTCGCTGCAGTCAAATTTTGATAATCTTGCTACCAACTTCCTGTTCGCTCCGTCTTGGAAGGCGTTTTTTTCCGGTAGCGAATGCCACGGCGACTGATGCTCCGGCCGGCTATATCACGTTATTCTATGATTATATTGCAGAAGGAAACTTCAGGCTTCTAGTGACCATTAAAGTACCTACATCCACGTTATGAGAAAATGGTCAGCCTTTGAAATATCATTGATGTGAAATAACATTAATTGTAAATGGTAAATGTATGAGAAGAGAATAATTTGAAACAATAATGATATGAGATAGCGATAACATAGAACTCCAAAGTATGAGATGAAAACGATGATAATATAAAATGGTAACGTCGAAACTTCCATGGTGAAAAAGCTTGCTAAACTACCCGTTCACATTGTCATTGTTAGCCCCGACTAGATTTTCATTGATGTTAAAAACTCCACCCCTTGCTCGAGGGTGTGCCGGATTTGCCTGGTTAACTGGGTTGGCTTTAGCTTGAGTGTTGATAGTATTAGCCAACCTAGGGCAAGTGTTTTTGAAATGAGTGGGATCCCCACAGTTGAAGCAAGCCCTGACATAAGGCATCATAGGATAGCTTGGCTGATGTTAGGTTTGAACCATATTTTGGGAGAGGGTGAAACCATAATCTGGTCGGGCTAGGGCTAAGATTGAGCAATTATTTCAGCATTTCGTGGATCTTGAATCTAGTTAGCTGTCTGAAACCCTAGTGTTGGAACGCCTTCCATAGACGTTGGCTAGTACAACCGGCCGGAAGGATGGATACAAAGAATGTCACAACATTCTTCAACCTTTCCTCCCTCCTTGCTTCATAACTGGCTCTTCTGTAATCTTGTTCAATCACCTTATTACACCACCCATTCTTATCTTTGAACAATCTTATGTTAATCCTCGAGGCTCTTCGTACTTTCTATCTCTTAGGTTCCAGCAGTCTTCTCTGGTTTTGGCGAACCGCCTTTCCTCCCTCTGTTCCCTCGTCATGTTTTAGAACGAATATCAGATATAATGTAGATGTATAATGAGTTGAATGCAATCGTCTAAATTAATTAATTTATTAAATTCTCAGATTTTATACACTTGATGTCAAAAGTAAGTTCTAAATTGTACCAATTGGTACAACTTTCACCAATTGGCCGATAGCTCTCCCAACTTTAATTTGTACCATACCACTCTTAACATTTAACATATAGGTTGATATCACTAAAAAAGCAACCCAACAAAAACCCAATTTTCTGACATCAGCTGCCACATCACCAAACTAGTGCCACATCACCTGCCATGTCATCAAAAAAAGCCATGTCAGCAGCTAGCTTAGCTGCCACATCATAAAAAACCAAGTCACATGCCACGTCGGCGACCACATTATCAAAAAATTCCATGTCAGATGCCACGTCAACATACAAGTGCCACCAACGAAAAACTAACTGGCATAGGGTTTAGTAAGTTTGGGTGTGCTATCGGCTAATAAGTTGAAAGTTGGGAGTGGTGTGGTACAAATTAGGGCTGTAAACGAACCAAACGTTCAGCGAACAGTTCGTGAATCGTTCGATGGGAAGTTCGTTTATGTTCATTCGATTAGCTTAACGAACGAACACGAACAAAAAATTTCGTTCGGTTAGCTTAGTGAACGAACACAAACACAGGTCCCGTTTGTTCGACTGCGTTCGTGAACGTTCGGTAATATGGTCAGTTACGTTCGTTTACGTTCATTCGTGTTTGTTTGATTATATTAAAATAATAAATAATAAACTTTTTATCTAAACATATTGAAAACTTGAATCCATATTTTTTTCTAATTCAGCTAAAATTTGGACATTCTAAAGTCAGTTTTTGGGATAATTATGTCTAAGTTAGTTAATCTTGATTCATCGTTTGATGGTGTAGTAGACTTATGTCTTGATTCATCATTTTATGCTTGTATTTTAAGTACTTATATCCAATGTTTAAGGATAACAACGTTTTTATTTTTTTCATTTCAAGTGAAATGTTCGTTTACATTCGTTTTATTTTCTTGCGTTTGTTTGTGTTCGAGACCAGCGTTCACAAACTGTTCGTGGACAACTGAATCTCCTTAAAGAACGAACACGAACATAAACTTACCTTCGGTATGCGTTCGTGAACAGTTCACGAACATGTTATTTTCCTTAACGAACGAACACGAACATGGTCTTGTTCGTGTTCGGTCGGTTCGTTTATAGCCCAAGTACAAATCGAAAGTTGGGAGTGATATCGGCTAATTGGTGAAAGTTATGGTTATTTAAATCCAATATTTTTTTTAGTTTTAGGAAATACATATTTATATATGTTATATTGCTTAATCATTAGATAATATATAAAATCACAACTTGAAATCACTATACAGTGCTACAGTGAAAGTAACCTATTTTTTCTTTTTTACTTTTTTTCAATTTTCAAATTAACTTTTATACTATAAGTAATATACGCATTTAACCCAATACTTTTATAGGAGTTGGTTAACGTACAATGTTCCTTAATGTACGATGTGTATGAGATGAAATTACGCACGTTATATAATTCAAAAACCCTAATCACGCATGTTGAAAACCATAATCACGCATTAACATAATCACACGAACATAATCAGGAATCACGCATGGGGTAAAACCCTAATCACGCATGTTATATCTTTTCAGCGTACGTTAAGCAAAATTGTACAATACACTTTCACTATATATATATATATATATATATATATATATACCAGGACTTAGAGAAAACGGTGAGAAGTGTGAAAACGCTGCGAACGACCATCAGCCGTTGGATCAAACAATCAATGGATTAGATTGGCACGGTGGCGTTTTCGTAAATAACATGAACTTTCGAACGTGGACGCGCTTCATTAAGGGCAAAAAGGTAAATGTGCGCCTACAAAACCCATAAACATATATACTCCCAGAGAATCCTCCCACAATTCCAACGAAAACGCGAAAACCCTAGAAAACGCAAACCCTAGAAAATTATGGCGTCGAACCGTCAAACAAGATCCAGAAGCAACAAACACAGAAAGTTAACTTCGATTAACATTATACTAGTTTTATTATGTTTTAGGCGTTTTACATTTATCAATAATTGCAGTTTCCATGAATGAAGATTCCGGGGAGTCGCCTGCTCCAAAATGCCAAAAAACCATCGAGCAGAAGAAAACAGGAAAACATGGTACAGATGGTTATTTTTTATAAGGTCTATCTGTAAAATTTCATGTATCATGTAATATACTTTGATTGTTTGTTTCTGAACACCAAAATAAATGAATCATTATGATATGTTTTGATTGTATGAGAACACCAATTTCTTACATCATTTGTATTATTAAAACGCCATAAAATGCCCGTTGTTGTCTATATTGTACTGGTTCTATATCTCTTTTTACTGGTACTAAAACACTGTTAAATTAAACTTGTTTCATAGGCAAAGAGAGTTTAAGGATAACAATAAATAGGCAGACAGGCAAAACCCAAAACGCCAATAAGAGGAAAGCCTTAAGTCAGAATGTTGAGGTTGATGAACCATTTTTTCAATTCACTGGGGCTAGAGTTTTGTTAAGAGTAAAACATACAAACTTGACTGGTTGGTTTATAAATCTCAATAAAGACCAAAGGCAGGCTGTAAACGAGATGGGATTTGGTGCTGTGCTGAAGATGAAAATAGACAGCATACCCACAATGCTTGGGTACTGGTTGGTTGAAAATTATAATGAAAGAACAAACAATCTAAATGTTGGCAACCATACAATACAAATCAATGACGAATTGATAAACTCTTTAAGGGGTATACCAAATGGAAACGTGGCCGTGAAGGGGAAAAAGATCAACAAATAAAGACAAAGTAGTGAAAGAGTGGAGAGCACAGTTCAAAGAAACTGGCTGGATTGACAGACCAAGTGTGAAGATCTACTTTGATAACATCTTGTCTCAGATTCGCAGCTTCGGTAGAAGCTTCTGCCTAAATTTCCTTGTGGCATTCTTCACTAAAATTGGGCATGCAAGTGATAATGCGGGCGTCAACCAACTGTTCTTGCACCACGTTACACCAGACGTTCAAATAAACCCACTAAACTGGTGCACTTATCTCATCCAATGCTTGCAACACACCAAAACCGCATGGTCTCCAAAAAAAATTTCACAAAACCATTGATTGTACTTGCGGTAAGAAAAAAACAATTTCATAATACAAAAAAGTTTTAACAAAACAATAACGATTTTATGAATTCAAATTTAATTGTGTTACATCTTGCCTTGGTGAATGTGCTTGCAGTAGAAAAAGGCTGCCATGAGAAAAAGGATACTCAATTGAGTGGGTTACAACAAGCACTCTTGACATGTTAGAGAGTATACTAGTTAAAAGGAAAGATGGTGGAGAGCCAAAACGCCAAGATGGCAAAGAAATTAAAAAGAAAACTGTTCACATGACTAAGAAAACATAGTTACAACCAGTTGTTCACGAACAAGTCAGTGAAGGAGAGCAAAAAAATAATACAGGGTGTTGATGAGGAACATGATGATGATAATGATGATGATGAGGTAGATAATGATGATGGTGATGATCATGATGAGGTGAATGATGATGATGGTGATGATCATGATGAGGTGGATGATGATGATGGTTTTGGTCATGATGATCATTATGTTAATGCTGAAGCCGACCCTGATGTTCAAAACGCCATGATGATAGATGGTGACAAAGAAGACGCTTTCTATCAACGTGTTGTCGATGAAGAATTAGAAAACGAAAACGTGTTTTTTGAAGTTTCTGCATCAGGAAATCATACTCTAGTCAGGGCAATAACATAGTACGAAGATATAGATGCGGGTAAGAAACAACAAAACAATGATGCTGAGGAGGTATGTTGTTCGAATGATAACTATAACAATAAACACAAACGTCATACTTAATAATTCCTTTTCTTTTTGTTTATCAGGCAATGGCTGAGAAGATGGATGGGGAATACAAAGAATTACAAAACTGTTACAATAAAATGAAACATCGTTAAATCAGTCAAAGATTGAACATCCAGACAACCTCTTGGTAGACATAAAATACTCACAATGTCTGACATTGTTAAGAACATGTCAACATTTGTTGCTGAAAACACCAATGAAGTGCCTGATGAGAGACAAGAAGAAGAAAATGAATTTGAGATTGGGTTAGGAGTTGAAGGTGGTGAAAGCGAAGTGCAAAGAGAAGAGGAAAAGGTAGAGGAGGTTGGTGAGGAAAACGCCAATGAATTGCCTAAGGGGGGGAGAAACTGAAAACGCCAATGAATTGGCTAGTGAGAGGGAAGAAGCTGAGGAAGCCAATGAAGTGTCGGCTGATAGGGAAGAAGGTGAAAACGTCAATGAATTGGCTAGTGAGAGGGAAGAAGCTGAGAGGGAAGAAGATCAATACAATAATGAAGTGGCGGGTGAAAACGCCAATGAAGTGGCTGAGGGTGGTGAAAGTACAGATGAAGAAGATATAAATGAAAATGATATTCAAAGATGGGATTGTGATTTCAAAACACTTGAATATCATATTCTTAGATATAATGGGGAAAAATAACTAAAAGGAATATTGCTGAGGTTTTGGAACTGCCGAGGGAAGTCCTAAACCAAATGATTGAAGTAAAAGAAGGTTTAGATTGTTCATGGAAAGAAAATCAAATGCTCATAGCTATAAAAGACCACCTGAATCCTGGGAAGAAACGCCAAGTATGCCTATATATGATGAAACACCAAATATCCCCCAACAGAAACACAATACACTCAAAGGATCATCGCTGAACTCAAAAAAGCAACTGAGCCAGTCAAAGACAAAATGCCAAACATACCCCTGACAGAGACACAGTTTAGTGATGGCTTCATTTCACAACTAGAAAAAACTGAAGGGGAGATCATGAGCAAAAGTGTTGAGCAGCATGGTACAGTGGTTGATGAAACAAGATGTCAGCATCCACCCTCTGAAGGTAGGAAAAACCTCATGCCAAGTTTTAAAGATGAGGCGACACCACAGAAAACCCTGGATAAAGAAGCCACTGAAATATCACAACTCAAAA
Organism: Scalesia atractyloides; assembly: GCA_947069175.1. Classification (NCBI taxonomy): domain Eukaryota; kingdom Viridiplantae; phylum Streptophyta; class Magnoliopsida; order Asterales; family Asteraceae; genus Scalesia; species Scalesia atractyloides. The sequence continues at coordinate 46,832,291 of CAMTDV010000010.1, forward strand.
CGCCAAAAAGTTCAGATGTGCATGAGAAGGGTGATGGGAACAAAACGCCATACATCACAAAGCTGATACAAGGTAACACCATTCTAAACCTAGAAAAATTGCCTTGTGATGAAGTGGATGATGGAGATGATGAAGATGATGATGATGATGATGATGATCATGTTATAATAAAAAAAGGATAAGACTATGGAAAAAAAGGGGAAGAGAGAAAAAAAGAAGAGTAAAGCATGTTTGTCGCCTTATGTGAGAAGACACGTGGTTATTAATGCACCAAAGGAGACCCAAGAGACCTGCATTTCCATTTACATATTCACTGGATGCGGAGATTATGAGTATGTACATTCCTTTATAATAAAACACCATTTCTTGTGTGGACATAAGTGAGAAGAACTAAAACGCCATATCCTGTGTGTTTTATTTTCTCTCTTTTGCTGTAGTATAGTGTTCAAGATCGATGGAGTGTCAGAACTCCAAAGGGTGATGACTGAGAGCATGAGACCAGGATTATATGCACACATATGCATTATTTTAAGTTGGGGGCATATCCTGAACTACGAAGAAAGATACAAGGCTCTGAATCACCCTCAACATTATTTCGCACACAAATAATGCTGGTAACTCTTTAGCTATATTTAATTGATGCAATTATATTATTACTTTGTTTTGTTGTTAAAAATGTCATTCATCAAAATTACAGAATACGCCTGCATATAAAAAACAGATAGTTATCGGTACAACAAATTGAACAACGCTATGGAATTGGTTTTGCAACACGCACGTTTCAAAGAAGACCGCAACGATAAAAATATACAACAATATGAGCTGGTCTTCGTGCCAATATTATACGAAAGACATTTCTATGTTGTCTGCTTCTATATAAAACACAGCAGAGTTGATGTATTGGATAACTGCGTTAGAGAGGATGACCTTAGCATTAAGAAAAAGTATGAAGGTGAAAAAGTTGGTAAGTATCTCAAAACTTTTTATATACAAACTATGTTGACAAAAATCCATAATAATATATACAAAAAATGTGAAAACTGCAGCAACATGCTTTTGCAAACTACTTGCGTATTCAAAAACACCCGGAGGCCCAGATCATGAAGAATGCGCCTATTATCAGGCAAAAATGGATTGGAGGACAGAGGAAACCGTGATCGAGTGTGGGATTTTTGCAATGAGGCATATGGAAACGTATATAAGGGAGATGACTGGTTGGCATTGTAGTCTAGCAAACAAAACTGCACCAAATGCCCTATAACAAAGACAACTAAATGATCTCTGGATTAAACACATTGCAAAACTACTGCTGCATTACAAAAATGAACACATAAAAAAGGTGGTCAAATCTTTAAAAAAGTTATTGGAGTTAGGGCCAGCAAAAATTAATGAATTGTATGAAAAAGGATTCAGAAGAATACAACAAAGGATGACACAGTATAAAGATTAAGTTAACGCCATGGATTTCCTTCTTTTTGTAATTTTCATGATGACTAATGTAGGCTAATGTGTTTTGTTTTAGACTACTACATATTAAAACGCCATGAATTTCTTTCTTTTTTATTAAAAGGCCAGAACTTGAATTGTTAACAAATAGGAAGAACTGATTTTTATAGTTACTAATCAAATATGCAAAAGCATTAAACGCCATAATGAAACGCCATAAAAATGAATAGATAACTTGTTTTATAATTAACTAATCATATTTGCAAAACAAAAAGGTCTAAAAACGCCATAAACAATTTATATATAATGAAAACAAGGATAGCGCCATATATTTGGCGGGGTTGAAGAAATAAAGACATTTAAAAAAAATTACTTTGAAAACAAATAGATAATAAAACGCCATAGAAATAATGATAACGCTGAAGCAGGTTGAATAATGACAATCGTACCCGCGTACCATTTAGCGCGCCCATGCCAGGTGTTGGGCCAGGATCCGTTCTCACACTTCAAATCGTTTTCTCTTGATCCCGTTTCTATATGTATATATATATAAAGAGAGAGAGAGAGAGGGGCCAATTATTGTACAATATGCCCTATCGTATGGCGTACGAGATTCCTTTACAACATGCGGAAATTTCTTTACAACATGTGATTTCCCTTTTTCTTCAATTTGTTATTCCATGCGATTTACCTTTTTTGTGTACATGCGACTTTCCTTTTTTATGTACATGCGATTTTCATTTTTAAATAACATAAGGTGCTACTTTGCTATTGCGTGCGCTTCGTACGTTAAGGCATTTTACGCGTTACACTTTTTCTACTTTTATATTCCTCTTATAACGTTCGTTCGTTAGTTCTTTTTACGAAAAATTAAATACGCGTATAAAAACATCGATATTAGTATTGTTCCTATTAGAATCATTACTGGTATTTCTTACTATTGTTTCCGGTCGATGTAAACACGTGTCGGCATACTTTTGTACTTACCACGACTTTATTTTTTTAGTTTTCTCTTTCGGTTGTTATATCAAATTAAAAATCGGGTGTAACCCCCTAGTTTTATTTATTCCATACATTCTTTACTGTTTTTATTAATATGCATATTTATACTGTGTACTTTTATCATGCTTAGTGGGCTTCATTACAATTCCAGCTTTGGTTGGGTGTCTCTCGGAAAGAAGACCAGGGTTCAATTCCTGGTATATGGTAGATTAGGTATAAACTGGTGTAATTTAGGAGTATGGTTATTGTAACATTCGTCGTTAAAAAGAAAAGAGGGCTTCAGTGATAGGCGTAACATATCATTATAAGTTTTAAGTAAAATACGACGCTATGAGGTTCTTAATCCGAGTCAACCGGTTCGATCAGTAGACTACTAACGTGTCCGGTTTAGTGTTATATCTGCATTTGAAAATGAAAACCCATAAAGAACAACTTTAAATATCTTAGAATTTCAGTATGCATTTTGTTGATTATATAAAATTTAGTTTCATTATCTTTTTTTTATATGACCCGAATTGAAACGAAGCAAAAAATTTATTATATTGCGATAGATAAACAGCCCATAAAAATTTCTTGGGTCCGCCACTGCTAAGCATAATTACGATCAATCACCGGAGAAGACGATCAATCTTCGAGTGTAATCTTGTTAGAAACCCACTCGATTTTGTTCTATGCTAAAACGGATTTCCCATCCTGTTCGTCACAACCAACATCTTATCCGCCACTCTTCGCAGTTCTTGTATGAACCAACCATCAACTATTTTGATTGTTGGATGATGGTGATGAAATGTATTGTTAATCTGTAGAAGCTTCAATTCAAGAATAATGCATGACATTAAAAAAAAACGTACACTAATGCATAATTGAACGTTATCATTATCATGAATGTCTAGACTATATAGGTATTCAAAAGAAAGTATACACCATATGTACTTTGATGACCAATAGATTACGCATAAATACATGTAGTTTAATGTAACACTTGTTTTATCATAGTTGTGATATTCAAACTCTTTCCAATTGTTATCCACAGTGGCGGAGGTAAAATAAAACAAGGGTTATCACGGGCTACGGTTTAACCCCGTTTTCGTAGTATAATTATTTTTTCGGTTTTATATAAAAGATACCCTTGAACAAATACGGGGATACCCCTAAAAGTAGGATACTTTAATTTATTAAAATTCCAAATTTTTATAAGACCAAACCTTTTACAACACCAAACTTGTATAATAATTAAACCCAAATTAAGTATAATATAATTGAAAGACGCCCAATTGATAAACATAACCCAAGCCCCAAAATTAATGGCACGGTAATTTTTTTCCGGATATCGGTAAATTAATGGGCTAGCTCTGTCACTGGTTCTCCACACTCTTTTATAGGGATATTGGCACTGTTTAAAATTGATACTAAGACCGTTGGTTCAACAAATAAATTTTGATAATTCAACACGTTCATTACATTACAAAATTACTCAATTTTTTTGCTCCATTGAACATCCATGAGCTTTGATTGCGCTAGAATCTCTCCAAATTGTCATAAACAACCCTTATAATCACGAAGTAACACTTTAGATACTATTAAAATTCTGGTTTAAAATATTGTTCAATGTACAAAAGTATCTAGCTTTGATTTTTTTTTTTGAAAAGCAAACTCATTCTATTTCAGTTTAACGTGAAAACTTGCCAAGTTACATCAAAATAGAAGGTAGACGGGCAACAAGCTTTGAATCAATTCCTTAATTTGTTAGGTCATCTTCCACTTAATTATCGTTAATTGCAAATGCACATGAAGAATCCATATTTTTATAGAAAAACAGAAGAAGAAAAAAATAATAGGGATGATAATACAAGAAACTTGATGTTGGTCTTGAAGGGGATGACTTTAAAGATTTACTAGTCAAATATGGACATGTTCAAACAACTTCTTCAAAAACCAAAATCTGATGTTGGCATTGACTACATAAAGGTGAAACAAAGTTTGATTCTAAACTGTGAAACCATGTTTGTCTGAAGTAATGTAAGCATGTCTGAAGCCATGTTTAAAACCATGTGTGAAGCCGTTAAAAGCATGTCTCACGACCTTGTAACCATGTGTAAGTCTCACATCGGTTGAGAAGGAGAACGAAACCTTCCTTGTAAGGGATGGAAACCTTCTCTACCAAGACGTGTTTTGCCTGAGCGAGCAACTCGTCAACCGATCTTAGCACACTTTACTTGGAATGTTACACCATGTCTAGTAAACAATGACTTAAGGATACAAAACCTTGTTAAAAGTGATGGAACCATGTATGGAGCCACCACGTGTGAAGCCATATCCCGTTCTCTAAAGTCATCATGGACGCCATCAACAAATTAAACAAGTTAGTGATAATCATTAGTATGTTTTTGTAATTGTCAACGAAAACTGTTGAATCATATATATTTCTTTTGTTATTTTTTTATTTTTATTTTTTTGATTTATGTGTTTTGTAGATAATATTACATTAGTCATTAACATAACGCTCATTTTTGTTTAGCAACAAAGGCTCTAGTCCTCTACTCACTTAACTTCTAATAGGAACTCATACTAAAAAACAAGAGTCTACTTTGTATGTATTAGTTGAACATAATAAATTAAGAACTGAATGCCGGTCTTCATATTACGGTTTATGCACCAAAAACTTTGATGTAAAAAAACTTAGCACTGTATTATAAGAAAGAAAAAAAAAAACCTACCCGGTTTCTGGCTTCACTTGAATTTCAAGTAATTTGAAAACTTAAAGCTTAGAAACACGTCATAGCGGTAGCTTCTTCCATTAGCACACATGATGGTTGATCAAGGAAGAAGTGCAAGCATGTGAAGAGAAATCAGGGGTTTGTTCAAGTAGTCACCACCTAAAAGCAAGAAAGAATAACACATATTAAAAATCAAGGAAACACGTGTTTGTTTTTCTAAAAAAGATCTGTGCAGATGTCTGCAGATGTGGTTCGCAGACTGCAGACATTTTACTACTAAAAAGACAAACAACACCTTAGTTAATATCGATTTTAAACCATTAGACCTGTAAGTGAGTAAATCGAGACGATGATGACATGGAGCTTCGCTCTAAAGTAGGATATTTTTGTTCTTAAGCCCGCTGGAATTGCGGCATAAAGATGGAGTGTGAGATTGTGCTTTGTGATAGAGAAAGAGAAATGCGATGTTTGGCTTACTAGCATAAGGTTTTTAAACTAAACCATTGAACCGTTATTGTTTTAGCTAACTCAACTAATTCTTAATGTATTGCTCGAGTAGGTAGGGTATGCGTTTGTCAATATGTGTATATAATGCATGTTATGTTTGGGCATAAAAAATAAGAGTTAGGTTTGTTAGTGTGATATAACGTGGAGGATGATTTAAAGACGCATATTCGTGTGAGTTACATTATTTTCTGTAATTATGTATATTAGAAAATGATTTTTCATAACGTAAGAAGTAATCTTATGAAATTTCAAATTTCCTTAAGAAAATATCATTGTACCAATATACAAACAAAACAAACCATGTCATTAAAAAAAACAATTAATGAGTCTAGTATGGGTACTAGGGGCGTCAAGCGGGTAGTGATGGGCAGGTATGCGGGTATCACGGCTACACGGCGGTAAGGTGTGCTGGTAGGACCATTGGTTTTTCGGATTTTGAACAGAATGAGGTTGCGGATGAGTTTGATCTGTTTAGCCATGGTGATTGGAGCTTCAGCCATTGTTCAACCATGGAGAGGTAGGGTTATGGGTGGAGTTTTATTATTATTTAGAGTAAACTGCGATTTTGGTCCCTGAGGTTTGGGCAGTTTTGTCACTTTAGTCCAAATCTCAAACCTTTTGCATCTGGGTCCCTGTGGTTTCATTTTTATTGCCATTTTGGTCCAAAAGCAAATTCAACTCAGATTTTTCAAGAAAGACCCTGTTGTTTTGTCCTTTTCTAAAGGGTATTTTGGTCATTTTAAGTATTAATATTTCTCAAAAATTCAACTCAGATTTTTCACACCCCCTCTCTCATACTCTTCCCCTCTCTCCCTCTCTCTACCTCTCCATCTCTCTTCTCTGCATCTTCATCTTGTCCACCAAACCCTAAATATCATTTCAAAATATGTAACTTTAATGGAGACTGATGAAAACTACATCGACATCATCAACAGAGCATCCATAAATCGTTCTTTGAATCTGAAGAAGGATGAAGAGTGTGTGACATTGATGTATTTGTCTCGTTTGAATCTGAAGACTGAACTTGAACTTGATTCCTTTACAAATCTGCGCCATTTTATTTGAGGTGGGCAGTGGTGGGTTTTGATTTGGGTATGGTGGTGGGGGTGGGCTTTGATTTCGTTATGATGGCAGTGAATGGTGGTGGGTTTTGATTAGGTGAACAGTGTGGGGGTGAACATTTGCGATAGTGGTGGTGATAGAGGATGGTGGCGGTAGCGATGGTGGTGAGAGGCGGTGATGGCAGTGGTTGGTAGAGGTGGAGATGACGGCGACGGTTGGTAGAGGTGGAGGTGATCGCGGCAATTGGTAGTTTTGTAGGTGATAGGGGTGGTGGATAATGTTGGGTAGCCGGTGGTAACAATGGCGGTGAGTGGATGGTGGTTGATGGTAGTGCTTGATGTCTGTGGTTGTTGTGTACTGGAGTGACAATATGTATGATGTGTGTGTGATTTTTTAGTATACATGTGATTGTTTGGTGGACAAGATGAAGATGCGGAGAAAGAGATGGAGAGGTAGAGAGAGAGGGAGGGAAGAGTATGAGAGAGGGGGTGTGAAAAATCTGAGTTGAATTTTGAGAAATATTAATGCTTAAAATGATCAAAATGCCCTTCAGAAAAGGACAAAATAGCAGGGTTTTTCTTGAAAAATCTAAGTTGAATTAGATTTTGGACCAAAATGACAATAAAAATGAAACCACATGGACCCAAATGCAAAAGGTTTTGGACTAAAGTGGCAAAACTGCTCAAAACCTTAGGGATCAAAATCGCAGTTTACTCTCTTATTATTATTTATTTTTAGGGATATTGTATTTTAATAATCCCAACTTTCACCAATTGGCCGGCAATAATCCTAACTTTAAAAATTCCCTCTGACAATCCCAACTTGTAAGAATTTGGCCTCCATCAATCCTATTCTAACTGGGTTTTGTTGACATGGCACAAACCTAGTTATTTGATGATGGGGCTGCTTATGTGGCACAAACTTAGTGTTTGGATTTTAATAATCTCAATTTTTACCACCATCAACAACTACCACCACCACCATCAGCCGCCACCCACCATCAGCCGCCACCACCATCAGCCGCCACCACTATCAGCCACCAGCATCAGCCGCCACCACCACCACCACCACCACCATCAGCCGCCACCCCCACCACCGCCACCAGCCGCCACCCACCACCATCAGCCGCCACCTACCATCATCGGCCGCCAGCCACCACCAGCCGCCACACACCCTTTTTTGGTGGTGGTGGCGGTAGTGGGAAGCGGTGGTGGCGGATGATGGTGGTGGTAGTGGTGGGTGGCGGCTAGTTGTGGTTGTGGTGGTGGCGGTGGTGGTGGGTGGCGGCTGATGGTGGTGGTGGTAGTTGTTGATGGTGGTGAAAGTTGGGATTATTAAAATCCAAACACTTAGTTTGTGTCACATAAGCAGCCACATCAGCAGCCACATCATCAAATAACTATGTTTGTGCCACGTAAGCTGCCACGTCAACAAAAAACTAACCCAGTTAGAAAAGGATCGATGGAGGCCAAATTCTTAAAAGTTGGGATTGTCAGAGGGATTTTTTGAAGTTGAGATTATTGCCGGCCAAATGGTGAAAGTTTGGGTCATTAAAATCTAATATCCCTTACTTTTGTGTTTTTTTATTGTTATATATATAATGAAATTAGTTTTAATATTAGGTTTAAGTTTATAGTTCTTAATGTGTGTCCAGCATAACACCTTCTAACGGTTACTCGCGGCATACATAGATTAGAGTTTGCCACTACTAATTTAGGTACCTTGGGATGGGTTTGTAAAAAATGAGGTGACTGTCTCTTCTTGGTTAGAGCTGCTATCACCCTAGTACACTATGATAACACCTAAATATTAATTGGTTAATAGCTTGGTAATTCATATGACTTGTTTCGGGTATGTATGGTCTAGCACCCCACTACATTTATTTCTGTTTTGTGATAATGAATAATGAATAATAGAGCCCGTATTTATGGAAGTGATTTATGTTAATATTGTATTAGCTTTGCTGTAAATATCATCTCCAAATAGGAGATTCGATTGTATCTTTATATAGTTGGTTAATTGTAATGAAAGGGCCGCTTGGCAATTATACTATTCTACATGGAATCAGCCTAAACCCTGATCCTCCCTTCCCCCTTCACCTCTCAATGGCCGATAATAAACTCCACCCAGCCGTCACCGTGTCAAACATCAGAACCCTCATCCAGGTCTCACTTGATAACGAAGCAGCCGACTACAACACCTGGTCCGAGCTGTTTCGTATCCACTGCACGGCCTACCTCATTTCTGACCACCTTGAACCTCGCACACCACCCGCTTCTTCTTCCAAACCTGCTGATGCTGACAAACAACCCGCCGCCCCCTCGCCCGCTGAATCGTGGGAACGTCTAGATGCCATAGTCCTTCAATGGATCTATGCCACTATCTCCACGGGTTTACTCAAAACCGTTATAAAAAACAAAACCACGGCATACGACGCCTGGAAAGCCATTAAATCCCTATTTCAAGACAACAAAGCCACTCGTGCCCTTCATCTCAAACAGAAGTTTGCTACCACTCGGTTGGAAAACTTTCCCAACATGAGCGCCTATTGTCAAGAACTCACGGTCTTGTCAGATCAACTCTCTAATGTTGATGCAGCCGTAGACGAACAAGACCTTGTTCTCCAAACCCTTGCTGGCCTTACTGAGCAATACGAAACCGTGGCCACCGTTCTCCAAAACACCAAGCCCTTGCCATCCTTCTTTGAAGTTCGTTCCCAGCTATGTATGAACGAAACCACGAAAGCCAATCAAGCCCTCCACTCCGCATCCCAAGCCGCCACGGCGCTTCATACTCAAAGCCGACCCGCATCTTCCTCGGCCACTCCTTCCCCACCCACTGTTGATACCCGCTCGGACTACACACGGGGACGTGGCCGTTCCCGCGGACGTGGCTGCGGCAGATTCCCCTCTTCTCAATCTACCGGTTGCGGCAGGTCTTTCTACTCGACCCAAGCCCAGCACCCGTATATTGTCTTTCCCAATATCTGGACTAACCATCAGTGGGCCTCTCTTCGAAATCAGGCCCAGACATACCATCCACAACAAAGCCCAACACCGCCCTGCCCATACCCGTCCACCCCTAAGCCCACAACTGGCCAAGGAATTCCTGGGCCGCGACCGGATCAGGCCCACATGGCTACTTACAGCCCAACACCTACTGATATAGCTCAAGCAGTCACACCCCAACCGATGGCGGAATCATCGGGTAGTGGCACTAGGCGAACCAGATTGTCTCAAGAGATTCCATAACAATTATTTAAAGATAATAAATCAACATTTAACATCCCATACTATTAAACTCATAATATCCTTAAACAATCATTACATTAACAAAATCCCTTAAACAGTAGAATCTGATCCGATCTCCCCTAGATTTATTATACTTGGAACTAAACAAAATAAAACAAAACTAAACTACGCAAGCCACATCCAAGCATCCAAGCTACAAAATCCTCATCCTGTTACATACGTTAAAATACAAGTCAATACAATTAAGTAAAGGTGAGCATACGAGTTTGAATAATACTAGCATAGTCGATAAAGCGTTTGCGAAACAATCTAATTACATATCATGATACCCCAAAACACTTAACATAACATAGGCTCATTTCTCATGCTAACTACCGTGAGAAGGCTTGCGCGTCCATCCTAACTAGACCCCGTCGGGTGTAAGCCACACTATAGTACCATACTAGCTAAGGAGGCAAGTCAACGAAAACAAGTCCTAGTCACATGTTTCTAGTATCACGTATTGAGCATACACAATCAGATTACTCGCGTGTGATAAACAGTTTGATTTGTGATGTAATTTTAATATAGGAACGAATGTAACACCCAATAGTGCGTTTAAAGCGAAAATGGGTCAAGTATACTCACTGTGGGTGCGTTTTAGTTAGCTTAGGGATTCTGAGGAGAGTTGAGAAGAGCGCCGGATCAGCCTGCATACGCGAACGGAAGTGCATCAGTCTCCGAAAAGCTGAAACGGTTAAGTTTTGATAGGGCAGTAGCCAAGTTCGGGCGAACTTGTGTGTAAACACACAAGTTCGAGCGAACTTGTATGAAGTTTATTGAGTTGAGAGTTAAGTTCGGGCGAACTTGTAAGTTTCTTATGGAAACTTGACAAGTTCGGTCGAACTTGTGGGGTTTGATAAGAGAGGAGACAAGTTCGGCCGCACTTGTGAAGTTTCCTGAGAAACTTTGCAAGTTCGAGCGAACTTGAGGGCTTCTGAAGTAAATCATGGGCATTTCCAGTCAAGTTCGGCCGAACTTGACCCTTAGAGGGCAAGTTCGAGGGAACTTGACTTCCCATGCTGTCAAAATCAGTGCAATCTCGAGCGAACTTGATGTTTTCGGGTCCAAAATCTTGCGTTTTCGCGTCGTTTGCTGGGTAAATCGAGTGTTCATCTCTCCAACCCTGTGCTACTGAGCAAACTCAGGTCGGAGAGGTCTTTTAGAGCATTTTTAGCCGTTTTACAAAAGCGTGGGCTATCCGGGCGAACTCGGGGTTCGTTCGGGTTAGTCCGGCTTGTGTAAACCAACATAAACGTCCTTGTGCTTCCAGATCTGGGATCTTGAATGATAGATGCTTCGTTTCATATCAGAAAATGAATAAAACATCCTCAAAAGTCCGTATTTTGTGTCAAAATCGATATTTATCAAAGGTTTTCTCAGATCTAGAATTTACAAGCCGAGATCTTGCAGATCTCGTGTTTGGGAAGCCTCTGCTAACACCAAACGAACTCGTATTGTGTTGATCTAAGTTAAAAACAGAAGTTTTGAAGAAAAAGATGAATATTTTCGTAAAAGAATGGGTTTTTGATGAAAACGCAGGTGGATCCTTGTGCAAAATCGTTGTAAACCTTTGTTGGTTGTTGATAAACGTTGTTGTAGTCGAAATCGGATCGTTTCTTACTTAGAACACGAGAGATTTGGAATGAGGGAGCCCTGAGCGAACTTAGTCAGCAAGTGCAAATGAGAGGGATGAGCTGAGTATTTATAGGAGAAGTCAAGATTCTCAAGATCTGGCAACAAGTTCGGCCGAACTTGTACAAGAATGTACAAGTTCGCGCGAACTTGGGGAGTTTACAAAGGAGAATGGCTGAGTCCGTCGAACTTGCATATACATATGCAAGTTCGCGCGAACTTCATGGAAAACAAGGGATCCTTGGTTATCAGGCAAGTTCGGGCGAACTTGTGGTAGGCAAGTTCGGCCGAACTTGGCCTGGTGACCAAGTTTCATTTACCGATTTTGCGTTAAGTGTTCGTTTGGTTATTCGGTTCACATAAGATAGTTATATTAAGCGTTAAATTAAAGTGTTAAGCGTTATAGTTGATATAATAGTGCGATTTAGCGATTCGAGAGTGCGAGAGCGATGCGATAGCGAGCGTAAACATAACCACAAACACACATAACACATAAATAACATAAAACCACATAAATAACTGTGATTTGCGATGCGATAAGATAGGCGATGCGATTTAATAAGCGATTAGATGCGACATAACATACAATACCATAATTAATTAACATAAACTTTATTATCAACCGCATCTCGGATTTACAAAAGGATAGATAAACAGTGAACAAAAGAAAAGATAACAATCGAATTTTCGAGTTGTTACAGTCTCCCCTACTTTAGGGAATTTCGTCCCAAAATTAGGTAGTAGTTGTAACAAATAGATGCGGGTACTTGGCCTTCATATCACTTTCTAATTCCCAAGTAAACTCGGCGTCGCGTTTGCCCTCCCATCGGACTTTCACGATAGGGATGCGAGAGCGCCGTAGTTTCTTAGTCTCTCGGTCCATGATTTCCACAGGCTTTTCCACGAAATGGAGAGTGTCGTTGATTTGCAGATCTTCGAGAGGGACATGCAGATTCTCTTCGGTTAAGCATTTCTTGAGGTTAGACACGTGGAAAGTCGGATGTACGTTGTTGAGTTCCTCCGGTAATTCGAGACGATAGGCTACTTTACCGATTCTTTCCAGAATCTTAAAGGGACCAACGTATCGAGGCGCTAGCTTTCCTTTCTTGCCGAAGCGGACCACTCCCTTCCAAGGTGCAACCTTTAGGAGAACGTGATCTCCCACTTCGAACTGTAGGGGCTTGCGGCGTTTATCGTCATAACTCTTTTGACGACTCCTAGCTTTCAAGAGATTTTCTCTGATCTGGAGGATTTTGTCTGTCGTTTCTTGAATTAGCTCGGGACCGGTGATTTGTGCTTCTCCGATCTCGTGCCATGCAATAGGCGATCGACATTTTCTTCCATACAGTGCCTCAAAAGGAGCCATTTGAATGCTGGTATGATAACTATTATTGTACGAGAATTCGATCAAAGGTAAATGTGTATCCCAGTTACCACCGAAATCTATGATGCACGCACGAAGCATGTCTTCGAGGGTGTGGATAGTGCGCTCAGTCTGACGTCGGTTTGAGGGTGAAAAGCGGTACTGAGATTGAGAGTAGTACCGAGAGTGGATTGAAAAGTCTCCCAGAGACGCGAGGTAAAGCAACCGTCGTGGTCAGAAATGATGTCACGAGGCGTCCCGTGTCGACAAATGACTTCGTCGGTATAGATTCGGGCTAATCGTTCGACCTTAAAGTATTCTCGTATAGCAATAAAGTGCGCAGATTTGGTGAGACGATCAACGATAACCAAAATGCAATCGCGACCAGATGAAGTACGCGGGAGTTTAGTACCGAATTCCATAGCTATACTCTCCCACTTCCACATCGGGATTTCGGGTTGTTCGAGTAAACCAGAGGGCCTTTGATGTTCGGCTTTGACTTTCGAACAAGTTAAGCACTTTGATATGTACAAAGCGATATCCTTTTTCATACCCGGCCACCAATACTTAGGACGAAGGTCCTGGTACATCTTGTCGGCACCGGGGTGAATGGAATATCGAGATTTATGAGCTTCGTCCATTAGCAACTTACGAAGATTATCACGACTGGGAATCCAAATGCGATTGAGATAGTAATAAATACCATCAGATTTAGATACAAGCTGAGTTTCGGCACCATATTTCATTTCGTCTTGAAGGGTATTCTCGTTAAAGCAGGCGAATTGAGCGGCACGGATGAGGGTTTCAAGTCTAGCACAAGCTTGAGAGTCACGAATACTATATACATAGCTTGGTCGACTGAGAGCATCGACGACGACGTTTGCTTTGCCGGGATAGTAGCGTATCTCGCAATCGTAATCGTTGAGAAGTTCAACCCATCGACGTTGTCGCATGTTTAGTTCTTTTTTATTAAAGATATGTTTAAGCTCTTATGGTCGGTGAAGACCGTACACTTTGTACTAGTGTCGCCATATCTTTAATGCAAAAACAACTACACCGAGTTCAAGATCATGGGTTGTGTAGTTCTTCTCGTGGATCTTAAGTTGTCGAGAAGCATACGTGATAACCTTGTCTCGTTGCATGAGAACACAACCAAGACCAAGGTTTGAGGTATCACAGTAAACAACGAAATCGTCGTTTCCGTCGGGTAAAGCGAGGATAGGAGCGTTGCATAGCATACGCTTGAGAGTTTGAAAAGCTTCCTCTTGTTTGGAATCCCAAACAAAAGGTTTATCTTTATGAGTTAAAGCGGTAAGCGGAACGGTGATTTTCGAAAAGTCGGCGATGAATCGACAGTAGTAACCCGCCAATCCAAGAAATGAAGGAAATCGGAAGCATTCTTCGGTGTAATCCAACTCTTGACGGCTTCGATCTTCGCAGGGTCGACGTGAATTCCTTGACTATTAACGATGTGGCTGAAAAATTGGACTTCTTCGAGCCAGAATTCACATTTTGAGAACTTAGCATAAAGGCGATTTCCTTGAAGAAGTTCGAGGACTAAACGGAGATGACGCGGCTGTTCGTTTCTCGACTTCGAATAGATAAGAATATCATTGATGAAAACAATGACGAAATGATCTAAGAAAGCTTTACAAACACGGTTCATCAAATCCATGAAGACCGCGGGTGCATTGGTAAGACCAAAAGGCATGACCACGAATTCGAAATGGCCATAACGAGTACGAAAGGTGGTTTTCGGAATGTCTTCTTCCAACACGCGTAACTGATGATAACCGGAACGAAGATTGATCTTGGAAAAACAAGTAGCACCTTGAAGCTGATCAAATAAGTCGTCAATACGAGGAAGGGGATAGCGGTTCTTTATCGTGAGTTTATTAAGTTCACGATAATCGATGCACTTACGGAACGATCCATCCTTCTTTTTCACGAAAAGGACAGGAGCGCCCCATGGCGAATTGCTCGGGTGTATGAAACCTTTATCAAGAAGCTCTTCAAGTTGGCTTGATAGCTCGCGCATTTCGGATGGTGCGAGACGATAAGGGGCTTTAGCAACGGGAGTAGCGCCTGGAATCAAATCGATACGGAATTCGTCATCTCGAGTAGGGGGTAAACCGGGTAAATGGTCGGGAAAGACTTTAGGAAATTCACAAACAACGAGAACATCTTTATAAGTCTTCTTTTCTTTCTCCGGGTTCACGATGTGAGCGAGGAAAGCAACACATCGCTTTTGCAAGCATTTGTGTGCTCGAGTACATGTGATAGAAGCATCAACTTCTTTGAGGGGTTTCTGTCACACCCCGACCCGCAGCGGAAAAGGTGATTGGGGCATGATTGGGTTTTCATTAAAGCTCATGACATTTACTATAAAGTTTCATATTTATTATTTCTTTTTAAAGAACATTACAATAAGCATACAAATACAACATGTTCAAATACATTTTTCATAACTTCATTATTTTTCTTCTAAGGCAATTTCCTATGTGTCCCTTGCTTCAACCTGTTCACCTGTATCATGTGTAAAAATAGGGTTTTGGGTCAACAAAAAGTTGGCGAGTGAATCTTATTTAAACATTTGAAAGGATTAGTTATGTTGGTTATTTGAATAAATTGTGCATAACCAAATATGAATAAACGTAAATGTAAATTTAGTCACAAAACACATAATATTAATTAATACACACGCACACACCAAATGAATGATTTTGAGGCACGCGATGTTCAACTCGTCTCCCACGAGGAACTGATGGGCCTAATGAATGATTTTGAGGCACGCGATGTTCAACCCGTCTCCAACGGGGAACTGATGGGCCTAATGAATTGATTTGCACGCAACTTGACGAAATGTAAACACACATTACAATAAACAATATTTACATTATAAGTTTAGATCATATAATGGTAATAGCACGAGTTTGAATAAGCGAAATAATTAAAGCGACACATGATACACCCCAAAACATGAATAAAAAGGGGAATTTGTAAGAATTCACTCACAGTGGGTGCGTTTTCTTGGATGATGATGAATGCGCACGAATTTGGATTTAACCACGAGAGAAACTAACCTAAATAATAACATAATAATTCGATAAATAAATAAACTTTTATTTGAGATTAATATTTTTTATTAGTGTTCTTAATGGGATTGTTAGATTTATTTTTGTGAGTTTAAGGACATTTTCTAACTTTAAAAATATTATTTTTAAGTGTTTTTAATTGATTTTTAAATAAAATAAATGAATAAAAAGAAAATAAAAATTTTGACTTTTTGACCGTTGACCGTTGACCGTTGACCGGTCGGACCGCGTTTATTCTGTGCGCTGAGTGAGGTTCAAACTCATGACCTCCCGATAAGTGCACGCAACTCTACCAACAGAGCTACGTGTCTAACCCGAAATATTTCTGATTTTAATTATACTTATATACTTACTCGTTTAAATCTGGAATTTATTTAATTAAAAAGGTTTATACCGGCTTGAAGCGGACGCTCAGAACACGTTTCGAACCCGTGACCATCGACTTAACTTGCACCCAGCCCGACCAACTGGGCTGGGTGTCTAACCCATAATAAACTGAATTTATTTTATATTTATACACATACTGAAGCGAATCTGATTAAGCTTGTTTAAAAAGGAACATTTTATTTCAGAAGTCGAAGCAAGTGTGGCTCGAACCCACGATGTGCGCGTTGAAATTGCACACAGTCCACCGCTGGACTATGTGTCTAACCCAGTTAAAATACTGATTTTAATTATTTTCATAAACAACTCGATAATCGTCTTCTTCATTAATCTCAGATCGAACACAGATTTGTTAAACATTTGGTTTCACTGCTCTGTTGTTTTAGAGTTTGAACAGATAAATCGAATAGTACTGACAGAAAGATTAAGAATGCATACCGAACACAGGGGCCCGGTTTTCCGGTGACTAACTCCGGCGGGTTCAGCAATTTCCGGCGATGTATAACTTGCGACACAGGCTCTACAGGGAGTTTGAGGTGAGTGTGGGTGATTTCTGTCTGAGCTCTAGAAGTCTTATTTTAGAGTAAAGCAGAAGAAATGAAACGGGTTCGGTTTTCCGGCGACAAAATGTTTTCCGGTGAGGATTCAGAAACAGCAAAATTTGTACAGAGGGTAATGATTGAGAGTTTGAGCGAGTGAAAGTGAGGTGGGGCATCGATATTTATAGGGCAAATCACCGATTTCGGTTATGGTTAAATCATTCTTCGGTTTTTTTGTAAATCATTGAATTTGGTCAGTTTTTGAATGCAATTAAGGTTAGATTTCGGTTATAGCTCACGTTAATCGTCAATTACACCCGCTTGATTCCGGAGTCAAAGGAAACGGTCGCAAATCCGCGTATTTTCCGGCGACTGCGGATTTGGGCGCGCTGGTTACCGATTTTGAGTTTCGAGTTTTATGTTAAGTATTATTTATTTCAGTATTATTCCAAACTTAAGTGTGTGGCGGAGTGGTGTGTTGGTTGTTTGTTGAACCGGCTGACCCAGGTTCGAAACCCGGCAGCCTCATCTCATTTTTTACTTACTTATTTTTATCATTTATTAATTAAAAATTTTAAATTCTAGAATTTTTATTAATTATGTATTGTTTAAAATTAGTTTGAGCCATAAATATGCAACGAAAATTTTAATTGGATGTTCGATTAATAAACGAAGCGGGTTTTGGAAACCCGTTTTTCGACGGATGTTACAGTTTCACCATAACCATGGAGTTGATCACCGTTCGGAAGGGGGAAGCGAATCATTTTATCGAAACATACAACTTCAGCATGATTCTCACGAAGAAAATCCATGCCTACTATGATATCGAAGCTACCTAACTGCATAGGTATGAGATTGATCGAGAAGACATGGTTGTTGAGATCGAGAGAACAACCACGTAAAACGGAGGTTACGGTAACGGTTCTTTCGGTGGCGACTTCTACATCGAAAGTCTTTGGGAGTTTAGCGCGCTTACATTTTAACACCTTTTCGAATTCTAACGATACAAAACAATTATCGGCACCAGTATCAACTAAACATGAAGCATAAATACCACTAACGAGAAACGTACCATTGACAACATTGTTGTCATTCTGAGCCTGGCGGTGATTGAGATTGAAGGCTCTTCCACGCACAGCTTGTTGTTGCTACTGAGGCTGCGGTGGTGGCTGCTGCTGCTACGACTCTTGTTTCACGGTGGGGTTTGGGCAAACATTAGCAAAGTGGTTTGGATCACCACACACGAAGCACACTCGTGCCTTTGGAGCTTGCTGCTGGTTGGCTTGAGGAGGAGCAGGTAAAGCTGGAGTTGCGGGAGCTTGAGGAGCTGGCTGGCGAGTACCACTACGGCAGCTGACTGTAAAGTGGCCGTAGATGTTGCAGTTCGTGCAAAAACGGCAATTGCCTCCAACGGCATGATGATATGTGCACTTAGGGCACATAGGAAGCGGACCAGTATACGCACGCTTAGCTGGAGGTGCGTTTGTAGCGGCTGACTGGAGCGGCTGCGGGTTTGCTAGAGCGGCGAGAGCATAGTTCATACTCGGGTTTCCTCTCTTGCATCCCTGACACTTTCCCTTCGGGTCACTTGGTGGTTCGGTAGCAGCAGTTGGTTCGACGACGGCTTGATTGGCAACTTTCGCATGATTCTTGAAATAACCATCTTGGACTTGCTGATCATTGATCTCAGCGGCGAGCATGAAGGTTTCCTCGATGGTTGTAGTACGAGCAACTTTCACAAAATTTGCGACACACTCGAGTAAACCATGGATATACTTGTTGATAGCTTTTTCAGTCGTATCAACCTGGCTGGGACAGATGATGCTCAAAATCTTAAACCGAGCAGTGAATCCAACATTGTCGGGACCATCCTGTTTGATTCCCCAAAACTCATTCTCGAGCTTTTGCAGTTCGTGCGGAGGACAAAACTCTTTCAACATCACTTCCTTGAGTTCCTCCCAAGATAGACTGTAGGCTCATCATTACTGCGCCTATTCCTTTCGGCGGTCCACCAATAAAAGCACGGGACTGGAAAACTCTGGTAGCGTTCACTGTGCGGAGGTCACCGGGGCATCCACTTTGCCTAAAAGTGACCTCAATAGCATCGAACCAGTGAAACATGGAAGTGGGTCCATCATTGCCCGTGAAGGCGAGAGGTGCACAAGCCTTGAAGTTCTTGAAGCTGAAACGCGGCTTGGGATTCTCAGTTTTCGAGTCGACCGAGGAGTTGCTGCTCACAGCATGAATTTCTGAGACGATTTGCGGGATGACCTTAGCCATATCCTTGGCTACCATGGTGGCAATACGCTTGTCGGCGTTGCTGCGCTGGAGATTCCTACGGGTGTGCGATCCCATTGAAGACATCTACACGAAGGATTTAGATTAGATGAGATTCGATTATAATAGAGTTATGTTTAAAATATTTATTATAATTATTCATACAAGGCACATAACACATAGGCAAATAAGCACATAAGCACGTAAGCACATAATCCACGTAAACACACATTTTGCACGTATTCACCTTCTAATAACAATAATGCATAGCGTGATGCGAGATGCGAGACATAGCAAGATATAAGCGATATATAATAGCGAGATAAGAGAGATAATACCGCGTATGAGGCACATGTCCTCATAGACGTAAGCAAGTTAAGCGATTAGTTTGGTTGGTGTATTAATTTAGCGTTTTGGATTACGAGAGCTGTGCGAGTTGTGCATACATTCGATGGAGCGTAAATGCGATAAATCGAGAAATCGATGATATGATAAATCATCAAAGCGAGAAATCGAATAAAGCGAAAATTCTCAAAATTTTAAACACGTAAATAATAATAACTCGATGATGCGTAAATCGACGATATAGGCTTAAATCAATTGGGAGTGTCCTGGGTTTTGAGACGTTTGACACGCCAAAGTGATTCGACTACCCTTTGCATTTGGACCCACGCTTTGGCCTAATAGATAAACGTTCTCACCGCAAGCGGCTAACGACGTTTACCCTTCCAGTTAATACGTGTTCCAAACCATTGGCGTAACCGAGACTTTGGTGAGATTGAAAATCGAAGAGCGGAATTTGTTACTAAGATGCGGGTTTCACCCCTAACTTAGCAACATCATTCCTAGTTAGAAATGGAGATTTTTCGTCAAGGTTTGGATGTCACTCCTAACTCAACCAAGGTATCTCGTGCGAGAGAATGCGCGGAGTGAATGATCTCGTCGACAGTTCTCGGTTTTCACACCTATTCTCGACTTGATCACTCGTTTTGTGTGATGCGAGCGTTTCAAGCATGTATTATTGTATTGGCCTTAGGAAAGGCACATTTAAGCATTTATGGCAAGTAGTTTAACATTTAAGTCAAAGATAGGTCAATCGGGTACTTAAACATGCTACTAGGTCGAATCATGGCAATTCTACCTATTATCCTAAACTTATAGCGCTCTGATACCAATCTGTCACACCCCAACCGATGGCAGAATCATCGGGGTAGTGGCACTAGGCGAACCAGATTGTCTCAAAAGATTCCATAACAATTATTTAAAGATAATAAATCAACATTTAACATCCCATACTATTACACTCATAATATCCTTAAACAATCATTACATTAACAAAATCCCCTAAACAGTAGAATCTGATCCGATCTCCCCTAGATTTATTATACTTGGAACTAAACAAAATAAAACAAAACTAAACTACGCAAGCCACATCCAAGCTACAAAATCCTCATCTTGTTACATACGTTAAAAAAAGTCAATACAATTAAGTAAAGGTGAGCGTCCGAATTTGAATAATACTAGCATAGCCGATAAAGCGTTTGCGAAACAATCTAATTACATATCATGATACACTAAAACAGTTAACATAACATAGGCTCATTTCTAATGCTAACTACCGTGAGAAGGCTTGCGCGTCCATCCTAACTAGACCCCGTCGGGTGTAAGCCACACTATAGTACCATACTAGCTAAGGAGGCAAGTCAACGAAAACAAGTCCTAGTCACATGTTTCTAGTATCACGTATTGAGCATACACAATCAGATTATTCACGTGTGATAAACAATTTGATTTGTGATGTGATTTTAATATAGGAACGTATGTAACACCCAATAGTGCGTTTAAAGCAAAAATGGGTTAATTATACTCACTGTGGGTACGTTTTAGTTAGCTTAGGGATTCTGAGGAGAGTTGAGAAGAGCGCCGGATCAGCCTGCATACGCGAACGGAAGTGCATCAGTCTCCGAAAAGCTGAAACGGTTAAGTTTTGATAGGGCAGTAGCCAAGTTCGGGCGAACTTGTGTGTAAACACACAAGTTCGAGCGAACTTGTATGAAGTTTATTGAGTTGAGAGTTAAGTTCGGGCGAACTTGTAAGTTTCTTATGGAAACTTGACAAGTTCGGTCAAACTTGTGGGGTTTGATAAGAGAGGAGACAAGTTCGGCCGCACTTGTGAAGTTTCCTGAGAAACTTTGCAAGTTCGAGCGAACTTGAGGGCTTCTGAAGTAAATCTTGGGCATTTCCAGTTAAGTTCGGCCGAACTTGACCCTTAGAGGGCAAGTTCGAGCGAACTTGACTTCCCATGCTGTCAAAATCAGTGCAATCTCGAGCGAACTAGATGTTTTCGGGTCCAAAATCTTGCGTTTTCGGGTCCAAAATCTTGCGTTTTCGTGTCGTTTGCTGGGTAAATCGAGTGTTCATCCCTCCAACCCTGTGCTACTGAGCAAACTCAGGTCGGAGAGGTCTTTTAGAGCATTTTTAGCCCTTTTACAAAAGTGTGGGCTAATCCGGGCGAACTCGGGGTTCGTTTGGGTTAGTCCGGCTTGTGTAAACCAACATAAACGTCCTTGTGCTTCCAGATCTGGAATCTTGAATGATAGATGCTTCGCTTCATATCAGAAAATGAACAATACATCCTCAAAAGTTCGTATTTTGTGTCAAAATCGATATTTATCAAAGGTTTTCTCAGATCTAGAACTTACAAGCCGGGATCTTGCAGATCTCGTGTTTGGGAAGCCTCTGCTAACACCAAACGAATTCGTATTGTGTAGATCTAAGTTAAAAACAGAAGTTTTGAAGAAAAATATGAAGATTTTCGTAAAAGAATGGGTTTTTGATGAAAACGAAGGTAGATCCTTGTGCAAAATCGTTGTAAACCTTTGTTGGTTGTTGATAAACGTTGTTGTAGTCGCAATCGGGTCGTTTCTTACTTAGAACACGAGAGATTTGGAATGAGAGAGCCCTGAGAGAACTTGGTCAGCAAGTGCAAATGAGAGGGATGAGCTGAGTATTTATAGGAGAAGTCAAGATTCTCAAGATCTGGCAACAAGTTCGGCCGAACTTGTACAAGCATGTACAAGTTCGCATGAACTTAGGGAGTTTACAAAGGAGAATCGCTGAGTTCGGCCGAACTTGCATATACATATGCAAGTTCGCGCGAACTTGATGGCAAACAAGGGATCCTTGGTTATCAGGCAAGTTCGGGCGAACTTGTGGTAGGCAAGTTCGGCCGAACTTGGCCTGGTGACCAAGTTTCGTTTGCTGATTTCGCGTTAAGTGTTCGTTTGGTTATTCGGTTCGCATTAGATAGTTATATTAAGCGTTAAATTAAAGTGTTAAGCGTTATAGTTGATATAATAATGCGATTTAGCGATTCGAGAGTGCGAGAGCAATGCGATAGCGAGCGTAAACATAACCACAAACACACATAAAACATAAATAACATAAAACCACATAAATAACTGCGATTTGCGATGCGATGAGATAGGCGATGCGATTTAATATGCGATTAGATGCGACATAACATACAGTACCATAATTAGTTAACATAAACTTTATTATCAACCGAATCTCGGATTTACAAAAGGATAGATAAACAGAGAACAAAAGAAAAGATAACAATCGAATTTTCGAGTTGTTGCACAAGCCCTCTATACTCTTTCTATGAGCCAGCAACCCGAACCAGTCGACGTTATGGATACAGGAGCAACAGGACATATGCAAGAACCAGGTAACCATTCTCCGTCTGTTTTTAATTCTTGCACTAACAAACAAATTGTTGTAGGTAATGGTACGACCATCCCGGTACTGGGACAAGGCAATCAAACCCTACCACCACCCTTCCCACCTTTTAAATTAAACAACGTCCTATATGCTCCTAACCTTATTAACAACCTCATCTCTGTCCATCGTCTAACGACTGACAATTTACTTTCCATAGAATTTGACCCTTTTGGTTTTCTTATGAAGGATCTCAAGACCAAAGCTCCTTTCCTACGATGCAATAGCTCGGGCGATCTCTACCCTCTGACCACCAACTTTATCAAGTATCCCACTTTTCCCACTGCTCTCGTTGTTGTTACTCAAGAACGTTGGCATCAACGCCTTAGGCACCCGGGCGCCAACTTTTTGCATTCATTAAAATCTTCTTCTAATTTTAATTTTGTTAAACCTACCGATACAATTTGTCAATCATGTGTTTTTGGGAAAAGTGTTAAACTACCTTTTTATGATTCTATTAATAAAACTTGTTTGCCATCTGATATAATTCATAGTGATTTGTGGACATCCCCAGTGCTCAGCACCGGTGGACATCGTTATTATATCTTGTTTTTCAATGACTTTACCGATTTTCTTTGGACATATCCACTTACTAATAAATCTAATGTTTATCCCACTTTCACCCAATTCTATAATCTAATTCAAACCCAATTTGAACGAAAAATAAAGCAATTCCAATGCGACAATGGCATAGAATACACTAATAATAACTTCAAGAATTTTTGCCAACTCAATGGAATGCAATTTCGTTTCTCATGTCCACACACTTCTTCGCAGAATGGAGCGGAACGTCAAATCCGTACCATCAACAACATGGCCCGCACCCTATCAGCCCAAGCCTCTCTCCCGCCCTCTTTCTGACACCATGCGCTGGAAACCGCCACATACCTCCTCAATATCCTACCAAAGAAAAACCACAAATTTCTAACACCCACGACCCTTCTTTACAACGCCCTTCCGACATATGAGCAGCTCCGCGTGTTTGGTTGCTTATGTTACCCTATCCTTCCCTCCACCACTATTCACAAACTAGCCAACCGTTCCCAACCTTGTGTTTTCCTCGGCTACCCATCGAACCATCATGGATATAAATGTTTTGATCTCATACGCATCAAACATTTATTTCTCGCCACGTCCATTTCGAGGAATCCGTATACCCCTTCTCCGTTCAACAACCGACCGCCCCCCACTCCTATGATTTTCTATCGCCCTCACTTTCCCCATTGTTATGGAATAACCTTCACTCATCGCCCCCCGACCCATCTTTCGCCAGCCCACATCTACCCCTTACCACTCCAACTTCCGGCCCAACTATACCCACTCCTCCTCCCCATTCAAACGCCTTCCCCAACTACCCCTCCCACTCGACCAACCCATCATCTCTAGGCCCACATTCTCCTATTTCTACACCCTCTCAATCGCAGCCAGCCCCAACCCAACCCACTGCCACTACCCAACCTCAAATTCAGCCTCACACCACTCAACATGTCCACACCATGCGCACCAGAGCCATGGACGGCATCACCAAACCGAAACAACTTTTCAACCTCAACACCACCACACTTGTCCCAATTCCAAAACCCCTCACCTTGCCTTGTCCACACCGGAATGGTTCAACGCCATGACCAACGAGTTTAGTGCATTATTAAGAACGAGACTTGGGAACTGGTGTCTCGTCGTCCTGATATGAATATTATTCGTAGCATGTGGCTGTTCAAACATAAGTTTCGGTCCGATGGCACTTTAGAAAGGTACAAAGCGAGGTTGGTGTGTGATGGTCACAGTCAACAGTCGACTGCGGTGAAACTTTTAGTCCGGTGGTTAAACCCACCACTATCAGGACCGTCCTTACGTTGGCACTGTCGCAGTCGTGGCCAATTCACCAGTTGGATGTCACAAATGCATTCCTTCATGGGCACTTACAGGAGACAATTTTTATGTATCAACCAATGGGGTTTCGTCACCGCGACTATCCTGATCATGTTTGTCATTTGAAAAAGTCTCTTTACAGTCTTAAGCAGGCTCCGCGAGCTTGGTATCAAAGGTTCACCGACTTCGTTGTACAACAAGGATTTTCTCAAAGCAAATCGGATAACTCCTTGTTTATTTACTAGCATGGACGCGACACTGCTTACCTTCTTCTTTATGTCGATGACATCATCCTCACGACTTCGATTGACTCTCTCCGACAGAAGCTCATGTCTATTCTTGCAGGTGAATTAGCCATGAAAGATTTGGGTCCTTAACATATTTTTTGGGCATCTCGGTCAGTCGCACCGGTAACCGCTTATTCCTCTCTCAACACGCTTATGCAAAAGACATCATTCATCATGCGGGCATGGATACTTGTAAACCCACCGCAACACCCGTTGACACGCAAAGCAAGTTAAGCAGTGAACTCGGTCCTCTGTTTGAAGACCCTACCACCTATCGCAGTCTTGCCGGTGCGCTGTAGTATCTCACCTTCACCAGGCCGGATATTACATACGCCGTTCAGCAAATATGCATGCATATGCACACTCCTTGCCTTACTCAATGGCATGCTCTAAAACGCATACTTCGGTATCTCCAAGGCACTTCTGAGTTTGGTCTCCACCTTGGCTCCTCTTCTGCTCTGTATGTCCGTGCCTACACCGATGCTAATTGGGCTGGTTATCCTGATACCCGCCGCTCAACCTCAGGTTACTGCGTCTACCTAGGCGACAATCTCGTCTCCTGGTCCTCTAAGCGTCAGTCTACCATTTCGCGCTCTAGTGCCGAAGCCGAATATCGCGGCGTTGCAAACGTGGTTGCCGAGATCTGCTGGCTACGCAATCTTCTTCTTGAGCTGCGTCACCCGCTTTCTAAAGCTTCTCTAGTCTACTGTGACAACATCAGCGCCATCTACCTATCCGGAAACCCCGTGCAACATCAACGTACAAAGCACATTGAATTAGATATCCACTTTGTCCGTGAGCACGTTCAGAAGGGGTTGGTTCGCATTCTGCATGTTCCGTCTCGCTTCCAAGTTGCTGACATTTTCACCAAAGGCCTTCCTCGGATTCTCTTTGACGATTTTCGCTCCAGTCTAAGCATACGTCCTCCTCCCGCTTCGACTGCAGGGGTGTAATAGAGCCCGTATTTATGGAAGTGATTTATGTTAATATTGTATTAGCTTTGTTGTAAATATCATCTCCAAATATAGGAGATTCGATTGTATCTTTATATAGTTGGTTAATTGTAATGAAAGGGCAGCTTGGCAATTATACTATTCTACAATGAAGTTCAACGTGTTCAGAACAAAGCTTAACAGAAATGGGTTAGGTAAAAATAATTATATAAAGTCTTACTAAAATTTGAAATTTGTAAGGTTTACTGAAGTCTATAAATACTATCAAGAGAAATGTATTTTTTTAGTTAACCAACCAGTGAGGTTTTGCTCACATCTTCACACATTGTTTGTCCACCATAATTGATGTCAACATGGGTGTCGTGTTCAAATTTATTTCATACGATACACACAAATGGCAAAGATTCGGATTGATTTAATTTGGTTATTGTAGTGCCAAGAAAGTTTATTTTCAACGTGCATTTACATTGAGCCAGAAATTAGTTATCAACACATTTACATTGAACCAGAAATATATTGATTATCAGCAGTTTAACTTTGAACCAGAAATTTGGTAAAAAGGGTTGGTGAATGCATCTTGTGTGTGTGGTTTTTATTATTATTATTATTTTTTTACAAATGGTGTTACTTGCGTATGTTCGATCAATTTGATGTCGAACCATGAATTGTTTCACATGTGTTGTCTTCGGACTTCTCAAGTACGGAGACCGGAGTGTGTACACCCAGCACAAAATTAGTGGATTTCAAAAAAAGTGGGTGGTGCTTTTCGTTAGTTGCTAAAGAATATTACATAAAATTGTAAAATGCACTATATCATACAAATAACTATAAACACTAATGTACCTAATCTGATAGTACAGTCTTCTCGAAGTTCATCTTCTTGATGTGAAACAATTGTCAATTGTAAAGGTTGATATAATATGCATATTTGAGGGATAATATTGGTCATTTGGCACTTTTAAAAAGAGTACAAATATATAAAGCTCATTGTACAAACCACTGAAAGCACA
The DNA here is from genome assembly GCA_947069175.1 of Scalesia atractyloides. Classification (NCBI taxonomy): domain Eukaryota; kingdom Viridiplantae; phylum Streptophyta; class Magnoliopsida; order Asterales; family Asteraceae; genus Scalesia; species Scalesia atractyloides. The sequence goes on from CAMTDV010000010.1 coordinate 46,859,507, forward strand.
CCAACGAATGTGAAGCGGCATAAATTTTTGGCGGCCATACAATTTTTTGAAGCCCAACACGCATCCCCAAACACCCGCTATCCTCCCATGCCATATTCAACATTTCAAAACCACTACTCTCTCTCTGTCTTCTTTGTGACACCAGCAACAAAAAATTGAAGCTATACGGAAAAAGTCCAAGCTTTCAATTTGTTCTTATCAAGTTAAGACAACACATGTGAGCCATTTTCAGTTTGTCTTTCTTCTCTCATCATGTTACGATCTAGGGTTTTGCATTGTTCGTCCTCTTTGATGAACGAATATGTGGATTTTGTTTTTTCTGCTGGTTATTGTGTATTGCACTTTACGGTTTTTTTTTTTGTGTTCTTTGGTGTAAATATCAGTCGTTTGAGTTTTTAAGTAAAAAAAGGGCTCATACTTGTCTATTGATTTAGTTTTTCTCAGTGTTTTAGGGTTTGTGTGTTGAGCTAAGCATATGATTGTGGATCGTTATTAGGTTATGAGTAGTTGCGTTTTCTGATTTATTGTTGTGCGGTTTAGATAGGTATTCCTCATTAGGGTTAGTCTGTGTTCTTGTCCTTAAATAGATGTTGTCTGAGTTTTGTACTGAACAAAACTCTATAGTAGTCTATCGATATACTTAGTGTGCATGTTCTAGGGTTCAGGTCTCACGATTGGTTTTGTTCTTAGTTCTGCAATTAAGATGGGTGCTTTATCTTGCAATTTGTGATGATTTGTTTCAATAACTTGTCGAATTCTTTTTTTATTGTCAGTTGCAATATATTAACTAATTTATCTATGTTTCTCGAAAACTATGGTGTGAGGAAATTAGAGGCCTTCTTTTGTATTTCATATCGCGGTCATGACAGTTTCATTTGCATGGATGTTTGGTGAAACCAAGCCCAGTGCTAAAGAACTTCTTGAGTTCTTGTTGGTATGAAATTGCTTTCCTTTTTCTTGTGCCCAAAGTTCATATCTTTTAAAAAATAATAATAACTCCATCTTTTTCGTCTTTTAAAGGTCTTGTGGTTTCAAAATTAAACTCGAGAACAATATTACAAGCTGTAATAGTTGTTGGCTGCATTATAGTGCCACACAATGTGTCCTTACATTCTGCACTGGTCCAGTCAAGAGTAGTTGACCCAAGAAAAGCGGGTCGAGTCCTTGAAGCTCAAAGATGGTAACTACATGCATACATATCTTCTTCTACTTCTAACCACCAATTAGAAAATAATAAGATTTATCTTACTATGTTAAGATTGTTTTGTATTTGATCCTGTTCTATCTCCATCTCTCTCTCCCTTTCTCTCTTTGGGTTAAAATAAAAAGGGGGGGAAAGACATGAGATGTTAGGAAGGAAGTCTAGCCATTAATCTTGAAAGTGGAGAGTTGCGGACGCGCCACGTCTTTGGGAAGGGGGAAAATGAATAAAAGGGACGGAAGAGTATAATGGGAAATGCACTCCTTATTGACTTTCTCTGGGCACATGCATATTCTCTTATCTTTTTTAAACGTTCAAAACTTTTTATACATTAATTTTGTAAAACGTTACACAATAATAACGAGTTTTATCTTTAATATGAGTATAGTCTTGCTATATATTTTTTTTAAAATACGTTTTTGTTGAGTTTTCTATAACATGTGTTGTAGATTTTGGTTATGGCGTTTTTCAACTCGGTTTCAATTTACAAATGGTGTTTTACACCTAGGTGCTAATTACACATGGTGTTTAACCAGTGACACCAAATTAAAATGATAAATGGTCCACCATGTGTGAATTTTTCCTCCATGAAAAAGTTTTATAATACATGTGTCATCTTACATTGTGATCAGTGGCAGCCCTAGAAAACTTTTTCATACTTCTCTATGGGGGCAAGCTTTTGTTAGGGGTCGACAGGTTGTTTGTCTATCGATGTGGATAATTTTTTACAGTCTAATTTGAGTCAGGTTGTATTTAAAAAAGATAATCAAACTAGATTACACATAATCTTCGTATATTGAACGTCATTACAAACAATATTTTAGGTTTTCAAGAATTCAAATATTCAGAACTTTAATTTTTCCAAACCTTAGTCCCTAGTCTATATTCATAGTCAAACAAATTTAAACAAACCATCAAAACATACCAAAGTCCTAATTAGAAACCAAATTCGACAGTCATAATATTGGTCAATGGCGCGCTGATCAGAATCAGTCTTAGAGACGATAGATAGGCAATCACTAATCGGTTTTCTGCTTATGTGTTTGCCGCTTGCGCGCTTCTTTCCTTTTTATAATAAGGTTTAAAAAAATGCTAAAGCTTAAGTATTTGAACATTGGGCCTAGAGTAGACATAGTATTAATTATATTTATATTTAAAAATTTAAAAATTTCTAATTTAGTTTTTAGTTAAAAGCTTGGTTGCTTCCTGTGGTTTGCTAAAATTGCAGACTTGGTCCTAATGGTTCACTAATTACAAGTTGGTCCTAATAGTTGTAATTTTACACTTGGGTGGTCCTTATCACTAACCTCTGTTAAATTTCTCAGTTAAGTTGATGTTAAATGACCAGATTATCCTCAACAATTAAAAAAATAAAAGTAAAAATAAGAAACAAAAGGAGATGGGCCCACCCCACCATCTTCTTCACCCCATCTCTCTTTCTCTCTCTGAAACACCAGTAACCACCATCAGCCATCATCTTTAGGCCACCACAACCACTACCTCCGAACACAAATGTGAACCACCACCTGAAACTAGCACAGTGAACCAATACCATCAGCCATCATCTTTGGGCCATCAACCATCATCTTACACTTACCTTAACTGTTAAAATCATCCGTTTTTATTCACGATTCCGAATCCGTCAAACATTCTTAATATATCGCATACATTTTCTAGTACAATATCTACCAAATGAATGAAATGGTTTAACCGAATCCTTCAGTTTTTATTATTACAAGTTAATTCTTAAACATACCCAATCTTACCAATTCGTTTCAACTGTATTCGAGTATATATATCGAACCCGGAACATTAGTCAGACCTTTAACCACATGATTTCACTTTCAATTCTTTTCTGCAAACGCACCCTGTGTTCATCGATCATTGCCGGATATGGTGAAGCTCCGACCAAGTTAAATCTTTTCCGTCTTAGCCTGGGTGTGCCGATCGGAGTGGTGGCGGCGTGCATCAGTGGCGCCGATGCTGAGCAGTGGTGGTGGCGCTGAGTAGTTGTAGCGGTACCGGTAACGTAGGGGATGGGTGGGTTCTCCTGGAGGTGGTGGTTGACTATGGTTTTTGTGGTGTATAAGGGTAATAAAAGGGTGGTTGCTGAAAGCCTGAAAGAGAAGAAGGGGGGATATGGTGGTTGGATGGTGGTCATTGCGGAAGATATGGTTGGGGCCGTAATTAAAGGGTGGATAGTAATTGGTATTTTGTTTTGTTTTATTTGTTTAAGATTTTTTTAATTGTATATTAAATGGACAAGGGTATTTTGGACATTATGCACACACTTAACTGAATTTTTTAACAATCATCCATGGTAAGGACCACCCGAGTGCAAAAATTACAACTATTAGGACCAACTCTGTAATTAGTGAACCACTGGGACCAAGTCTTCAATTTTCACAAACCACAGAGACCAACCAAGCATTTAACTCTTTAGTTTTCTTTGGGGTATGTTTAGATATTTCATTAGGGTTGGTTTAGAAATTTCAAGCGGTTGCATTGTAAAATTTTATGAGTAAGGCTCGACATTTTAACACAAATATACTAGTTTGTTTTTCTTAAGGTGACATCTACCCCTCGGGCCACCCTAGGGACAACCATGATTGTGATTCTTAGGCTACTAGGTATGGAGGATGAGCCTCTTTGAAAGATGACCCTCCATGTAGGCGCTATATCATAATCCTATGGAGAATGCCCCTCTAAGGATGGAACCAAAGAAATGGGTAATGACCCTACCCCACCTAGTTTATTTAATTATTTTTTAGTTTGACAAATTAAATATGCAATATATATAAAACTAAAATTAAATATATAATACATGTATATATATAACTAGAAAAATTAAACTCTCAATTAAATATTAATTCAAACATTACATTAAAAAAACCAACCTAATATTAAAAAAAGTCTAAAATAAATATTAATTCTAACATTACATTAAAAAACCAATCTAATCTTAAAAAAAAAATTAAAAACTACTAGTCTTCATCCGACATGTCGTCATTGGGTTCGTTTTGTGCGTTGATGCAAATGTACTCCACCAAGTCCGCATGTAGGTTATGATGCGTGTACTCGTTACGTAGAGAGAATCCGTTTAAATCTTGTTGTTCCGCACTCACTGGAACCGAATTCTCATTAGGTGCGTTTTCGTTGTACTCACAAATCGCTCTACCTTTGTCTTCGATGATCATGTTATGTAGCAAGATACAAGCATACATAATGTATCGCAACCTCTGTGGTGTAAAAGAATGTGATGGGTGTTCAATAATATGCCATTTTTTTGTAGAACCCCAAAACACCATTCAATGTCTTTTCTCGCTCCTTATTGAAACTTGGCGAATTTCTTTCTTTTATCGTATGTCGGGTGCGGAATAGTTTTAACGATCGTGGAGTATGTTGGGTTTATTCCAACCGCAAGGTAGTAACCGCGTCTGTATTCCACCCCCGAAACCGTAAACTGGTGTCTGGACCTGTGCCATGTATTACATCCTAAAATACCTGTGACTTGTAGATGATGTTAAGATCGTTGAGTGAACCAGGCAGATCAAAAAAGGCATGCCAAATCCAGAGATCCTGTGACCCAACAACCTCTAGTATTATAGTTGGATGACCATGATCGTCCCGAGTATATTGACCTTGCTAGGCAATAGAGCAGTTCTGCCATGGCCAGTGCATGCAATCAATGCTTCCAAGCATGCCTGGAAAACCATGTCTTTCTTCGTGTCCTTGATATAATTTTTGGACGTCGTTTACGTTTGGTTTCCGCAAGTATTTCTTGCTATATAACTTCACGATCCATTTGCAAAACCTGTGCAAACATTCGCGCGCAGTTCTTTTGGACATCCTTAAATACTCGTCCAACGAACCGTATGCCAGTTGGCGAATGACCGACGTATATTTTTGTAAAGCGGTGCATCCCCTACGGCCCCTAGCGTCGAATCGAAGTGTGAAAAACGGATCAGACCGCGCCAGGTCGTCCGCTATACGTAAGAATAGTCGACGACTTATTCGGAACCGATGTCTAAACACCTCGTCCGTGTACACCGGTTCGTCGGCAAAGTAATCGGCCACTAAACTATCATGCCCAACTAAGTATTAACAATGAAAAATAAAATAAATTTATTATTAACACTAAAAGAGTTAAATACATTAGTTCAATTAAATAAAGATATGTTAAAAAATTAAATGCCTTCTCGATGTTGATTTAAGGCGGCCGCCCTAGTTTGCGGTTGTGACAATGTTTCTTCCTCTTCCTCCCACTCTATGATCATATGTGTTGCCTGCATAATGAAGTTCGCAAAAAAACACTTCGTCCTCACCCGAAGATGATGAACACCACGATGAAGAAGAAGACATGCCTATTTTTTTATATAATTAATAGGGAAGTTTATAAAAAAGTTGAGAGAGATTAGAAAGAATTGGGTTACAAGAAGGAAAAGAGATTATATTTATAAGGTGGGTTTGATTTTTTTTCCTTTACAACGGCTAGTAGCCTAACGTTCAAATTTTTGTCCTTTAGCTCCCGGCTCCAACGTCTCCCAATGGACGGAGAGGACGACGCCGCCCCACCCGGGACGGTGTGAAGGCCCGTCGCTAGTCCAAGACAGGGCTGGACACCCCCCATACCGCCTAGCCTTACAACTCATAAAATCACGTGATATGACGAATCCATCATGGGTTGGTTCAAAAAACCTTTTAACTTTCATGGAGCTTTATTAATCCTTTTTGGCACTTAAGGTGCTCATACAGATGTTTTTAATAACGTACGAAGTAATCTTAGTTTTTCTTACAAAAATCCTCCTCAGATTTTTCTAAACTAGTGTTGTTACGTGTTAGGAAAAAAAAATATTAACCTATGAAGTCATCTTAGCTTTTGTTACAAAAACCCTGAGATTTTTCTAATAATGTTTTTCTTATATTACGTGTTTCCCTCTCTAATAAAAACTAGGGCAATAACGACTGAATAAAACATGTAAAAGCAAACGTTGTTTTTTTTAGTTCATTGGATAAAAACTAGGGCAATAATGACTGAATAAAAAGTGTAAAAGCAAACGTTGTTTTTTTAGTTCATAAGGATATATGTTTATGTTTACGTTTATATTTTAACTAAAAATTTTGTATTTAATTTATGAATATTTTATCTTTTATGAATATCTATTGAAGACAGTTTTCATTATGCATAGAAATTAGTTTTCATTATCAAAAGTATTAAGAAATACGAAACTAGTTCAAATGTTCAAGCATGAAACATATAAAATTTAGTTTGCGTTTAACGTGTAAAATATAAAAATATGGAAGTCTAAAAAGGAAATTATTATGGCAAATCAAACTTATTCTTTCAAATGGTTTATCTTACAGAGTAGTTCAAGTTATAGAGTTTACACTTGTATAAATTTAGTATTCAAATTTGGAATAATTACGATATTTTTTGTTTTTCATTTCATACTAAAAAAAAAGTTTTGTGATGATCGTGAATGAAATCTTCTTACGATTTGCACAATTTCTTGTATGTGTTTGAAGAATGAGACTTACTTGTGTAGCTCTTTGAATTTTTCGCATTCGTTTCAGTATGGATGCAAAATGGGTCATGCTTGTGGGTTAACCAGGCTAAAACCGAAAACTTTCTAGACACGTGATCCCAAACAAGATACATGTATTTGCGCATTGTGAATAGCAGAAAAAACAGAATTGTGCTTATATCATTTTTCTGCATAATAATGCTCTAAGTTTAAAATAAACAATACCAATGTGTGTAAAACAATTACATTTACATTATAACACCTGGTTGTTTTTAAAGGATACATACTCGCCTTTGAATTCGGTTGAGTTGGTAAACCTTTTTCTCATGTAATTTCATAAAAAGGGGAAGTTATGCAACTTGTCTTGATTAGATTGGTCTTCTTCACCTTTTTTCTTTATAAACTTGTACTAATTTGTCTAGTGTCTTGCTAGTTTATTTATACCAATGTTCTAGTTATTTTTTACATTACAACACTATGAGAATGAAAACCAACTTTTGTGCATAGTGGTAATTGATTTGACTTTCTATTCTATTTTAGTTCATAAAGTTAAGAGATAAATATTTAATTTTCAGAAAAAAAAATATAATTTTTGTAGTTAAAAAGGACAAATGAAATGATAGGAAAGAACGAAGATGCAAGACCATATACAACCAATCATAAACATGTATTTTTATAAATCTTAAAAAAGTACTTTACTTTTACACTTTTTTGTTTATCATTATTGTATTAATGTTTAATAAAATTAGTTTATGTTGGCCGTTTAAAAAAAATGTGTTAGTCTTTATCCATTGGGATTAGAGAGAGAAATAACCAAATTTTCTAAAAATACTATTATGGTAATACTTTGTCAAAAACAATATTTTGATAAATATTTTCTACCAACACTAATTTGGAAAAACTCTTTACAAATTGGAAAAAATCTTTACAAAACCACATCGTACGAATACATACAAACCAAACCAAACAAAACAACTCTCCAATGTGTGGCTCGTGGAGGTGATTTGGCATCACGACCACTAGTGATCAAACAATTATGTTTACATTATAACGACTGGTTGTTTTTAAAGGATACTCATTCGCCTTTGAATTCAGCTGAGTTGGTAACCCTTTTTCTCATTTAATTATTATGGAACTTGTCTTGATTAAATTGATATTCTTCACCTTTTTTCTTTATAAATTATACTGATTGGTCTAACGTCTTGCTAGTTTATTTATGATAATATCGTTGTTCTAGTTTTATTTTATTTTATTTTATTTTATTTTTACATTACAACACTATGAGAATGAAAACCAACTGTTATGCATAGTGATAACCGATTTTACTCTCTATTGTTGTTCATAAAGTTAGAGATAAATGTTTACTTGTCATAAATAAAATATATATTTTGTAGTTAAAAAGGACTGATGAAACGAAAGGAAAGAACGGAAAAAAGGAGTTGCGAGATCATATACCAGGAATTAATTAACATATATTTTTATGAATCTTAAAAAAGGACATTTACTTTTACTTATTTTATCTAGTCATTATGGTATTAGCTTTTAATAAAATTAGCTTCTTTTGATAGTTAAAAAAAAGAGGAAATTACGAAAATGTGAGTTGACAAACAAGTTTTATCAAAATGTCACCCTCCTGCATCGGTGGAGAGGGGCTTCAGGAGTGGGATGCGTCCGTGGAGCAAAAACCAATAAAAAATGACACGTGGCCTTGGGAAGAGCCGGCATGACGCCCGGGATGCGTCCGGCGAGTTTCTGAAGCGTCAGGCTAGTTTCCGACGAGTTTTCCAGCGAAATTCAACACAAAATCCCACCAAAAAACTTCAAAGTTTACCAACAAAACAAAAATAAAAACTAATTTTAGTCACTAAATTCACTAACCCATGTTTGAGTTTATGATGAAGAAGCATACCCATACCCATTTGCAGATTCTTCTTCTTCCATCACTTGAGGAACTTCATTCAGATCAAAGTCAAGAACTTTCTTGCCACTTCCAGTCTGACTAGCTGCTTCTCCAGCTGATGTACTCTGGCTAGATAGAGCTTGAGCTTGAGCTTGAGCATGAACTTGAACTTCTGGTTCAATGGTTCCAGCCCAGTGACACCTTTTGTGACCACCTAAAGCTTGACCTGTTGCAAAACCCTTGTTGCAAATCTTGCAATGGTGCAACCCTTTTTCGCCGGAAAACTCGCCTGAAACTAGCCGGACGCTTCAGAAACTCGTCGGACGCATCCCGTGCGTCATGCCGGCGCTTCCCATGGCCACGTGTCCATTTTTTATTCGTTTTTGCTTCACAGACGCATCCTGTGCTTGCCGGACGCATCCCACTCCTGAACCCCTCGAGGGTGACATTTTGGTAAAACTTGTTTGTCAACTCACATTTTCGTAATTTCCCCTAAAAATAATTGTATTAGTCTCTATCCAATAAGATGAGAGAGAAACAACTAAGTTTTCTAGAAACACTATTATAGTAATTCTTTGTCAACAACACCATTTTGATAAATATTTTTCCACCAACACTAGTTTGTAAAATAAAAACCCATTTACAAAAAACCACATTGTACCGATGCAAACAAAACAAAATAATTCTTAGGCTGATCGGTTGACTCGTGGAGGTGATGTGGCATTATGGTGACTAGTGAACACCGCCTCCCCCTCCAATTGGTGAAGCGTGAAGGTGGCGGAAATCTCCGCGATTCCCACAAGATTGACCATCTAAAAGTTATGTATTTTAAATTGAAAAAACAAATAAGGGAATAGACCTACAAATACCAACACAAAGAAAACAAACCATGATGCTTGAATCATACTTCGTTGACTTTAACACATTGTTGAAAATGAGTCTGAGTAAATTTAGGTTTAATAGAAGCAAATGATGAAAACATAATTATATAAAATCTTAATAAATCCGAAATTTTATAAAATATATTGTCGTTCAAAAAAAAACTTTTTGAAGGGTTTAGTTACTAATAAATTTAAAGAAGTCGATAGTTATTGTTGAGAAATTGATTGTTATTCATTACCCGATACCAACCGTTGAGGTGTTCCCTGCCTCGTTACCAACCATTAACCATTGAAACTTTCAAGAATTAATAGCCAATTAGGATTCCCTATGCGTTGTGGCAGACATTTAATCGGTATCATTCACTTCATTACAATAGTTTTTTTTTTTTTTTTTAAAGGCCAACAAACATATTATTTCATCCAGGACCAACATAAAACAGTTAGTCAGTCCATCACCAAGATTACACAGTACACCAAAACAAAAAAGTTACAGCATCATGTTTTCTATTTCGAACCTACACCATTGTTCCCATGTAATGCTTTGTCTCTTTGCACGGTTCTTAATCCACAGAAATCCCAGCTGTCTAATCTCCTCTCTTATACACGCAGTGTTCTCATTTTCGGTTGACCGATATTCTAGTTTTATAAACTTGTACAAATTTGTCTACAAAAAGAAGAAAAAACCTCTACAAAAATCACATTCTACCGATACAAACAAAACACAAACAATTCTCAGGCTAATCGGTATGGCTGGTGGAGGTAATGTGACATCAAGGACACTAGTGAACACCGACCCCTCCCCCTCTCCAATTGGTGAAGCGTGCAGGTGGTGGAAATCTCCACAATGCACACGAGATTCACCAAAATTATGTATTTTAAATTAAAATACAAAGAAAAGAATAGTGACAACACATCTAGATAGTAGAGGAAAGAGATATTGATGTAACACTAAGGTGGAGGATGATGATAAGTTGTAAACAACACGTATTAACATTACTGTAGACCTATGAATACCAACACAAACAAAACAAACCATGATGCTTGAATCATACTTCATTGAGTTTTATACATTGTTGAAATGAGTTGAGTGAATTTAGGTTTAAAAGAAGCGGGTGAAGAAAACATAATTATATAAAATCTTAATAAATCTGAAATTTTATAAGATATATTAATAATATTAAACCTTTTGAAGGGTTTCGTTACGAAATACCAACCATTGAGGTGTTTGCCGCCTCGTTACCAACCAATAACCATTGAAACTTTCAGGAATTTATAGCCAACTTGTGGGATTGTGTGTTGCGGCTCACATTTAATCTGTATCGTTTCTCCTCGTTATAGTATTAGTATGATATTGTCACTTGATATAGAAACCAAAAAAGATATGTTCAAGAGGATATCGACACTTGATTTACATTGATTGAAAACCATTAAATCAAATACTTAATTCCTTTCTGTTAGAATCAATTTGGATTGTCAGGGTATATAATTAATTAAAGAATCAAGTATATTTGAGTTAGCCGATTTAAATAAAACGTTGATCAATAGGATATTGACACTTGTTTTACAATGATAAAAAACAATAGGATATAGTATAAGTATGATATTGTTACTTGATATAGAAACCAGAAAAGATATGTTCAAGAGGATCGACACTTGATTTACATTGATTGAAAACCATTAAATCAGATACTTAATGCCATTCTGTTAGAATCAATTTGGATTGTCAGGGTAGATAATTAATTAAAGAATCAAGTATATTTAAGTTAGCCGATTTTAAATAAAACGTTGATCAATAGGATATCGACACTTGTTTTACAATGATTAAAAAAACCATAGAAATAGATATTGGTATTGGTACCAATGTTATTCTGTTAGAATCAGTTGGGATTGTCATGGTAAAGAATCAGAAATCAATTATATACAACCCGTTCGATTTTAAATAAAACTTTGATCCAAACATAGATTAAAATAAGCAAGTCGAAACAATATATTCAAAACTTTACAAAGAATATGTTATGTTATTAAATTAACTAAAATGGTAAACTACGTTACTTTATAAAAAAACAAAAGCGTTTAAACATCTTTAAAGGAGGTACATTTGAGCTTTGATCATTTACAATTAATATTCACAACTCGATTGAGTAAAATTATACTAAAAGGTAGATAAAAATTTAGCACTTCGCAACAACATATCCTCAAAATTTTATAAGATATCATATTGAAAAAGTTATAAAAAACGTAATATATTTAAAAAATAATATAATAATTACATAGTATCTAAAGCAAGATGAAAATCTAGAGAGACATATGTGCATACAATTAAAAAACCTAAAGAATTATGTGTGCATAACACCTAATCTTTACTATTTCTCCTTATGTTCAAAATTAATAGTACATATAAGAATTAATAGCCACTGAAATCTTACACACTCTTGGCACATCGTGGTTAATGTCATAACGGGTGATGTGTTCAAATTTATTTTAAACAATACCAAATAAATGACAAAGATTTGGATTGATACATTTTGGTTATTGTAGTGCCACGAAAGGTTATTTTTTAGTGTGTCGTTACTTTGAAAAAATAGTTTTTTTCTTAACTTTTTCGTTATTAATCTTTATAAATGGCTTAACTTATATACCTTACAAATTTATATCATAGTCCACCATGTAAATCTTATTAGAACTATTAGTCTTTCCTTAGTCGAGCGTTTTCCGACGCCATAACCCACCCTAACACTCCATAGGGCCCGGGCACACCACCCCCAGGGTGCTATGGCTTCGAATTGTTCTTGCTCGGGATGGACATAGCGTCTGGAACACATTTGCCCATCTTTCACACACATATATATATACATACATACATACATACAACATACATACATACATACATATGTAACCCTACATCTACATAACCCTCCATTACATGCTCAAATTATATAACCTCTTTTTCTTATACATTTGGGCTATACCCCCCCCCCCCTCCCTCCCCTCCCCCCCTCTCATGAGGGGTGAGGGGTTATGACTACACATAGCCTGCCTTAGTAGAAACACTCTTACTACATGCCTGCTATTGATATGCTAGAAACTCTTTAATATCAGAATTTAACAATCATTACATAATTTACTTTGAAGCTTAAGTTGGTAAAAAATGGTTGGTGGATTGATTAATAGGCCATATTTGTTATCTAGAGAGCCGAGCTTATTATGATATACATGGGTCCAATTCTTAGACAAGGTGAACTTTGTGAAACCCTCGTTTTCCAAAATTAGTGAGGTTTACAAACTTTCACTATATAAATTCAGCCCCATGGCATCTTTTTAACTGTATAAATTCCGGCCCATATTTTAGTCTAGTGGCATATTTGGGGTGTGATAAGGCTTAGGGACCATTAGATCCTATGTTCGATTCCCACAAGGGGGTTTTCCTATATTTATTGGGTTTTCTCCTAAATTGATGTATAGACATTATTGCCTAGTGAAGATGGTTATGATCGGGTGACTCTGTTGGGATGACATTCCAGTGGTCCGCTAGTAATCCAAATTTACCGTTAAAAAACTGTATAAATTCCAAGTCACTGTTGTTAAAATATAAGACCATTAAAATAATTCAAAATTGGGTGTGGTTTTATATTGTAATCTGTTTTTTTGTAGTTGTGGTTGTGGTATTCACTAACATGTATCAACCTCTTTCACAAAATCAGGTCCATGAAAAAGAAGTATTACAGGAATCACTTGTCCTCAAGTTCATACGAAAATTGCAACACCTCACAAAGAACTATAGAAGTATCTTTTGGTAAAAGTAATATTTCATGTAAAATGCTTATGTTTCATGTGAAGTGTATATTTTGCATAAATGATTTGTTGTTAAATCTCTATTATGTTATGTTATTTCTTTGTGTATGTGTGACTTTTGTTTACTAATTTAATTAACCTTTTCCATGTCTTAAATTTCATTAGGTCAGGCACAAATATCTTATGTTGCAATTATCTATATGTCATAAGAAGCTTAAGGCAAAATCCTATGAGGTTGATTGCTGAAGATTTTTTACGTGCCTAAAGTAGAACGATCCTCTCTTAATACATGTGATTCTACATTACGAGTTTACACTTCTTTTGTGAGGACTTTCTCTGTGACCAGAATGTTATTATGCCCCATCTAATCATGTTTCTGACACTTTTCTTACGCATACTAAATTACTAATTCCTACAAATTTCTAACAAATGATTAAAATGAAAACGAATTCCGTTGGAAATATGTGAGAAATCTTTGACACTTCCTACACATAACAATTTGTGGCTTCTTTGTCGCTTTTTTTTTCACAAACTAAGATCCTTTCTTGTTTGTACGAATTTTGTGGGAAAACTGTCGGAATTTTTGTTTGTAGGAAATGCGTAGAAAATTTTGGTAAAACAGTGAAAGAAAATAAGTTTAGGTATAAAGCAACCATTGTAAAAAAAACATATCGTTTTTTATAATACCAAGTTTCAAAACAACAGTTGAGGTGTACAATTTCAATATCCTAGCATGGATTAAAATATGTATTTAACTATTTATGGATCTAAAATTAACCAAAGTAATGACAAGCTTCCACCATCCTCTAATTCAACACATTGTAAGTTTGCTCAATTAATGTCATTCTTTCATATAATTATCAGTCAAATTATACAAATCTTTTGTTAATTTTATGTACCAATACTGTAACAATCTGGATTACGAAATCATGGATGTTCTTAGTGAAAATGCGTATAGGATTAGGGATTTTACAATCTTTTGAATCAATTATTTTGACAGTAATAGTGAACATCGACAATTTTAATTTCATGCGATTAGTTGTTTACATTTGTAATTTGTTATTAGTTGATAAATGTTTTTTATTGTGTGATTATTAAGGCATTATTAAGCTAAATACATTTGTTACAGTAATCTGTTACTGCACAGATTTAGAGTTGTTTTAGGCAATGATCAAATTTGTTTGGTGAATTACTATTGTATCTGAATTGGTTAGTGCACAAATAATCAATGGAAGATTTGGTTAGTGCACGAATAATCAATGGAAGATTATTCTCTGTATTCACATAGTCCTGCGCATCTAGCGGTTGCGCAATGAGACCATGCCGCGCTTAAGAAACTTATCGCTACTCTACCGCGGTTGGCGAAAGCTGGTGCGGTTAACACGGAGGATGAATCGGTAGCTGCTGAGCTTGATGCGTATGCAGTTTCGGCTGTGATCGACGTCATGACGTTCCGGGTCAAGAAACGCCGCTTCATCTTGCTGTTCGGATCAAGGATCCGATCTCGACGGATATTTTCATGGCTGCTGGTGTGGATTTGATTTTTTCAGAATGAGAACGGGTGGAGTGCGTGATAAAAGCCGTGACCAACGTAGCCGTGACCAACGAGGCTCGGAGTGGTGGCCTGGAAAGAGCCAGCCGTGACCAACATGGTCGTGACCAACGAGGACGTTGGCCCTTTAAGGAGGGTCGATTGTTATGGACTAATACCATTGCAAGGTATGGGACTTGTCCCACATCGGTTGTATGGGCAACCAATGTGGGGTTTATATACCAAATTGGTTCCCTCACCCATCAGGCTAGTCTTTTGGGTTGAGTTCTCTTGTTTGGTATGTAATATTGATTCAGATTTGATTGAACCAAGAATAAACAAGATAGATAATCCAATTCGAGAAGGATTAGGTCTCCAAATACAAGGTTTAAGAACCCTAATTTTTATAAAATAAACACCGACTCCCCTCAAACAAAAATAAAAGATATAAACATAAACATAAATTGCAATAACTACCCCCTAAGCTTCAGCTATCCAATTACCCACTAACCTACACTTCCGATAACTTCTTTTTGACCCAAATAATTCCCTAAATCTTCTGACCCAATACAAGATTCCACCTGATTTGGGCCCGGGTTGCTAGCTGGGTTCGTATCAATACTTCTAGCCCGAAAATCGACTTGTCCTCAAGTCGAAAGCAGGGAAAACATTTTGCCAAGCAATCATCCATTCAATTGTAGGCTGACCTACTTCGATGACCCATCCAGAAGCGAAAACAGATTGTAAAGGCCTTGCAATTTCCTTGTCTTTTGCAACTTGACTCCACCTAGATGACCATTTGATAGCACGTATGATTCCAACGATTTCCTCATCATCATATGTGCCCCCTTCAATTACAGTTAGTTGTTTAGAGTCGGTATTCTTTTCCTCCTCCACCGATTCCAACGGTTTGCTTGTTGGGGATTGCCCGTGCTTCTTAGAAGCAGAAATGTGAGGATGGAGTTTAGAGGTGGTTTGTGATGGCTGAGGTATGGCTGGTGATTTGGGTTCATCGGAATTAGTTTCCAAAATCTGATGGTGACCTTTCTGGTTATCAGAGTTGATCATCTCATCTCTTTTGTCGGCCATGAAATTGTCCCCTGCCACCGTGTTCTTCCGATCCTCATCTGATTCTTCACAATAACTGTCATCCCTGATCATTTGAGTCTTGATTTCTGCAATATCATCCTTCATGACTGCTAAGATGGTGTCTAATCGAGCTACGATGGCTGATAACTGGGTAGAGATAACCGAATTCCGGGTTGTAAGTGCCATTCGATGTCCGGGCAACGGAACCAAATGATAAAATCTGAAATTCAGATTTGATTGAACCAAGAACAAACAAGATAGATAATCCAATTCGAGAAGGATTAGGTCTCCAAATACAAGGTTTAAGAAGCCTAATTTTTATAAAATAAACACTGACCCCCCTCAAACAAAAATAAAAGATATAAATATAAACATAAATTGCAATAACTAACCCCTAAACTTCAGCTATCCAATTACCCACTAACCTACACTTCCGATAACTTCTTTTTGACCCAAATAATTCCCTAAATCTTCTGACCCAATACAAGATTCCACCTGATTTGGGCCTGGGCTGCTAGCTGGGTTCGTATCAGTGCGCTTCAAGAAGCGGTTTGTAATCGAGAGAGAGAATATAGCTATGATTATTGCGCGGCATTACCAGCCTCTTGCGTGGGCGAAATGGTGTCGGAGGCTTTCGCGTATTGTCGCGTCTGTATGTCACTATATTTGACCTTTGACGCCTTGTTATTTAACATCGAATAATGCCCCTGATAGTGGTATGAAACAACTTCTCTTGTAACTAAGGTAAACAGGTGTCTGCATTGTTCTAATTGATTAGTGTGGTTTATTTATTTAACGGTGGAATCTGATGACTTGAAATTCACCAAAATAAAGGAAGGTGTGTATATTTAAAGGAAGGTGTGTATATGAGTAGTTGTGCTATTTACGTATGTTTAGGTATTATCATATTAGTAATCATCAAAAAAAAAACTGACCAGACCCGACTCGAAACCCGTTCTGACCCGGACCCGTTTCGACCCGAACCAAAACAACCCTTTTTTTATAATTGACCCGTACCTGTTGTGACCCGAACCCGTTTTGACCCATGACCCGACCCGTTTGCCAGGTCTAATTATGGATCTAAAATTAACCAAAGTAATGACAAGCTTCCACCATCCTCTAATTCAACACATTGTAAGTTTGCTCAATGTGCTATCACGTAAAACCACACACTTAAATAATGTTAAGTGAATACAATATACGTGGGTTAAATACCTATAATGTAATTACAAAATATAATTATTAACATTTAGTTTTATTAAACTTTACTTTTGGACATGTACAATATCAATATTATAGCATGGTCATGAAGGGGATGCCTCTAGATATTACTATATATTCAATATGGACAAGTAAAAACTTCTTTAAAAAACAAATGTCTAGTATTTATTTGTGGCTTTGGCATTGAGCGCTAACAAAAGCTGAAACAAAGTTCCTTCAGGTGATTTCACTCTTTTAAATGTGAGTAATGTTCCAAACTTGCCTACATTAATATTTTCAGGTGATTTCACTCTTTTAATCTCTAACTCCCTGTCAGTTGTTATGTTCCAAGAATGTAATCAATGCTTCCAACTTGACCACATATTCCTTCAAATTAATGTGATACATATTCATAATCGTCAGAACCAAAGATAAAACATCATATATTAATTTGCCTACGTATATGTAATATTACCTTGATGATTTCCGGTCTAACTCGGTGTATATCATCATCAACCAAAGCCTTATCTTTTCCATTTTCCATCCTGCCATTGTCAATTGCTATCTTTCAATTTGCCGTCCATTCCATGTAGTTGGATAAAGATATAATAGCTGTTTGTTAAAAAAACATTTAGATCAAGTATACATGAAAATCTATCAAAGCCTCTACATATATATACATACATACATATGAACAAACATATATACATGCATGTATATCAATGAAATTTCAAACATAACGGACAGTGGACTTCAATAGGTTGCGTGCAAAAACTTAATAGAATAACTAAATAATTTTTCACAACCAACGGCCAACTAATTATTTTTCTAGGACCGAAATGGATAACAAAATTGAGGCTCTATTAAAAAAAAAAGAAAAAAGAAGAAAGAAATAAAACAAATTGCTTTCCATCCTATTATTCAACGTGGAACACTAAAATTGTGAGAAATTGGGAATATATTATTTAACATAAAATCCAATTTAACATAATAAAGAAATTCAAAAACTAAAAAAAATAAAATATTTCTTAAAAAACGTTAAAAAAAGGTAAAAAAATTTTGCAAAAAATAACTTGTTTTTTATTGGAATACCTTCTACACATTTTTATATGCAAAAACTTCAAAAAAAAATTTGAAAAAGCATTTCAAATTTAACTTTAAGATATATTTAAAATGTTAAATATACTATTGGTTTCTCACATTTTTAGTGTTTCCCGGTGAACCTCACACTACATATGTCATCTTTTTGTATGCATAATTATAGATAACAAACCTCAATATCAACAATTTCAAAATCAAATTCAAAAACATACACACACTCTCTCTCTCTCTCACACACACACACATATATATGTATATATACACACACACATATATGGCATGGATATTTCGTAAACCCATATGAGTTATGCAAACCATGCAAACCCAATCACAACCATCTATTTTTTAGATCAAGGGTTCAGATTGAATGTTCTTACTTTTGTAATCAAATCAAGTCCGAAATGCTACTTTATGTACCAAAAGGACAAATATGTCAATTTACACTTTAGAGATTTTTGGAGTCTACACATTACACTTTTGGCTGTCACATGTTTCTGACGCTGTTGTACTTTTTGTATCAGATGAGAGAGAATGTGTGACATCTTTCACATGTTTATATTTTTTTTTGTAACTTCACCTGTTACACTTTTTTTAATGAACAATTAATCTAAACTTTCGTCTATATCTTTTATTTTAAGTCGTAAATGAACTTTTCTCAACTCCATACATCTGTTAGTATGTTACAGTTTTTGGAACAATTTATGATCGTGTAACATGTAACAATATAACATATGTATTCAGTGTTTATTATGAATGGTACTTTCTACTTATGTTACATCATTTTTTATTTACCTTATGTGCAGAACTTTCAAAAGTATTCACATCTATATTACATTTTAATATGGTTACAGGTTACATTTCTGTTACATTAATATTTGTTTTTTTTTTACATTTTATTTGTTTTTTCACCTAAAAATTTAAAAACGTCATTTTCCTCACATTACCATCCAATTCCTCGTATTTATTTTAAATAACTCACTTTTATTAATATAACTACAACATATATTGTTGTTTAGAACTTTAGAAAACAAAATAATTATACTAACTTGTTTACTTAAACATAAACATTTTATGTTAATTAGACATTGTTTAAACTTTTATATATCTAATTTTAACAAAGTAAAATATCATGTAAAAAGTGTAATGTAATCAAGCCCGATGTAACCAAGTCATGAAACAAAGACACACATCTAACTAAATCTTTGAAGACTTTATCCCTTTACAAAGTCAAATCAACTTTTTGTTAGCTAAGTTTTTTATAGTCAAATCAACTTTTAGTTTTTTGTTAATTTCATATCTATGTTTTTTTCGGTAATAGTAGATATCTTGTGTCAGCCTTTATGACAGTATTTAATCTTTTTCATTTTTTAACTAAAATAAAATAATATGATAAAAAATATGTTGTAACCAAAGTTATGTAAAGGAAAACACTCATATAATTAATTCCTTTGAATTTTTTATCTTGGAAAAAAAGAAATCCACTTTATAAAGTTGCTTTATTGAATTATCAAATCAAATCAAACTTTAACTTTTTTTTTGTCTACTTTCTATCATTTTTAACAAAAGTAGATTTGTATGTGATAGCTTTATGTCATTTTCAAGAAACATATTTTACCTCCCAAAAATTTCAAAGAATTCATTTTCCCCCATTTTGGTTTTATTTTACCAAGAAAGTCTTTTTATCTTCAAAAAAAATATCGAAATAACTCATTTCCCCATATTAACCGCCAATACACATATTATCTTTCATTTGAAAACAACTCATATTGTCTCATATTATTAATATAATTATAAAAATCTTTTTACCTATACTATAAATTAAAAACTTCCTAAATTCTAAGTTCTAAAATATTAGACTTCATACAAATATGGAAAACATTTGTTGTTGAAACCCAAAAATAGTGTAACTTATGAAGATACATAAAATTTAAACAAGTGAAAGTTATAACACATTCTCGCTCCTTTCTCCTAACACAAAAAGTGTAAGATTGTCAAACATATGTAAAAACAAAAAAAAAATTAACATGTGGCAAGCTTTGGTTCACCCATTGAGTTTTATGAACTCATAAAAGATTTCTCCATATAATTGACCTATATAAACAACTATGTTTCCACAGCGTATTGCTACTACGTCAAATATGACCTACGGCCACACTTTTTCAAAAACCTCCATGCCACACTTTCAAATAAATGTGTGGCTAAAGGTCACTAATGACATTTCAAAACCTTCTAGCCTACTTTTCGTCACACATTTTGTTTATTCATGTGACCATTGTATAACAATTCAAAAATTTTAGCCACACTATTAGAAAATAATGTGACATTTACTAGCCACAACTCAAAAAGTGTGGCCAAATGTGATCTAAGGCCACATATATTTGTTTAATGTGACCAAAAACACATGTATTTGACACATTTAGCCACACTTTAAGAAAAATATGTGACGTATATTAGCCACATTAGCAAAGTGTGGCCAAATGTTATCAAAGATCACAGTATTTATTTTCATGTGACCAATAACACATGTATTCAAAACCTTTAGCCACACTTAATAAAAAAATTTGACACTTATTAGCCACACTAGAAAAGTGTGGTCAAATGTTAACTACGACCATAGTATTTGTTTCATGTGACAAAAACACGTGTATTTGAAACCTATAGCCACACGTTAAGAAATATTGTCACACAAGAAAAATGTGGCTAAATATATTCTACGGCCATGATATATGTTTTTTAATGTGGCTAAAAGCTATTACATATGGCCACATATATTATATTGTGTGAAAAATGTAAGACAATAATGACACATAAAATAAAATAAAATCATGTGGCTTTACATAAAATTTCGTCAGACCATCGTCATTTTGTTTATTTTGTGTGACCAAATAATATCAAATGTCATTGAAAAATGTGTGACAAAAGATTAAAATTACTATATCTTTAAAATTCCCTCTAATATATTTCATCCCAAAATTTAAATTTCCCCCCAATCTATTTTGTCTAAAAACTTTCCTCCAAAATATTTCATTTTAAAGCTTCCTCTCAAATAATATTATGATTTAAAATAAATTACATTATTTAATAAAAAATTCTTACTACATAATTAAAAATTCAAAGTAATATTAAATATTATATTTTATAAATTATATTTGTTATAACTCGTTTTCTTATAAATAATATATTAATGTATACATATTAGCTACGGTTATATACATTTTCTATTTATAAACAACCTTTTTTTTAAATCATATATTTTTAAAGTATAAAAAGTTATAAATTTCATTTTATCGACTGAGTAATTCCTTCCACACTTATATTCGTTTAGTAAAGCATATTGGGCCTTAATATATCAAAGAAGACAATCAATAGATCACATATATCTTAATGACCTCCAGGGGTGTAGCTCGGTTTGGCCAAGGCTGGGCAAGTTGCATCCATAAGTCGCGAGTTTGATTCCGGGCTACTGCGTCTTGTCCCTCTGAGTTAGCTCCTGCCTCTCGCCCTAAACCTTAGTCTCTGACCGGGGGGAGGGCGAGGGACGCCTCCACTATCATCGGGGCGATGGTGTGAGCTGGTTAGTGTGTCTGGTAATACACGTTTATGCATCCACGTATATCTTAATGGACCATATTGGGCCTTTGTTGATCACAATGAACAACATTAGATCATATATGTGTAAATGGGGCGCCATATTGAGACTAAATAAATCACAATGGACAATAGTATATCGTACATGTCTTAATGGATCATATTGGGTTTTAATGGACCATAATTGCCAATAGTATATTATATATGTCTTAATGGACCATATTGGGCATTAATAGATCACAATGGGCAATAGTAGATGGTACATGTCTTAACAGACAATATTTGATTGTTCATGTCTTAGTGGACTATATTGGGACTTAATGGATCACAATGAACACCAATGGATCATACATGTATTAATGGGCCTTAATGAATTACTATGGATAATAGTAGGTTGTGCATGTCTTAATGGATCCTATATAATTTATCTATATGGATAATAGTATATCAAACATGTCTTAATGAACCGTATTAGGCATTAATGGATCATGATGGTCAATAGTATGTCGTGCATGCCTTAATAGGTCATATTGGGCCTTAATGGATCACAATGGACAATAGCAGATCATACATGTCTTCATAAACCATATTGGGCCTTAATGGATCACAACGGACAATAATTGATCATACATGTCTTAATGGACCATATTACGCCTTAATGGATCACAATGAGCAATAGCTGATCATACATGTATTAACGGACCATGTTGGGCCTTAATGAATCATAATGGACAATAGAGATCATACATGTCTTAATGGTCGATATTAGACTCAAAAGTAGGTCGTGCATGTCATAATAGATCATATTAGGCCTTAATGGATCAACATGAACAATAGTAGAACATATAGGTTATAATGAACCATATTGGGCCTTAATGGATCACAATAAACAATAGTATATCATACATGTCTTAATGGATCATATTGGGCCCTAATGGATCACAATGGACAATAGCTGATCATACATGTCTTAATGGACTATATTGGGCCTTAGTGGAACACAACTGGCAATAGCTGATCATACATGTTTTAATGGACCATACTGGGCCTTAATAGATCACAGTGGACAAAGTTGATAACACATGTCTTAGTGGACAATAATTGATCATACGTGTCTTAATGAACAATATTAGGCCTTAATGGATCATGATGAACAATAATAGATCATACATGTGTTAAAGGGACATATTGGGCCTTACTATATCACGTCGAGTTTTGGGCCTAGTATGAGACATTGTTTTACAACCGGGAATGTGTATAGGATTAAACAAACATGACCCATTGCCATCCCTAAATTTATATATAAAATATACTAATAAAATATAACCTCAATTTACTTATTATTAACTTTGTATGTATTAATTTAGATAAAATTAATATAAATACATTATTTGTGTGATAAAAAAATAGTTTATTAGCCACTAAAATTTTCCTCCAAATATTTCAAAATTTCATATTTTCACCACTAAATTTCAGTTTCCGTCAGCATCTCCATTCTAAACCCTAACTACAAAACATTTATCTCCCCAAAACTTCCAGTAGTTGTTGGTTTCATCTTTCAAATTCATGATTTCAAGAACCAAATCTTTTAATTTCTTCTCGTTTCTGTTCAAATTCATGCCACCATACATCCATCCGCTTATTCACCTCCTCCCAAAATGCCACCGTTTCATTCTCCACCCGCTTCACCATCACCATCACCCCACCCTCCCCGGCGACGTTATCGTATTTAGGGGAGAGATAATATCACCTCCTCATCCAATCTCAACCAAACCCTAACCACTGGAACCTACAAATTAACCAATGTTATGAATCCTTTTTAAATCAATTTTTGGATGGATTCTTCTTCTACACTTCAATCGGCCTCCAGATTTGTCTTCCCCGCCCCAAATTTCTGAAGAATCTTCTTTGGGTGGTGGTTTTCAATTGCATAAGGAGGTGATTCAGGTGAAATCGTCCTCCTCTGATGATCGGAAAACAACAACGTAGGTGGAGCCTGACCCAACTTAGAGCGACGGTGTTCTAAAGTTCTGTCTACAGTTTGCTCGGCTAAAGGTGACAGTGTTGGAGATTTTTTTTGCCTCTTACTGTAGGTATGTTTTTGCTATATTGTTTAATTTGAGTTTGCGTTTTGAATTGTTGTTAGAGATTTTCTGATCGGGAGTAATTTCAGGCACGTATGTGCCCCAAAAGAACGAGAACTTTTTTACGTGGGTGGCTCATTGATCAGCCCATACAACCACTTTTCTCTGCTGGATTTTATCCTGAGGTTCAGGTATGTATGATATAATGACTTGTTAGTTGTTTCTTTGCAGTTGTTTCCTTATTAGCGGCTTTTTATTCTACTTTTGTTTTCTCACAGCTGGTGTTTTTTTATAGGTGATGCCTAGTGTGCATTCTTCAGATGAGAGACAAGATCCAGATGAACGTGTTCTGCACTTGCTATGTATAAGTATTTTTTTATTACTTATGTTTCCTCAACTTAATTTGAAGATTACATTCATATCGATTTATGATATATGAACAGCTGAAGGCATCCTTTACTAAGCTAGCTACACGTGAGCTACTCAAGCTCGGCTCGTAAAGAAGCTTGAACGAGCCGAGCTTAAACGAGCCCTAGCCTAAAAAACAAGCTCGTTTAGTAAACGAGTCCATGCCCGAGCGTCGCTAATTGAGCTCGAGCCGGTTTGCGAGCCAAAACGAGCCTACTGTTTATATAATTTTTTTACTATATTAAATATATGTTTAAATGATAATAATAAAGTTATGAAAAAATAACAAAGTGCTCTTTTTTGAACCATGATTATATACTAATGTTGACTACCAAGGTTTTCGGTAAAAGGGACGCGTTCGATCTCAGGTCAATTCAAGTTAAATAAGTGCTTTTTTTAACTATGATTATTCATGTGTATTAATTTGATAGTTTATTAGAACAATAGGACATTTATACTGAAACTTGATAATATATTAAAACGTGTGCAGGTGTAATATTATACAGTCTTGCTTTTTTGACTTAAATGACAATTGATTTCTACAAACAAGATACATTTATAATGCTTTTAAGCTACGTTTTTCTTGGTCAATTGTATCTGACAGAGACTTTTTGTAAGCTCTTATTGGCAGGAATTAAACGTAATGACTGGTGATCAGTATGTACATTACGGGCCACCAGTTTATCTTTAGTGTTTTTTTAGAACTTAGGCTGCATGGTATGGGGACCGTGGAAGGGATGGTAGAGGTTCCAAAAGGACGTGGCATCCCGTGAAACCACCCTCACGGAGGGGGTTCAACATGAACGTGGCCTAACCAAGTCAAAGTCGGACAACAGCAGGTCAAGCATGGTCAACGGACAGGTATAGTCGAACCCAACAACTTAACTAATTATTTTATTTGATGTTATTATTGTAACATATGTGAATGTATACATGTGGGACAAACGAGCATAAGACGACACAGCCCGATTAGACATTACTAACACACCAGAAGCAAACAAATAACATTATATGTTAAATTCAAATGTATTAAGACAATGGATGTGATATTGCAATAATTAAATACTATTAATATTATTGCTTCGGGATATAGATTAAGAGACAGGGTCGATACCGTAGTTAACAAATACAAGGATTATGGGCATTAGACAAATAGGTATTAACCAGCGAGATCTTGAGCAATAGATGGTGACACCAAGGAGATGATAAACAAACATGTTATTTCTGTCGTATGTCACTAGCAATTTTAAAGCTGAACGTTTTAAACAGTGGATCTAGACACGTGTCGGATTGTTGCTGGTTTTAACTTTTTTTTAGTCTGTCATTCTACTTGATGGTTTAAAAGCATTTTGTTATAGTTTATTTGCATGTGGTATCTATGCCCTAAGAGTGGGTGGGAGTATATCAAGTGTGAGTCGTGATTTGTTTCATTGTTATGAAGTCCGAAGTTGTTTTTGATTCAGTTGCTGGCTATATCTTTCTTCACCAGGTTCAATAATTGATTTATTTATTTTTGTATATATCTGTGTTTTTTAGCTTTATGTAGGCTTTACTTCAGAAAACTCAGAAATTCCTTGCTTGCAAACAGCAAATCGCATAGGATTTTAAAATTGATTTATTGTTTTTAAAGTGGCATCGAAAAATGTTCGTGGCATCAGTTGCTTCGTTAACTTTAGGTATCAAATTCTCATCTTATTTTTTTATTTGGTTTATAATTTACTGGAATTTAAATGTGATTACTTTATGAGTAGACAGATACTTCTCTTGCTATTGAGGCGAAATATGAGAAGATGGGAATTTGATAGTATTTCTCAAAGCTGCTAAAGGCATAACTCCGTGGTTTTCAGGGACAACACATGAATGTTTTCGCTTGAATTAAACTCTATGTTAGGTTTGAGATATGAGGATGTGTTTCATGATGCCTGAGACTGCCATGGTACAGATGATGACGATGATGTTATTGATGAGTATACTGATATATTACAAGACCAAACGAGTATAATAGATGAAGCTATTTTATACAAAGATGTGTTGCTTTTGTTTTGTTTCAACGATCATGATCTTCCAATTAAACTACAAGGAATAATTATGTCTGATCTGAGATACTTTATTAATAGCTGGTCTTCCATCTTAGGTTGTTTTCTTTCAATTCTATCCAATATTTTTCCATATCTATCGTCCATGGATGCCCCCCTCTAGCAAGAGTTTTATCTGTGGCGGTTTCTGTTGTTATAGTTGTGACTAGGTTCTATGACTTGTTGTCGCAACGATTGCACATGTTGGACTTCCATCGCAATGTGCGGGTGGGAAACCAACTAGTTTATTTAGTGTTGAAGTTTTTGCTTGTAGGCGGCCAAAAGTGACTTTCTTTTTGAGATGGTAAGCGCTTCATGCTTTTCTATTTTTTAGTTTCCTTGTCAAAGTTTTAAATATTCAATCTTTTATTAAGGATCAAGTTATCTTTTTACTAGAATTAACATAAGTACTTAATGGTCAATGACCCTTTTCATTATCTTTTTCTATGATTCAGAGGCTTCAAAACTACCTATTTGGTTAGTGTGTGTATACTTTTGGCAGAGGGATACGCTGATGTTCGTCAAAGAATCTGTAGTTTGCTGGTATGTAAAAGTCTTTCAATCTACTACTAGTACTTTGCTGGTTTTTTTCTTCAATATGGAACTTGTAGCCTGGGGTTCATTTCAAACAAATCTGTAGTTTGTTGAAAGAATTTAAAGTTGTTTTTTGTAAAAATAATTTTGGTTAAAGTTAGCATTTGTGTCACACGTCAAAAATTTTGTTGGGTATTGGTAAAGATTTATTGGCTGCTCGTTTGGTCGGGGAATAAGACAACCGTGAATTGCTAGATAAGAAAGCGACCTAGGATTGAGTAGAATCTAGAGAGAGAGAGAAAGAAAGTTAGCAAATACCATCAGTTTAAGAAAGAACTAATAGCATTCTCACAGCTTGATTGTTTTGTTCGATCCCACCTTAGTTGTTGCTCATAAACATGAGCAATTCATTGATGCTTTGTTTATATACTATGCAGGGAATGAGAGAAGGTTACGTTGTTTTAACTTGCAAGTGCTGCTACGAGTGGTAGGTTGAGACAAAAGTGTTGTTGCAAGTTCTCCTAGGAGTTATGCAGGTTATAGGTTATGTTGCAGTTGCTGCATCATTTGTAAATAACTTTTCATTAGAAGTTTATGTATCTAGTATTTAAATTGATGTATGGATTTTGGTTTATTATTGTTAACATCATTAAATTTGTTTTTAGGTTTGTTGATGTTTACTACTGTTTTAATTTTATTAACATTTGAAAATAAAATTGTTAATCACATGAAAATGCCCACATAAAACCAAAACAAATATGTGTACTCAAAAGATAGATAATAGCCACATTTAAAATTACAAAATTTCGTGTGGCTATAATAACCATTAGCAACACCATAGTCACTTTTTTTTGTTTGTATGACGAAATGATACCAAACGATATGTTAAAAGAAATTATGTGTGACCAAAGGCTATACAATAGCCACACTAAAAAAATACAAAATTTATTGAGGCTAATATAACCATTAGCCACATTTTTTGTCACTTTACTATTTGTTTATGTGACGGAATCATAGCAAATGTCATCAGAAAATAAATATGTGTGACCAAATGTTAGACAATAGCCACACCATCATCACTTTTTTTTTGTGGTCTGACGAGATGATAACAAATGTCACAGGAAAAATAAATATGTGTGACCAAAGGTTAGACAATAGCCACACTTAAAATTACAAAAGTGTTTTGTGTGTAGTAAATGTTTTTAGCCACACTTACAATAAATTCATGTGACTATATAATAGAAACGACAACATTTGCAATTATTTATGTGGCCATTGCTACCCTTTAGCCACACTTAATGGACAAAATGCTTAACTACAACAACCCTTTTTGCCACACATTTTTTAATTGATGTGGCTAAAACACACTTTTTTTAGTAATTCATGTGACTATATAATAGTAACAATCACGCTTAAAGTAAATACATGTGACCGTTGCTATCCTTTAGCCACACTCAATGGAGGAGATGCCAGATTTAGCCAAAAATGTTGATATCCTTTTGCCACACTTTTAAGTTCTACGGTCACTAAAAAGTCTGTGTGGCTGTATGATATCTATGATAATTCGACCTTTGGTCACACTTGACTTGAAAAAAATATATGTCGCGAAAGACATATAGTAACACTTTTGTGTGTGGCTGTATCCCTATTTGGCGTAGCGTACATCTTTAGTGCATCTTTCCATTTCTCGAAAATAAGTGCCCATCACCGGTTTTAAGTCATCCCTTATATTTGAACACCAATATTTGGTCCCATTTGGATTGTAGAAAACGAAATAGGGATCAACATCTTCGACATCTGAAAAAAAAACACCACCATAGCCGACAGCGGAAAATCACAGAAAAGATAAGGTAATAAAATAAAATATTATGTTTATTAAAAACATGATAAGTGAAACATAATATACCTTAGTCATAAGATAATAGTAAAAAGAAAACAAATAACCTTTAAAGAAAATTAAAGCTAGCCGGGCTCGGCTCGATTATAAACCAAGCTGGCTCGGTTCGGCTCGGATTTGAAACCGAGCTGAAAATCAAAGCTCGGGCTCGGCTTGGTTTTAAACCGAGCTAGCTTGACTCGGTTTGGTTTGGCTCGATTTTAAAAATATAATTAATCTATAGCTTTAAAAATTAAGTACTCTAAAATATTATTCAATACTTTAAAATAACATATCTAAAATAAGTTCAACCTAATACGTCACAAGCCAAAATCAAGTTAAACAACACAAAATAAGTTTTAAACTTCGACGAAATACATTATTAGTTCACTAGCATGGTAATAAACATTCCAATAAGTCATAGATATCAAATTACAAACCTAAATACATGTAAATAATAATTAGTTTTTTTGTAATATATTATAATGTATAGAAAAATAAAATATATTATAAGTAAAATAATCCGAGCTAAACCGAGCCGAGCTAACAAACGAGCCAAACCGAGCTAATCCGGCTCGTTCGAGCCGAGCCGAGCTAGACTCACTTTCTAACCGAGCCGAGCTGGCTCGGCTCACTTTCAAACCGAGCTATATCGAGCGAGCTTTTTCCGAGCTAAATCCAAGCGAGCTTCGAGCGAGCTCCGAGCTCCGAGCTTTTTGAACAGCCCTAATTAAAGCCATGTAAAATTACATACAATTCCTAATTATTATAATTTTCCATAATATATATTTACTACTGTCGATATTTTCACACAACCATATAAAAAAACAAGAGTGTCTAAAAATGTCATATTTGCAAACAATGAACGAACTTTTTAACACTTCCTCTATTTCTTTAGAAAATACAAAAAGAAAACAATTATATCTAAGAATGTAACATTTAAGTTAGTATTTTCTACACCTTGAAAAACCCTCCTTAAATAAAAAAAAGCAACTATGTTTAAAAGAAAACTTTAATAAAGGTGTTCAACTTCCCTAATTGTTTACAAAACAACAAATATTAAGTAGATTTTAAAGTAACATTAAATATAACATGTTTTAATTATGAGAAAAACTTTATTCAATGCAAAAAAAGTTATTACACTTTCACAAAAAAAAAATGTTTACTAAACTGATGAACATGAATACATTCAACGCAACAAAAATGACGAACATGAATTAAAAACCTTGAATCTCTTCTACTAACGGTTGGATAAAGAGATCTTTGATGAATATTAAGATCTAGTGTAATAGGAAACCTGGAGTAATATCCTCCATGAATGAAGTTTGAAGATGATGAGAGGGAAATGAAAAATCTATGAGAAGTTATTGTTTGTATAAGATGTTATAGAGAGAGAATAAATGAAAAGTAGAACTAGAAGTACATCATTACACATCAAATCAGATGGGATTATAGAGGTGTGTAAGACAATGTAAAATGACCATTATAACCCTCATGTATAAAGTTGATCTGGACACGTGGCACAATCTCTGCCACACATATCGGTTTTCAGGATTTACACAACTAGAGTTGGTTTTCTATTTAGAATTAGCCTATATATATATATATATATATATATACACATATCGTTTTTCAGGATTTACACAACTAGAGTTGGTTTTCTATTTAGAATTAGCCTATATATATATATATATATTACACGCGCGCACGCACACACACAACATATATATAGGGCATGGGTTATGAGAAAACCCATTTAAATGAGAAAACTAAAAAACTTAAAAAAAAGCTTAAAAAACACAACAAAAGAAATTAACACTTTTTTGTTGTAAATCTACTTTTTTAAAATACAATTAAAAAATTAGTATAACACATGTGCAACATTACGAAAAAACCTAACCTACCCCCCCTCCCCTTCAAAAAAAAAAAAAAAAAAACTTAAAAACTAAACACTAAACTTAAACCCCCCCAAAAACTAAACCCCCTCTTCTCCCTAAAAACTATACCTAAACCCCCCACAAATCTAACTCTAAAAGCTAAACTAACTCGAAAACCTAAAACATTAGCATAAGTTGCATGTGCACCATAACATATGTTGCACATGTTTAATACTAATTCATTTTATTTTTTCAAACTTGTTTATCTTAAAAAAGCCAGATTACAGGCAAAAAAAGTTTTTTTTTAAATGTGTGTTTTTAAGCTTTCTTTTTTTGTAGTTTTTTAGTTTGCTCACATCTAGGTAGTTTTCTCATGATCCTCTCCCTATATATATATATATATATATATATATATATTCTGGAGAGGTTCATGAGAAACTCTTTTTTCATGAGAAAATTCTATCAAACATTTGTGTTGGTGTTTTTTGAGGTTTAGTTTTTTTGCGTTTAGGGTTTAATTTTTAGATGTTAAGGATTAGCTTCAACAATTAGTTTTTAGCTTATACATGTTAGCCTTTACGATTTAGCTTTTAAGGTTTAGAGTTTAAAGTTTAGCTTTTAGGGTATAGTTTTTTTAAGGTTTAGGGTTTATTTATTAGGGGATTAGTAATGGTTAGATATAATCTTTCTTATGATCCCTCTCCTATACATACATACATACATACTCAAAAGCACATACTCAAAACCCTTACTTAATTTCACTTCCTTAACTAGCCTTTTAACAACTAAAGCAATAAACATCAAGTGTTACCCCATACTAATTTTAGCATATAAAGAAACATGAAGTTATGGAAATTGTTGATGCAAACATGACAAGTCACCAAATAACATATTTTCATGATAAATGTATAAAAAACTAAATGATTTTCCTGATCTAAATCAAGCATGTATTACATGAAGAAGATTTGGCTCAGCATGTTCTATTCGATATGGGTAGGAGAAGAGCCCGACCCTGTATTATTAGAATAAGGAATATTGGATTTTAATAATCCCAACTATTCGTCATTGGCCGCCAACAGTCTCAACTTAAAAAAAAACCACTGGCAGTCCCAACTATTGACATATTAGCCACCAATGGACCCTGACTAACAGAACCCTAACGCCGTTAGTCTCTGGTCGCCGGAAAAACCGTTTTTTTGCCAGAAAAAGGTTTCTAAAGATCCGATCTAAGGTTACAAAGAGGTTTGGGACTAAGATGTTAAGTTTTCCGGCCAAAAAGTTGAGTTTTCCGGCAAAAAAAGGAGTTTTCCGGCAACTTTAATAACTGGGTCTTTTACTTGAAAAAGGTTCCCAAAGGTTCGTAATAAGGTTACAAAGAGATTTGGGACGAAAACGTTGAGTTTTCCGGCCAAAAATGACTTTTCCGGCCAAGAACGGTTTTCCGGCGACTGGAGACTAACGGTGTTAGGGTTCTGTTAATCATGGTCCATTGGTGGCCAATATGTCAATAGTTGGGACTACCATTGGTTATTTTTGAAGTTGGGACTGTTGGCGGCTAATGACGAATAGTTGGGATTATTAAAATCCAATATTCCTTAGAATAATAGAGGAAGAAGAACCAAGTCCAGATGTACGGATCTACCCTTTTTGCGCCAAATATCTGACCTTCCTGAAGAAACTGGAGTTCCATCTCTTTTCCATTTCCATTCAAAAGTATTTATGTGTTTCCACGCTTCTTTGAGACTCCGAAAAATGGACAAATTTCTTTTCTTAGGAACACATACAAGATTCATCACTACAAAAAGGATAATGGTAACCCTAACACTAACTACCATTACATATAGTTCAATATGATTCGGCCAAAATTGCTACTTCTATTGCAATTTTTATTTTTTTTTACCTTTGCTTAAGAGACATTATGGTCTGTGTTGGAAATAGGTGAAAGTGAGTGTATTTTCATTAAGTGTAAATATATATGTTTCCTAAACTTTGGAAAAATATATTTATATTATACTTTGGTTAATATAAGTATGATTTTGTGGGTTCGTTATCTATGTTGTTCGGGTTTTACAACAAATCAAACCATGTCTAAATCATTGCTAAGATGAATAAGATATTGATGCTCAAAGTTGGGAGCTAAATAAAGGAAAACTGAGAAAAAAAGAATGGAAAATGAGTGAGAAAAGTGGGGACTTTTCTCACATAGGAGGAAAGGAAAATGAAGTGACTTATGTATGTCAGTCTCATTCGGGAAAGTGTGGCGCTTTGATGGCGCACTTTGCACTTCGTATCATTGAGAACCACCTTTCTATTTTTTTACTGCGTGTGCGTGGTCTAGTATACATGTGGTGAGGACCATGTGGCAATTTGCACTTCACATCACTCACCGAGAGTCGCTTTTGTATTATTTACCACGTGTGTGTGTGTCTAATGCAAAAGTGGCGAGGACCAGATGACTAGTCCGTGTGTATGCGAATGATGTAGTGTGGCGCGTGTGGTAGATTGGATGTCGTATGACAAGGTGGCGCCCTGGTCTGCGTGACGGGTTCAGCTAGCGCATGAGTGGCGCCCCTGCATGGCGCACGAGTGTGCAACGCTTGCAGATGAGATGACGTGGCGTGTTAAGCACCTATGTGACAGACAAGCGTATTCAATCAACCGCCGGCGCACGATTTTTCTGCAGCTTCAGGTGTATAGAAGCATATCAGTTTTAAGTTTGTATGTTGAAACAGACCAGTCAAACACTTTCAAATAAGAATATAAAAACACACTTAAAAGTACTGAAGACGTTCAATACCATTTATTTTTTTCGATCCTTCAATTCTATCGATTGTTTCCAAACATGTTTTAGTATAAAACCAAGGAGGGGCTTTGGTTGAAGATACACCAAAATTACACAAAAAAATCTCCAAATCTCTATACATCTTCAAGGTATAACTTCAAGTTTAAAGCCTTCAATGGCAGTAGCAACTACTTATGCTGTTGTACTCTAGGAAACAAATGAGTTCTCTTGGGAGACTCATAATTTGTTTTATGAGACTCGCGTTTAGCAAGATCCTCAGCCAAATCAGTTTTCTGTTTTTACATTTCTGTCTCGTTATTTGCTTAATTAAGTTGAATCATACTCGTAATTTATTGTTCTTCAATACATTTATGTATTGTGATCATAATAAAAATGTTTTATATACGCACACGGTTCCTACAATTTTCAAGTTTGATATCTTAATCCACTCGGCTAACACATTTAAAGTTTTGTTTATGTTAATATCTTGTTTCTGTTAAAATATTTTGTAGATGACCAAAATACGCATGATATTAAGAAATTAAAAACCAATTTGGATTACATATAAATAACCCCACTTTCTGTGTCTACACACACTCTCTCTTTATATATATTCTTTTTACTCTCTCTATCAACTCTCTGCACCGCCAAAAAACCACACTTTGAAATCATAGCGGATTTCAAATAACAGGGACCCAGGAGGCGAACTTTTCATTTTAGTGATCTTACCCCTAAAGCACAGGTACACGCAAATTGCATTCAACTCTAAAGAATTTAAGTAACAAAGCACATCAACAAAAATGAATATCAGAAAAAAAAAAACTAATAGTAAAGTAATAGGGCCTTCAAAATAGTCAAAGTCCATAGTAGAAGTTAGGTTTTGTCCTTCTTAAGAATGTCGACAGTGCCCTCTAATTCATCATAACAGTGCCCCCAAGAAAAATACTTTACTGCAAATAATTTGGGCCCGAGGGGAGGCTGCTTTTTAAACTTGATGATGTGAATACCCTAGTAATAAAACTACATAGGCACACTGCATTTTAGCAAACCTAGTTGATCTTAAGAGCATTCACATCCCATTCTACATTTTTACGTAAGTGGGTTCTGTATATTATAAAAGAGTTAATTGCCTGAATAGTCCCTGTTGTTTGCCATTTTTTTACGTTTAGTCCCCACATTTTCAAAATAGCTTGTAGTTTAACAAATTGTTACTCGGATAGTCCTTTTAGTGGATGAAGGTTAGTTTTTTCAGTTACGTTTATGTGAAATGACTTAACTACCCTCACTTTATTATATTATATATAAAGAAAACAAATAAAACTGATGGGTCATTAAAAAAGTAAGTGGGCTCACAATTGTTCTTCACTGTCAGTCCATTTTCTCCAACCCCAACCCTTTCCCGCCATAGGAGATCGGAAAATATCGCCGGAATCGCATAACACATCATCGGCAATTATCACATACATGCCATCAACCACAAGACACCTCTTGAAACTACCTATCTCCAACTGAAACCACTTTAATTTCCGACTGTCGACACCCTAAATCACCAGAAAGCCACCGTTGATCGGCCTAAAACCACCATCTAACACCATCGTAGGTCACTTCCATCTGGAACCACCAGAAAGGGCTTGGTAATAACCACCATAAACTACCACTATTACCGTGAACCATCATAAAAAGCCATTATACACCAACGCTATTCTCCACTGTGCATCACTATGTACCTCCACCATAAACCGATGTCATCAGAACCACCCATTAAGTCGTCGGAAACACGGTTTAAAAACTGTCGGAACTGGTTTTGACCCGCAACCCACATCATCATTCTTTGTTTCAGACCCCTACTACTACTGACTTTCACAACCCACATCTTTGTTGCAAACGGAGTTAATATCCATCATCGACAACCACCACTCTTTACCACAACAATCTCACAACACCACCGGTAATCATCACTGTGTAACTCGTCGCCGTTCACAATCTTTACAACTCTAAACCATCATCGCAGTTTCTCTTTACCCCATTTCTCTCTCTACAAAACACACACAACTAGGTGTGTTTCATGAACAATACTGTGATGAACGGAAACATTGAGATGAACGAAGATATCAGTTGAAAGATTAAAGTTACTAATCTGAAATATCCAGAAACACTAAGATCTGCTTTTTTTTTTACGTCTCTGGTGGATTGTAGGTATATGGTGATGGTGGTGGTTTCTGGCATATGGCCAGAGGGGAGGGGTGACGATGATGAAGTAGGTGTTGTATAGTGAGCTGGTTGTTGTTGTGGTGGTTTGGAGGTGGAGATGGATGGTGGTGGTGGTTTGGTGGTGGTAAATGGATGGTGGTAGTCATTTTTGGTGGTGGTAAATGGAAGAAGAAGATGGGTTGGGGTGGGGTGGGGGTAGGACAGGGGTTAAATTTTATATTTAAGTAAAAAAGATGGGGCCTACTTAATAAATTATTCTTTTTATTTAATGTTTAATTATAGTTTTATTAAGGTAAGAGTATTTTTGTCATTTTACACACACTTAACTGAATAATTTAACGACCATCTAGTGTAGGGACTATCCGAGTAACAATTTGTTAAACTACAGGGAGCAAACAAGCTATTTTGAAAAGGTGGGGACTAAACGTGAAAAAATGGCAAACCACAGGAACTATCCGGACAATTAACTCTATTATAAACTGGTTTTTAGTGGAGGAAAGAGAAAATATTACTGTTTATCTGTAATTTGAGGGGATAATGTTCTCCCATATTAATTTTTTAATAATTTTTGAAAGTAGTTGTGAGTAGAGGGGAGAGAAAAGGTAATGATAAAGTAAAGGTATTAAAAATTTTTTAATTGACAAAAGTGTAATTATAAAAATAAAGACAAAGAAATGGATGTGAATGCTCTAAAAAGGGGTCTAGAGAAAAGGAAAATAAACAAAACTAGGTTTATCATCTTTTGCTACGTTGCGGCGAACTTCTTTTGTTATTTAGCCTATGTTTACATGTGTTTTGAAATCACTATGAGCGCGTTGTGCATGGAACCACTAAAAATAATAAAACGAAAATGTAAAAACATTAAAAGATAACCAAAAGAAAATCAACCAAAAAAGTTGTGTAGTATTGATGTTGTTCGTATGAAACTTATGATCAGAGATGAGTAAATGGTACTGGCTACTGGTACCGATTTCCCGATCGAAAGATCTTAAGTACCAATTCGGTACCGACTTTTGGCGTTCCTGGTACCGGTTGGCTATCAGTTTTTACCTTCATATTATTGGTACCGTAACCGGTATTTCCGGTACCAGTACCGATTCGGTATCAGTTGACACCGAGCTCATCCCTATTCCTGATACTGATAGCAAATTTATATAGTAGTTACTATTCATAAGGTTGCCTTTTTAATATATAGATAACGGTAGCGACTTTTGGCGTTCCTGGTACTGGTTGGCTATCAGTTTTTACCTTCATATACTGGCACCGTAACCGGTATTTCCGGTGCCAGTACCGATTCGGTATCAGTTGACACCGAGCTCATCCCTACCCCTGATACTGATAGCACACGAAATTTATATAGTAGTTACTATTCATAAGGTTGCCTTTTTAATATATAGATAACCAGTACCGATTCGGTATCAGTTGACACCGAGCTCATCCCTACAACTGATGTTGATAGCACACGAGATTTATATAGTAGTTACTATTTATAAGGTTGCCTTTTTAATATATAGATAACGGTACCGACTTTTGGCGTTCCTGGTATCGGTTGGCTATCAGTTTTTACCTTCATATACTGGTACCGTAACCGGTATTTCCGATACCAGTACCGATTCGGTATCAGTTGACACCGAGCTCATCCCTACCCCTGATACTGATAGCACACGAAATTTATATAGTAGTTACTATTCATAAGGTTGCCTTTTTAATATATAGATAACCAGCCCCGATTCGGTATCAGTTG
The DNA here is from genome assembly GCA_947069175.1 of Scalesia atractyloides. Classification (NCBI taxonomy): domain Eukaryota; kingdom Viridiplantae; phylum Streptophyta; class Magnoliopsida; order Asterales; family Asteraceae; genus Scalesia; species Scalesia atractyloides. The sequence goes on from CAMTDV010000010.1 coordinate 46,896,906, forward strand.
ACACCGAGCTCATCCCTACTCCTGATACTGATAGCACACGAAATTTATATAGTAGTTACTATTCATAAGGTTGCCTTTTTAATATATAGATAACGATACCGACTTTTGGCGTTCCTGGTACCGGTTGGCTATCAGTTTTTACCTTCATATACTGGTACCGTAACCGGTATTTCCGGTACCAGTACCGATTCGGTATCAGTTGACACCAAGCTCATCCCTACCCCTGATACTGATAGCACACGAAATTTATATAGTAGTTACTATTCATAAAGTTGCCTTTTTAATATATAGATAATGGCACATGAGCGTGAAGGTCATGAGTTAGTCGGTTGGATTATCAACCTAATCCAGAAAATTTAACGTTAGCTATATTAGATAATAAAAACATTCTTCCTAAGCTTGTAACCAAGCCTCCATAGAATCCCAAATAAAATCTATAAGGCCATATAGCTCAAAATCCTATTGTTCTATTCGGTGTTCTACCGGATGGTTTCGATTTAAAACCACAAACCAAACCGTTTTGCATAGTTTGAAAATTTCTGTATCAACCGACCAAAAATTTTGTAAAAGGTCGACCGTGAATAACTAGTTTGCGTGATTCAACAGTTTTAAATCGATCCAGCAATGCTATAGTGTCCCAGTTGCACTTGGATATAAGCACGAAAACAAAAAAACATACCTATTAGTTCGGTAGCCAGCTTTAATTGAATTAGAGTAATTTTGAATTTAAAGCTTAGAAATAGTCATAACCGTTGTTCTACAGCAAAGGTAGATTGAGGAAGAAGTGAAAGCAACCGAAGAGCCGATGATGTAATAAATAATGCAGTCAAGTTGTAACCACCATATATTACCACACAACACGATCCAACCATCACCAACTCACCGTCAAGGCCACCTAAAAAAATAGATTAAAAATCAAGAAGCACAAAAAGGATAATCCACTTACCCATTTAACTGAATATATATATATATAATATATATATATATATATATATATATGAGAAACACTCGGCTAATTGAAAAACTCGAGAATCATTCTGGACCACACATTTTCCCAAAGTTTTTTGTAATATACACATATGTATAGTTTAAAATTGACTATATACATATGTGTGTGTATATATAACGACTTTAATCCCTAGAAACATCAAGAACACGAAACAACGAAAATAGTGTTGGAAATTTGGTGAATGGATATTTAATATATTTATAATTAAATGAAATTATAAATATTTATTAGAATCTTCATGGTGAAAAACTCTTAGAGTTTATGTCTCTAATAAAATCATCAATTAAGAGAAACTCTTGTAATCCACAACTCTTGTATAAATGGTAGGCTATGTGCCTTATTGGAAAAAGGAGAGAAAAATACTAGAGAAGGGTTACAAGAAAAACACATGAATACATGGAGAGTTCTTGAAAAAATGAAATACTTGAAGACCCATGTGTTGGGTACTTAGAGAGATATGTTTATCTATACGATTTCATCGCCTTCGTATCATAATTTTCACAAGTTCTAACACTATAATTCTATCCGGTGTAACCTTGGTCGTGTGGCCATCTCCGGCAGTACATACTGCTTTGGCTGTTGTACCAAGGGAAACAGTCGCGTCGTCTTTAGTAGAGGCGTGAAATCTGTTTTAAGGGAAGCGTGTTGTCACACCCCAACCGATGGCGGAAACATCGGGGTAGTGGCACTAGGCGAATCAGATTGATCAAGAGATTCCATAACAATCATTTTAAAGACAATAATCAACAATTAATATCCCATACTATCAAACTCATACAATCTTCAAATAATCATTACATTTCGAAATAATCTCTTAAACATAAAACCCGATCCGATCTTCTCTACATTTATTACAAGATATTCTAAGGCAAAACTTACACTAAGTATCCAAGCTAAAATCCTCAACCTGCCACATATGTTAAAATAAAACGTCAATACAATTAAGTAAAGGTGAGCATGCGAGTTTTGCATACATTATAGATATAAAAGAGTTTAGCATACACCGCATGACGTACGTAAGAGATGTGAACTATGTAACTACTTAGATTCATGCAAACCAACAAACCGCGATTGATCGAGGCATGCGAACAAGCGTTCACATCATAAAAGGGAAAATAAATGCGAAATAAAAATGAGAGCCTAAACAACCTCGGGCCTCCGGGTGGCGGGTCAACCTCTAGTATACTATCATGTTAAGGGTGGCGTCCAAGCAATCAAGCAATACACACACTTCAGCAGATTTCACGTATAATCATGTAACAGCGGGTTGCGAATAAGCATTTGAGATTTGTGTGATGTGATTTGATATATGAACATATGTGACACCCAAAAGTGCGTTTAAGCGAAAAAGGGTTCAAGTATACTCACAGTTGGTGCGTTTCGGGAGAGATGAGGGATCTGAGAAGAGCTGCAGAGAGTGCCGGATCAGCATGTAAGCGAACAGAAGTGCATCAGTCTTCCGAATTGCTGAAACGGTTAAGGTTTGAGAGGTTTGAGAGAGAAGTAGACAAGTTCGGGCGAACTTGTACTGGAAAGTACAAGTTCGGGCGAACTTGTATAACTAACTTACTGAGTGAACAAGTTCGGGCGAACTTGTGGTGTTATGAAGGATGGTGCAAGTTCGGGCGAACTTGTGGTGTTATGAAGGATGGTGCAAGTTCGGTCGAACTTGTGGTGTTATGAAGGATGGTGCAAGTTCGGGCGAACTTGCCTAATTCTCTTGAGAATTGGGCAGAGTTCGGGCGAACTTGTGCCATTTTTGCAAAACTTGATGTAGGAGGCCAAGTTCGGGCGAACTTAGTCACCAACCTGGTGACAAGTTCGAGCGAAATTGGTGTATTCCGAGCGAACTTGATCGTTTTGGCATCCAAATCGTGCGTTTTTGCGCCGTTTTCTGAGGAAATTGAGTGTTCATCCCTCTAACCTTAAGCCACTGAGTAAAACTTAGGCTGGAGAGGTCTTTTGGAGGGAGTTTAGCCATTTTACAGAAACTCGGGCTAATCCGGGCGAAATTGAAGGTTCGTACGGGTTAGTCCAGCTTGTGTAAAGTGACGATTTCGTCCTTGTGCTTCCGGATCTGAGATCTTGCTTGACAACGCCTCGTTCCACTCAAAAGTGAACGAAACATACGTCATTAGTCCGAATATTGTGTGAAAATCAATGTTTTAAAAGGTTTTACTCAGATCTAAGAGTAGATCTGAGTGAAAAGAGAAGTTTTGTATAAAAAGATGAAGATTTCGTAAAACAGAAGAGATTTGATGACAAACGAAGGCAACGCCTTGTGCAAAATCGTTGTAAAACGTTGTTGAACGTTGTTGTAGTTGAAAACGGGTTGAATCTTACTTAGAAAACAAAGGGTTTCAGGTTTTGAGAGCTCCGGGCGAACTTGCAGCAAGTTCAAATGAGAGAATGGAGCTGAGTATTTATAGGTGGAGGTGAGAATGGAGAGATCAGACATGAAGTTCGGGCGAACTTGTTACAAGTTCGAGCGAACTTGTATGTTCTGGGTTATTTGGGAACAAGTCCGGGCGGACTTGTTGGAAAGTATGGTTCTTGGTGCACCAGACAAGTTCGGGCGAACTTGTGCTCTACAAGTTCGGCCGAACTTGACCTAGTGGCCAAGTTTTGTTCGATTATTTCGCGTTACGAGTTCGTTTGGCGATTTGGTTCGTATTATATAGTTATATTAAGCGTTGTAATTGATATAATAGTGCGATTTAGTGATTCGAGCGTGAGAGCATTGCGATAGCGATTATAACCATAACATAAACAAATATAACACGCATAAAACATAATTCCACATAATTAACTGCGATTTGCGATGCGATGAGATAAGCGATGCGATGGCACAAGTGTTTATTACACAATAACCCACTCGGCTCGTATGGTAGCATACCTACTTGTGATTGCGATTAAGTTAGCGATGCGTTAAAAAAGCGATTAGATGCGTTATAACTGTAAATCAACATAATTTATTAACATAACTTTCTTATAAACGAATCTCGGGATTACAGTAGATAGATACAATGAAATATAAAGGAAAAAGATAACAACGAAATTCGGAGTTGTTACAGTCTCCCCTACTTTAGGAAATTTCGTCCCGAAATTTAAGTAGTGGCCGTAACAAAGAGATGCGGATACTTAGCCTTCATGTCACTTTCCAATTCCCAAGTGAATTCGGCACCGCGTTTGCCTTCCCATCGGACCTTCACAATAGGGATGCGAGAGCGTCGTAACTTCTTGGTTTCTCGGTCCATGATTTCGACAGGCTTTTCCACAAAATGGAGAGTCTCGTTGATTTGTAAATCATCGAGAGGTACATGGAGATTTTCTTCAGCTAGGCATTTCTTGAGTTTAGACACGTGGAAAGTCGGATGGACGTTATTAAGTTCCGCCGGTAGTTCGAAACGATAGGCTACTTTACCGATCCTTTCCAGAATCTTAAAGGGACCTACGTATCTTGGCGCTAGCTTTCCTTTCTTCCCGAAGCGGATCACTCCCTTCCAAGGTGCAACCTTTAGGAGAACGTCATCTCCCACTTCGAACTGTAGGGGCTTGTGGCGTTTATCGGCATAACTCTTTTGACGACTCCGAGCTTTCAAGAGATTGTCTCTGATCTGGAGTATTTTGTCTGTCGTTTCTTGAATTAGCTCGGGACCGGCGATTTGTGCTTCTCCGATCTCGTGCCATGCAATAGGCGATTGACATTTTCTTCCATAAAGTGCCTCAAAAGGAGCCATTTGAATGCTGGTGTTATAACTATTATTGTACGAGAATTCAATTAAAGGTAAATGTGTGTCCCAATTACCACCGAAATCTATGATGCACGCACGAAGCATATCTTTGAGGGTACGTATCGTTCGCTTAGTCTGACCGTCGGTTTGAGGGTGAAAAGCGGTACTGAGATTGAGAGTAGTACCGAGAGCGGATTGAAAAGTATCCCAGAGACGAGAGGTAAAGTGACCGTCTCGGTCAGAGATGATGTCACGAGGCGTCTCGTGTCGACATATAATTTCGTCGGTATAGATTCGTGCTAATCGTTCGACCTTAAAGTCTTCTCGTGTAGCAATTAAGTGCGCAGATTTGGTAAGACGATCAATAATAACCCAAATGCTATCGTGACCGGAAGAAGTGCGGGGGAGTTTCGGAATAAAGTCCATAGCTATGCTCTCCCATTTCCACATCGGGATTTCGGGTTGCTCGAGCCAGCCAGAGGGCCTTTGATGTTCGGCTTTAACCTTCGAGCAGGTTAAGCACTTTGAAACGTACACGGCGATATCCTTTTTCATGCCTGGCCACCAGTACTTAGGATGAAGGTCCTGGTACATCTTGTCGGCACCGGGGTGAATGGAATATCGAGATTTATGAGCTTCGGTCATTAGTAGTTCACGAAGGTTATCACGGCTGGGAATCCAAATGCGATCGAGATAGTAGTAGATACCATTTGGGTTAACAACGAGCTGAGTTTTGGCACCACATTCATTTCTTCCTCCAAAGTATTCTCGTTAAAACAAGCGAATTGAGCGGAGCGAATCATGATTTCGAGATCATTCAAAGCCTGAGAGTCACGAACACTATACACATAGCTTCGTCGACTTAGAGCATCGGCTACGACATTTGCTTTGCCGGGATGATAGCGTATCTCACAATCGTAATCATTGAGAAGTTCAACCCATCTGCGTTGGCGCATATTTAGTTCCTTTTGATTGAAGATATGTTGTAAGCTCTTATGGTCGGTGAAGACCGTACACTTAGTACCGTAAAGGTAATGTCGCCATATCTTCAATGCAAAAACAACTGCACCGAGTTCGAGATTGTGGGTTGTGTAGTTTTTCTCGTGGATCTTGAGTTGTCGAGACGCATACGCGATAGCCTTGTCGCGTTGCATGAGGACACAACCAAGGCCAAGATTAGAGGCATCGCAATAAACAACAAAATCGTCGTTTCTGTCGGGAAGAGCGAGTACAGGAGCGTTGCATAGCATACGCTTGAGAGTTTGAAAGGCTTCCTCTTTTTTGGAATCCCAAACGAAAGGCTTGTCTTTATGAGTTAAAGCGGTAAGCGGAATGGCGATTTTCAAGAAGTTGGCCATGAATTGACGGTAGTAACCCGCCAATCCAAGAAATGAACAGCATTCTTCGGTGTAATCCAACTCTTGACGGCTTCGAACTTTGTAGGGTCGACGTGAATTCCTTGACTATTAACGATGTGGCCGAGAAATTGGACTTCTTCGAGTCAGAATTCACATTTATAGAACTTAGCATAAAGGCGATTACCTTGAAGAAGTTCGAGGACTAAGCGGAGATGGCGCGCGTGTTCGTCTCTCGACTTCGAATAGATAAGGATATCATCGATGAAAACAATGACGAAACGATCTAAGAAAGCTTTGCACACACGGTTCATCAAATCCATGAAGACCGCGGGTGCATTGGTAAGACCAAAAGGCATGACCACGAACTCGAAATGCCAATAACGAGTACGAAAGGCGGTTTTTGGAATATCTTCTTCCAGTACACGCAACTGATGATAGCCGGAACGTAAATCGATCTTAGAAAAACAAGTAGCACCTTGAAGCTGATCGAATAAGTAGTCGATTCGAGGAAGAGGGTAGCGGTTCTTTATTGTGAGTTTGTTAAGTTCACGATAATCGATGCACATTCGGAACGTCCCATCTTTCTTTTTCACGAAAAGAACGGGTGCGCCTCAAGGCGAAGTGCTCGGGCGTATGAAACCTTTATCAAGAAGCTCTTGAAGTTGGCTTTATAGCTCGCCTATTTCGGATGGTACGAGGCGATAAAGAGCTTTAGCCACGGTATTACCACCAGCAACTAAATCGATACGGAATTCAACATTGCGAGTAGTGGGTAAACCGGGTAAATCGTCGGGAAAGACCTTAGGAAATTCACGAACAACAGGAACGTCTTCAAAAGTCTTCTTTTCTTTCTCCGGGTTCACGATATAGGCTAGAAAAGCAACACAGTGCTTTCGCAAAAATTTGTGTGCTCGAGTACATGACAAAAGCATAAACTTCTTTGAGGGAGTTTCACCATAAAGGTGGAGTTGATCACCGTTTGGAAGAGGGAAGCGAATCATTTTATCAAAGCAAACAACTTCAGCATGGTTTTCACGAAGAAAATCCATACCTACTATGATATCGAAACTACCTAACTGCATATGTGTTAGATTGATCGAGAAGACATGGTTGTTGAGATCGAGGGAACAACCACGTAGGACAGAGGTAACGGTAACGGTTCTTCTGGTGGCGACTTCCACATCGAAAGTCTTTGGGAGTTTAGCACGTTTACATTTTAAAACCTTTTCGATTTCTAACGATACAAAACTATTATTGGCACCAGTATCAAATAAACATGAAGCATAAATACCATTAACGAGAAACGTACCGTTGACAACATTGTTGTCGTTCTGAGCCTGGCGATGGTTGAGTTTAAAGGCTCGTCCACACGCAGCCTGTTGTTGCTGCTGCTGAGGCTGTGGTGGCTGTGGCTGCTGCTGCTGCTGCTGTTCCTGCTTCACAGGTTTGTTTGGGCAGACGTTACTGAAATGATTCGGGTCACCGCACGTGTAGCAGGCACATGCTCTTGGAGCTGGTTGCTGATTGGCCTGAGGAGGAGCTGTTAAAGCTGGTGCTGTAGGGGCCTGAGGAGCTGGTTGGTGAGGGCCTGATCAGCAACTAACAGTAAAGTGGCCGTAGATATTGCAGTTGGTGCAGAAGCGACAGTTGCCTCCAACTGCATGATGATAGGTGCATTTTGAGCACAAAGGATGCGGGCCAGTGTACGCACGCTTTGCCGGCGGTGCGTTTGGTGCTGCAGACTGGAGTGGCTGAGGGTTTTTCGAAGCGGTAAGAGCAAAGTTCTTGCTTGGGTTTTCCCTTTTGCAACTTCGGCGACTGTTCTTTGCCTCCCGGGACTGATCGGATGGAGCTGTTGATTCGGTGACTGACTGATTTGCGACCTTGCTGTAAAGTAACCAGACTGAACCCATTTGTCATTGATCTCCACGACTAGCTGGTAACTCTCCTCGATAGTAGCAGGGCGTGCTGCTTGAACAAAGTCAGCGACACAATCAGGGAGAGCGTTGAGGTACTTCTTGATTGCTTTCTCGGTCGTATCCACTTGACCGGGACAGATGATGCTCAACTGTTTGAATCGAGCCGTTAAACCAGCATTGTCGGGTCCGTTTTGCTTATTTCCCCAAAATTCGTTTTCCAACTTCTGGATCTCATGAGGTGGACAGAACTCTTTGATCATTAGTTCCTTAAGTTCTTCCCATGCGAGTCCGTAGGCTTCACCGTTTCCCCTCCTGTTACGCTCCGCAGTCCACCAGTCGAGAGCCCTGGACTGGAAAACGCCGGTAGCGTTAATAGTGTGAAGGGGTTCGTGACACCCACTCTACGAAATGTGACCTCAATAGCATCAAACCAGTGGAACATGGCACTGGGTCCTTCGGTGCCTGAGAAAGTGAGGGGTCCACAAGCTTTGAACTGCTTAAAACTGAAGGATGTCTTGGGCGGGTCGGCTTTGGAGTCCACAGAAGTGTTGCTACTGGCAGCTTGGTTCTCGCTGACTATTTGAGGGATCACTTTGGCCATTTCCTTGGCCACTAGTGATGCGATGCGCTTGTCAGCTTGGCTGCGCTGATGGTTCCTTCTGGTGTGCGATCCCATTGAAGACATCTACATTGAAGGATTCGATTGGATGAGATTCGATTGTAATAGGTTTATGTTTAAAGTATTTATTATTATCATTCATACAAGGTACAAAATCACATAAACACGTAGACAAGTAAGCACGTAGGTAGGCAAACACGTAGGCACATAAGCACATAACACATAAACACATAAGCACATAATTCACGTAAGCATATACTTGGCACGTATTCACCTTCTTATAAGTAAAGCGTAGCGCGTTCGAGATGCGAGACATAAGCGAGATATAAGCGATATATAAGCGAGGTAAGCGAGTAACACTGCGTATGAGACACACATGCCCTCATAGGCGTAAGCGAGTTAAGCGATTAGTTTGTTTGGTGTATTATTTGGCGTTTTAGATTTCGAGAGCTGTGCGAGTTGTGCATATATCTATGGAGCGTAAAGGCGATAAATCGAGAAATTAATAAAGCGAGAAATCGAATAAAGCGAAAATTCTCAAAATTTAAACACATAAATAGCAATGAACTCGATGATGCGTAAATCGATGATTTAGGCTTAAATCAATTGGGAGCGTCCTGGGTTTTGAGACGTTGACTACCCAAAGTGATTCAAAAATTTTCTGAGTTGGGACACACGATTTGGCCTAATAGACAAATGCTCTAGCCGTACAACGGTTAACAACATTTATCCTTCCAGTTACGTCGTGTTCCGAGTCATCGAAATAATCGAGACTTTGGTGAGATTGAAAATCGAGGAGCGAAACTAGTTATTAAGATGCGGGTTTCACCCCTAATTTCACAACATCATTCCTAGTTGTGGTTATGCTTACCGATCAAATCGGGAGTTCCACTAGATAGAGATGGAGATTTCCGTCGAGGTTTGGAATTCACTCCTAACTCAACGAAGGTATCTCGTGCTAGAGGATGCGCGAGTGAGTGATCTTATCGGGAGTTCTTGGTTTTCACACCTAATCCCGACACAATCACTCGTTTGTGTGATACGAGCGTTCTTCAGCGTGTGTTGTGGTTGCTTTAGGAAAAACAATGTTTAGAAGTTCGTGCCGAAGGAATCTGATCAAGCTCGGGCGAACTTGGCATCAAACTGATGTCAAGTTCGAGCGGACTTGACTAATCCCAAGCGAACTTGTTTAGTTGAGAGGGGACAGGCAAGTTCGAGCGAACTTGGTCAAGTCCGGGCGAACTTGGTCAAGTCCGGGCGAACTTGATCAAGTCCGGGCGAACTTGATCAATTTCGAGCGAACTTGTCCCCCCCAAGTTCTGGCGGACTTGCTGTTCGTATTCGTTTTCGGCGTTTAAGCGATGCGCAACAGTCTGATTTGGTATCCTAACTATAGTATAAGGCAAAACATGGCAATTCTACCTAATTTCCCTATAGTTATGGCTCTGATACCAATCTGTCACACCCCAACCGATGGCGGAAACGTCGGGGTAGTGGCACTAGGCGAATCAGATTGATCAAGAGATTCCATAACAATCATTTTAAAGACAATAATCAACATTTAATATCCCACACTATCAAACTCATAGAATCTTCAAATACTCATTACATTTCGAAATAATATCTTAAACATAAAACCCGATCCGATCTTTCCTAGATTTATTACAAGATAATCTAAGGCAAAACCTACACTAAGCATCCAAGCTAAAATCCTCAACCTGCCACATATGTTAAAATAAAACGTCAATACAATTAAGTAAAAGTGAGCATATGAGTTTGCATACAATATAGATATAAAAGAGTTTAACATACACCGCATGACATACGTAAGAGATGTGAACTATGTAACTACTTTGATTCATGCAAACCAACAAACCACGATTGATCGAGGCATGCGAACTAGCGTTCACATCCTAAAAGAGAAAATAAATGCGAAATAAAAATGAGAGCCTTAACAACCCCGGGCCTCCGGGTGGCGGGTCAACCTCTAGTATACTATCATGTTAAGGGTGGCGTACAAGCAATCAAGCAATACATATAATTCAGCAGATTTCACGTATAATCATGTAACAGCGGGTTACGAATAAGCATCTGAGATATGTGTGATGTGATTTGATATAGGAACATATGTGACACCCAAAAGTGCGTTTGAGCGAAAAAGGGTTCGAGTATACTCACAGTTGGTGCGTTTCGGAAAAAATGAGGGATCTGAGAAGAGCTGTAGAGAGTGCCGGGTCAGCTTGTAAGCGAACAGAAGTGCATCAGTCTTCCGAATTGCGGAAACGGTTAAGGTTTGAGAGAGAGGTACACAAGTTCGGGCGAGCTTGTACTGGAAAGTACAAGTTCGGGCGAAATTGTATAGCTAACTTACTGAGTGAACAAGTTCGGGCGAACTTGTCTGGTTTCCTAGGAAAAAAGGCAAGTTCGAGCGAACTTGTCCCTTTTGTTGAGGGAAAGTGCAAGTTCGGGCGAACTTGTTATAAGTTCGAGCGAACTTGTATGTTCTGGGTTATTTGGGAACAAGTCCGGGCGGACTTGTTTGAAAGTATGGTTCTTGGTGCACCAGAAAAGTTCGGGCGAACTTGTGCTGTACAAGTTCGGCCGAACTTGACCTAGTGGCCAAGTTTTGTTCGTTTATTTCGCGTTACGAGTTCGTTTGGCGATTCGGTTCGTATTAGATAGATATATTAAGCGTTGTAATTGATATAATAGTGCGATTTAGTGATTTGAGAGTGAGAGCGTTGCGATAGCGATTATAACCATAACATAAACAAATATAACACGCATAAAACATAATTCCACATAATTAACTGCGATTTGCGATGCAATGAGATAAGCGATGCGTTGGCACAAGTGTTTATTAAACAATAACCCACTCGGCTCGTATGGTAGCATAGCTACTTGTGATTGCGATTAAATTAGCGATGCGTTTAATAAGCGATTAGATGCGTTATAACAGTAAATCAACATAATTTATTAACATAACTTTCTTATAAACGAATCTCGGGATTACAATAGATGGATAGAACGAAATATAAAGGAGAAAGATAACATGAAATTCGGAGTTGTTACACGTGTCGTACACGTGCCTCAACCAAAACTGTCAACAATTTTTTGTTTGTCTTGTAGCGGTTTTCAACAACAAGGTGCGGTTGAAGTTTTCCAAAGACACCGATTTGAATCAAGATTGGTACAATGTATTTGTATTTCATTTATTTTCATATAGTTTTGTAACCCGATTGTACTATCATATTTCCCATGAATAACGAGAGTCTCGTTATTATATATTTCATAATATATTTTAATAAAAAATGAACCTAGTTCCTACAAACTTAAAACAGATTTCGTGAGATTGTTGCTACAATCTTAAATTTTATAAGTATTTTAGGTTCACAAAGGATTTATTATAAAAAATAGTTTTATAGATTATGATCTTATAAATATTTTCTTTGGGAAATATGTATGTAGTACAACTTGGTGTGTTTGGTAGATTATGGTACAATCTTAAATCCTATATCGTGGTACAAACGAATAGTTTTGGTTCAATCGTTTGGTTTTAAAACGGTGTAATCGTTAAAGTTTTCTAACATTTGTGTTAGAAAGGGTTTATTGTGTAAACCATACGTTTTTTGTAAACATTAAATTTCTCTAACTTGTGTGTTAGACCGAAATTATGGGTGTAAACCATACATTTTTTGTAAACGTTAAATTCTCTTGAGTAGAATTTCCATGTCTCTAAATAAGAGTTTTATGTTACTTGATTGGAGTTTTATGTCTCCATTTAAGTCTCTATTTAAAGTAGACTCTTCATCCACCCATGGATTGATATGAACAAATAAGTCTTATAATGATATTTTGTAATCATTTATCTTCTAACATGTGTGTTAGAAACTGATGTGCGTGAATTAAATATATATTTTAATTGGATTTTCCTTCACATAAATTTAGATTTAAAAAGGTTTTTCACCTAAAAACTAACTACACACATAAAGGGCAAGTGTACCCATCGGGAGGTAATATAATTTGTCGGTAAGAACCGGATATCAATCCGTGGACGCGGTGTCTCGATACTAAACTTTTGTTACTTTAAAGCCTTTTCAATTGATGAGTTGATATCAATCCGTGGACGCGTGTGTCTCGATACTAAACTTTTGTTACTTTAAAGCCTTTTCAACTGATGAGTTGATCTTGTTTCTAAATTATCACGCAAAAATAACAAGTTACCAACTAAACTAAGGAATAAAAATATCTAAAAGAGGTTGCCTAAACTAAGTATCCACTAACAAACATGTGACAACTAAAGGAAGAGACTAATGGTGATGCAAGATTCAAATTTAACTAAGTCCCCAATCAAGGCTTCCTAGTTTATAATCCTTAGGAAAACTAAAATGAATAACATTCTAATCACCTAAAAATTATTATTTTTGAGCTCACTTGCTAAGTTAATGTTAATCTTTAAATAAGAGTTAATTGTTTGTCAAAACTCCTAACTCTACAAGTTTGGGAAAATTACTATGAACAACATAACAATCACCTTAACTTGCTTTCAAGTAAGTAGCGCTATCACCATGTTCTTGACAAAAACCACAAGCATGGTCATGCTAGATAACAATCTTGGCCAAAAATCATCAATCTAACACAAACACAACTATAGAATTCATGTAAACATTACTATGATTTTTCTAAATCTAAATGCAAGAATTCCTACACATGCTCAAATCTCCATTCTACTCATGTTAGCAATCACCATTCCTAGTATCATGCCATGAATCATACTAACAAGTTAACAAGATTCAACAATCATAATCTCTACATGGGCTTTCTAACACAACATGTAAATACTTATGACCAACCCTTCAAGAATAAAGACTTTAAACATACATAAGAACTCCAAGAACAAGATTCAAGCACTACTATTAAGATTTACAAAAACAATCACCACATCTACTTCCATAATCATCACATGTTCATAAGCTTCAACAAAGTTTAAGCAACCCAAATGTTTACCCCATAAGGCTCAAAATGACCAAATCAAAGACAAGAAAGCACAAATTGTTCATAATGAAACTAGTAAGCTAACCAACTTAAAGACAAGATTAAATGGTGTTTGAGTAGATCTTCAAGTGTAGTAATCCTCTACAAGGCTTCCACTTGGCTCCTACAAGCTTCCAAGGTTAGATTCTTGAGAGAAAACTTCACCAAAATGCTCCAACTCCCCTCCAAATGAGCTTAAACCACGTATTTATGCTACTGGGAGTTTGGCACGACCATGCCACCTTTTGGCATGGCCGTGCTTGGTAAGTGTCAGAGTGCCTTTTTCGAGTGTTGACTTGTTTTGTAGCCATTTTGGGAAAAATCCCGCTCAAACGTTTCTGAGTTGGCACGGTTGTGCCATATCTGGGAGTTTGCAGGAAAATTCTGTTTTTGCTCCTTTTTGCTCCAAAAGCCTCCATTTCAACTCCGGGCCGAAGCCCGAACCTGTATTTTCACAAACAACTCAAATGAGTACTAAAATCAATGAAAATACGACAAGTTCCCGCGTAAACGGGGTCTATTTGACGTTTTAAAGATGTATAAATTTTTATACATCAAATATCCCTACACTTGAACTTTGCTTGTCCTCAAGCAAACTAAAACAAACTAAAACTCTCTAAATGGCAATAACCTCAACTAGCATTTTATACGCACAAACAAATTACTCGGGCTATAACAATCAAGGACTACTCGACATGATCGAAAAAACCAAAAAGGTATATAAAATAAGTTTATGAGCAATGGTCCATCTTGGAAATCCCTACAAGTCTACCTCACATCCTCACAATGTTCACACACACTCGGCTAATATATGGGTGCACATACGATTTATGGAGTATGTGTTAAACACTCGATGCCACGACGATGACTATGTGATATCATAAGCTTGTGAAAGGATCAATTTAATCACTCGACAAAAAACATAACATGAATCATGAGGTCTTATTCGGGTTGTAACTTGGCTAGGGTCAAGGGTATGGAAGTGGATATTTAAAGTGGCTAAAACGTTTGTAACCCGGCGGTTCGACTAACTTGAAACAAAAGAAAATAAGAACTATACAATTTAATATTATCTAACCGAGAGCTAATCAACGGATTTAGCTTTTCCACTCAAAAATTGCTCTAATGAAGCCACTTGGTAAGGCTTTTTCAACTATAATCGTTTTTCTCAGTTTTTTTTGCACATGCTTGAGAGGGAACTAAGTACGTCTACTTAGATAAAAACTCTACCCCATGATGTTGCAACTATAAACTAAGATACTATACAAAAGTAACAAGTTAATCGCTAACCAAACCAGGCTTCCAAACAAAAATGGGTTAAAATATAAAAGGGTAATTTAGCTAAGTGGCTAGTATTTAGTGGTTTAAAAGAAATGAAAAGGGAAGGCTCAAATTGGTTTAACTAAGGGAATGATTTGGGTGAGGGAATACATAAAAATTGGTTAAAAACAAAAGGTTTCCTAGTGCCTCAATCATTTTCATGCTATATATTCGCCTTGCGGCCTCGAAATGTATACCTAACACGAGTTCTAAATCACCAAAGTCATCCGGCTCACTCAATCTTTGCCCGCAAAAACATGAGCAAAAATAATTCTAAAGCTACAAAGGCTCAAAAATAACTCACGGAAACGGGCGTATTGGGTAAATATGCAAGGCAAACAAGTAGGTCAATTGCTTGATTTCTCATGCTCAAGTGTATACAAAAAAATTTTTAGTGGTAATCCTCACGCGAGCGAGCCTTTTTTGTGTTCACCCTTTGTATATTTGTCAAAAATTTAGTGCTTTCATAAAAACTTATGTTGGGTTGATTATTAAGCCACAAAAATTAATTCAAGAGAGCTTTATTTTATTTATTTATTTATTTTATTTTAATTTATTTTATTCTTTTTTTTAACATGACAACAAAGCTCAAGCGCTAAACCACCTCCCCACACTTGAAATGTACATCGCCCTCGATGTACACAAAAACAAATATATGAAAACATATATAATGAAAGTGGAGGAAAACGGGAACACGAAAACTCCCCTGAAATGAAACGGCATGAATGGAGCGAAGTGACAAGTAAGGAGCAACCGCAACGAACCGCCAAGCAACCAACAAACCAACCTCTCAACCAAGCAACTACACACTAGAAAACAAGATCAAATACACAAAAGATTACCCAACCCATGTACCCTTGCCTTGTTTATTGAAACACTAATCATAATAAAAAGAAATAAAAGATCACAACGGAGGGGTGTACAGACGGTGCAAAATGGCACACCCCTCAAACATGAAATAGTAAAGTACAAAATGGAGATGGGGCTAAGACCTGTCACTCGGTCCAGAAGGACCGGTGTCGTCTCTGCGGTCGAATCGTGATCTGCGCGTGAAATGGGGAGGCGACTGCGTGTATGGAGCATTCATTGAGTTCGCTATGTGCTGCTGCGAACTGAAGAGCCAGTCAAAGCTCCGCCGGCTTTGCTCATACATGTCCTCCAGAAAATTACCCTGTCTATGTACCTCCGTGCGAATCAGACCGACATCCCGTCTCGTCTGTTGCTGGCTCAAATCAAGCATGTCCATCCTCTGCCAAAGACCAGGTGTGGTCGGGTTGTAAGGCCGGTACCCGCCCTGCTCAAAGCCACTACCACCAAAATCACCATGTTCATGCCCCCAAGTTGGGTTTTCGAAACCATGACCCAACTGTATGTGAGGAATCGCTCCCACAACGAATCACCCAGGCTCGTGAACCGGAGCATCCTGCATGTGAATGTCATCACCACCTCTACCGCCATCACCACCATCATCACTATCATCATCCCCCTCGAGAAGCGGATCCCAATCCTACCTAACTTGTCGACAAGCTTCGGGATACCGTTAACCTTACGTATCATATGCATGGAGTTCAGCTGGGCCAAGTCGAGCATGCCGTAATCACAAGCTTCGGTAAGACCATCTAATGAGACTCGATAATACTTCGCGAGTTTAGTTGCGAAAGCACCCTGCAAATCTTTGACGTGGGCGTCAAACCAACACCTCGGAAGATGGACTCCACAATGCTTGTAGCTACATTGCAGTTTGAACCTGAAATGATGCAGTAAAGGTGGAAGAGGTCGCGGTTGGTGATGTTTCCTGTGCTATCACCGCGACCCTCGATCATGTGAAAGATGGCTCGCTCGATGACTCGATGAAGTGGGTCGAGTATCCAGGTAGCTTTAGCTTTGCGCGGGTCCTAAACCCGACCCGGTACCGTGATTTGATCCCAGAATGCTGCTCTATCAACCCCCGGCTCCAAATCTTGCAAACTGCCATCAAACAGCTTGGTGTCGATTTCATCGTCCTCATACAACCCCAATACCTGTCCGGAACGACTGATGGACATTTCTGCCCCAACCGGTAGCTCACACCAACCTTTTTATCGTATACGTCCGGGCATGGAAAAGTGCAGCTGAAGGATGCAAAGAACTCGATCACAAGCTCAACGTACTGTGGCTCAGCAATCTCAAACAGGCGGTTCCATGGAGGTGTCATCAAGTCCTCGAACCGCTCGGATTGACCGAGCAAATCCAAGTCTACTTTTTGAAGCCTCCTCATGGGCTCGATTTGGTTGCTCCGAGCCCATAACCGCTCCGCTTTCTGTACACAGTGCCCTTCCTTGGCATTGTTGCTAAACCACATGAACCGGTGAACCATCTGCAAGACAACCAGAATTAATCAGCAACAAAATTAAAACAAAAACGGACCTCTGGACAGTTGGCACGGTCGTGCCTGGGTTTCGCTCGATCGTGCGTGGATGAACAACAACAGATTTTTGAAGTTTCTGGGAAAATTATGAAGTTCTGGGTTCATCTTCAAGTGGCACGGTCGTGCCTGGGTTTGGCACGATCGTGCTTGACCTGGTTCTGACCGATTTCTGGGCGAGTGTTGAAGATCTGGAATTTCTTATGAAGGGCACGATCGTGCCAGTCCTTGGCACAGTCGTGCTTGACCGATTTTCTGGGCAAATTATGAAGACAGTCACAAAATTATGAACGACACGATGGTGCCAACCCTTGGCACGGTCGTGCGTGACGTAACCCAGATTCCCGAAGTCGCTCAAAACGCACCCAAAAACCTGATTTTTCCATCTTTTTGCTTCTGGGTTTTGTAAATCGGTCACTTATGGTCAATAACAACACAAAAAACACTAAAAACAGGCTTGAATCGGGTGATTTAGACCAAGCCCTAAAAACAAAACATAAACTACCATGAAGAACAAACCCTAAGACTCAAGAACTTAACAAAGAAGGAGAAGGATTCGTACCTAGAATGATTGTTGGGATGAAAGAAACTAGTAATCTTGGAGGAAGCTAGGAGATGCAAGGATTCGTGAGTGCTTTGAATGGGTTCAAGAGAGTAAGAAGGAGAGGTTAAAGGAAAGTGGTTGAATGTATTATTGGTGGGTGCTATTATTGGTTCTGCAAAGGGGCTGACACTAGCAGGTCTGGTAGTGCCAGATTATTCGGTTGATAGTGCTCGATTTTTGAATTTTTTTTTAATTTTTTTTAAAAAACATAGTTTGTACAAAAATTAATTTAGAAACTAAAGGGTGGAAATAAAAATGAGAATTAAACGGACTCCTTGAACCCGGGACACTCACGAAGCATCTCCTACCAAGAAAATAGCCAAACTAACATACCTGAGAGCCGGCAACAAGCACTAACATCCCTCGTGACCAGAACGAACCGCAACCTGAAAAAGAAAAACAAACAACCGACACAATACATATACAAAAACGGGCAAAGTTTATTTACGAGTCTTCTGCTAGACTCACCACCCTGCATTCATTTGTTCCTAGGGTGGAGGGTAACAACTTCCTCACTCTGATCAATGGCCCTCCAACATAAGCCTTTAACCTATGCCCGTTGACCTTAAACAACCGGCCATCCTCGTGACCTATCTCCAATGTCCCGTAAGGAAACACTGACCGTACAGTGTAGGGACCTGACCATCGAGACTTGAGCTTACCAGGAAATAACCTCAGACGAGAGTTGTATAACAACACACGATCACCCACTCGGAATTCTTTCTTGTCCTTCAAGTGGCTATCGTGCAACGTCTTGGTACGTTCCTTGTATAGCTTGGAGCTCTCTATGCCTCATTCCTTAGCTCCTCAATCTCGTGGATCTGCACAAACCTGTTCTCGCTCGCAGCAGCCATATCAAGATTAACTGTCTTCAAAGTCCAATAGGCTTTGTGCTCGAGCTCCACAGGAAGATGATAAGACTTTCCATAGACCAATTTAAACGGTGTGGTGCCTATAGGAGTCTTGTAGGCTGTCCGGAAAGCCCAGAGTGCATCATCCAACTTCTCAGACCAATCCTTATGGCTAGAGTTAACCGTCTTCTCCAAAATCCGCTTGATACCCCGATTAGTGACCTCGAACCTGCCCACTCGTCTGTGGGTGGTATGGTGTAGAAAACCGATGCTGCACACCATATCGGGACAATGCTTTCTCAAGCTGTGCATTGCGTATATGTGTCCCACGGTCACTAATCAATGCCTTAGGGGCACCAAATCGAGCAAACAACTTCTTCAAAAATTTTACCACTACTCTAGCATCATTTGTGGGTAAAGCCTGTATTTCAGCCCATTGGACACGTAGTCAACAGCAACTGGAATATAGCGGTTACCAAAAGAAGTCGGAAAGGGACCCATGAAGTCTAGCCCCCATACATCAAAGATCTCACAGACTTGGATGCCGTTTTGCGGCATCTCATGGCGTGCTGAAATGTTGCTGCCCTCTGACAAGCATCACAAGACCTTACCCACTCACGGGCATCACGTAAGATAGTCGGCCAAAAGAATCCAGAGTCGAATACTTTCTTTACAGTGTTATTCGCTCCGTGGTGGCCTCCCGTAGGTCTCTCGTGACAGTGGCGCAAAATATCTCTCGCCTCGTCACCATACACGCAACGCTGGATCATCTGATCCGCTCCTACCCTAAACAAGTAAGGGTTATCCCAAAAGTAGTACTTAACATCCGCAAAGAACTTTCGTTTTTGCTGATGGGTCATCCCCTTAATCAGGATGCCACTAGCTAAGTAGTTCACGAAGTCAGCAAACCATGAGGAATCATCACTCGTCTCGATCCTCATAAGAAACTCATGGGGGAAATTGTCATTGATGTTAGGCCCTCGAATTTCCTTCCTCTCGGAGTGCTCAAGTCGAGATAAATGATCGGCTGCAAGATTTTCAGCCCCTCACTTATAACGGATTTCAATATCAAACTCATGTAGCAAAAGAATCCATCGTATCAACCTCGGTTTAGCATCCTGCTTGCTAAAAGATACCGAAGAGCTGAATTATCCGTGTAACAATGGTCTTGGAAAGGACGAGATAAGACCGAAACTTATCGAATGCAAAGACCACAGTTAGGAGCTCTTTCTCTGTCGTGGTGTAGTGCTCCTGAGCGTCATTCAAAGTCTTGCTCGCATAGTAAATCAGGTGGAAGTGCTTATCTCTCCTTTGACCCAAGACTGCCCCGACTGCGAAATCACTCGCATCACACATCAATTCAAAGGGTAGTTCCCAGTCGGGAGCTACCATGATGGGGGCATTCACCAACTTCTCCTTCAACAACTCGAATGCCTTAAGGCATTCATCGGAGAAAACAAACTGGGCATCCTTCTTGAGGAGCTGAGTCATGGGACGGGCGATTTTGGAAAAGTCCTTTATTAATCCCCGGTAAAAACCTGCATGACCTAGAAAACTCCTAATAGATTTCACTGATGTGGGAGGCGGAAACTTAGAAATAGTCTCAACCTTGGCTCGATCAACCTCGAGCCCCGCCTGTGAAATCTTGTGCCCAAGCACAATGCCCTCCTTCACCATGAAGTGGCATTTCTCCCAGTTCAACACCAAGTTGGCTTCTTCACAGCTAGCCAACATCCTCTTCAGATTCCCGAGACACTGATCGAAAGAACTCTCAAATACAGAAAAATCATCCATGAAAACCTCCATGGAGTCCTTTATCATGTCGTGAAAAATGGCCACCATACATCTCTGAAATGTGGCCGGGGCATTACACAGTCCAAAGGGCATCCGCCGATAGGCAAATGTGTCGTAGGGACATGTGAATGTCGTCTTCTCCTGATCCTCAGGAGAGATGGGAATCTGAAAATAACCCGAGAAACCATCAAGGAAGCAGTAGAACATCCTACCCGACAACCTCTCCAACATCTGATCAATGAAAGGGAGTGGGAAATGATCCTTCCTCGTGGCATCATTGAGTTTGCGATAATTAATGCAAACTCTCCATCCGGTGACTGTACGAGTAGGAATCAACTCATTTTTCTCGTTTGTCACCACCGTCACTTTCTTCGGGACTACCTGCACAGGGCTAACCCAAGTTGAATTAGAGGTCGGATATATCAAACCTGCATCAAGTAGTTTGATGACCTCCTTCTTCACAACCTCCTGCATGTTCGGGTTCAAGCGCCTCTGATGCTGAACTACAAGTTTAAAGTCCTCCTCCATCAAGATCTTATAGGTACAAAAGGATGGATTGATCCCTTTTATGTCCATAATCTTCCACGCGATCGCCTTCTTGTGCTGCTTCAAGACTTTGAGCAATCGATCCTTCTCCTCTCCCGACAATCCAGCAGAAATGATAACGAGCAAATGAGTTGTACCCTCCAAGAAGGCATACTCCAAGTGCTCTGGAAGCTCCTTAAGCTTAACTGAAGGTGGATCCTCAACAGAATGGCGTGCTTTAGGCTCAGCAACACGATCCACAACCTCAAAAACCTCTGGACACGGGGCAGATACATGACCTATCAAACAGGTCGTCTCCTCAACTAGTTGGCTCCCAGCAGGTGAACCAAAAGTCTCCCCTCCAAGTAACTGCGTGTCCACCACATCCTCCTCAAATGTGTCACGAAGATGATCACTCACATATGTATCGATAGTCTCAATGAAATAGAGTGTATCATCCTGACTCTGTGGATGCTGCATGGATTTACCAGTATCAAAGGTCACCTCCTCATCATCAACCCTAAGAGTAAGTCTGCTGGTGCAAACATCAATCAAGGCTCTAGCAGTGGCTAGAAATGGTCGACCTAAGATCAGCGGGACAATTTTGTCCTCATCCATGTCCAAAATCACGAAATCGACAGGAAAGACAAACTTGTCGATTTTCACAAGCTTATTCTCAACTATGCCTCGAGGATACTTCACTGAACGATCGGCAAGCTGAATTCTCATACGAGTGGGCTTGGGCTCTCCCAAGTCTAGCTTAGCAAAAACCGCATATGGCATGAGGTTTATGCTAGCTCCAAGATCAGCTAATGCATTGCTGACCGACAAACTACCAATCAAACACGTGATAGTGAAACTCCCAGGATCATTCATTTTCTTTGGTAGTTTGTTCTGAAGAACCGCTGAACACTCCTCATTCAAGGTCACATGCGAAAGCTCCTCAAGTTTCTTTTTGTTAGATAAGATATCTTTCAGAAACTTGGCATACTTAGGCATTTGAGAAAGTGCTTCAACAAATGGTAAATTTATATGAAGTTGCTTAAAAAGCTCAAGGAATTTACCATAGTGTTCCTCCATCTTCTGCTTCTTCAACCTCCCCAGATATGGAATGGGTGGGACATACTCTCTCAATCGCTCCTTGGGTCGTGCTGTACTTGCTGGGACTCGCCTCTGTTGCACCTCACCCGGAGACTCCATCTCAATCTCCTCATCAACCTCATCATCAATCGGCTTTGGTGAAGCAGCCGAAGTGATGGGCTCAGCGGTCTTGCCACTTCTCAACGTGATGGCCTTCGTAGTAGCATTCGGATTAGGCTCCGTATTGATTGGAAAGCCCCCCTGTTGTCTCTCAGACAACATCTTGGCAATCTGGCCAACTTGGTTCTCTATGGTCTGCATGGAAGCCTTTTGGCTTCTCAACTCACTCTCGTGCCTCACGAAACGACCGTCATAATCCTTGTAACGCTTCTCATTCTCGGACTTTATGGAATTCTGACCGGCTATGAGCTGACTGAACATGTCCTGCACACTAGGCTCGCTAGTGTGAGATGTCTGCTGAGGTCGAGGCTGACCAAACGCTCCTGGAGCTGTGGGACGTGGAGCAAATCCGAGTGGATGCTGAGTAGACGCTCTGGCCTCCAACTGAAATTTGGGTGATTCTTCCACCCCGGATTATAAGTATTGCTGTAGGGATTATTCTGAGGACGGTATTGGTTTCCCATGAAATCTACATGCTCGTGTGACATCTCTCCCGTCGGAAAATCGCCTACATGATATGCTCCCCCACTCGAAGAACCACTCGAGTGCATCTCCAACACCCGATCAAATTTCGAAGATAAGGCATCCATATGTGCTGTCATGGCAGTGAAGTCGTCCACGTGATGAACTCCCTGTCGAGAACTCTTCCCTCTTAGCGGCTGCTGTGTACGATTCTTCGCGGCGCATTTCTCTAAAATCTCAAATGCCTCGGTGGCATTTTTCGTGCCGACGTCTCCGCCCGAATATGTATCGACCATCATCTACCCCGGACCATCTAAACCATGGTAGAAGATCTGACATTGTTGCCACTTGGGCAACCCGTGGTGTGGAACCTTTCGCATAAGCTCTTTAAACCGCTCCCACGCCTCGTAAACGGACTCATCCTCATCCTGACGAAAGTTGAGAATCTTGGTTCTCAACCGAACAGTTTTCTCTGGAGGGAAATATTTCTGGAGGAACTTCTCAGCTAATTGATTCCATGTAGTAATAGATCCAGCTGGAAGTGAGAGAAGCCACTCCTTGGTTCCATCACGTAAAGAAACGGGAAGAGCCGAAGTCGTATCGCATCCGGTGATGCGTCACGAATTGTGAACGTGGCACAAACCTCCAGAAAACCCGCAATATGGACAATAGGATCCTCGTGATCCTTGCCATAAAACTGCACCGCATTCTGCAACATCGATATGGTGCCTGATTTGATCTTGAAATTATTATTATTAATCGTCGATGCATTGATGCTCGCAGGTAAACCCTCAAGTGATGGCTTTCCTATCTCATTTAAGATCCTTGTTTCCTCCTCGTCCGCCATTTCTACACGAACCTCGTAGAATGTGTCGTCTCCCCTCGCGTCTACCTCGATCGTAGCGGCTACCGTGCGGGACCGCTCTCGCAGTCTCTGATGAAGATTGCGCTCTGGCTCCGATGAAGGCTCAACGATTCCAGCAACGGGGGTTGAGGACATACACGACCTGTAGGGAAAAAGAAGGAGCACAATGCACTATATATACAAAAATAAAAACAACAAGCAAATAATCATATTTTCTTTTTTTTTCTTTTTCAAATAATCATGCAAAGACAAACAAAACAATTAGACAAAAACTTTGTACACTTTTCACAATGGCTAAATAAGTAACTCGAACCGTTCTCAAGAAGACCGCATCCCCGGCAACGGCGCCAAAAACTTGATGTGCGTGAATTATATATATATTTTAATTGGATTTTCCTTCACACAAATTTTGTTTTAAAAAGGTTTTTCACCTAAAAACTAACTACACACACAAAGGGCAAGTGTACCCATCGGGAGGTAATATAATTTGTCGGTAAGAACCGGATATCAATCCGTGGACGCGGTGTCTCGATATTAAACTTTTGTTACTTTAAAGCCTTTTCAAGTGATGAGTTGATTTTGTTTCTAAATTATCATGCAAAAATAACAAGTTACCAACTAAACTAAGGAATAACAATATCTAAAAGAGGTTGCCTAAACTAAGTATCCACTAACAAACATGTGACAACTAAAGGAAGAGACTAATGGTGTTGCAAGATTCAAATTTAACTAAGTCCCCAATCAAGGCTTCCTAATTTATAATCCTCAGGAAAACTAAAATGAATAATATTCTAATACCTAAAAATTATTATTTTTGAGCTCATTTGCTAAGTTAATGTTAATCTTTAAATAAGAGTTAATTGTTTGTCAAAACTCCTAACTCTACAAGTTTGGAAAAATTACCATGAACAACATAACAATCACCCTAACTTGCTTTCAAGTAAGTAGCGCTATCACCATGTTCTTGACAAAAACACAAGCATGGTCATGCTAGATAACAATCTTGGCCAAAACTCATCAATCTAAACAAACACAACTATAGAATCCATGTAAACATTACTATGATTTTTCTAAATCTAAATGCAAGAATTCCTACACATGCTCAAATCTCCATTCTACTCATGTTAGCAATCACCATTCCTAGTATCATGTCATGAATCATACTAACAAGTTAACAAGATTCAACAATCATAATCTCTACATGGGCTTTCTAACACAACATGTAAATAATTATGACCAACCCTTCAAGACTAAAGACTTTAAACATACATAAGAACTCCAAGAACAAGATTCAAGCACTACTATTAAGATTAACAAAAACAATCACCACATCTACTTCCATAATCATCACATGTTCATAAGCTTCAACAAAGTTTAAGCAACACAAATGTTTAGCCCATAAGGCTCATAATGACCAAATCAAAGACAAGAAAGCACAAATTGTTCATAATGAAACTAGTAAGCTAACCAACTTAAAGCCAAGATTAAATGGTGTTTGAGTAGATCTTCAAGTGTAGTAATCCTCTACAAGGCTTCATCTTGGCTCCTACAAGCTTCCAAGGTCAGATTCTTGAGAGAAAACTTCACCAAAATGCTCCAACTCCCCTCCAAATGAGCTTAAACCACGTATTTATGCTACTGGGAGTTTGGCATGACCATGCCACCTTTTGGCACGGTCGTGCTTGGTAAGTGTCAGAGTGCCTTTTCGAGTGTTGACTTGTTTGCTTGCCATTTTGGGAAAAATCCCGCTCAAACGTTTCTGAGTTGGCACGGTCGTGCCAGTGGTTGGCACGGTCGTGCCATATCTGGCTGTTTGCAGGAAAACTCCGTTTTTGCTCCTTTTTGCTCCAAAAGCCTCAATTTCAACACCGGGCCGAAGCCCGAACCTGTATTTTCACAAACAACTCAAATGAGTACCAAAATCAATGAAATACGACAAGTTCTCGCATAAACGGGGTCTATTTGACATTTTAAAGATGTATAAATTCTTATACATCATAAACGTTCATGTAAAGCGTTAGTTTGGAAGCAATTTTTTAATTGTGCATTTTCTAACGTGTATATTGGAAATGACTTATTTATTTGAACGATATATGTGTTTATAGTAAGTCGAATTAACATTTTGTGTAAATGTTAATATTTCTAACGTGCGCGTTAGAACTCCGTTCATTTTAACACGATTGTTAAAAATGGTTAAAATACAAATGCTTTGAAATGTTTTATGTAAACATTTTATATAAGTAATTTGTTGTAGCATTGATTTCAATGAATATAAACACTTATGTTATGTTTTGTATGGTTTAGAAATAGAATGTCATACATTGAAGTTGATTGACTTCAAGAATTAAATCACCATAAAGTGATGGTGTTGTTGTATGACTTTAATGAAATTAAAATCATTTACTAGACTCTTCATATGGAAGTTAAACTCTTAATTAGAGTTTTATGTCAGTTTATTAGTTTTTATTAGAGTTTATGTCTCTAATAAAATATCTAATTAAGTGAGGCTTTTCTCCACCCCATGGATCTTGTATTAAAAGTAGGCTATTTGCCTAACTTGATGAGATTAGAAAATACAAGAGTAAGAATTAAATCACCATAAAGTGATGGTGTAGTTGTGTGAGATTTATTACGAACTTTAATTTGTGATTTCTAAATCCAAAGGGTCATGTTATATATATATATATATATATATATATATATATATATATATATATATATATATATATATATATATATATAATGACTTAAATTTTCTAATACGTGTGTTAGAAAATGTGTATCACAAATACAATGTTAGAGATTGTACATTGTATAAGCCATAATGAATGGAAATGTTTTATGTAAACATTTAATTGCCTATGCATGTGTGCATTAAAAACGATGAGAAATGGTTTATTTTATAAACTTTATCATTGGAAAACGTTTTATGTAAACGTTCGATTCTATAACATGCCCGTTATAACATATATTTTTCTAACTTGCGTGTTAGAAAACGTTTAGTTCATGCGTAGTAAGACTAAACAATATAAAACAATTTGATATTATGGGTTTTGATTTATGTCATCACAAAATGTAATTGACATTAATGGTTTGCTACTCTTGCTAGAAGTAGCATTTGTGATAATCACGTGGATATTATTTGATGGAAAACAACTTAGTGTTGTTGTGAACAAATTTAATTGTTCAAGTTTACTACTTAAATGTAGCCTTTATAACAACTTGGTGTTGTTTTGAGCATAATTGTTCAAGTTTAAATTTTCACGATGAAATGAGGAACTTGTACTTACAGGTGCATGGAGTAATATTGAGGGAGTACCTCAAGACATGCCATGGGACGATATCATTGAGATGATTTCGGTCAGAATATAAAGTGTGGAAGATAAAACCACTTTGACAATTGATGTCTACATATCGTCTATGCTTCCGTTTAAATTTCAAAAGTGTTTGTCACCTATGATTTAATTTCCAATGTATTTTATTGTTGTGTTCAATATCTTCAGATAACAAATGCAATATTTTTATAAAGAAATAAATCACTAATGTTTGTGACGTATAAATTATTTTTGTGGAAAGTAATTATAACGTCAACTATACATTGTCTAAAAGAATATGGTTTTAAACGGATAGTACATGAAAATATTTGGAGATAAACAACTTGAGAGTTGTTGCATTGACTAAAAGTCCAAGACGAGACATTAAATGTGTAACCACATCACGAGAGAGTAGTGAGTGTATTGAGATGAAATACACAAACGAGATTCATGTTGAAGTACTTCGTTAGAAGTCATTGGAAAATTCACAAGTGTGAATTCTAACATATGAAAGAAAAAGTACTATATGTTATTGTATACATTTGATAAATCTTGCGAGATTTGTTCCAAGTGATTTATTCGTAGATGCGTCTACCACTTGATTATTGTTAGAACTATATGGAGATTTTATATTCGTGTGGGAGAGAATCCTAAAGATACATATCTCCTAATGAATAATAATAGATGTGTACAAATCACTTATGGCAAAATTATGAATGCCATGTTGTTGAGTGTTGATCTAGCTGACTCTATCTCACACATAATAGTGATTGTAGACGAGGAACATTCATCTTGTCGGTGATGAATGTGTTCGCCAAGTGACTTGGATTAAGACTTATGTTTAAGTCCTTACGAGTCAATGGTAAAACGTTGGAGATCAAAGGTAAACAAGTTATGTTCCATAATTGAATGATAAATTTTAGCTATGTGCTATATACAATAATTTGTGAGACTTTCCTAAATATTGATGTTTTAGGATTATGAATAAGTCTCATTATTTTGTCTTAACAAGGGATGAATGTTGCAAAGTGGTATTATGATATCCTTAGGGCTGTGAAGAATCAGAATGATGCATCTTCTGTTCACATGCTAAAGTATTGTAGTCTAAAGCATGCAGACTAGTACTTGGTTAATTATGGGTCTTGACTGAGATTATTAACTCTAAACATTCAAATGTGTATGAACACAATAAGAATTTGTGTGATAGTCAAAGTTGAGGAAGAATTTTCATTCATTATTGAAGGTCCGTGATCAGGCGGTTCTAGACGGAAGTTAGTGCGTAAAACATAACCGATTCGGTAGAATGTTATTACAGAATGGAGTAGAAGTAGAATGCATCGGAAGTCTTCATTCATACCGAAAGAGTATACATCTTTAAGTCCAGCTGCCGGAGTTCCTGGAGAGAATCCGGCAGCACCTCTCCGTAAGGATGACAAAAACTTAAATGACAAATGAACAACATACCTATATATACAAGTTCGCCTGGAGTGTGCATGGACAAGTTCGGGCGAACTTGACCATCACATGTCAAGTTCGGGCGAACTTGTTCCCAATTTCACTATTCGCTCTGTATTTTGGTCGTGTGTTCAATTTTAACCTATACAATATTCAACACACGCTCAATCTAGCCTATTCGACAAGTGACGAACACCAAGTGCATCAACACGACAGTCTTGTCGAGCGTAATCCACGTATTGTGGAACTTGTTGAACGAGAGCTGAATATTCTGCAAACACGAATATCGAGACAAAATTAGCAAAGTTTAACAATTTTACAAACCCTAATACAAGTTCGGGCGGACTTGTATTGCCATTTAAACATTACAAACCATCAATTAAGTCCGGGCGAACTTATCAAAACATTCTGATTGTTTCTTAAACAAGTTCGGGCGAACTTGATAAGACTTAACATTTTAAACAAATTCAAACAAGTCCGGGCAAACTAATTAAGCTTTCATTATTTTTATGTTTGAGGACATGTTCGGGCAAACTTGTGAGATTATCATCAGTTTCACTTTTGAGGACAAGTTCGGCCGAACTTGGTTCAAAGAACCATTTGAAAAATACAACAACTTCGGGCGAACTTGTCCTTCACAGCTACTTATACTATCAACAAAATCTACTTTCTGTTTCAAAGTTCCTCAAACATTCAACAAAATATTTCAGATTCAAACTTTGAAATTTCATAACACAAACATTTCAAATTTTAATCTTCTATCAGTTTTAAACCCTCTTTGTTAATAAAGTCCAAATTAATGACCTTGAATATCTGATTCATGTATCAAGTTCAACTTAATGATCTTGATTAAACGTTTTGACACTAAACTGACACATTTACTCAAATGTAAGTTTCAACTTAATGAACTTTTAAACTTTTCAGATTAATTTCAATTTTTAGATTTTGTTTAGCAACTTTAGACTTTGAAAATCAGCTTTTTATCATCAATGGTCGAAACTAAAAGAAAATATAATCTTTTTGTTTTATGAAATGAATATCAAACACGAAGTATGTACAAACATATTTACAAATATATTTTTGTTGAGTTTGTGTTAAAGGATCATATCAGTTTTTGAGACAAATCACAAGTACCATTGACCTCTTCATGACACTAAGTTTTAAACAAATTTACCTAGATTGTCGATATACTTGTCCTCTTAAACTTCAACATTTCTCAATTGTTCCAAGATATCTTAGTTAGACTTATGAAACTTGACTCAACTATGGTTCCCATCTCAGAATATACTCCCGTATCAAGATTCCCTAGATTTCATCATACAGGTGAATATAGCGTAATCGATATCTGTATCTGGGTTATGCGAGACCTTGAGAGCTCAGGTTAGTACCACCATACCGATAGAGAGATGAAGGCTCGACTTATAAGGTAGTGTTCCAAAATGGAATCTTTTAAGCACTGCAAATGATTAGATCTTTCAATTCTTTTCAGATTTGCATGCAGTTTTGGGATTTTCTAGCAAAAGCATTATAAAAGTTCTAGGCTATTGCTTCTGCAAAATCAGAAGAACTTGTATAATACCCCAGATATCAATCAT
This sequence comes from Scalesia atractyloides, assembly GCA_947069175.1. NCBI lineage: Eukaryota > Viridiplantae > Streptophyta > Magnoliopsida > Asterales > Asteraceae > Scalesia > Scalesia atractyloides. The sequence continues at coordinate 46,927,028 of CAMTDV010000010.1, forward strand.
CTATAAAGACCTCGTATCTCAGGATCAGGCAATCTCTCAGACGAAATTTCGGAGTACTAAGTCCATATATCCGAGAGATGTTAATCCACAAGTTTAAGCAGTTGTAAAATTTAGTTCATATCCCGGAAACAATTTACTGAACGTGTAAAGCCTATCGACACATCCACAGTAAGACTTGTTTTATATTTTTTAAACTTTACAAATCCTTAGCACACTGTGATAGTCCACTGATGTACTATCATTTCCTTTTATCCACAAAACTCTTTTTGCCTTTTTCAATGTTTTTGTACTTTTCGCATTTAATATGTTTTTGGATTTTCTGAAAAATTTTTCTCCCCCTAAAATTCAAAAACATATTTTTTGGAATTTTTTAATAACATTGACCAACTGATGAGAATCACTTTAATTCTCCATCCATTACTGCTTCACAATTTATCTTTTAAATCCTCTCCCCCTTATGATAACAAAAATCTTGACATCTTTGTGTTAATAAAACATTTATATCCCTGAATTTTGTCTGTTTAACAGTGAGGGTTCTGTGATAGTTTTCAAATTTTGTTCAAAAATTTGTAAAACTTTCAAGTAAACATTATTGAAACATGTTTTTTGAAAAAAATTCTCCAAAATTTTTCAAAAATTGTAAAGTAAACGTTATTTAAGATTCAAATTTTGTAAAAATGGCCTTTATATAAAACTTGTTAACCCAGCCCTTCGTCTTCAATGTGTGCCACAGAAATCCATTCTTAGTAATTTGCTTTCTTCTTAGAAGTTCCTGCACAGAAATTCAAACAATTAGTTGAATAGTGACACCCAAACCTTTGTAGTCTTAGGTGTTATTTCTTCAACCTTAATTTTGAATTTCTTTTCACAATCAGGTTTATTTTGGACTTTCTCAAGTTTCGGAAAGTCCTTTAAATTTTCAATTTTCACTGATTGTGTAAATTTTTTTTCTTTCACCATGATTGATTTTTCGTTAAAGCTTTATTGAAATACAATGTAGAAACTTTTTGTTCATAACTATTTGAGGATTCACCAGTTTCAAAATTTGAAAACTTAGTAATAACTGGTTTCACCTTGTTTGTAGTTTTTGTACATTGTTTCCAAACCTGAGTTGGTACTTTCAAATCTTCAAATTTTTCTCATCAATATGAACAAGTTTAGGATTAATTTGAAAACATTTTTTAGCAATGTGTCCAGTTACTCCACATTTATGACACTTCCTGTTCTCATATTGATCCTTATTAGCAAACCATACACTCAAATCATAACATTGATTTGATGTGTGGCAACCATCTTTCCTGTTTCTTCTAAAAGCATGATTTGACGTTGAAGCACTGCGGTCCGACATGCACCACTTATTTTCAAATTTTTGTAAGTTTTGATTTTCAAATTGTTTTGAATTTTTATAATGATTGAATGATCGTACCGATGAGCTTTTATTTTTCTTTTGAAAGTTTTTAGAATTTTTAAAACTTTGTTTTTCCTTTTGTTTTTGTTCTTCATTCTGCTTAAAATGTTTTTGCGTTGAGCATTCACCTTTCTCAGTAGATTGTAGAACAGTTTCTTGAAATTTTTCTTTTGGTTTTAAAAATATTTAATTTTTATCATTTTTAGCTCTTTCATCAATGGTATCCATCATCACAATCCTCAATTATGACATTGTCATAATTTGTGACATTGTCACTTTTTGGGATTTCCTTCTTATTCTTATTGATAGGTTTTGGACAAATATGATCTAACATCAATGACGAGGTCACAAAACCTTTCAATTTCTTTTCTAAATCATCAATTTTATTTTTAGCAATCTCAGCATCTTGTTCAAGTTTTCTGATTTTTTCAAGATGCGAGTTTATTATATTTTGTTTTTCAAAAACATTTTTATTTAAAACAGATTTTTCATTTTCAAAAATTTTTATTTGATTTTTCAAATCATTTCTGATTTTATAAAATTATTGTTTTCAAATGTCAAACTTTCCACATCTCTCAAAAGTTTAACATTATCATATCTGTATTTTTCACAACTTGAGCACATAGATTCAGAACTCGAAGCTTCATTTGTTGATGCACTTGATTCTTCATTCTTTGGAGTTGAATCTGTCTTGAGTGTATCTGCAGAAATTTTTTTTAGTAAAATCAACAACATGATTCATATTTCATCTATATAACAACCCCTCTTAAAATCATATTTCATAACAGATTTTGCTTTAAGACATATATTGATTCTTCTGCTTATTTCACAAACCACATCCAAGCTTATTTTATCTAGCTTCTCTTCTATCTTTTCAATCAAAGCTTTCTTCTTCTTTGTAATTTCTAAATCGTGGTTTTTAAGCTTAATGAAAAACTCAGTTAGATAAAACTTTGAAAATCTAGAATCCTTATTCAATTTAATCAAATATTCATCCCATTCTGAAGGTAACGCTTTTGCAAATTTTGAAATCTTTTCAGCACTTGACATTTTTATATTGTATTCTTTTAAATTCAATAATATATCATAGAGTTTTTTCAACTGATCCAACGATTCATCTTTTTTACACAAAAAAATGTTCAAATCTCTTAACCAAAGTATTTTTATTGTCATTTCTATTCCTCGAATACCCAATACCATCAAACCAATCATTTATCTTTTCAAAATCAATAACTTCCATTTCCGACAAAAATGTAGTTTTCAGAAGTTTTAAGCAAAAACCAACGTTTTAATCGACAATATTAACGTGTCGGTTCGTTAAACACGTTTAAAATTTTCTGAAAACTATTTTTTACCAGATTAGAGCTTTAAACTCGTCTCGTCAATACGAATCTAATGATATATGATGTCCGAGACGTTTTTCTGTTTTTTAGAAAACCTTTTGTACAAGTTCGGGCGAACTTGTAACAGCTACTTAACAAGTTCGGGCGAACTTGTTAGAACCTCAGCAAATAACCAAGTTCGGGCGAACTTATGTTAATTTTTAGCAAAATTTGGACAAGTTCGGGCGAACTTGTTCAAAAATTACTGAAAAATACAACAACTTCGAGCGAACTTGTTTAAAATCAACAAAAATTTGTGATTTTAAGCCAAGTTCGGGCGAACTTGTAGTCCAAGTTCGAGCGAACTTATGCTATCTGACATGGTTTTTTGCAATTTTCGACATGAAATCAGTTGTTTTTAGCTCTCATCTTTTCAAAGGTTTTACTATTATGGATTTTACGTATTATACTTGAAAATCAGTCCATTTTGTCCGTGAAATGTCCAAGAAAAGTTAAAAATGAAAGAAATGAGTAGAAGATGTGAAGTTCTATGTCCAATGTCTTCAAATTAGGCCAATCCTGCTCTGATACCAATTGTAGGTCCGTTGTACGGATCTTTCTGGTTCTAATTTGGCAAACCTAAGGTAAACGTGCGGAATCCGTTTGCATAGGCGACATTGGATACAAGTTTGTTATTGATTAATCATTGTTTCATTAATGTTCAAACGTTACAGATCCTGGAAACACTTGGACAGAGCTTCGCCGTCCAGTACACAATATCTCTGAATCTTACAAATGAAAACACAACAACCAATATATAGGAGATAAGTTCACCTAGAATGTGCCATGGACAAGTTCGGGCGAACTTGTCTCTCATGATACATAAATTTAACATTTCGCTCCTATACACAGACTCGATGTTATACGATGACGTAGGCAGCAGACATATGCATAAAAAATTATAAGGAAAAAACTTGTAACATTTGAAGAGTTTGTTTGAAAAGCTAACGAGGAGAACTCATTGTCTATGTAATGCCCTGCTTTTCACACTTTCTATTTTTAGCAAGTCTTGTTGTACTTTCCATTTTGGGAAACTTTCCATCTTCTGAAACCTTGTACTTGTAACGTTTATCGTTTCAACTTGTAATCCGAGACACCGATCATAATGAAAGTCATGTTTTGTATCAATTATGTTCAAATTATACTTATTATGTCCAAATTATACTTGTAATTACATATGTGGGACCCTAATTCGAAACTATGCGATAATACGTGAACTTAACCGATTTTAACGCATTTACATGCCCTACTTGTTCTTAATCGACAAATTTCATGTCCAACACTTATTATACAACATTTTATACTTATAAACACCTTAAACACAATGTTTATACTTACATTACTTATACGTACGAATGTATGCTTGAAAACATGATCATTCACACCCTAAAATGGTCCAAAAACCCTTAACCCCTTAAAGATATGGGATAGATGGACAAAACACCTAAAACCAAGGATTAAAATATAAAAATTTGCTTCTTATAAGCCTTACGGACCATAAGGCTTCTTGCTTACGGTCCGTAAGCAGGTCTGGCGGCAGAAACTTCAAACAACCGCGATTTTGCAGAATCCACACACTTTATTCTCCTCCAATGGCCTCCAAACCCCATTAAAACTCACCTAAATCAACCCTAATCACTTCCCTATAAATCCCACACCTCTTCCAAGCATTTAAAACTTTTCTAATCATCCATATCACTCCCAAATCCTCCAAAATCAGCTGCTAATTTCAAGTTCGAGCAGAAAGTTCATCTTTCACAAAAGTGAGCATAACTCACTCATTTCTTAACGAAATCACTCCATTCTTTTTCCCACTTGCTTGGTTTGACCTTGTGCACATCTCGAATGGTTTTCCTTGAAAAATTAGGCCGTGGAATGTCATGAAAATGGCTCCAATGTGGACTGTTTGTTTCTATTTTCATCAAAGCTTGTTTAAACTTGTTCAAACTTGAGTTATCTCATCTCAAACCTATGTCCTAATGCTTACAACACTACTAGTGGTTGGTTAGCCTTAAAAACAAGGTTGAGACATGTCAAACTAGAGGTGAAAACCTCACAAACTTTCTGTTTTTCAACTTGGGTTTACACCTACAAGTAGTGTCCAAGTTTAACTTGTGCATGTGTGAAGTTGGTCTAGCCTTGGTAACCCATCTTGAAACCACACACTACTTGATGCTTTCCATTAGATTAGTTGTTATTACTATTTAGTTCATGACCCTCCTTGTGTTCATAATACAAGTGTAGTTGTGAACATTCGAGGTGCCTAAACGGAAGCATGTTCTTCCTACCTCCTACATGATATCCATGACACTAGAGGTGCCTAAATGAAGACTTTGGTCTCCTACCTCATGATTGATTTATGATTTAAAGTAAGTATATTATATATGTATATATATATACACACATGTGACAAAGACTTAATAATAACTCCATAGTTACTTGTTAATAAACTAGTTGCATCATCTAAATACCATACACTTGTTACGATTCAAATGGGTCTTCGAATCCGTGAAAACACACCAAACCCTTGTGGTTTCTATAGTGTCAAGAACAAGTGTCATGAGTACAAGATGATTACTTTCATAATACTATTTTTACGTTATTTACATTCCGAATCCATAATCTCACATTAACTCCCAATACTCATACACCTTCGTTACTTTTTGTAGAAGGGCAAGGTGCTCCAAGATAATCAACCCACCACATTCTCGGGATTCAAGTCGGATTTAGCTTGCAAAACCGTGAGTATACTCGATCCCTTTTTCCTATTTTTATTTTGGGTGCAACATGTACAAAAACCATAAAACTAGTTTACAACTTGCTCTATCCATTATAACATGATACTTGTTTATATACTCAATTAACGCATGCTATGTTAGACTTGTGATATATGATCATTAACTTTGCTAGCCAACCTTAACAAATATAGCGCTATAGGAGTAACGCCCGCTCGTATGCTTGTGGTATTGTTAAGTAAACTATTAAACACCCGTTTATGAGAATGTTGGGTAATCACAATTGCGTTAGACTTATGTTTGACATATAATTTCACATGCTCTAGTATGAAATCACCATTTATGTACAAGTTGACGTGTTGGATATGAGACAAAGTTATTCTTTAGTATGCTATGTATCAAACTTGTATGCTCGCCAACATTTTTGTTGATATATACTATTTTAATACATGTTGCAGGAAATTAAGTTGATGACATGGAAGAAACACAACTAGGGTGGATTAGATACACGCCCAATTTTGATTATGTACTTCATTTATTTGGAACTTGTTGTAATTTTATTCTCGAAATAATGTATTTCCCTTTAGTATCAATGAAATTTGAGTTGTTAAATATTGTCGCAAAGTAGTGTTATGACGTTTGAGCAATTTGTTCGTCTCATCCCGATGTTTCCGCCATCAGTTGGGGTGTGACAGTCTAGGCTTATTCAAGATGTTGAATTAGAATTATTCTAAGTTTGTGACAAACTTATGACAATGGCATGTGTTGCTTTGGTCAACTCGGAAGCTTATGTAAGCTAATGCAATATGAGTTGTATCATAATACAATGAGGTTGATCTTATTCAATCATATGTGTATAAATGTCGTTATAAGTGAAGTTACGAAAATGTTGATCAAATGGCAAGAAATGTGGAGGAGGATCCATTTAGAAACAACCCTATAAGGTGTGTAGAAATGGTTTTCATTACCCCATCTCGATGAGATCCTATAACACTTAAATTGGGGGTGTCTTGCATTTGTATCATAAAAGTTTGGCAATAAGGATTTTGTAATCCAATCTAACATTGCAAACATACGACTAAGTGGAGGACACAAGGGTCGTAGTGCATAATAGAGATGTGTTTGCCTTAAATGATACGCGTATCTTACAAAGACATATGATATAACCAGATTTAGATGGCCACTGAGGTTATAGTATTAGAAGTTGACAATAGGCAAAATTGACTTACGATTTAAGAACACATCATGACAACTGATCTTAAATATCCAAAGTTATTTGTTAATGTTATGGATCCAACAACCTGAGGGTTTATTAGAGATCAAGTTATGGAATGAGACTGAAGCCCATGGAAAACGGGTATGTGAAGGACACCTAACTTAGTTGACTGGAGATCCCAATATCTAAGTTCAATAGGACAACTAACTCATATGCTTAAGGGTAATCACTGTGGGGGCATAAATGATATGCATAAGTGTGACAAATGGCAATAACCGGTAATTCCGTACAATCTAATCAACCTATTTTATTTTATTATCTCATGCATTTAATCGTAATTAAATTACGTGACTGAGTCGTACGACACATAACAAGTATTAGGACAAGAAAAACATGATATAACATCTATTGGTTTTCGTTACAACGCGAAACAAATAAAAGTATGTAAAAGTGTTGGTAGAGAGTGCTCGGTGCGCTATTCATAGTTGCACTATTCATGTCAGCAACCGCTGAACAGAACAGAACAATGAAACCAGTTAGGTGAATGCCATAACTAAGTCCATTTATATTTGAAAACACAAATGTGGGAATAAGTCTTATAATATTACACAACTTTCTGGTGCAACGCCATAAAAATAAAATCGTCCGATCGACTAAAAATATAATATTTTTAGTTCATCCGTAATAATAATTCGGCAATTCTGGACCTCCAGAATTATGACAAATGTGGAAAACACACTAAAACATTTTAAGGGTATCAATGGAGTGTCCAAAATTATAAGCTTCTGGTATTATATCGCTATAAATATAACTTATCCGTTAGCGAGCCGACGAACTAGTAAGCGGTATTTCCGACACCGTAACAACTAAACGAATAACCTAGCGAGCTAGTTAGCCATATTTTGGCGTCGTAAACACCTTACATAAACGCCATAGTAACAATGGTAAATTAAAACCATCTCCCGGTATTATATAGCGTCTTCCCTATATCACCCAGTATTGAACCAACGAGCGAACTAGTAACATTTTCACCATTCAAAACTAATACCAACTAGTCTAGTGAACTAGTTAAGGCCACTTGCCATCATAAACCCCTTATGAAACCCTAATTAACCTAGTTAATATAACTACCTAAATATCTAAACTTAATACATATATTATATATAACATGTTTAGAACATATATATGTATAAAAAAAGAAATAATCTTCATGCCATCTACAACAAAAAAACGTTCATAGGGGGACCCACTTTCCATTTCCTACTTGTGATTATGAAGATTGAAAGAGCGGCCTTTATTATCTTATTTTGACTTATAAAGATTTTGTATAACATACCAAGCAACAACACATGTATAACCTATCATTGTCCCTTAATTTCTACACTTTTCAAACAAGCAAAACCCCCCTCATTATTCACGGCAGCCCTCAAGCCCCATAAACTCACCTTTTTCATTCATTAAACAACCCATTCCAAGCATTACAAGGCCTTTACATGATGATTTAATGAACTTGCAAGCATGGATGGACACTAGGGAGTGCTTGGAGCTTTTATTACCTTCTTAATCTTTTTCTTAAAGTGTTATAATCTCTTGCAAAGTTGTAAGACTTCATACCCTCATTTTTTTAAGCTCCATATTATTAGTAGATTTCTAAAGTACAAGTTGTGATCTTGATTCTAAAGATAAACAAACTTAAAACCCTAATCTCAAAGTAAAAGAACACTAAATATAACTATATTATGTGTTGATTTATGTAGATTAGTGTAGCTAGTTGTATGATCATGTTGTTTATGTTGATCTTGCTAGTATTAGTGATTTAAAGTTTATGTTTATGAAGATCATATTGTTAGTTTCATGTAGTATTTTATATTTGTGTTCATCTTACTATGATGAACATACATATGTGATTTAAATATGGATATGTTTAAATCAAGAACGATCATCATGTCCTCTTCCATGAACTAATCATATAATTTTTAGATAAAATGAAGAAACAAGTGTTTAAATGGGTTTAAAACTTAATCTTGTGGAGTTTAGTACACTTTGCTTTTACAAGGTAAAATTTAACAACTTGTTTATCATAAAAATCACCTTAAAAAGTTAACTTTTTTTTTTTTATAAAAGTGTATTATGGAAGTTCATGAAATGAGGGACTTATGCTACTAAATAAACATGTTTAAAAGCAACTTGGTGAGTAATGGTGATGTGGTAAATTGATCTTGAATTAAATACGCTCTTATAACGTGGAAAACCGCCCTAGTTTTAGGGGAAACTATGGCGAATTTTACTAAAAATCTAATCGCGATTAAAGTGGGATTAAAGGGTGATTAACATGGTTAAACGCGATTAATGGTCTTAACCGTCATCATGGATCCCTTAATGAAAATGGTTAAGACTTTAATGCACAAGAGTTCTTGATGACTTAAATGTATATTTTTCACAAAAATAAATGATGAAAAACAGTAATAATATATGTGTATAATTTTTGGGCAAAAATTATACATATTTTGGAAAAAAACTCCTAAGTATATGTAATTGTGTGCTATGTGTATATATTAGATATACTTAGGGGGAAGCAAAACAATGCACCCAAAATACCGAGAATTACTTGTATGAAACAAGTGAAAAAGTATATATGAATACATATACCTATTCCCAAAAGTAATGGCATAAAGATGGCATAACCAAGTCTTACACATATTACGTAAGTGGTTAAACGGACGAATACAAGAAAATGGCCAAGGTCGAACTACAAAGGCGAACTCTTAAGAAATAATAAATATTTTTAACACCGACAAATATATAATATATATATATATATATATATATATATATATATATATATATATATATATATGCGTCGCCAAAAGAAAAATCCGGAAGTTGAAAGTGTATAAAATTACTAAGTGTGGCAATATATGTAAAGATACTTGTGCCATAATACTTAGTTAAAACACATGTATATAAAAATTCCCACTAATGGACTCAATTTATGATAATGGGCTAGGCCCAAATTACAAAACACATATGGGCTAGGCCCAATCACATAACTAAGCGGGCTAGGCCCAACCATATAAACTAAGTGGGTTAGGCCCAATGACATAAAGTAAGTGGGCTAGGCCCAATGATGTAACTATGTGGGCTAGCCCAATGACATAAACTAAGTGGGCTAGGGCTAATGATGTAACTATGTGGGTAGGCCCAATGACATAAACTAAGTGAGCTAGGCCCAATGACATAAACTAAGTGGGACATGACATGCGTGCAAGGCACGAGGACAAGTGAAGAACGAGGCCTGTTCACACACGATTAAGTACTCGATAACAAATATATATTTGTGAAATAAATATACAAATAATAATCAAACACAAACTACCAACACTAAATACAATGAAGTTGTTCCAAGCAAAACTAATAAACACAGAATAATAAGTCAAGATGAACAACTTGTACGATCTCCGATTAGACCTGAAAGTCTAATGAATTAAATACACATGTAGGTATTACACGTGTACGGACACCTGTACGACTTCACGGAACGCAAAGTAGTGAGTTCATGTTTCCCCCTTTTCTTTTAAACGTTTTCGGTTTTATAACAATCGGGGGTGAAATACATGCTATGAAATTCTATGACAAAAGGGTATGTTAGCTATGGGTTTAAAAGAACTAGATCAATGTGTATAAGTAGGATTGATAACATAATAACCATTAATCACCCACTAATAACTCGGTGACCAAGGTGCAAAGGTGTAGATCTATTAAGCTTGAGACACGCTCCACTCCGAATAAAACAAGTCCGTTCAGAGTGCTTTTGTGAGCCCTAAGAAACTATGTTTGACAAGTTGTCTCAGTTTGGCTATTTACTTATGACACATAATGTCAGGGGGCTCGCTACCCACTGATAGATCCGTAAACCCTAGGAATAACAATAACATACCGGGATTTTTGATATTGATAACAATTGCTTATACAAAAACTATATTACATGAACTCGCTCAACTTTTGTTGATTTTTCTTTAACCACATGTATTTCAGGAAACAAGACATGAGCCGGTGAAAGACCTCGGGGTATTTTGGGAAGACATACAACGATTGCCTCTTTTGAAGGGTTTGTTTTCTATATCCCAACCTCGTATGGGAATATAGGAGCCAAAGCCTTGGTTTAAAATTTATGGCGATAACGAAACTACTTTTGTGATGTAACAAAACTTGAAATATGTTTTGGGATAACAAACTCGTATTTGGTTAAACTATGTAAATGTGTGAACTTTGGTTGTACTAAATATCTATGATTATGGCATCGTTGTTATTATGGTTTAATTACTCGATTGGTTGCTATGATTACTTTATCAGTCACACGTTTGCGCTTCCGCTACGACCAGGGTGTGACATATTGGTATCAGAGCTTCGATTGTAGTGAACCGGGGAAAAACTTTTACTAAGTTTGGTCTACAATCACTAAGGGCTCTCACATGAAAACAAAGTTTATAACATTACAGAAACTATTTTCGAAATTATGACAAAAAGGTTTTCATTGTGTCACGATAACATGAGGATCTATCATGCGAGCTTAATCATAAGTAATGGATAAGGATCAATACATGGTTAGTCTATGAGGAATAAACTCGAAAACATTAAGGATTACATGTGAAACACGAGAACAAAACAACAGGAGATTTAGTGATCATATATAATGTAATTATATACGTGTTGTATGGAATATTTTGCCATGACGAAAATACCTTCAACTACGAATTCTATTATTACCCTTGACGCACGCGATGAGAGTAACGACCTCGCGTCTATTACGAAGCTTATGGAAGACGTGGTTCCTAAGTGAGACCCCAAAGCATTGATCCCGTGGAAGATGGTTGTTTTTTTTCCTCGGATGGGTATAGGTTCGACTTCGGTAGTGGCGACGAGGTGGAGGTGGTGGCCTTGGACAACAACTCTATTAGTGGGACGAGGTCCCTGAGACTCATATTAATTGTGATTGATGACACTCTCTCCAGACAAGGAAGATGAAGGACTCACCTTAAAGGTGCCCTTCCAGTTGTTATTGTTATGGGTTCTCTCTACTTCTATTTCGTCTAACGTTGTGCCCTTTCACGAATAATGACAACGGGTGTTAGCATGTGGACCATCACGAAGGTCCCTTCTATGTTGAAGGTATGTAGACAGTAGTGCCATCTTTCTAGCTGATCGTCTGCTTTGAACGAGAGACCCTAGGTTGACCATGCAAGATAATTTATTATTACGGGGGCCCACGTAATAACAACTTGTAGTGCATGGGAATTCTGGTGGGCTCTGCGGGTCAAGCTAACGATCACTATCCATTCTAAATTCTTAAGATGTTCAAGTTTCAATCTAGTAGAACACTAGCTGGGGAATTTACTATAACACCCTACGATACAGAATGACCATACGTATTTGTTCGCACCTAACATTCGATCTATATCACAAGTCGTTGAGACTAGTTATAAACAAACAAACTGGCTAACCGACCAGGGAGGATTTTTCCTCAACCTTATAGAGTTCTTGTACGTGGGTTGGTTCCTTAGTGTCTATGGCACCTCATCTTATTTATTGGAAATTATAACAGTCTTGTTGGAGCTCGTGGAGCTCAAGGGATATCAACGTATTCGTCACACGGGTTAGTGCGTCGAAGGATTTTCCTATTTTGGACGATCGAAGTCCATGAAGTATGGAATACATGCTGTAAGATTGGAAACGACCGTTTGGTTTCTCCTCCTTAACGAATTACTTCTTTCCCACTTAGACATCTGGCCGTTACACGCAAGAGGTACTTTGCATTTTGGATTGCGGTTATTCACGTTATCATGGTTTCAAACATGTATGAACAATGCGATCTTGAGGTTTCCATGACCGATTGCATTCTTAATTCTTGGGCGCTTGGTGGACTATAGATGTTTAAATATAGATCTTGATCACTTGATCTTATGTATCAAAATAAACATGGCGCCGAAAAGAAATCTATGCCCAAAAGGGGCAGTTAATCAACGCTCTATTAATAAAGTCAAACTAAAGTTTATATTGCATAACATGAGGAAATTGAGTCGACCCTAGTGACGGTACAGGTGGTATCGGTAGTTCAAGCAGTCCAAATTCCGATGGATCGGGAACGAGTGGCAATGCTAGACTGGAAGATGCAATCACACAAGGATATAATTCTAAGGCTTTCCTAGACGGTAAGCCATGAGACCTCGTAGATACGAGAGATACAAGAGGTGCGGTAGGCCCTATCCACTAAATAAAGACAGTGAAGTCGGCTAGCTGCAGCATTAAATGTACTCATGTATGAACGATTAGGTAGACGAAGAGTCTTCCGCTAGATGCAACATTAACATGGTGTAGTCTCCAAGTACGAGTTTTAAGGGGTGATACAACAAAGGGGTAGTAATGGGAAGAACTCAAGGATACTATGTGAGACGAGTATTGCTCGCTGACTGAAATTCAAGGGGTGGGAACAGAATTCTGGAACTTGGCCAGGATTAGAGCCGACGTTGTCAGTTATGCTTAATGCCTTCACGATCTCTCAAGAGTTGTTTCATATTAGGTAACACCCAAATCCAAATTCATTAAGCTCTACATCTGGGGTTAAGCCCCTGAGGTCTGAAGCAAGATCATACCATCCCACCTTCCCTCGATCACTCAAGTAGTAACTCTCATAATTAGTCTCACCAAGGATGTGGTGAGAATGGGGAAGTTGTCAAAGGAGGGTGCTGGGAGGAAGGAAATGCACGTGGAATAGACTAGCTACAGGAAGCAAAGGTTATCACACCTTAAGAAATGTTCGAGAGTGAGTAAGAAACGAAAGGAAACTCCTACCATAAGCGAAGTAAAGACAATTACTGCCTTAATCAAGGTCCACACCAAGAAGTATGCTAATAACTTGCCAAAATCCTAAAGGTGATAAGTGAAACTTTCATCTTGAGGGCACTTGCGAAAGTGCCAAGAGTAGTAGTGTGGTGAGGTCGAGCACAAAACAGAAACTAATAAGTTAGTAATAAGCAAGGAGGAATACCGATGTTTAAGTGTGGTGTAGAGGCCACTTCAAGCATGAATGTCTTAAGAGTGAGTCAATCCAGTGACCCAGTGTGGGAGTGATTAGAACCAGGGATATTCCCCAAAATACAAATATTGTCAGGAGCACGTTCTACTCTACAATCATCATGTATCAATTCTTTGATTACCAATGTCGAGCTTAGCTAGTGTCTTTAGGTGTTAAGCATATACTCGAATTAGAGTCCTCTAAGTTAGACACACCTTACTCTATCATGCTAGCTAATGGGGAATTAGATGAGTCATGTGGAATCATTAAGGGTCATCGATACATTTTACTATCAACCAACACTTCGCATCCATTTGGTATGATACTTGTGTTGATTTTAGTTTCATCTCCACAAAATTTAACGAGAATTTAATATCAACCTTTTATCTGTTTATCTAGGTTGTTATGATGTAGCTTTTGGCATAGCATTGTTGACGTATAACCGAGCGAAAGTAGGTTATCCAGGGAAAGCTATCTGTATCCCCCTGCCTGACGAAGAAAGACTGGTAGTACACGGAAAGAAGCGTAAGACGCCTCTAGGAATTATAAAATTGCATGAAGGCCAGAAGTGCCTATAGAAAGCTTGCATAGCCTTTCTAGCTAATGTAGTCGACAAGGAAAATGAGGAGCCAAGATTGATGTAAGAACCGGTTATAGTCAACTAAGAATCCGAGAGGAAAGTATTCCTAAGACGGCGTTTAGGACTCGCTACGGTCATTACGAGTTCCTTGTTATGCCCTTTGGCTTTACAAATGCTTCCGCTGTATTCATTGATGACATATTAATATATTCACGAACCGAGGAAGAACACAAACAACACTTGAGAACTATATTGGGAGTATTAAAGAAGGAGAAACTGTATGCGAAATTCTCAAAATGCGAATTTTGGATTCACGAGGTATAATTTCTCGGTCAAGTAGTGAACAAGAACGGGATACAGGTTGACCCTATAAGATAGAAGCCATAAAGAATTGGAATGCCCCGAAGACTCCCGCAGAAGTAAGACAATTTCTAGGCTTAGAGGGCTACTACCGGAGATTCATCGAGAACTTCTCGAAAGTTCCTCAGCCGCTAACATCGCTTACACAAAAGGATAAAAAGTTTGACCAGGGAGAAAAACAAGAATCAGCTTTCCAAATGTTGAAGGATAAACTATGCAAGGCAAATGTTGTAGCCGATGCCTTGAGCTGGAAGGAACGAGTCAAGACACTACGAGTAAGAGCTTTGGAAATGACAATTCAAACGAACTTTACGATTCATGTGCGTGATGCACAACAAGAAGCTCTAAAGCCAGAAAACATTCAAGCTGAATCTTATGGGGAATGGAAAAACAAATGGAACCGAACACAAATGGAACTTTATATTTCATGGGAAGAATCTGGATTCCTTATATTGGGGAATTACGAGACTAAGTACTAGACGAGGCATACAAGTCAAAACACTCAATCCATCCAGGATCTGATAAAATGTATCAGGATCTAAAAGAGTATTCTTGGTGGCCTAATCTCAAGGGAGATATTGCGACCTACGTTGGGAAATGCCTAACTTGTGCAAAGGTCAAGGCCGAATATCAGAAACCATCTAGTCTATTACAACAACCAGAGATTCCCGTTTGGAAATGGGAGCAAATATCAATGAATTTTATTACAAAGATGCCACGGACCTCTCGAGGTTATGACATGATTTGGGTTATCATAGATCGGTTAACCAAGTCAGCTCACTTCTTACCGATTCGAGAAAAAGACAGTATTGAGAAGTTAGCTGAGCTTTACCTTAAGGAGATCGTGGCAATGTTGATAATCTCAAACAGAGATGGTCGCTTTGTGTCGCATATATGGCAATCATTTCAATCTTCGTTTGGATCTCGTTTAGATCTAAGCACAACGTTTCATCCAGAGACTGATGGCCAAAGCGAGCGAACCATCCAAACTTTACAAGATATGCTTCGCGCCTATGTGATGGATTTAGGCGGATACTGGGATACTCATTTACAATTGGTAGAGTTTTCCTATAATAATAGTTATCACCTAAGTATTATGGCCGCACCATTCGAAGCACTTTATGGACGAAAGTGCCGGTCTCCGCTATGTCGGGCGAAAGTCGGTGACAAACACCTCATTCGTCGCGAACTAGTCCAAGAAACCACGGATAAGATATTCAAAATCCGCGAGCGTATTAAGGCGGCTCGGGATAGACAAAAGAGCTATGTAGATCGACGTTGTAAACCACTATCCTTCGAGGTTGGAGACAAAGTTTTACTGAAGGTCTCGCCTTGGAAAGGCGTAGCTAGGTTCGGGAAGTGAGGAAAGCTAAACCCGAGATATATTGGACCATTTGAAATTCTGGCTAAGGTCGAAACCGTTGCTTATAAGTTGACACTGTCAGAAGAACTAAATAATGTCCACGACACATTTCATGTGTCCAATCTCAAGAAAAGTCCAACCAAAGAATCAGTTATCATCCCAGCGGACGAAATTCATATAGATGACAAACCTCAGTTCACCGAAGAACCTGTTGAGGTTATGGACTGGTAAATTCAGAAGACTCGGAGTAGCCGAATCAAACTAGTCAATGTCCGTTGGAACTCGCGTCATGGACCTGAGTATACTTGGGAACGTGAAGATCAGATCAAAGCAAAGTACCCCCACCTGTTCGAGAAGAATCCTTCATAGGATGCCTCTAAGTGAATTTCGGGACGAAATTCTTTCTAGCAGGGGGGAGTATGTGACGAATGGCAAATAACCGGTAATTTCGTACAATATAATCACCTATTTTATTTTATTATCTCATACATTTAATCGTAATTAAATTACGTGACCGAGTCGTACGACACATAACAAGTATTATGACAATAAAAACATGATATAACATCTATTGGTTTTCGTTACAACGCGAAACAATTAAAACTATGTCCTAAAAGTGTTGGTAGAGAATATTGGGTGCACTATTCACGGTTACACTATTCATGTCAGCAACCGCTGAACTGAACAGAACAATGAAACAAGTCAGGTGAATGCCATAACTAAGTCCATTTATATTTGAAAACACAAATGTGGGAATAAGTCTTATAATACTACACAACTTTCCGGTGCAACGCCATAAAAATAAAATCGTCCGATCGATTAAGGCCACTTACCATCATAAACCCCTTTTGACACCATAATTAACCTAGTTAATATAACTACCTAAATATCTAAACTTAATACATATATTATATATAACATGTTTAGAAAAATATATATATGTATAAAAAAAGAAATAATCTTCATGCCATCTACAACAAAAAAACGTTCATAGGGGGGGACCCACTTTCCATTTCCTACTTGTAATTATAAATGAAAGAGCATGGCCTTTATTATCTTATTTTGACTTATAAAGATTTTGTATAACATACCAAGCACAACACAAGTATAACCTATCATTGTCCCTTAATTTCTACACTTTTCAAACAAGCAAAACCCCCCTCATTATTCACGGCAGCCCTCTTCATTCAGTAAACAAACCATTCCAAGCATTACAAGGCCTTTACATGATTATTTAATGAACTTGCAAGCATGGATGGACACTAGGGAGTGCTTGGAGCTTTTATTACCTTCTTAATCTTTTTCTTAAAGTGTTATAATCTCTTGCAAAGTTGTAAGACTTCATACCCTCATTTTTTTAAGCTCCATATTATTAGTAGATTACTAAAGTACAAGTTGCTAATCTTGATTCTAAAGATAAACAAACTTAAAAACCCCAATCTCAAAGTAAAAGAACACTAAATATAACTATATTATGTGTTGATTTATGTAGATTAGTGTAGCTAGTTGTATGATCATGTTGTTTATGTTGATCTTGCTAATATTAGTGATTTAAAGTTTATGTTTATGATGATTATATTGTTAGTTTCATGTAGTATTTTATATTTGTGTTCATCTTACTATGATGAACATACATATGTGATTTAAATATGGATATGTTTAAATCAAGAAAGATCATCATGTCCTCTTCCATGAACTAATCATATAATTTTTAGATAAAATGAAGAAACGAGTGTTTAAATGGGTTTAAAACTTAATCTTGTGGAGTTTAGTACACTTTGCTTTTACAAGATAAAATTTAACAACTTGTTTATCATAAAAATCACCTTAAAAAGTTAACTTTTTTTTTTTTTATAAAAGTGTATTATGGAAGTTCATGAAATGAGGGCCTTACGCTACTAAATAAACTTGTTTAAAAGCAACTTGGTGAGTAATGGTGATGTGGTAAATTGATCTTGAATTAAATATGCTCTTATAACGTGGAAAACCGCTCTAGTTTTAGGGAAGCTATGGCGAATTTTACTAAAAATCTAATCGCGATTAAAGTGGGATTAACATGGTTAAACGCGATTAGTGGTCTTAAACGTCATCATGGAACCCTTAATGAAAATGGTTAAGCCTTTAATGCACAAGAGTTCTTGATGACTTAAATGTATATTTTCACAAAAATAAATGATGAAAAACAATAAGAATATATGTATATAATTTTTGGGCAAAAATTATAAATATTTTGGAAAAACTCCTAAGTATATGTAATTGTGTGCTATGTGTATATATTAGATATACTTAGGGTAAAGCAAAACAATGCACCCAAAATACCGAGAATTACTTGTATGAAACAAGTGAAGAAGTACATATGAATACATATACCTATTCCCAAAAGTAATGGCATAAAGATGGGCATAACCAAGTCTTACACATATTACGTAAGCGGTTAAACGGACGAATACAAGAAAATGGCCAAGGTCGAACTACAAAGGCGAACTCTTAAGAAATAATAAATATTTTCAACACCGACAAATATATATATATATATATATATATGTGTGTGTGTGTGTGTGTGTGTGTGTCGCCAAAAGAAAAATCCGGAAGTTGAAAGTGTATAAAATTACTAATTGTGGCAATATATGTAAAGATACTTGTGCCATAATACTTAGTTAAAAATACATGTATATAAAAATTCCCACTAAATGGACTCAATTTATAATAATGGGCTATGCCCAAATTACATAACACATATGGGCTAGGCCCAATTACATAACTAAATGGGCTAGACCCAATCATATAAACTAAGTGGGCTAGGCCCAATGACATAAACTAAGTGGGCTAGGCCCAATGATGTAACTATGTGGGCTAGGCCCCATGACATAAACTAAGTGGGCTAGGCCCAATGACATAAACTAAGTGGGACATGACATGCGTGCAAGGCACGAGGACAAGTGAAGGACGAGGCCTGTTCACACACGATTAAGTACTCGATAACAAATATATATTTGTGAAATAAATATACAAATAATAATAAAACACAAAACTACCAACACTATAAATACAATGAAGTTGTTCCAAGAAAAACTAATAAACACAGAATAATAAGTCAAGATGAACAACTTGTACGAGGTCCGATTAGACCTGAAAGTCTAATGAATTAAATACACATGTAGGTATTACACGTGTACGGACACCTGTACGACTTCACGGAACGCAAAGTAGTGAGTTCATGTTTCCCCCTTTTCTTTTAAACGTTTTCGGTTTTATAACAATCGGGGGTGAAATACATGCTATGAAATTCTATGACAAAAGGGTATGTTAGCTATGGGTTTAAAAGAACTAGATCAATGTGTATAAGTAGGATTGATAACATAATAACCATTAATCACCCACTAATAACTCGGTGACCAAGGTGCAAAGGTGTAGATCTATTAAGCTTGAGACACGCTCCACTCTGAATAAAACAAGTCCGTTCAGAGTGCTTTTGTGAGCCCTAAGAAACTATGTTTGAAAAGTTGTCTCGGTTTGGCTATTTACTTATGACACATAATGTCAGGGGGCTCGCTACCCACTGATAGATCCGTAAACCCTAGGAATAACAATAACATACCGGTATTTTTGATATTGATAACAATTGCTTATACAAAAACTATATTACATGAACTCGCTCAACTTTTGTTGATTTTTCTTAAACCACATGTATTTCAGGAAAAAAGACATGAGCCGGTGAAAGACCTCGGGGTATTTTGGGAAGACATACAACGATTGCCTCTTTTGAAGGGTTTGTTTTCTATATCCCAACCTCGTATGGGAATATAGGAGCCAAAGTCTTGGTTTAATTTATGGCGATAACGAAACTACTTTTATGATGTAACAAAACTTGAAATATGTTTTTGGGATAACAAACTCGTATTTGGTTAAACTATGTAAATGTTTGAACTTTGGTTGTACTAAATATCTATGATTATGGCATCGTTGTTATTATGGTTTAATTACTCGATTGGTTGCTATGATTACTTTATAGTCACATGTTTGTGCTTCCGCTACGACCAGGGTGTGACAATAAGCTAGTATATATGTTTATACATACCCCAAAGTATAAAAGTGTGTTTAAATACGTCCTAGTCTATTCCTATGATATTCAGTGACAAAGAGTAAGGCTAAGCATAATATGTGGTAAATGATTTGGATAAATCACGATAAACATAATGCTTTTAATGATCTAAGGAGAATCACCTATGTTAGAGAGAAGTGTGGTCGCTTCGAATGGAACTGAGGGCACAATTCCTAGAGCTCTCGCAGAACCAGGAAAATGTTCCACGATCATTATTGGACATGACTATGAGGAGATGACCCGGCTAGGGAGAGTCTTGTGTGAAGTGTATTGTCGTCTACACAAACGGCAGACGAGTTCAAAAACATCGAGATCTACTCAGAGCTAGTGGGCTAAGTGCATTTCATGAGCGAAGGTTCAAAGGTAAGACCTACCTATCATATGCAAACTCAACTGTCGAGGTTCTATTGTAAATATATGTGATTTGAACGATCTCCATTCATGTTGGGGATTGTTGGAAATTTGGTGAATGGATATTTAATATATTTATAATTAGGGAAAATGTCATAGAATAGTAACTAAGTTTCAAAAGTGTTCTAATTGGGTCACTCGTGTCGTTTTTGTCCCAATTAGATAACTTAACATTCAAATCGAGTCATGTCCTTTTTTCCATGTGTCAAGAGAAAAATTGAGCATAAGATGCTAGTGTCGGGTTATTTTAATATATGAAATTTAATTTATTAAAAATAAAAACACATTAATTACACTAAAAATAAAAAAAGAACAAGTTAAAATTCACGTCATCACTTGACGTTAGCATCAAATGAAAGGGAAAAAATAAACAAAAATCCGCATCACCACGGTTTCCTATGGATCGGATGAAAAAACCCTTAATTTTAACAAAAAATGAATGTTGAGTGACCTGATTGGAACACTTTTAAAACTTGAGTGACATAATTGAAACACTTTTAAAACTTGGTTACTGTTCTTCAAAGTTACCCCTTTATAAGTAAATGAAATTATAAATATTAATTAGAATCTTCATGGTGAAAACCTCTTAGAGTAGAGTGTTTATGTCACTTGATTAGTTTTTATTAGACTTTTTATATCTCTAATTAAATCACTAATTAAGTGAAACTTTTATTAGAGTTTATGTCTCTAATAAAATCATCAATTAAGATAAACTCTTGTAATCCACAACTCTTGTATAAATGGTAGGCTATGTGCCTCATTGGAAAAAGGGAAAAAAATACTAGAGAAGAGTTACAAGAAAAATACATGAATACATGGAGAGTTCTTGGAAAGATGAAATACTTGAAGACCCATGTGTTGGGTACTTAGAGAGATATATTTTCTCTATACGATTTCATCGCCTTCATATCATAATTTTTCAGAAGTTCTAACACTATAATTCTATCCGGTGTAACCTTGGGCGTGTGGCCATCTCCGGCAGTACATACTGCTTCGGCTGTTATATCCTGGGAAACAGTCGCGTCGTCTTTAGTAGAGGCGCGAAATCTGTTTTAAGGGAAGCGTGTCATACACGTGCCTCAACCAAAACTGTCAACAATTTTTTTGTCTTGTAGCGGAGTTTCAGACAACAAGGTGCGGTTGAAGTTTTCCAAAGACGTCGACTTGAATCAAGATTGGTACAATGTATTTGTATTTCATTTATTTTTATATAGTTTTGTAACCGGATTGTACTATCATATTTCCTATGAATAACGAGAGTCTTGTTATTATATATTTCATAATATATTTTAATAAAACATGAACCTAGTTCCTACAAATAGGTTTAAATCCAAGAACCTGGAAGTCAGAGACGATGACAGCATAAGGCTTGGCACTAAAGTAGGATGCTTGTGTTTGAACCAAGTAACCAACTAGAAAAGAAGGCATATGATATAAAAGAAGAAAGAAAGAATGACAAGAGAAAAAGAAGGAAATCCCTTCCAAAAAGTTAATTCAAAGGAAGGCACTCTTCATGTGTCGACGAGGTTGTGACTAGTGAGGGTATTTAATTTTTATCACTTAAAATGTCACCCATTTTAATGCAACAAAGAAAACCTAACCGTCAAATAAATAAATAGAAGTTATATAACCCTCATTGTGGACTTTTGAAGGCACAAATACGGATGCAAACAAAACATAACATGATGCTTGAATCATAGTTATTGACTTTTATGTATAGCTCAAAATGAGTTGTGTAAAAAAAAGATATATAGAAGTGGTTGAGGTGGATATAATCAGTGACGGAATTTAGAGAATCCGTATAGGGGTAACGTTTCAATAAAAAAAGTAAACGGAATAGAAGAAACGTCAAATGTTTTCCAAAATTTACACTAATGTCAGAGCATCACCGGACCGTCAAGAGGCAACGGTGGCTACCCTTCTATTACTCTAGGTCCTCCCCAGGATATAATAATATAAATATTAATAAAGCTAAAGTTTTACAGGGTATATTAACATAATTGAAGTTTTTGAAGGCCGGGTATAATAAAGTTAAGCGATGTTAATTTACACTCTACGTACACATCATGATTGATACCATACTGAACGGGGTATCATTTGATTGCATATACATCAATATTACTTTCTACACCGATGTTTTGAAAGAAAAAAAACACAAATATATATCCATAGATGATGCATTCAATTGATTTGATATATACAAAATATCTTTAAAAAAGATGTGAAATCAAGTTTAATTTGTACAATACCAAATATATGAAAAACTGTAGAAACTAATGGTATCAGCAACAACAAGATTGAATACACAGAAATAGCGACAAAACGGTTACGGAAATTACCCAAACTAGAAAACTCTCAAACCAAACCCTAGATCTTACACGAAGTAAGATCTTATGAACAATAATGTTCAGATCAACTGATTAATCAATCAGTTGATCACAATACAACAATGGAAAAGATACAAAGAAAGAGTACAACCAGATCTAAACAATCTCACAGGCGAGATGATGAACAACATACAAAATACACTCAGATCGCCACATATCAGTGCCAAAACCAGAGAACAAGTGCGAGTAACAAATGAGCAGATAGATAGATCTGGAAACTAAGGTTTCCTCTTTTATACTAGGATCTTTCATAAGTACACTTTGTACCCCTCAACTCTTTATTATTACACCGACTTCACAACACTTTACATCCAGGTCCTCCAAAGTTATAAACCTGACAAATCACACTTAACTAAAGTTTTAGAACACAATAACTTATAAAAAAAGATTAAAACATATAAATGATGAATGTTAAGTATTACTTTCAACATGTTTTAACATCCCCTCTTCATTTATATGTGAAACCAGTTCACAAGATTTGACTTATCACAAAACAGTTAATGTTGTGTAACACTTAAACCTTTTGTGAACCCATCTGCTGGTTGACTCTCAGAGTCAACCTTAGCAGTTTTAATAATACCAGCTACTACCTTTTCTCGCAAAAAATGTAGATCTACTTCAAAGTGTTTAGTCCGTTCATGAAAAACAGGATTAGCTGCTATAGATATAGCAGCCTTACTGCCACAATATAACTTCACAGGTAAACCACATTTAATCTGAACTTCCCTTAGTAAATTCAGCAACCACATAATCTCACATGTTGCTGAGCACATTGCTCGATACTCAGCCTCTCCAGTTGATCTTGACACTGTATTTTGTTTCTTGCTTTTCCAAGAAACAAGTGAATTTCCCAGGTAAATACAAAACCCAGTCATAGATTTCCTAGTGGACAAACACTTTGCCCAATCAGAATCAACATAACCAACTAAAGAAAGGTTTTCACCTTTCCTGAACAACAAACCACTCCCAGGACTAGACTTAAGATACCTTAACAGCCTTAAGGCAATCTGCAAATGTATTTCAGTTGGTTTGTGCATAAACTGACTTAAAAACTGTACATCATAACTGATATTTGGCCGGGTTAATGACAAATAAATTAATTTTTCAACAAGCTTTTGGAATCCAGTAATATTCTTTAAAAACTGTTGAGTTTTAGTTATTTTTGATGTAACTAGATAACTTTGTTCAATTGGAGTGTTAACTGGTTTACATCCCAAATATCCAAACTCACTAAGCAACTCAAACAATATTTTCATTGATTCATACAAATACCAGACTTATCATACAAGACTTCAATCCCAAATACTTAAGTTTTCCTAAGTTTTTAATTTGAAAATTATTGCTTAAAATAGTTTTGACTTTATTAATTTCTTCTATACAGTATCCAGTAACTACAATATCATCCACATACACCAATAAGACCACAAACACACCATTTCTTGACAACACATACATAGAATGATCACATTGACTCTGAACAAAACCACAACTAATTAACACATCGGTTAATTTTTCATTCCATTTCCTAGGGGCCTGTTTTAGGCCATACAAGGACTTGATTAATTTACAAACCTTTGTTTCATCATGAGAATAGTAACCTTGAGGCAAACACATATACACATCTTCATTAATAGTGCCATATAAGAATGCACTATTAATGTCAAGTTAAAACAGAGGCCAGTCATGTTGAACAGCAAGTGCAACAATACACCTCATTGTTACCATTTTCACAACTGGAGAGAAAGTTTCACCAAAGTCAAGACCTTCCCTTTGATTAAACCCTTTGACTACTAACCTAGCCTTGAACCTCTCTACTTCACCACTTGATTTGTATTTAACTTTATATACCTACTTGCAGCCTATAGGCTTTCTACCGGAAGGCAAATCAACTAATGTCCAAGTATTGTTCCTAAACAATGTCTCCATCTCTTTATTCATTGCTTCGACCCACCTAGGGTCTCTAGCAGCCTCATCATACCTAACAGGTTCAATTGTCTTATTTAAATACTCACAAAACACAAGTTATCACTAGACAAGCAGGCATAGTTAACAATTCTATCTATTCCATACTTTACCTTTCCATCTAACATAAATTCCTCAAACCTTTTAGGAACAACAGAAGTCCTAATAGACCTTCTAAGATTTACAAAAGTACCCTCAGATAGGTTGGTCTCATCATTTGGTACATCACTGTCCTCTGCCTCGCCATTAGGACCATGATCACTACTACCTACAGGTCCAGTTGAAGTCAGTTGACCATGATCAACAGTATTGGTAGTGGCAGATGTTGAGGGTTCTAATGGCTGCAAATCATCACTGAGAGTACCATGTGAGCCATTATTACCCTCTTCATCATTGGGTGTTGGAGAAGCTTCAGGTGTTTCTGTCTCATAACAGTAAAAAATGTAACATGATTTAAGTTTTTATCAAAAAAATCTTGATTAACAAACAGTTTGATTTTAAAAGGGTAAACATCTTCATAAAATTTCACATCTCTTGAGAAAAAAACTTTCTTATTTTCTAAACTCCACAGTTTGTATCCCTTCTTCACATTTGAATACCCAATTAACACACACTTATCAGCATGATAAGTGAATTTATCTGATTCATCTAAGACAGTACTAAAACACAAACACCCAAAGTTTCTAAGATGAACTAAAGAGGGTGAAAAACCAAACACAACTTCATAAAGACTTTTACCTAATAACACAGAGGAGGGTAACCTGTTAATCAGGTAAACAACAGTTAGAATGCAATCAGACCAAAATTTTGGTGGTAGACCACCCTGAAACATCAAAGCTCTAGCTATATTAAGAAGATGCCTATGTTTTCATTCCACTACACCATTCTGTTGTGGTGTATAAGAACAAGTAGTTTGATGTATAATACCTTTGGTTTTAAAAAAACTACTCATTTGATTATTGACAAATTCATACCATTATCACTTCTAAACACCTTTACTTTTTTTCTTAAACTGAGTCAACACTAATTCATAAAAGCTAGTTAAGTTTTCAAAAACTTCCATCTTATTCTTTAAAAGATAACACCATACTATCCTTGAAAAATCATCAACACAGTTAGAAAATACATGTATCCTTCATAACTAGACACTTTATATGGACCCCATAGATCTAAATGAACTATATCACCTATATCTTTTGTTTTGTGTTCACTTAAAGGAAAAGGGACCCTTACTTGTTTTGCCTTATGACAAATCTCACAAGGTCCATGATCAACATTTTTAATATCCAAACTTCCTTTTAACACAGCCAGAACCCGATCAGACGGATGGCCTAACCTACTGTGCCACACATTAGACTTCAAAAAACTATTTTAGCACATGTTCACAGAATTACCACTTTTTCTAACAAAATACAACCCATTGTCCTGACTACGAGTCACCAGGACTCTCTTTGATCTCAAATCCTGTAATAGACAATTAGTTTCATTAAATACAACAGCTATCTTATTATCTTTGGCTAATCTAAACACAGACAACAAGTTTACACTGTATTCAGGAACATAGAAGACATCTTCTAAAACTATACCATCAACTAATTTTAGTTTACCAATTTTAAAAACTTTGACATTAGTGCCATTAGGATGGCTAAACTTTTAGTTAGCAATGCCCCGGTGTTAACCCTTCCAGAAGGTGATGAGGAGTTCGTAGTTTATTGTGATGCATCACACACAGGCATGGGATGTGCGCTTATGCAGAGAGGCAAGGTGATTGCCTATGCATCACGACAATTGAAAGTGCACGAGAGAAACTACACCACCTATGATTTAGAATTGGGTGCGGTAGTATTCGCACTTAAACTTTGGAGGCACTATTTATATGGAACAAAGTGTATCATCTACACTGACCATAAAAGTCTACAACACTTGTTCAATCAAAAGGATCTGAACATGAGGCAACATCGTTGGATGGAAACACTCAACGACTATGATTGCGAGATTCGATATCATCCAGGAAAGGCGAATGTAGTCGCTGATGCGCTTAGTCGCAAGGAAAGAATCAAACCTTTAAGGATCAATGCCAAGAGCATTGAACTGAAGAACAGCTTGAATGAAAAGCTGCTAAATGCACAAAAACAAGCCATGTCTAAGGACAACATTGCCAAGGAAGGATTAGGCGCAACTATTGATCTGTTAGCATCTGGAAAGGATGAAATGTTTAGGATAAATAATCGGATATGGGTTCCGATCTTGGGAGGACTTAGAGATGTAATCCTCCAAGAAGCACATAGTTCTAAATATTCGGTTCACCCAGGAAGTGACAAGATGTATCAAGATCTTAAACCCAGTTATTTGTGGATGGGTATGAAGAAAGATATAGCCAATCATGTAGCAAAGTGCTTGACGAGTTCTCAAATTAAGGCAGAACACCAGAAACCGTCAGGTTTTTACAACAACTTGAGATCCCAGTGTGGAAATGGGAGATGATAATAATGGACTTCATCACTAAGTTACCCAAGACCAAGCGTGGCAATGACACGATTTGGGTTATCGTGGATAGATTAACCAAATCCGCTCACTTTTTGCCAATTAAAGAAACATACGACTCTGACAAGCTGGCTAAGCTTTATGTTGATGAGATAGTGTCCTTGCACAGTGTGCCGGTATCCATTGTATCTGATAGAGATACAAGATACACATCTCACTTTTGGAAAAGCTTCCAACAATCTCTGGGTACGAGATTAAACTTCAGTACTGCTTACCACCTCAGAAGGACGGACAAAGTGAGCCTACCATTCAAGCCTTGGAAGATATGCTTCGAGCTCGTGTGATCGATTTAGGAGGATGTTCGAATGATCACCTACCCCTAATCGAGTTCTCTTATAATAATAGATATCACACAAGTATTAAGGCCGCTCCTTTTGAAGCCTTATATGTAAGAAAATGTAGGACGCCTGTATGTTGGGCCGAAGTTGGAGAAGCCCAACTGTCTGGACCCGAAATCGTCCTTGAAACCACGGAAAAGATTGTGCAAATCCGTGATCGACTTAAGGCAGCTCGTGATAGACAAAAGAGCTATGCCGACAAAAGGCGTAAACCTTTACAATTCCAAGTTGGGGACAAGACTATGTTAAAAGTGTCACCTTGGAAAGGTGTAATGCGTTTTTGGAAAAAGGGCAAGTTAAGCCCGAGGTACATCGGACCATTCCAAATAATCGAATGTGTCGGACCCGTAGCTTATAGGCTTAAGCTATCGGAAAAGCTCAGTGGAATCCATGATGTTTTCCACGTCAGCAATTTAAAGAAATGCCTCGTGGACAAGTCGTTAGCAATGCCACACGAAGAAATTCAGATTGATGAAAAATTACGTTTCACAGAGAAACCAATTGCGATCAAGGATCGGCAAGTTAAAAAGCTTCGTAGGAAGCACGTACCTATTGTGAAGGTCAAATGGGATGCCCGCCGGGGACCCGAATATACTTGGGAGGTCGAGTCCAATATGCGACAAAAGTACCCTAATCTATTCGAATAAATCTTGAGGTCGTATTTTTATTAAGGGGGTGAAGATGTGACACCTCGAAAATTCTCTCCAATAAAATTCCGACACGAGCCCCGAAAATTCTTGGTTGCCACGTGTAGCCGAAAAGGGCCAACGGCGCCGTCATGTTATTTTAATAACCTCTGAACGGGCATCGAGGAAACTCGGAAGGACCAAAGTGGTGAAAATGCCAAACTTCAAATTCTGAAGGTCCTTACGGACCGTAACCACTTCTGGTTACGGACCGTAAGCTTAAATAAATAGGGATTTCAGTAAGGCGGTTACGGACCGCAAGCCTTATTGGTTACGGTCCGTAACCATTCGAATCCTGTGGGCGCCAGAGGTCCTTACGGACCGTAAGGCATAACCCTTACGGTCCGTAAGGGACTACCAGTGACAGCTTGCATGGCAGCTTCCTGCCCTGCCACTTAACTCGCGAATGCCACCCTCTTGGTTGGTTGTGACACGTCCAAAACCACCTGGAGACCCCTCACACCTGTCCTAGACACTTGTCTTGCTTCCAATCTTTCCCCTTGGCTATAAATACCAAGTTAAACTTGCAAATCCTTTGCTCATTCATCATTCTCTTCTTCTCTTGCTCACTTGGAGGTTCCTGAGCTTCTTGGGGACTTCCTCTGAGTCTCTTAGTCATCTTTGGTTCACTAGTAAGTGTTCCAACCCTCTCCTTTCAGTTTTATTAAGTTTAAAGCCAATGTCAATGCGTTGATGTAAAAACGCTTTGACTTTGTGCTAAGACGATTATGGTCCAGCCAATGTTCGTAACGAACATGGCTACATGATCGTAATAATCCCTCAAGAGGGCACCTCCTGGTTATAAAACCTGTTTTGACACTCTGATAAATTGGTAATAATCATAAGGACATGTAGGAACATGTTCAGCTCGTCAATTCCAGGTCCAAGGTCGGTTCGCAACCGAAAGTCGCAAAGTTTGACTTCTGCGTTGACTTTCAGTTCTGACCCGATTTAGCCACATTACCTATTGTCCATGAGTTACATTATGACCATGTTATAATGTACTATAACCCTCTGGAGTTATGAGACATGGTCATGTAGAAATCCGAGTCATTATGCAAGTATCCGTTAAATATGCCTAAAACGCCCTTTTAACACATAAAATGGTTTAAACATAATTTAGACATCAAAACTCAATACCTACTGATGTAATATCATTATTAGGATTAATTGGGATATTAATTCGGATTGCAAACTGAGTTTAAGCTATAGTTTGCACATTATGTCCTTAAATGACGATATTACCCTTTCGATGCTCAAAATAAGTTTTCGACATTCAAATAAACCAAACCTTGTACCTACTGATGCAATATATATCTTAACATATTTTGGTCATTCAAACCTGGTCACAACAACAGTTTTACTTAAATATCGTTTAAATCGTCATTTAACGACTTAATCGCCATTTCGGCGCATAATGTGGTTTAAAACCACATTGGAGCATTGAGACTTGATGCCTACTGATTTCAAAACATATTTTAAAATTATTAACAGTTGGTACATGTCCCAAACTCAGACTCCCAAATAAGTTATCAATTATATGTGAAATGACCAAATTACCCTTTCGGGACATAGTTTGGTCTTAAGCCATAAACCACACATATAATTGATGTCCTACTGATATAACACCATAAAATAGTTATTTTTATAGAATGTTTATATTAATAACATCAGTTTACATATAAGCTCGTTTACTACATTTCAAAATGACCAAAATGCCCATTAAGGCATAATTTACTTTTAAAACCATAACGGGCCATCATATCAATAACCTACTGTTATAATAACATATTTTAAACATAATGGCATATGGAACTTGTATAGGACTCACCCGGTTACCCGGTTTCGCTTATATGCGTACGGTTAAGCCTACGTGACTAAACGTAAATTAATCAAAACGGGTTTAACCATATCGAAATACTCTCATATTCCAGAATGTAAAATGGTAACCCATATTATACAAGTCCTAGTACTTGTCGGGTCCAAAATACATTCTTTTCTGGTCACCTCTTAATCTAGCGTTTCGTACCTTTATTTTTATTTTAAGTTAGCCGGTCTAAGTCAATGACTAAATAAAGACCCGCTAACCAACTAATCGGTTAATAATACCATTTATTCCAGACTAGAGACTTCCGGTAGATTGTCGCCAAACTAGTTTATTTTCGGCTGTGTTTTGCTTATTTTCTTATTATTTAGAAGATTTTGCAAACCAGGTAAATACTTTAACTTATTTTCCCTTATACGGGCTTGGGATACGGTATAATAATCCCACATGGTTGGATATGGGATCAAATACCAATGAGTCGGGAATTTTCGTATTGCTTAATATTAAACATTTGGGGGTTAAAATGACCGTGTCCTGGATATCCACGACTCATTTAATTGCAAATGGCCACGACCTAAGCACAGGGTGTAGGCATACACCCGTCAGATGCTAAAAAAGTATTACCCAATAGGGGTGCACCTATTAAAGGTGTTAAAGTGGCGTGTCGATTAATCAGGATCCCGACATAGTTTTCGGGCTCTAAATGTATTATTAGCATGTAAAACTGATAACATGAAATTATTTATCCCAAGTTATTTATAAAACAAAGTACCATTGTGTACACTAAATGTTTTCGAAATGTTTTCAAAATGAGTCGGTTAAATGTATTTACCAGTGAAAACTGACGTATTTTCAAAAGACTAAGCGCAGGTGACAAGTATACGTAAATAGGCTGGAGGTACCCGGCGAAGCTTAAGAAGAATTGCAACCCTTTGCTTAGAAGGCCTTAGTCTGTCAAGTTTCATTTTGTATTCACATTCGATCCGCCTGTGGATCTATTTACAAGGGTTGTATTTATTATTTTTGAACTTTGAACATTCAAACGTTTGTAATAGTAACTATCCAGACTTCCGCTGTGTATTATTGTATTGTTTGGTAATGATGATATCAACTTACGTCACGATATTCCCCAACCGGGCCCACCGGGTTACACGTGGAAATTAGGGGTGTGACAGGTTGGTATCAGAGCCAACTTTCGAGTGAATTAAACACTAGCCTTTTGTGTTTAATCTCGGGAATACATAATAACACACATCTCTTAGACTTTCGAGTCTAGACTTTAACCTAGGTTTAATCGTTTCTATCTTATTATTCTAGCTTTGTATTTATTTAACTTGTTTTTGAAGCAGGAATAATGCCGCCTACGTTCAGACGAGGAGGAAAAGGCAAAGGACCCATGAGGGGTGGACCTCAATGACTGGACCATCTTTCAGGACCATCCTTTAGACCACCATACAGACCCTCTTTAGCTGGAGCAACCAATTTACCTGAATACAACCCTTACGTAGGATCTGGAGATTCTTCATCACCCTTTGAACCTTACCGACATTCGATCTCACATGAATACTCCCCACCTCATTCACATTCTCAGCATTCCTACCATTCACACCATTCCCATCAATCCCACCATTCACACTCCCATTCCCAACAAGAATACTTCAACTCCTATTTCGATAACCCAGTCGACCAACCCTCACCAGAAACCCCTCCAGTTGACTCACCGACCCATGTGGAGGAAGATTTCCGACCTGGAGGAATTTCCACAAACCGGATCATACGGTCACCCTATCGAGCTGTCTAGTGGCTCGAACTCCTTGGCAGGATCTCCGTTCTGAGGTCCTGATGATTATGAACAACGATGGGCGCAATATGTGTTTGTAAACACGCCCTCCAACCACAGCACTCCCCATCACCATCCCCCATCACCACATCCTCAACCCGAGGATGTAGAAGCAACAAGTGGACCAACCTCAGCCACCACCTGAATCATCATCACAACCACGCCGAAAGCGTAGGGCACGTATGTCGGTGCGTGTTGGTCAAAGGTCGGGTTCGCTACCACCTTTACCACCCTCATACCCAGTTATCCCCGAGGACCCACAAATGGGTGGACCCTCGAACACATCACCAGTGGTGGAACCTCCACCACAACCAGCTGTTGAGCCTCTGCCTCAACCACCTCTACCACCGCCGGATTTTGCCAATCCAATACTTGCATATACGAGACCATCAGGGTTTCACACTGCCGACCCTCCTGGTCTATATAACTACATCCATCACAGAATGGAGCTGGATCCTTATTATGATGCAGTCATTCATAATAACCTTTATCATTCCTCTTACCCTTCCTACCCACCTCCTTATGCCACTACCAGATATCTGCCTTACGGGTATCCGTATCCAGTTGCGTCTTAGCCGCAAACCACCTCCACCTCAGCCTCAACCACAAGCACCACTTGAGGCTATTAACGAAGCCTTGGATCAGGTCCAAGAAATGCGACAACAGGTCAAGAAATCAGAGAAGAAAACAACGAGATTAATCAAAAAGCTTTACAAATCCGTAAAGGGAAGGAAGGATGACTAGTATTGTATTTTCATATATGTAATTTAAATTCCAAAAGTCCCTGCGTGGACAATGTTATTTCTTTTTCAGTCCCTGTGAGGACATTATTATTTCTGTTAGGTTCCTGCGTGAACCATTTTGTTATTTCAAGTCCTATATATAATAGGCAATTATGTAATGTTTTCTTTAATGGAATTTCTCCATGTTATGTTTTTCAATCATCATGATTCAATCAAATTTTATTGATCCGCTATATTTTCCCAAGATCTATTAGCCAATGACTATGATCAACTAGGAATTGGCAAAATGAAAATTTCGGAAGTAACCTTCTGTCTAGCAAAGGTGAACAATGTTCAACTTCTAAATTTATCATTTCTCTAGAGTAACTCTCAATGAGGAGTTACCCTTAATTATCCGTGATAATCATTGCCACATTAGTCAAATGGGTAAATGACAATGTTTGCACCTTGTCGCCTAAGTGATCTAGTGAGATCCTGGTTAAATTATTCAAAAACTCAATAGTTGTGTAAAGCCAATGTGCAAAATACAGTAGTGTCACTTGATGCACTAACTGATAATTCTGGACTATGTCCAATCTATAAATGCCTATGATGGTCTTTCAAGACCTAGGTTATATACAAATATACTATATTTAACATTCAAATCATATGTGGTCTTAGAACCATGTCGTGAATAAGGGTACACCATAACAACAAACCGAATCAATTGGAATATATAGAAGTAAGCTACAGATATGGCTGATTCAAATGAGGTAAACAGCAAGCGCAATGACGATGATGCCAACGAGAACATCCTTATTAGTAAGAATGATTTAAGAGAACTTATTGTTGCAGAAGTTGGCAAGGCCTTAAAGGATAGATCTGATCGTCAACCAGAGTCGAGTGCTACTCGCTCTAAGGCTGTTTCTGAACCCAAATCTCAGCCTAACCCCTCCGAATCGAAAAGAGTGAGGCACACTCTTCAAATGTGAAGAGTATAACAAAAAGCGATACGCATCCCAAGAAACCAAATGTCGATGGCGACGGATGCTCCTACAAGTACTTCGTGTCTTGTAGACCCCGCGATTTCAATGGGGAAAAAGGAGCAGTGGAATGTTTGAGATGGTTGGACGAGATGGAAACGGTGGTGCACATCAGCGGATGCGCTGATAAGAATATTGTTAAGTATGTATCTCAATCGTTCAAAGGCGATGCCCTTATCTGGTGGAAAGCCTTAGTTCAATCTACAGGCAAGGTTCATCTCTACAACCTGAGTTGGTCCAAGTTTGTGGACTTAGTAAAGGATACCTACTGCCCACCTCATGAGGTGGAGAAAATTGAGTCAGATTTCCTAAATCTGATAATGAAAAAAATGGACTGTCGGAAGTTCATCACCGACTACAACTCTCTCTCCAGGCTAGTTCCTTATCTAGTTATCCTGGAGCCCAAACGTATCGCATGTTTCATCAATGGGCTAGCTCCTGAAATCAGGAGTATGGTTAAAGCGATGCAGCCTGGCACCTACAAGTCTGCTGTAGAGTTATCCCTCTCCCTCACACAGGATTATGTGAGGCAATTGTCAGCTAAGACTGACACTGATGGAAAGAGGAAAAGGGAGGATAATAACTCCCAGAGGTTTAACAAGAAGGGTAAACATGGGTTCAACAAGGACAGTCAGAAATCGGGTAACAAACCCACGTGCAAAACATGTGGGAAGCAACATTATGGGTAGTGTCGCCTAGAACAAAAACCGAAGCAATGCAACATCTGAAAGAAAACTGGGCACCGGTCTCATGAGTGCCGCAATATTAAGGATGCTACTTGCTTCGGATGTGGTGAGAAGGGCCACATCAAAACAAGTTGCCAAAAGGCAAATACCGAGGGTAAACCCAAAACCTCAGAGGCAAAGAAAGCGACTGCCAGAGCCTTTCAAATGAATGCTAGGGAAGCAGTGAAGGATAACAATGTCATAACGGGTACGTTCCTTATCAACGACGCTTTTGCTAGAGTTCTTTTCGATTCGGGCGCTGATAAATCGTTTGTAGATCATAAATTTAGTGAACTATTAAACTTGCCCGTAAGAAATCTAGACATAACCTATGAAGTAGAGCTCGCTGATGGAACTATAGAAACCGCTACTTCCATTCTTGATGGGTGCTTCATATCCATCAAGAATCATTCTATCCTGTCTCTCTTTTACCAATGAAACTAGCGGGATTCGATGTAGTATTAGGCATGGATAGGTTATCGTGTAACCAAGCACGCATTGCCTGCATTAAGAAACTCATCGAGATCAAATCCCGTCTGGTAGAATCCCCACCAATCATGAAGACAAACATTTTGGATTGCCTGATAAAGCAGTTTTGCTTAAGGCATCTAGATGTATGACGAAGGGATGTGTCATCTACATGGCACAAGTCACCGTTGATGAACCCAAACCAAGGATTGAAGATATACCTATCATTTCCGAATATCTAGACGTATTCCAGAAGAATTACCTGGCCTACCTCCTGATAGGCAGGTAGAGTTTCGAATTGACATCATACCTGGAGCAGCTCCCATATGTCACACCCCGACCCGCAGCGGAATAAGAGTCGGGGCATAATTGGGTTATCACCAAAGCTCATGATATTTACTAATATGTTTCATATTTATTAAAGTCAAAATTACATCCTCAATATTCCAAACATGTTCATACAAATACAAAGAAAGATAATCAACTAAACAATCCAAAATCTAAACCAGTTTATTCTTCTAAGCCATCCTATGTGTTTCTTGCTGCAGCTGGATCACCTGTATCATGTGTAAAAATGGGGGTTTTTGGGTCAACATAAGTTGGCGAGTGAACCTTGTTAGAAAAACATTATTGATTTCTTGTTATCTTTATCATGAAAAATTGTGCAACAATCATATGTAAAATCATACAATAAGCGTAACAACAACAAACAATAACGTACAATAACAAACCAACTTGTATGAATATATAACATGAATGAAACTGTATATGTTGGCAACGTCACGTTCACGCTCATAATGTAATGGGGAACGAACGGCCTATGATAAATGTCTGTGCGATCAAGGCCCAATCAAACGGAGCCGATCGTATGTTGGCAACGCCTGGTTCACGCTCATAATGTAATGGGGAACAGCTCAACGCTCATAATGTAATGGGGAGCGGTGGCCTATGATAATGTATGTACTGAAAATGATAATTTAATCTAAACAATAACCACACAAAACAGTTGATACATGTTGAATATACATTTGTTCATGGATATGATGGATGCACAATGGTTTAAATATAATAAATGATAAGACACATGATACACCCCAAAAACGTGATTAAAAACGAGGAATTTGTAGAGATTCACTCACATTGGGTGCGTTCGGTTGAAGATGATGAAATGTGCACGAGTTTAAAGGATCGATCGACGAGAATTAACTAACCTAAATAATAACGAAAGGTATGGTAAATGAGTGGATTTTATTAATAATTTTAATAGGATTTTTAGATATATTTTTGTGAGTTTAAGGCTATTTTCTATCTTTAAAAACATTATTTTTAAGTATTTTTAATTGATTTAAAAATATAAAAAAAATGTTGACTTTTGCGTTGACCATTGACCGTTGACCGTGACTGTTGACTGTTTGACCGGTTCGCTAAGGTGTAAGTGTGCGCCGGGTAAGGCTCGAACCCGAGACCTCCCGTTCGCGTGCACGCAGCTCTACCAACTGAGCTACGTGTCTAACCCGAAATAATTATGTTTTTAATTATATTTATATACTGTTTTAGATTATTCAAAATTCTTTTATTTTCAAAAAGGATTTTAATCATCGAACCGGCGTATGTAACAGGTCTCGAACCCGGGACCTGTGGGTTTGTGTTGCACACAGTCCACCGCTGGACTGTGTGTCTAACCTGATTAATATATCGATTTTTATTATACTTAACATCTTCCTTGAATTAATCCGGTTCAGTTAAAAAAAAGAAACTTCTTTATTACAGCTAATGAGTTTGTGTCAAGCATCGAACTCGCGGCGTGTGATTAATGTGTGCACACAGTCCACCGCTGGACTGTGTGTCCAACCCGAGTTATAATCCAAATTATATTAAAATTATATACAAACTAACTTCGTCTTCTTCGTTACAATATCACAGACAACGATTACCCTACTGTTTCTTGTTTAATTCGATTGACAAACATTCAAATGATTAAAATGAAATGGCAGGGAAGATTTTGGAAGTAAACATACCGGAGAAATGATCTTTCTTAGAGTTCCGGCGAAGTCGTCGGCTCTGTTTTTATGGGCTTCGTCTGAACGGACCAATTAACAGTTTTGATTAGCTAGATGTAGAATTGAAGTACTGAACAAGAGTTACCAGAAGGTTTAAAAGGCTATACCGTTTCACAGTGAAAATTGGGAATTTTCAGAAGTTTTCCGGCGAGAGTTAATTATCCGATATCGTCGTCTGAAACTGATTCTGATTGAAAGGTTTGAGTTAGCAAAAGCTTAACAACTGATAGAAGACGGAAGAATTGAGAAACTTACTGTTTTGATTGAAAACACGGTTTTCCGGCAAAAGTCCGGCGAGTTCAAAAAGCTTTTCCGACGAACTGAAAGTAGAGCGAAAGTGAGATTGGAGGTTCTGTGGGTGATTTTGAGTCGCGAGAGGATGTTATTGTTGGAGTAATTCAGGAAATGAAGATTTTCGGTTATTAAAACCAATCATCACATAAATTCAAGTCCATTCAAGACTGAATTGATTGAAAGTGTCGGTTTATCGGTTATAAACAGAATTCTGCGATCACTCAAACGTCTTGGACGTTTGGGAGCCGATTACGGTTTCAGTTGGCGTAAACAGGTTGATTCCTGAGTGAAGTTATGTTTTTAATTGTTTCCTAGAACTCACAAAAACATCAAGTGGCGGAGTGGTTACATGTGCGCGTGTTAAATCGTTAGACTCACCCGGCTGACCCGGGTTCAAATCCCGGCAGCCGGTTTTCTTTTTTATTTATTTTATTTTCACTTTTTATTAATTATAGTTTTTAAATTCTAATTTGTTAAATAAACATAAATATGCAACGAAACATTTATAACTTGATATTCGATTACAAACGAAGCGGGTTTGGAAAAGCCGTTTTTGACAAATGTTACAGTATCCCCTACTTTTAGAAATTTCGTCCTGAAATTTAAGTAGTAGTGGTAATAAGAAAAAGATGCGGGTATTTTTCGCGCATTGAGTCTTCACGTTCCCAAGTAAACTCAGGTCCCCATTTCAACTCCCAGCGTACCCTAACAATTGGAATACGACTCCGTCTTAAACGTTTTTCTCCGAAGTCCATGATCTCTATTGGTCTTTCAATAAAATGCATAGATTCATCAATCTGAATATCTTCCAGAGGAATATGGAGGTTCTCATAAGCGAGGCACTTCTTCAAGTTTGATACGTGGAATGTGGGGTGAATTCTGTTGAGTTCTTCTGGTAGATCAAGCTTGTATGCTACAGGTCCTACTCTTTCGAGTATCTTGAAAGGTCCTACGTAGCGTGGCGCTAGCTTGCCTTTCTGGCCAAAACGAACTACTCCCTTCCACGGTGATACTTTTAAAAGTACATGATCACCAATGTTAAACTCCAAAGGCTTTCGTCGTTTGTCTGCATAACTCTTTTGACGACTTTGAGCCGCTAGAAGATTGTTTCGAATTTGATGGATCTTGTCTGTGGTTTCTTGAATCAATTCCGG
Source organism: Scalesia atractyloides (assembly GCA_947069175.1). Lineage (NCBI taxonomy): Eukaryota > Viridiplantae > Streptophyta > Magnoliopsida > Asterales > Asteraceae > Scalesia > Scalesia atractyloides. The sequence continues at coordinate 46,965,705 of CAMTDV010000010.1, forward strand.
ACCGGTGATTTGAGCTTCCCCAGTTTCGTGCCAACATACTGGAGATCGGCACTTACGACCATATAAAGCTTCAAAAGGTGCCATGCCGATACTAGAATGATAGCTGTTGTTGTACGAAAATTCAACTAATGGTAGATGAGCGTCCCAATTTCCCTTGAAGTCTATGACACATGCTCGAAGCATATCTTCAAGAGTTTGAATGGTGCGTTCAGATTGTCCATCAGTTTGAGGATGATAAGCGGTACTGAGGTCTAATCGTGTACCCAAAGCGGCTTGTATGGCTTGCCATGTTCGTGAAGTGAAACGACCATCACGATCTGAAATAATGCTTAACGGTACACCATGTCGGCTCACGATTTCGCTGATGTAGATACGAGCTAGTTTCTCGTTCTTGAAATCTTCGCGGATTGGGATAAAGTGAGCTGATTTTGTAAGACGATCAATGATTACCCATATAGTGTCATACCCACCAGAAGTGCGAGGTAACCTGGTAATGAAGTCCATGGTTATGTTTTCCCACTTCCATACAGGTATTTCAGGTTGGACCAGAAGTCCTGAGGGTCTTTGATGTTCAGCTTTCACCTTGGAACATGTAAGGCACTTGGAAACAAAAACAGCAATATCCTTTTTCATTCCAGGCCACCAGTAGGTGTATCGAAGGTCTTGATACATCTTGTCGGCTCCTGGGTGTATAGAGTATCGTGTTTTGTGTGCCTCATTCATAAGGAATTCACGAAGGTTGTTGTGGTCAGGAATCCATATGCGATCTAGATAGTACAGAATACCGTCAGATTTAGTTTCAATTTTAAGTTCAGCTCCACAGGACAGCTCCTTTCGTACGTCGTCTTCCGTTATTGAAACATGTTGGGCTTCTCGAATTTGATCTTTGATGTCGTTATGATATGCGAACATAGAAGACGAATGGAGTTCGCATAACCCTTTCGACTGAGTGCATCGGCCACCACATTTGCCTTGCCAGGGTGATACCGAATTTCACAGTCGTAGTCATTAAGAAGTTCGACCCATCTTCGTTGCCTCATGTTTAACTCCTTTTGGTTGAAGATATGTTGAAGACTCTTGTGGTCAGTGTATATTTCACACTTAGTACCGTAGAGATAATGTCTCCATATCTTAAGAGCGAACACAACGGCTCCAAGTTCTAGGTCGTGGGTGGTGTCGTTCTTCTCATGAATTTTGAGTTGTCTAGAAGCATAAGCTATCACCTTTCCCCTTTGCATTAGAACACAGCCTAGTCCTTGCCCTGACGCGTCGCAATAAACTACGAAGTCATCACAACCTTCAGGAAGAGTGAGAATAGGTGCATCACAGAGTTTTTGTTTAAGGGTTTGGAAGGATTCTTCATGTTTGGGTCCCCAAATGAAGGGTTTCCCTTTATGAGTTAAAGCCGTGAGTGGTACAGCAATGCGGGAGAAATTTGAAATGAAACGGCGATAATAACCAGCTAAACCAAGGAATGATCTTACTTCGGTTGGCGTACGTGGCGCTTGCCATTCTTGTACTACTTTGATCTTTGAGGGGTCGACATGTATTCCCTTGTCATTGACGACATGTCCAAGGAATTGTACCTCTTTTAACCAGAATTCGCATTTGGAGAATTTGGCGTAGAGCTTTCCATTCTCTAAGAGTGTAAGGATGAGTCGAAGGTGCCGTTCATGATCAGACTTAGACTTTGAGTAAATGAGGATGTCGTCGATGAAGACTATAACAAAGCGATCGAGATAGGGTTTGCAGACTCTGTTCATTAGATCCATGAAGACAGCTGGAGCGTTGGTTAAACCAAATGGCATGACCATGAATTCATAATGACCATAACGAGTTCGGAAGGCGGTCTTTGGGACGTCCTCTTCATGTACTCTGAGTTGATGATAACCAGAACGAAGGTCGATTTTTGAAAAACAGCTGGCGCCTTGAAGTTGGTCAAGAAGATCATCAATGCGAGGTAATGGATAGCGGTTCTTGACCGTTAACTTGTTGAGTTCTCTGTAGTCGATGCACATGCGAAACTTTCCATCTTTGTTCTTCACAAAAAGGACAGGTGCACCCCAAGGCGAGGAGCTAGGACGTATGAATCCGTTGTCAGTCAACTCTTGCAATTGACTGGCTAGCTCTTGCATTTCTGAGGGGGCTAACCTATAAGGAGACTTTGGAACTGGTGTAGCACCAGGTATAAGATCAATGCGGAATTCGACTTCTCTCACGGGAGGAAGTCCTGAGATGTCGTCAGGAAAAACTTGCGGAAAATCTTTTACTACTGGGATGTCTTCAAGTTTCTTCTCCTTGGTTCCCTTTTTGACGACATGAGTTAAAAATGCGACATAATTCTTGAGGAGATATTTTCGAGCTTGAAGACAGGACATTAATCTGAGCCCTTTCGATGGGGTTTCTCCAAAGATTCGTAGAGTCTGACCGTTTGTAAGAGGAATGCGTATAAACTTTTCGCGGCATACAACTTCAGCCTGATGTTGGCTGAGCCAGTCCATACCAATTATAATGTCAAAGCTTCCCAACTTCATAGGAATGAGGTCAACTGGAAAATCGTGATCGTTTAAGGTGAGAGTACAATTGCGTATAATAGAGTTTAATGAGACCGGTTTTCCGTCAGCAACTTCTACTGTTATAGATTCCATGAGCTTATCACGAACTTGGTTGAGGATGGGTTCAAACTCTAAGGACACAAAACTTTTATCCGCGCCAGTATCAAACAACATGGATGCATAACTACCATTGATAAGAAACGTACCGTTAACCACATTGTTGTCAGCTCTAGCCTGATTAGCGTTGATGTTGAAAGCTCTTCCTCTTGCAGGTGGAGGAGCTTGGTTAGCCTGATTCACCGGATTTGCTTGGGCTTGAGCATGTATAATGTTCACCAAACGTGGACAAGTGTTTCTAAAGTGGCTTGGGTCTCCACAATTGTAGCAAGCCCGCATAGGTTGCACCATGGGGTAGTTGGGTTGGTAGTAGGAGGTGGTAGTAGTAGAGGTTGTTGGGCTTGACCCATTATTTGATGGTGGGTTTGGGTTGAGGGCTGGTGGCGGTTCGTTCGCTGAGGTATGCGACAGGTATGAACGGTGTGACCTGCGCGACCATAGCTGGTACAATGTTGGCAGGGATGATCAGGAAAGTGATGGTATTGGCAACGGTTGCATTTTGGGTAAGGGCCGGAGTATGACCTTTTATATGGTGCAGGTGAGAGGGCGACTTGGGTAATGGGTGCAACAGGGATAGGGAAATTTGTTTGTGTAACAGCGAAGTTTCTGGTGTTTCGTTTCCTCTTGTTAGCAAACTTAGAGGAGGAGGTGGAATGGTTTGAAGTTTGGCCCTCAACGGGAGCTTTCTTTTTCTCATCTTTAAATTTACCGTTGCGAATTCAATTCTCGGTAAGCTCAGTAGCTAGTTCCATAGCAGCTTCAAGTGTTGCTGGCGAAGTGCTGAGAACTGAGTCTTGAATTTTTGAGGGAAGGCCTCGAATATAGTGCTCGACTAAGCGGTAAACTGGGGTGAACAAGTTAGGGACCATTTGGTTCAACTCTAAAAACCTCTTGTTGTAGGAAGTATGATCTCCCTCCTTTTGCTTCAACGAGTGAAATTCATCCTCTAACTTTTTAATCTCACTTCTAGGACAGAATCGTCTCGTCATGATTTCCCTTAACTCCTCCCACGTCAAGGCCATTGCATCTTCAATTCCTCTCTTACCCTTTTCAGTATTCCACCAGGTAAGAGCTACCCCAAATAGTCTCCCGGTTGCGTATCGTACCTTGCGATCCTCGGGACAATCACAGTTGAGGAAGGTGTTTTCCATTTCCTCAAACCAGTGGAGGAGAGGAGTGACACCTTCGGTCCCTTCAAATTTCGGAGGATCGCAAGACTTGAAATGTTTATATGAGCACTTTTTGGTAGGAGGGTTGCCGATGTTTTGGTCTTCTTGCTGGGGAGGATTGGTGGGATTTGTGGCGAGAGCTTGTTGTACTTGAACCACAATGTCAGGAAGCACCGCGGCCATTTGTTTTGCGATTTGAGTGGCCAAGCGTTCGTGTGACCTTCCTGATCTTCTACCCCTCGTTGTTGCCTAGTCGACATCTACAGGAACATACATAAGAAGATTGTGAGTTTATGGAGTCTTTTTAGGTGTCAGTGTCTTAAAGAAAATAAAAATAACATAAATATCAATAATGCAACTACATCCATAGGATGTCTTGGGTTTGCTCATGTTGGGCCGCAAATGTCCCCCATACCTTCACTTGTATAGTCATGTGGCCCCCCATGACTATTGGCTTGGTAGGATTCACATTAGTATTGGCGGTTTAACACTCGCATCACCCGAATGAAAACCATGAAATATGTTTACGAGATGTATGGTCGGAAGGTGTCCAGGTGTAGACACAATGACAACTCAAAGTGGGGTTAGCTCACACGACGTTTGGTATAGCATGCTTTGGCCTAATAGGTCCTTCGTACTCTCATCGTTGGTCCCCAGGTAGGCAAACTGGTCCTTTATTTTGGATTTATACGAATGCCAAGCCTAGACAGGACGTTCCGACTAACGGTACTTGTACCCTTCCAGTTACTACATGCCCGTCATGAGAACTCACTTTGATGTGATTTGAAAATACAAAAATCATTGCAAAAACAATCGTGAAAATGATGTGGTGTGTGCTCTCATGGATATGATATGTTATGAGAATATGATTCATGATAGGCATTATATAATATTATGTACTTATGAACATGCTTGCATAACATTGAATGTAACATTAAACATAAAACATATAAACATCATGAATTTTGCATGTAACACACCAAATTTTTTAAAATTCTATTCAACTATAGTATAGGCTCTAAGGGTCTAATAACCTATCCTATATCCCTATAGTCATGGCTCTGATACCAATCTGTCACACCCCGACCCGCAGCGGAATAAGAGTCGGGGCATAATTGGGTTATCACCAAAGCTCATGATATTTACTAATATGTTTCATATTTATTAAAGTCAAAATTACATCGTCAATATTCCAAACATGTTCATACAAATACAAAGAAAGATAATCAACTAAACAATCCAAAATCTAAACCAGTTTATTCTTCTAAGCCATCCTATGTGTTTCTTGCTGCAGCTGGATCACCTGTATCATGTGTAAAAATGGGGGTTTTTGGGTCAACATAAGTTGGCGAGTGAACCTTGTTAGAAAAACATTTATTATTGATTTCTTGTTATCTTTATCATGAAAAATTGTGCAACAATCATATGTAAGCAAACGTAATTAAATCATACAATAACCATAACAACAACGAACAATAACGTACAATAACAAACCAACTTGTATGAATATATAACATGAATGAAACTGTATATGTTGGCAACGTCACGTTCACGCTCATAATGTAATGGGGAACGGACTGCCTATGATAAATGTCTGTGCGATCAAGGCTCAATCAAACGGAGCCGATCGTATGTTGGCAACGCCTGGTTCACGCTCATAATGTAATGGGGAACAGCTCAACGCTCATAATGTAATGGGGAGCGGCGGCCTATGATAATGTATGTACTGAAAATGATAATTTAATCTAAACAATAACCACACAAAACAGTTGATACAAGTTGAATACACATTTGTTCATGGATATGATGGATGCACAATGGTTTAAATATAATAAATGATAAGACACATGATACACCCCAAAAACGTGATTATAAACGGGGAATTTGTAGAGATTCACTCACATTGGGTGCGTTCGGTTGAAGATGATGAAATGCGCACGAGTTTAGAGGATCGATCGACGAGAATTAACTAACCTAAATAATAACGAAAGGTATGGTAAATGAGTGGATTTTATTAATAATTTTAATAGGATTTTTAGATATATTTTTGTGAGTTTAAGGCTATTTTCTATCTTTAAAAACATTATTTTTAAGTATTTTTAATTGATTTAAAAATATAAAAAAAATGTTGACTTTTGCGTTGACCATTGACCGTTGACCGTGACTGTTGACTGTTTGACCGGTTCGCTAAGGTGTAAGTGTGCGCCGGGTAAGGCTCGAACCCGAGACCTCCCGTTCGCGTGCACGCAGCTCTACCAACTGAGCTACGTGTCTAACCCGAAATAATTATGTTTTTAATTATATTTATATACTGTTTTAGTTTATTCAAAATTCTTTTATTTTCAAAAAGGATTTTAATCATCGAACCGGCGTATGTAACAGGTCTCGAACCCGGGACCTGTGGGTTTGTGTTGCACACAGTCCACTGCTGGACTGTGTGTCTAACCTGGTTAATATATTGATTTTTATTATACTTAACATCTTCCTTGAATTAATCTGGTTCAGTTAAGAAAAAGAAACTTCTTTATTACAGCTAATGAGTTTGTGTCAAGGATCGAACTCGCGGCCTGTGATTAATGTGTGCACACAGTCCACCGCTGGACTGTGTCTCTAACCCGAGTTATAATCCAAATTATATTAAACTTATATACAAACTAACTTCGTCTTCTTCGTTACAATATCACAGACAACAATTACCCTACTGTTTCTTGTTTAATTTGATTGACAAACATTCAAATGATTAAAATGAAATGGCAGGGAAGATTTTGGAAGTAAACATACCGGAGAAATGATCTTTCTCAGAGTTCCGGCGAAGTCGTCGGCTCTGTTTTTATGGGCTTCGTCTGAACGGACCAATTAACAGTTTTGATTAGCTAGATGTAGAATTGAAGTACTGAACAAGAGTTACCAGAAGGTTTAAAAGGCTACACCGTTTCACAGCGAAAATTGGGAATTTTCAGAAGTTTTCCGGCGAGTGTTAATTATCCGATATCGTCGTCTGAAACTGATTCTGATTGAAAGGTTTGAGTTAGCAAAAGCTTAACAACTGATAGAAGACGGAAGAATTGAGAAACTTACTGTTTTGATGGAAAACACGGTTTTCCGGCAAAAGTCCGGCGAGTTCAAAAAGCTTTTCCGACGAACTGAAAGTAGAGCGAAAGTGAGATTGGAGGTTCTGTGGGTGATTTTGAGCCGCGAGAGGATGTTATTGTTGGAGTAATTCAAGAAATGAAGATTTTCGGTTATTAAAACCGATCATCACATAAATTCAAGTCCATTCAAGACTGAATTGATTGAAAGTGTCGGTTTATCGGTTATTAACAGAATTCCGCGATCACTCAAACGTCTTGGACGTTTGGGAGCCGATTACGGTTTCAGTTGGCGTAAACAGGTTGATTCCTGAGTGAAGTTATGTTTTTAATTGTTTCCTAGAACTCACAAAAACATTAAGTGGCGGAGTGGTTACATGTGCGCGTGTTAAATCGTTAGACTCACCCGGCTGACCCGGGTTCGAATCCCGGCAGCCGGTTTTCTTTTTTATTTATTTTATTTTCACTTTTTATTAATTATAGTTTTTAAATTCTAATTTGTGTATTAATTATGCATCGTTTAAAATTAAAATAAACATAAATATGCAACGAAACATTTATAACTTGATATTCGATTACAAACGAAGCGGGTTTGGAAAACCCGTTTTTGACAAATGTTACACCATAGCTAAATCTCTGTACCGATTAGCGCCAATTGAGATGAAAGAATTAAGGACCCAACTGGATGAACTCTAAGAGAAAGGTTTTATTCAACCTAGCTCTTCGCCTTGGGGAGCTCCTATCCTTTTTGTCAAAAAGAAAGACGATCAATGCGGATGTGCATTGATTACCGTGAGCTCAATAAGATAACAATCAAGAATCGTTATCCCTTACCAGGTTCGATGACTTGTTTGATCAATTACAAGGTGCAAGCTATTTCTCAAGATAGATTTAAGATCGGGATATCACCAGCTTAAGGTTTGGGACGAAGATGTTCTGAAACTGTTTTCAGGACAAGATATGGACATTACGAGTTTCTAGTGATGCCTTTCGGACTCACTAATGCACCCGCAACATTCATGGATCTCATGAATAGAGTCTGCAAGCCATAAGTTTGTCACTGTCTTCATAGACGACATACTCATCTACTCTCGAAACACTTGCGGTGCATTCTTGAAATTCTACGCCAGGAAAAGTTGTATGCAAAATTTTCCAAATGTGAATTCTGGCTACGTGAGGTTCAATTCCTTTGTCACATAGTAACTGAACACGGCATTCAAGTAGACCCAGCAAAGATAGAAGCAATAATGAATTGGGAAGCCCCAAAGACACCTTCTGAGATACGTAGTTTCTTAGGATTGGCTGGTTATTATCGAAGTTCATCGAGAACTTCTCTCGAATAGCCGCTCCTTTGACAATCCTAACTCGTAAGGATGCTAAATTTAACTGGGGCCCAAAACAACAAGAATCCTTTGAGACGTTAAAGCATAAGTTGAGCAATGCCCCGGTGTTAACCCTTCCAGAAGGTGTGGAGGAGTTCGTAGTTTATTGTGATGCATCACACACATGCATGGGATGTGCGCTTATGCAGAGAGGCAATGTCACACCCCGACCCGCAGCGGAATAAGAGTCGGAGCATAATTGGGTTATCACCAAAGCTCATGATATTTACTAATATGTTTCAGATTTATTAAAGTCAAAATTACATTCCCAAATATCCAAACATGTCCATACAATACAAAGAAAATAAACCAAACAAAACAATCCCAAACTCTAAATCATTTTATTCTTCTAGTCCAATCCTAAGTGTTTCTTGCTGCAGCTGGTTCACCTGTATCATGTGTAAAAATGGGGGTTTTTGGGTCAACATAAGTTGGCGAGTGAACCTTGTTAGATAAACATTTATTATTGATTTACTTGTTAGTTTATCAATGAAAAATTGTGCATAATCATAAATGAGCAAATGTAAATAATCAGGCAGTAGCAATTTGCAATCACAACTATAACATACAATAACATAAGATAGCATATATTAACATACCAACATCATACAATAAATAACATGAATGAAACTGTGCGATCAAGGCTCAATTAAACGGAGCCGATCGTATTACATGTACTGAAAATGAAAAATGTATGTGCGATCAAGGCTCAATCAAACGGAGCCGATCGTATGTGGGCACGCCAGGTTCACGCTCATAATGTAATGGGGAACATGCTCAACGCTCAATGTAATGGGGAGGGCGGCCTATGAAATTGCATGTACTGAAAATAATAAATTGCATCTAACAATAACCACACAACAGTTGAAACAAACTGAATACACATGTTCATGATATGATGTATGCACAATGATTTAGATATAATATATAGCAAGACACATGATACACCCCAAAACGTGATTAAAACGGGGAATTTGTAAAGATTCACTCACATTGGGTGTGTTTGAATGGAGATGATGAGATGCGCACGAGTCGGGAGAGTTGAACAACGAGAATTACTAACCTAAATAATGACGGAAGAATATAGTAAATGAGTGGATTTTATTAAGGATTTTAATGGAATTTTTAGATATATTTTTGTGAGTTTAAGGCTATTTTCTATCTTTAAAAATATTATTTTTAAGTATTTTTAATGGATTTTTAAATTAAATTAAATAAATAAAAATATATAAAAAAATTGTTTATTTTTGCGTTGACCGTTGACCGTTGACTTGTTGACCTGTTGACCGGTTTGGTCAGTGTGCAAGTATGCGCTGGGTGAGACTTGAACCCGAGACCTCCCGTACGCGTGCACGCAGCTCTACCAACTGAGCTACGTGTCTAACCCGAAATAATCTTGTTTTTAATTATATTTATATACTAATTCGATTTATTCAAAATTCATTTGTTTTTTAAAAAGATTTTAAATCATCGAACCGGTGCTGTTAACCAGACTCGAACGCGTGACGTGCGAGTTAGTGTTGCACACAGTCCACCGCTGGACTGTGTGTCTAACCTGGTTAATATTTCGGTTTTTATTATACTTAACAACTAACAAAGATTAACCCGGTTCAGCTTTAAACAAAAAGGCATTTTATTACATAGAGAGTGCGTGTATCAGGGATCGAACTCGTGACATGCGCGTATTATTTGCACACAGTCCACCGCTGGACTGTGTGTCTAACCCGTTCATATTACTGATTTTAAATAAACTTATAACTTAACTATCTTCGTCTTCTTCACTCAATTTACAGTCGACTGTGTTACTAATCCGTTTCTTGCTTTTACGATTATCAATCATTCATAAGACTAAAAATGAAATAGCAGAGACGGTGTTGGAAGCAAACATACCGTAGGAATGATTTATCACAGAATTTCCGGCAATGCGTCGGCTCTGTTTTTGTGCACCTCAACTGAACAAAACAATTAACCGTTTTGATTAGCCAATCGTGGAATTGAAGTGATAAACAAACGTTAACCGTGTGTTTGAAGGTCCTTACCGTTTCACAGACCGAAATAAAAATTTCCAGAACTTTTCCGGCGAACTGGTATTATTTGATAGTAGCGTCTGAATTCGATTTCAAGCGAATGGTTTGAGTTAGAAATAGCTTGACAATTGTTAGACTACGACGGTATTGAAAGACTTACCGTTTTGATGATGAATACGGTTTTCCGGCGAACTTGCAGAAATTTCCGGCGAGTTGATTTAAGCTTTCTGATGGACTGAATGTATGACGAAAGTGAAATGGAAGGTTTGTATGATGTTTCTGAGTCGCGAGAAGGGTCTTGATTGAAGTAAATCAGACATTGATCATTTTCGGTTATAAAAACCGATCATAATCAAAATTGAAGTTCATTCAAATCCGAATTGATTAGGATTTGTTGGTGCATCGGTTATAAACCTGAATTTGAGATTAATCAAACGTTAGACGGTTGAATTGCCGATTTCGGTTTTCAGTTGGCGCAACCGGTTTAACTAGGTTTGTGAATAAGAGTTATTTGTTTCCTAGAGTTGACAGAAAACAACAAGTGGCGGAGCGGTGATGTGTGTGAGTGTTAAGTCTTTGGATATCAATTTCCGGCTGACCCGGGTTCGAGCCCCGGCAGCAACATTTTATTTTTTATTTATTTTGTTTTCACTTTTTATCAAAAATAATTTTTATAGTTTAGTTTGTTTATTAATTATGTATCATTAAAAATCAAAATAACCATACAACGTGACATTTATAACTTGATATTCGATTACAAAACGGAGCGGGTTTGGAAACCCGTTTTTGACAAATGTTACAGTATCCCCTACTTTTAGGAATTTCGTCCCGAAATTTAAGTAGTAGAAGTAGTAGGAAAAAGATGCGGGTATTTTTTCGCGTATTGAGTCTTCACGTTCCCAAGTAAACTCAGGTCCCCGTTTCGACTCCCAGCGTACCCTAACAATTGGAATGCGACTCCGTCGTAGACGTTTCTCCCCGAAGTCCATGATTTCTACTGGTCTTTCAATAAAAAGCATAGATTCATCAATCTGAATATCTTCCAGAGGAATGTGGAGGTTTTCATCAGCGAGGCACTTCTTCAAGTTCGACACGTGGAATGTAGGATGAATCCTGTTAAGTTCTTCTGGTAGATCAAGCTTGTATGCTACAGGTCCTACTCTTTCGAGTATCTTGAAAGGTCCTACGTAGCGTGGTGCTAGCTTGCCCTTTTGACCAAAACGAACTACTCCCTTCCACGGTGATACTTTTAGAAGTACATGATCACCAATGTTAAACTCTAAAGGCTTCCGTCGTTTATCGGCATAACTCTTTTGACGACTTTGAGCCGCTAGAAGATTGTTTCGGATTTGATGGATCTTGTCTGTGGTTTCTTGGATCAATTCTGGACCAGTGATTTGAGCTTCCCCAATTTCGTACCAACATACTGGAGATCGGCACTTACGACCATATAAGGCTTCAAAAGGTGCCATGCCGATACTTGAATGATAGCTGTTGTTGTACGAAAATTCTACTAATGGTAGATGAGCGTCCCAATTTCCCTTGAAGTCTATAACACATGCTCGAAGCATATCTTCAAGAGTTTGAATGGTGCGTTCAGATTGACCATCAGTTTGAGGATGATAGGTGGTACTGAGATCTAATCGCGTACCCATAGCGGCTTGTACTGCTTGCCATGTTCGTGAAGTGAAACGACCATCACGATCAGAAATAATGCTTAACGGTACCCCATGTCGGCTTACGATTTCGCTGATATAAATACGAGCAAGCTTTTCGTTCTTGAAATCTTCGCGGATAGGAATAAAGTGAGCTGATTTTGTAAGTCGGTCAATTATTACCCATATAGTGTCATACCCACCAGAAGTGCGAGGTAACCCGGTAATGAAGTCCATGGTTATATTTTCCCACTTCCATACAGGTATTTCAGGTTGGACCAGAAGTCCTGAGGGTCTTTGGTGTTCAGCTTTCACCTTGGAACATGTAAGGCACTTAGAAACAAAAACAGCAATATCCTTCTTCATTCCAGGCCACCAATAGGTATATCGTAGGTCTTGATACATCTTATCGGCTCCTGGGTGTATAGAGTATCGCGTTTTGTGAGCTTCATTCATAAGAATTTCACGAAGATTGTTGTGGTCAGGAATCCAGATACGATCTAGATAGTATAAAATACCGTCAGATTTAGTTTCAATTTTAAGTTCAGCTCCACAGGACATCTCTTTTCGTACATCATCTTCCGTTACTGAAACGTGTTGGGCTTCTCGAATTTGATCTTTAATGTCAGTTATAATTTGCGAACATAGAAGACGAATGGAGTTTGCATAACTCTTTCGACTAAGTGCATCAGCCACCACATTTGCTTTGCCAGGGTGGTATCGAATTTCACAGTCGTAGTCATTTTGAAGTTCGACCCATCTTCGTTGCCTCATGTTTAACTCCTTTTGATTGAAGATATTTTGAAGACTCTTGTGGTCAGTGTATATTTCACACTTAGTACCATAGAGATAATGTCTCCATATCTTAAGAGCGAACACAACGGCTCCAAGTTCTAGGTCATGGGTGGTGTAGTTCTTCTCATGCGTCTTGAGTTGTCTCGAAGCATAAGCTATAACTTTTCCTCTTTGCATTAGAACGCAGCCTAATCCTTGCCCTGACGCGTCGCAATAGACCACGAAATCATCACAACCTTCAGGAAGAGTGAGGATTGGTGCATCACAAAGTTTTTGTTTAAGGGTTTGGAAGGCTTCTTCTTGCTTGGGTCCCCATATGAAAGGTTTTCCCTTATGAGTTAAAGCCGTGAGTGGTACAGCAATGCGAGAGAAGTTTGAAATGAAACGACGATAATAGCCAGCTAGACCAAGAAAAGATCTTACTTCAGTTGGTGTACGTGGAGCTTGCCATTCTTGTACCGCTTTGATCTTTGAGGGGTCGACATGTATTCCCTTGTCATTGACTACATGTCCGAGGAATTGCACCTCTTTTAACCAGAATTCGCATTTGGAGAATTTGGCGTAAAGCTTTTCATTCTCTATAAGTGTAAGGATGAGTTGAAGATGACGCTCATGATCAGACTTAGACTTTGAATAAATAAGAATGTCGTCAATGAAGACTATAACAAATCGATCAAGATATGGTTTGCAGACTCTGTTCATTAGGTCCATGAAGACTGCTGGAGCGTTGGTTAAACCAAATGGCATGACCATGAATTCATAATGACCATAACGAGTTCGGAATGCGGTCTTTGGGACGTCTTCTTCATGTACCCTAAGTTGATGATAACCAGATCGAAGGTCGATTTTGGAAAAGTAGCTGGCACCTTGGAGTTGGTCAAGAAGATCATCAATGCGAGGTAAAGGATAACGGTTCTTGATTGTTAATTTGTTGAGCTCTCTGTAGTCGATGCACATACGAAACGATCCATCTTTCTTCTTTACAAAAAGAACAGGTGCACCCCAAGGCGATGAACTAGGACGTATGAATCCCTTGTCAGTCAACTCTTGTAATTAACTGGCTAGCTCTTGCATCTCAGAGGGGGCTAACCTATAAGGAGACTTTGCAACTGGTGTAGCACCAGGCATAAGATCAATACGGAATTCGACTTCTCTAACTGGAGGAAGTCTTGAAATGTCATCAGGAAAAACTTGCGGGAAGTCTTTTACTACTGGGATGTCTTCAAGTTTCTTCTCCATGGTTCCCTTGTTGATGATATGAGCTAAAAACGCGACATAATTTTTGCGAAGATATTTTTGGGCTTGAAGACAAGATATTAAGCTGAGCTCCTTCAACGAGGTTTCTCCAAAGATTCGAAGAGTCTGACCGTTTGAAAGAGGAATACGTATAAATTTTTCGCGACATACAACTTCTGCCTGATGTTGACTGAGCCAGTCCATACCAATTATGATATCAAAACTTCCCAGCTTCATAGGAATAAGGTCTACTGAGAATTTGTGGTCGTTTAAGGTGAGTGTACAGTTGCGTATAATAGAGTTTAATGAAACTGGTTTCCCGTCAGTAACTTCTACCGTTATGGATTCCATGAGCTTATCTCGATTTTGGTTTAAGATAGGTTCCAATTCTAAGGACACAAAACTTCTATCCGCACCAGTATCAAATAACATAGAGGCATATCTACCATTTATAAGGAACGTACCGTTAACCACATTGCCGTCAGCTCTAGCCTGATTAGCGTTGATATTGAAAGCTCTTCCTCTTGCAGGTGGAGGAGCTTGGTTCGCTCGATTCACCGGGTTGGCTTGGGCCTGAGCATGAATGATGTTTACCAACCTTGGACAAGTGTTTCTGAAATGGCTTGGGTCTCCGCAATTGTAGCAAGCCCGCATAGGTTGACCCATAGGATAATTGGGTTGGTAATATGTTTGGGCTAAATGTTCGGCGGGTGGATATTGTAGGGGTTGTTGGGCTTGACCCATTAATTGTTGGTGGGTTTGGGTTGAAGGCTGGTGGCGGTTCGTTCGCTAAGGCATGCGGCAGGTTTGAACAGTATGACCCGCGCGACCACAGCCGGTACAATGCTGGCAGGGATAATCAGGAAAATGGTGATAATGGCAACGGTTGCATTTTGGTAACGGGCCAGAGTAAGGTCTTTTGTATGGTGCAGGTGAAGGAGCGACTTGGGTAATGGGTGCAGCAGGAATTGGGGAGTTGGTTTTGTTAACGGCGAAGTTTCTGGTGTTGCGCTTCCTCTTGTTAGCAAATTTAGAGGAAGAGATGGGATGATTTGAAGTTTGACCCTCAACAGGGGCTTTCTTTTTCTCTTCTTTAAACTTCCCGTTGCGAATTTGATTCTCGGTCAGTTCAGTCGCTAGCTCCATAGCAGCTTCAAGTGTTACCGGTGAAATGCTGAGGACTGAATCCTGAATTTTCGAGGGAAGTCCTCGAATATAATGCTCGATCAAAGATAAGTTGGGGTAAACAAATTTGGGACCATTTGGTTCAACTCTAAGAACCTCTTGTTATAGGTGGTGTGATCCCCCTCCTTCTGTTTTAAAGAATGAAATTCGTCCTCCAACTTTTTAATTTCACTCCTAGGACAGAAACGCCTAGTCATGATTTCCCTTAACTCCTCCCAAGTTAAGGCCATTGCATCATCAATTCCCCTCTTCCCTTTTTCAGTATTCCACCAAGTGAGAGCTACCCCAAATAGTCTCCCGGTGGCGTATCGAACCTTGCGATCCTCAGGACAATCGCAGTTGAGAAAAGTGTTTTCCATCTCCTCAAACCAGTGGAGGAGAGCAGTGACACCTTCGGTCCCTTCAAATTTAGGAGGATCACAAGACTTGAAATGTTTATATGAGCACTTGCTGGTAGGAGGGTTGTCGATGTTCTGGTCATGTTGTTGGGGAGGATTAGTAGGATTTGTAGCGAGGGCTTGTTGTACTTGGACCACAATGTCAGGCAGTATCGTGGCCATTTGTTTCGCGATTTGTGTGGCCAAGCGTTCCTGAGACCTTCCTGATCTTTTACGCCTTCGTTGTTGTCTGGACGACATCTAAAGGAACATACATAAGAAGATTGTGAGTTTATGGAGTCTTTTTAGGTGTCATGTGTCTTTAAGAAAAATGAAAATAACATAAATATCAATAATGCAACTACATCCATAGGATGTCTTGGGTTTGCTCATGTTGGGCCTCAAATGTCCCCCATAACTTCACCTATATAGTCATGTGGGCCCCCATGGCTATTGGCTTGGTAGGATTCACATTAGTATTGGCGATTTAACACTCGCATCACCCGAATGCAAACCACAAAATATGTTTACGAGATGTATGGTCGGAATGTGTCTAGGTGTAGACACAATGACAACTCAAAGTGGGGTTAGCTCACACGACGTTTGGTATAGCATGCTTTGGCCTAATAGGTACTTCGTACTCTCATCGTTAGTCCCCAGGTAGGCAAACTGGTCCTTTATTTTGGATTTATACGAATGCCAGCCTAGACAGGACGTTCCGACTACCGGTACTGGTACCCTTCCAGTTACTACATGCCCGTCATGAGAACTCACTTTGATGAGATTTGAAAACACAAAAATCATTGTAAAAACTATCATGATGTGGTGTGTGCTTTCATGGATATGATGTGTTATGAGAATATGATTCATGATAGGCATTATATGAATATATATACTTATGAACATGCTTGCATAACATTGAATGTAACATTTAACATAAAACATATAAACATCCTGAAATTTGGCATGTAACACACAAAAATCTTAAAAATTTCTAATCAACTATAGTATAGGCTCTAAGGGTCTAATAACCTATCCTATATCCCTATAGTCATGGCTCTGATACCAATCTGTCACACCCCGACCCGCAGCGGAATAAGAGTCGGAGCATAATTGGGTTATCACCAAAGCTCATGATATTTACTAATATGTTTCATATTTATTAAAGTCAAAATTACATTCCCAAATATCCAAACATGTCCATACAATACAAAGAAAATAAACCAAACAAACAATCCCAAACTCTAAATCATTTTATTCTTCTAGTCCAATCCTAAGTGTTTCTTGCTGCAGCTGGTTCACCTGTATCATGTGTAAAAATGGGGGTTTTTGGGTCAACATAAATTGGCGAGTGAACCTTGTTAGATAAACATTTATTATTGATTTACTTGTTAGTTTATCAATGAAAAATTGTGCATAATCATAAATGAGCAAATGTAAATAATCAGGCAGTAGCAATTTGCAATCACAACTATAACATACAATAACATAAGATAGCATATATTAACATACCAACATCATACAATAAATAACATGAATGAAACTGTGCGATCAAGGCTCAATCAAACGGAGCCGATCGTATTGCATGTACTGAAAATGAAAAATGTCTGTGCGATCAAGGCTTAATCAAACGGAGCCGATCGTATGTGGGCACGCCAGGTTCACGCTCATAATGTAATGGAGAACATGCTCAACGCTCTTAATGTAATGGGGAGCGGCGGCCTATGAAATTGCATGTACTGAAAATAATAAATTGCATCTAACAATAACCACACAACAATTGAAACAAACTGAATACACATGTTCATGATATGATGTATGCACAATGATTTAAATATAATATATAGCAAGACACATGATACACCCCAAAACGTGATTAAAACGGGGAATTTGTAAAGATTCACTCACATTGGGTGCGTTTGAATGGAGATGATGAGATGCGCACGAGTCGGGAGAGTTGAACAACGAGAATTACTAACCTAAATAATGACGGAAAAATATAGTAAATGAGTGTATTTTATTAAGGATTTTAATGGAATTTTTAGATATATTTTTGTGAGTTTAAGGCTATTTTCTATCTTTAAAAATATTATTTTTAAGTATTTTTAATGGATTTTTAAAATAAAATTAAATAAATAAAAATATATAAAAAAATTGTTTATTTTTGCGTTGACCGTTGACCGTTGACTTGTTGACCTGTTGACCGGTTCGGTCAGTGTGCAAGTATGCGCTGGGTGAGACTCGAACCCGAGACCTCCCGTACGCGTGCACGCAGCTCTACCAACTGAGCTACGTGTCTAACCCGAAATAATCTTGTTTTTAATTATATTTATATACTAATTCGATTTATTCAAAATTCATTTGTTTTTTAAAAAGATTTTAAATCATCGAACCGGTGCTGTTAACCAGACTCGAACGCGTGACGTGCGAGTTAGTGTTGCACACAGTCCACCGCTGGACTGTGTGTCTAACCTGGTTAATATTTCGGTTTTTATTATACTTAACAACTAACAAAGATTAACCCGGTTCAGCTTTAAACAAAAAGGCATTTTATTACATAGAGAGTGCGTGTATCAAGGATCGAACTCGTGACATGCGCGTATTATTTGCACACAGTCCACCGCTGGACTGTGTGTCTAACCCGTTCATATTACTGATTTTAAATAAACTTATAACTTAACTATCTTCGTCTTCTTCACTCAATTTGCAGTCGACTGTGTTACTAATCCGTTTCTTGCTTTTACGATTATCAATCATTCATAAGACTAAAAATGAAATAGCAGAGACGGTGTTGGAAGCAAACATACCGTAGGAATGATTTATCACAGAATTTCCGGCAATGCGTCGGCTCTGTTTTTGTGCACCTCAACTGAACAAAACAATTAACCGTTTTGATTAGCCAATCGTGGAATTGAAGTGATAAACAAACGTTAACCGTGTGTTTGAAGGACTTAAAGATGTAATCCTCCAAGAAGCACATAGTTCTAAATATTCGGTTCACCCAGGAAGTGACAAGATGTATCAAGATCTTAAACCCAGTTATTGGTGGATGGGTATGAAGAAAGATATAGCCAATCATGTAGCAAAGTGTTTGACGTGTTCTCAAATTAAGGCAGAACACCAGAAACCGTCAGGTTTTTTACAACAACTTGAGATCCCAGTGTGTAAATGGGAGATGATAACAATGGACTTCATCACTAAGTTACCCAAGACCAAGCGTGGCAATGACACGATTTGGGTTACCGTGGATAGATTAACCAAATCCGCTCACTTTTTGCCAATTAAAGAAACATATGACTCTGACAAGCTGGCTAAGCTTTATGTTGATGAGATTGTGTCCTTGCACGGTGTGCCGGTATCCATTGTATCTGATAGAGATACAAGATACACATCTCACTTTTGGAAAAGCTTCCAACAATCTCTGGGTACGAGATTAAACTTCAGTACTGCTTACCACCCTCAGACGGACGGACAAAGTGAGCGTACCATTCAAACCTTGGAAGATATGCTTCGAGCTCGTGTGATCGATTTAGGAGGAAGTTGGGATGATCACCTACCCTTAATCGAGTTCTCTTATAATAATAGTTATCACACAAGTATTAAGTCCGCTCCTTTTGAAGCCTATATGGAAGAAAATGTAGGACGCCTGTATGTTGGGCCGAAATTGGAGAAGCCCAACTGTCTGGACCCGAAATCGTCCTCGAAACCATGGAAAAGATTGTGCAAATCCGTGATCAACTTAAGGCAGCTCATGATAGACAAAAGAGCTATGCTGACAAAAGGCGTAAACCTTTACAGTTCCAAGTTGGGGACAAGGTTATGTTAAAAGTGTCAGCTTGGAAAGGTGTAATGCGTTTTGGGAAAAAGGGCAAGTTAAGCCCGAGGTACATCGGACCATTCGAAATAATCGAATGTGTCGGACCCGTAGCTTATAGCTTAAGCTACCGGAAAAGCTCAGTGGAATCCATAATTATTTCCAAGTCAGCAATTTAAAGAAATGCCTCGTGGACAAGTCGTTAGCAATGCCACACGAAGAAATTCAGATTGATGAAAACTTGTGTTTCATAGAGAAACCAATTGCGATCAAGGATCGGCAAGTTAAAAAGCTTCGTAGGAAGCACGTACCTATTGTGAAGGTCAAATAGGATGCCCGTCGGGGACCCGAATATACTTGGGAGATCGAGTCCAATATGCGACAAAAGTACCCTTATCTATTCGAATAAATCTCGAAGTCGAGATTTTTATTAAGGGGGTGAAGATGTGACACCTTGAAAATTCCGTCCAATAAAATTCCAACACGTGCCCCAAAAATTCTTGGTTGCCACGTGTAGCCGAAAAGGGCCAACGACGCCATCATGTTATTTTAATAACCTCTGAACGGGCATCGAGGAAACTCGGGGGGACCAAAGTGGTGAAAATGCCAAACTTCAAATTCTGAAGGTCCTTACGGATCGTAACCACTTCTGGTTACGGACCGTAAGCTTAAATAAATAGGGATTTCAGTAAGGCGGTTACGGACCGCAAGCCTTATTGGTTACGGTCCGTAACCATTCGAATCTTGTGGGCGCCAGAGGTCCGTAAGGGACTGCCAGTGACAGCTTGCATGGCAGCTTCCTGCCCTGCCACTTAACTCGCGAATGCCACCCTCTTGGCTGGTTGTGACATGTCCAAAACCACCTGGAGACCCCTCACACCTGTCCTAGACACTTGTCTTGCTTCCAATCTTTCCCCTTGGCTATAAATACCAAGCTAAACTTGCAAATCCTTTGCTCATTCATCATTCTCTTCTTCTCTTGCTCACTTGGAGGTTCCTGAGCTTCTTGGGGACTTCCTCTGAGTCTCTTAGTCATCTTTGGTTCACTAGTAAGTGTTCCAACCCTCTCCTTTCAGTTTTATTAAGTTTAAAGCCAATGTCAAAAGCATTGACGTAAAAACGCTTTGACTTTATGCTAAGACCATTATGGTCCAGCCAATGTTCGTAACGAACATGGCTACATGATCATAATAAGGTAGGTGTTAATCCCTCAAGAGGGCACCTCCTGGTTACCACATTTGCTTGGTCAATTGACGGGTCAAAGTTATGTTAATAAAAAGTCAAACGGGTCAGTTTTGAAATAAAATCATAATTAGCAATGTAGATGTTATAGAACCTGTTTTGACACTCTGATAACTTGGTAATAATCATAAGGACATGTAGGAACATGTTCAGCTCGTCAATTCCAGGTCCAAGGTCGGTTTGCAACCGAAAGTCACAAAGTTTGACTTCTGCGTTGACTTTCAGTTCTGACCCGATTTAGCCACATTACCTACTGTCCCTGAGTTACATTATGACCATGTTATAATGTACTATAACCCTCTGGAGTTATGGGACATGGTCATGTAGAAATCCGAGTCATTATGCAAGTATCCGTTAAATTTGCCTAAAACGCCCTTTTAACACATAAAATGGTTTAAACATAATTTAGACATCAAAACTCAATACCTACTGATGTAATATCATTATTAGGATTATTTGGGATATTAATTCGGATTGCAAACTGAGTTTAAGCTATAGTTTGCACATTATGTCCTTAAATGACGATATTACCCTTTCGATGCTCAAAATAAGTTTTCGGCATTCAAATAAACCAAACCTTGTACCTACTGATGCAATATATATCTTAACATATTTTGGTCATTTAAACCTGGTCACAACAACAGTTTTACTTAAATATCGTTTAAATCGTCATTTAACGACTTAATCGCCATTTCGGCGCATAATGTGGTTTAAAACCATATTGGAGCATTGAGACTTGATACCTACTGATTTCAAAACATATTTTAAAAATTATTAACAGTGGGTACATGTCCCAAACTCAGACTCCCAAATAAGTTATCAATTATATGTGAAATGACCAAATTACCCTTTCGGGACATAGTTTGGTCTTAAGCCATAAACCACACATATAATTGATGTCCTACTGATATAACACCATAAAATAGTTATTTTTACAGAATGTTTATATTAATAACATCAGTTTACATATAAGCTCGTTTACTACATTTCAAAATGACCAAAATGCCCATTAAGGCATAATTTACTTTTAAAACCATAACGGGCCATCATATCAATAACCTACTGTTATAATAACATATTTTAAACACAATGGCATATGGAACTTGTATATGACTCACCCGGTTACCCGGTTTCGCTTATATGCGTACGGTTAAGCCTACGTGACTAGTTTACGTAAATTAATCGAAACGGGTTTAACCATATCGAAATACTCTCATATTCCAGAATGTAAAATGGTAACCCATATTATACAAGTCCTAGTACTTGTCGGGTCCAAAATACATTCTTTTCCGGTCACCGCTTAATATTGCGTTTCGTACCGTTATTTTTATTTTAAATTAGCCGGTCTAAGTCAATGACTAAATAAAGACCCGCTAACCAACTAATCGGTTAATAATACCATTTATTCCAGACTAGAGACTTCCGATAGATTGTCGCCAAGCTAGTTTATTTTGATCTGTGCTTTGCTTATTTTCTTATTATTTAGAAGATTTTGCAAACCAGGTAAATACTTTAACTTATTTTCCCTTATACGGGCTTGGGATACGGTATAATAATACCGCATGGTTGGATATGGGATCAAAGACCAATGAGTCGGGAATTCAAATAATTCATTTTAATTCGTATTGCTTAATATTAAACATTTGGGGGTTAAAACGACCACGTCCTGGATATCCACGGCTCATTTAGTTGCAAATGTCCACGACCTAAGCACGAGGTGTAGGCATACACCCATCAGATGCTAAAATAAAGTATTACCCAATAGGGGTGCACCTATTAAAGGTGTTAAAGTGGCGTGTCGATTAATCAGGATCCCGACATAGTTTTCGGGCTCTAAATGTATTATTAGCATGTAAAACTGATAACATGAAATTATTTATCCCAAGTTATTTATAAAACAAAGTACCATTGTGTACACTAAACGTTTTCGAAATGTTTTCAAAATGAGTCGGTTAAATGCATTTACCAGTGAAAACTGACGTATTTTCAAAAGACTAAGCGCAGGTGACAAGTATACGTAAATAGGCTAGAAGTACTCGGTAAAGCTTAAGAGAAATTGCAACCCTTTGTATAGAAGGCCTTAGTCTGTCAAGTTTCCTTTTGTATTCACATTTCGACCGGCTGTGGATCTAGTTACAAGCGTTGTATTTATTTTTTTTGAACTTTGAACATTCAAACGTTTGTAATAGTAACTATCCAGACTTCCCCTGTGTATTATTGTATTGTTTGGTAATGATGATATCAACTTACGTCACGATATTCCCCAACCGGGCCCACCGGGTTACACGTGGAAATTAGGGGTGTGACACCTATCATATTACAATGAGAGCATTTCAAATTTGGATTCGGACCTCTAGTATTTCTTTTCCTAGGATCAAAAGTTTGACCAGACTTTGACACAAATGAGACACTCTGACTCTTTGACCCAACAAAACTCAACCTATGAGACTCCTCTCTTGATATGATAGAAAAAGCAACCTTAACAGAAGGGAATGGTTCTCTTGTTAGTAAATTCGTTCTTACAGGCTGATATATATCATCTAGTCCCATAAGAAACTGTATCAATTTAATAAGTGTTGAAAAATCATTATAATCTTTAGCACCCTAACAAGAACAGGAAGGAAGATGCACCATTGCATCAAATTGTTTCCACATTGTTGTTAGTCTGTTATAATATTCAGCAACAGTGCTTTCATTTTGAGAAATTCCATTAATCTTTTTTATATAAATCATAAACAACAGAACCATCCACCTTATCAAATGATTCTTTTAGATCAGTCCAGACTTCTGATGCAAGCTTAGAAAAAACTTGTCCCAGAAATAACTCTTCAGATATAGAATTCAAAAGCCAAGTGATGACAACTAAATTACACCTATCCTATTGATTTGCTAAAACCTCATCATCTTTTGACTTCTCACACTTACCATTTATAAAGCCATATTTATTTTTAGCCTCTAAAGCAAGTCTCATTGCATCAGACCAAACAGGATAGTTTTCAGTGCCTTTTAGTTTTATACTAACAATTGTTAAGGTACTAGAGTCACTAGGATGAAGGTATAAGGGATCACCTATATCTAGTTTACTAATAAGGGTTGCAGAAGAACTAGCGTCACTCAAAATTCCACAAGAAACAATAACAACAACAGTAAACAATAACAAGAAGCAAGAAACCAACTCTGATGTCTGCGACAGAGGCCAGATTCCAGGTTCGTCACTCTGTAGGTGCCTGGACAAGCATATCACATAAGCAACTCACACCAGTACACAAAACAATGCACAACAAAAAAAACACAAACAAGACTCGATCAAGGCCGGTCCGACTACCCCGGTAACAGATTATGCCTAGACTCACAATAAGTGATGACAGAAAATAATAGAAGAAGGTTAGAACACCCTTACAAAAGCGTTTAACTCCCTCCTATAGCAGATTAGACCTGTAACCTTCTAAGGTTACAAGATCTGAACTAGAAGACAAATACCAGATATCTAGTTAGTTTGCTTTGTGACTTTGAACAGTCACAAAGACCAACACAGATCTTCGCACCACAAGAAAACTCCAACAGTCTCTAGGTAGGGTTTCGCAAACCCTAATTTGATATCACACCCAAGATCTCTCTCCTATGGTTTCTTGAGTCCAGAAACCCTAACAAACACCTAGACAAACACAATAAACCAGAGATAATAACAGTGGAAACAATAATCAAGAGCTATTATTGCTCTAATACCATGTAGAAACTAATGGTATCAACAACAACAAGATTGAATACACAGAAATAGCGACAAAACGGTGACGGAAATCTTATTATTTACCCAAACCAGAAAACTCCCAAACCAAACCCTAGATCTTACACGAAGTAAGATCTTATGAACAATAATGTTCAGATCAACTGATTAATCAATCAGTTGATCACAATACAACAATGGAAAAGATACAAAGAAAGAGTACAACCAGATCTAAACAATCTCACAGGCGAGATGATGAACAACATACAAAATACACTCAGATCGCCACAGATCAGTGCCAAAACCAGAGAACAAGTGCGAGTAACAAATGAGCAGATAGATAGATCTGGAAACTAGGGTTTCCTCTTTTATACCAGGATCTTTCATAAGTATACTTTGCACCCCTCAACTCTTTATTATTACACCGACTTCACAACACTTTACATCCAGGTCCTCCAAAGTTATAAACCTGACAAATCACACTTAACTAAAGTTTTGGAACACAATAACTTATAACATTACAACATATAAATGATGAATGTTAAGTATTACTTTCAACATGTTTTAACAAAAACGATGGTTAAAAAGTAAGTGGTATATCGTGATGAATCTGTCAATCAGTGAAAGAAGAGGAGTTTTGGATTGATTTGCTTTGGTTATTATAAATTGTGGCAAGAAAGTTTGGTATTTGATGTGCATTTAGTTTGAACTTAAAAATAGTTGGTGGAATGATTAATGCTGATATGGTGATCATATGGATTGCTTGCCAAATAGATGAGATGATTGTTTATTTTGTACAATACTAAAAGAGCCCAAATTATGCTGAGTATAAGCCTAATTCAGACGATCTTTCAGTGAGATGGTTGTTCCACTTGAAGTAAACATTAGATTGCTTGCCAATTTTAAAATTTTTTTTGGGTAAAGGACTTTACTTAAAAAACATCATAAATCAGCATAAAAGATTTCATGTGTAAGAGGGCCGATATACACTTTGCATGGATTAAGTGTTTCCCAAAACATGTTTCGAGAAACCAGAAAGAAACTAGACAAATCCCAAAAACTATAATAAGGAACTATGTAATTAACTTATACAACAACCGAGTTAAGGACCCATATATGCTTGAGTTGAAACTCTAATTATTGGCAGTTTTCCTATCCGTAGATACAAGGGTGAAGCTTGGTTGGGCCCGGGCGGCCAGCATTCATCAAGTCATCCCCCTCTCCCCCTAGTATTTTCTTTAAAACTTTCTCCCCCTAATTAAAAGTTCAAGATACGCTCTGCGTAGATAGATTTAGTGATATTCAGTTCGGTGCTCATTATTATAATAGTTTCTTCAAGCTTTCTTAACATGTAATTAATCAAACTTTCTACTTGCATTGCTTCTATATTTTCTTTTAAAAAATCCAGTTTTGAACGGTTGTAAAAAACTTTTATTAGACATTTATAAGTGATGGTCATCACCAATGCATACACTAATCCATCATAGCATGCTATCATAAATATATACACTATACTCTACGTATTCAAAAGTAAGCAATACCGATTTATACACTGATTCACTATCAACAACACATGCACTATGATCAATTCATAATGACATAATGTGTAAAGCAATACATGTCTAGTGTATATATATGTATTTGTTTTATTATAGTTGTGATATTGGCACTCTTTGCATTGTTATCCGCACACTTTCATAGTGATATCCCCACTGTTCTAAACTGATATTCAGCCATCTAGTCTAACAAACAAAATTTTTGATAAATCAACACGTTCATTTCATAACATACTATAAACCATACCCACTTTAAATCATTAAAAAAACACATAACAACTATGTTCCACAGTTTCAAACCTTAAATCGAAGAGCTTAAGTTTTGATTGCTGATCAGCAATCTCTCCAAGTTGTGCTAAACATTTCTGTGAACTTTCCCTAACACTATTAAAATTTTGGTTTAAAATACCAATGTACAAATGTCCCTAGCTCTGAATCTATTCCCTTACTTGTCCGGTCATCCTCCCCTAACCTTTAGATGCAAATGCACAAGATGAACCGAACCCATTTTTAAAACCATGTGTGAAGCCGTTAAAAACTTGGTCAGTAAGGTTTAAACAAGGTCACAAACCGTTGAAACCATGTCTATAGCAAAGGAACCAATGAACCATGTATGGAGCCATGTCTAAACCCTTGTGTGAAGCCATGTCCAGTTTCCTGAAGTTCATCATTGACACCATCAACACAAACGTTAGTTTTTTTGCTAGGCACTCATACATGAAGTTACTTAATTTTTTATGTATTAGTTAAATATGGAGGACCGAATAATGGTTTATTTGTACGTATTAGAATTTATGCACACTTTAACACTAAATTGAAAGCACGAAAACATAAACCTACCTAGTTTGTAGCCGACTCCAACTGATAAAATAGGAATTTCGATTTAAAGCTTAGGAAAACGTCATAACCGTAACTCTTTCCATTATCCCGCGTGATGCGAAATCAAGGAAGAAGTTGAAGCATTCGAAGAGAACCAAACAAACATTGGGTTCTTCAAAAACAGCAGTCAAGTAAAGAAGCAGAAATAGGAAAGTCCTTTTACTTGGTTAAATGAATACATATTGATATTAAACTTAGAAATTGTGAACCCAAATATTATATAATTATCAATTTGTAAAATTATCGATTTGTAACATGTTTTGGCAAAATGGTGTTGTACCATTAGATTAAGTGGTGTTCTTAATATATTGGCACTTTTTTTTCTAATAGTGCAATAGTAGTTGTATAGGTAGACTTCAATACAGTGCACTGGAGACCAAACTAGGGATGAGCAAATGGTACTGGGTACGGGTATCGAATTTAAAATTTTTTCATAAAGTGGTGTTGATGGAAAAAATATTTTTCTCATAATATTGTTCTTACAATAGCATTTAACAAAATAGTGTTTTAACCAACTTTGCTAGCTTCTCACTCCTAATATCATTGGTTAGCCTCACTTTATTAATTAAAATGTCAATACTCTATTACAAAAATATATTAATAACCTTAAATAACTTCTGAATTTTGTGACTTCAAATTTGAAGATTTTTTTAATTCTGAACTGAAATAATGTGTGTATATAGTAAGCATATGTATAAACAGTATAAACTTAATAAATATATATAAATCAATAAGTATGTATAAATCTGTATAAACTAAATATATACTTATATATATATATATATGTATAAACTAAAGAAATATATATATATGAATTTTAATTTGAACCGACCCCATTATTCAAAATCACATGATGTTATTTCTGTTTTTATTGTTATTAAAAATACTTTTATGTTTTTATTTAGTTTATAATTTTATATATGTATACACTTGTAAAGTAATCCTACAAATTCTCTAAAAATGATAAAGGTAAAAAACACAATAAATCGCAAAATATAACACAATTTCAGGCAAAATATAACACAATGCCAAAGTCACGAAGTTGTATAATTTATGTTTTTATTGTTATTAAAAAGGTTAAAAAGACACAATGTATACACATAATTTATTTTTTATTTACGGATGTCCATTGTTTAAAAGATATAACATGGATGTTATCATAGTAATCTCGTTACATTTCTAGAAAAGAAAAAGAATAATTACATATTTATATCGTGAGGTCATGAATTTTTTTTGTACCATTAAAGAAAAAGATAATTAGATACATACGTGAGGTCATGAAATTTTTTTTTATCAGTTAAAGAAAAGTATAATTAGATATTTATTTACATGTGTAGGTTAACAACTTTTTAATATTAAAAAACAATTTCTTAAACAAAAAAATTACTAACTCATTGATTGTTTTATGAAATGAAGTTATTCAATTATACTTGGAGTAAAAAATTAATAAAGTAAGATAAAACACTATTTTGGTAAATACTTTTGAAATAACACCATTTTGGTAAATACTTTTTTCCATCAACACCATTTTGGTAAAAAAAACTCACTGAATTTATCGAACCGGGTACATTTTCGGTACCGACTTTTAACATTTTCGGTACTAGTATTTATCGGGTTTTACCCTCAAATATTGGTACCGAAACGTACCGCACTATAAGACCCTTATTTAATAAATCAAAATTTTATTAAATATTAGCATATAAAAGAATTTATATGTGATAACACGACCGTACAATATTACGAGTTTCATAAAACTTCTTAAAAATTTAAAACATATTATCGTTGTTTAGTTTCGTAACGACTAAACACATTGCGGAAGCTTGAACTTGATCGTGTCCGGTTCTTCGTTGAGCTTGATCATCATCCGGTACTTCAAACCATTACCTGTATTTCATAAATCATTAAATATGTTAGTTACGAGGAGTTTATAACGTAACAACTAAACCCGAAGGCCCAAAACGACAAAATAAACGTTTTGTTCTATATCCTGCCGTAAACTGCGAAATTAAACCCATTTAAACAGCCATTTAAGGAATGTTCACCCATCAGTGGGAATGTTCATTCAGCTGTATGAATATTCACTCATCAGCAGGAATGTTCACTCAGCTGTAAGAATGTTCACTCATCAGCAGGAACGTTCACTCAGTTGTATGAAAGTTCACTTATCAGTTAAACTTCCATTTTAACGCAAAATTTTCATAACTTCTTGTATACTTATCCATTTCTCTTGAAACTTTTTCATAATTGATCGTAAAACATTTGTCTACGCAATTAACCCAAAATCTTCAACATGGATTCACAAATTATAAGAATTTCGCAACCATTACCCGGTTTATGCGCAAAATTATTTTGACCCATTATGGGATTTAAGTACTTAAGCTTAAATTATCTGCATTCCTTCATATCTCTTAATCCTACTTTATCTTCTTTATTCATTCACCCTCACAACTTCAATTGTGATGGATTCATCATCATCATCATACTCAGTAAATCTCACCCATAGCAAAGCTAAGGTAGGGTCTGAGGAGGGTAAGATGTAGACAACCTTACCTCTACCCCATAGGAATAGAGAGGCTGCTTGCAATGAGACCCCCGGCTCGATAGTAGTATGCATCAAGCCTTGGACATAAGGCACATAACACTCAGCAATTGAGACAAATGTCGATTAGTGCATGTACCCCTTTGTCTTTCGGTTATCAACACCACCACATGATGCATGATTAACCATCCCCTTCTTTTAACATTATTTTCAAGAAATTAGTAAAATAAAGTTAAAATTAGTGCACTTTCACTTTTGCCTCCCGAGCGCCCACACATATATACATTATATGCCATACCGCAAGCGGGGTGAATCAATTGTGATGGATTATGGTAGGAAAAATCATTATATTCCCTTTCTACCCTCGAGTTTGACACTTTTTATGAAAATGACCCATTATGTAGCATTAAGCCAAAATGGTTTAAGCCTTCCACTTTATACTACCGGAAGAATTGTCCAAATTATAAAACTCATATGCCCGATTTGTCATTCAAGGGCATTGTCACACCCCGACCCGCAGCGGAATAAGAGTCGGGGCATAATTGGGTTATCACCAAAGCTCATGATGTTTACAAAAATGTTTCATATTTATTAAATTCAAATTACAACTTCAATATTCCAAACAAGTTCATACAATTACAAGGAAAAAGTAACTAAGTAAACAATCCAAAGCCTAAACTGATTTATTTTTCTAGGCCGTCCTATATGTTTCTTGCTGCAACTGGATCACCTGTATCATGTGTAAAAATGGGGGATTTTGGGTCAACAAAAGTTGGCGAGTGAACCTTGTTAAAAACATTTGATATTGATTTCTTATGGTATTTAATATGGAAAAATTGTGCAATAATCATATGTGAGCAAACGTATATAATCAAACAAGCACAAACCACCTTGAATGAGTATATGACATGAATGATAATGTATATGTTGGCAACGTCACGTTCCGCTCATAGGTAATGGGGAACGGACGAGCCTATGATGATGTATGTGAGATCAAGGCTCAATCAAACGGAGCCGATCATATGTTGGCAACGCACGTTCCGCTCATAGGTAATGGGTAACAGTTCCGCTCATAGGTAATGGGGAACAGACAAGTCTATGATGATGTATGTACTGAAAATGATAAATTTAATCTAAACATTAACCACACAAACAATTGATACATATTGGATACACATTTGATCATGGATATGATGTATGCACAAGTGTTTAAATGTAATAAATAATAAGCGACACATGATACACCCAAAAATGTGATTAAAACGGGGAATTTGGTAGAGATTCACTCACATTGGGTGCGTTTGATGATGTCGAATGCGCACGAGTTTCGGGAGTTGATCGACGAGAAATAACTAACCTAAAATAATAATGAAATGGTTCGGTAAAAAAGTGGATTTTATTAATAGGATTTTTAGATTTATTTTTGTGAGTTTAAGGTCATTTTCTAACTTTAAAAATATTATTTTTAAGTATTTTTAATAGATTTTTAAATTAAATAAATAAATAAATTGACTTTTTAGTTGACCGTTGACCGGTCGGACAGTGACTTATGTGTGCGCTGGGTGAGGCTCGAACCCGAGACCTCTCGTACGCGTGCACGCAGCTCTACCAACTGAACTACGTGTCTAACCCGAAATATTCTATGTTTTAATTATATATATATACTAATTAAATGTTTAATTTATTTGGTTTTATATTAAAAGAATTTAAATGGTTGAACCGGTTGCAGGGAAACCGGATCGAACTCGGGTCCTCTGGTTTGTAAGCGCACAGCCCAACCAGTTGGGCTGTGTGTCTTATCTGTTAAACATACAGTTTATATTAATCTTAAAAACATCCTGGGACCTACTCTGATTCAGTTTAAAAATTTGGTTTTAATTCGGAAAGCCGGTGCGTTTGTAAGATTCGAACTCGTGACGTGCGCTGTGTGTTTGCACACAGTCCACCGCCAGACTGTGTGTCTAACCCGGTTTACTATCTTGTTTTAATTAAACTTATACCTAATGTTCGACTTCATCTTCTTCGTTCAAAGACACAGACAACCGATATTCGACAGTTCTTGTTTAAATCATTCGTCGGACATATAAATGATTGAAATGTATGTCACACCCCGACCCGCAGCGGAAAAGGTGATCGGGGCATGATTGGGTTATCATCAAAGCTCATGACATTTATTATAACGTTTCATATTCATTAATACATTTTAATGGGAAATATACAATCATAATTACATCATGTCCTAAACATCAATCTAGGCTTCATTGTTTTCTTCTAAGGCATTTCCTATGTTTTCCTTGCTTCATCCTGTTCACCTGTATCATGTGTAAAAATGGTTTTTGGATCAACAAAAAGTTGGCGAGTGAATCCTATGAAAAACATTTGAACAAGTTTATTTAATTGATTATAAAATAAAGTGCACAACCACGCATGAGTAAAAATAGATGTAAACTTATTCACCAATCAATTAATATTAAATAATGCACACATGAACAATAATGGATCGTTTTGAGGCACGCGTTGCTCAACTCGTCTCTCACGAGGAACTGATGGGCCTAATGAATGATTTGCATATACTTGACAATATGAAATACATAACTACAAACAATATAAACTAAATAATACACACACGAACAATAATGGATTTGTTTTGAGGCACGCGTTGCTCAACTCGTCTCCCACGAGGAACTGATGGGCCTAATGAAAGAATTGCATATAACTTGACAATATGAAATACATAACGACAAACAATATATACAATCTAAGTTTAGATCACATTATGGTATCGCACAAGTTTAAATAAACGAGTTAATTTTGGTGACACATGACACACCCCAAAACGTGTAATTAAAAAGGGGAGTTGTAAGATTCACTCACATTGGGTGCGTCCGGTTGATGATGATGAATGCGCACGAAGTTGGTTTTTAACCACGAGTGAAACTAACCTAGATAATGGCATAATGGTTCGGTAAGTAAACGGATTTTATTAATCCATTTTAGTAGGATTGTTGGGTGTATTTTTGTGAGTTTAAGGCTATTTTCTAACCTTAAAAATGTTATTTTTAAGTATTTTTAATTGATTTTTAAATAAAATAAATAAATAAAAATAATAAAAATTGTTGACTTTTTGCGACCGTTGACCGTTGACCGTTGACTTGTTGACCGGTCAGGCTGTGTAATTGTGTGCGCCAGGTGAGGCTCGAACCCGAGACCTCCCGTTCGCGTGCACGCAGCTCTACCAACTGAGCTACGTGTCTAACCTGAAATATTACTGTTTTTAATTAAATTTATATACTAATTAGATTAATCCGAAAATCATTTATTTTTAAAAGATTTTAACCTAACGACTCGGTGCGCTCCACAGGTCTCGAACCCGGGGCCTGTGGGTTGAGTTAACACACAGTCCACCGCTGGACTGTGTGTCTAACTTGTTAAATAATCTGATTTTTATTATACTTATATACAAACTAAATAATTTAATTTCTGTCTTATATAAAAAGTTTGATAATTATCAAGACCGGTGCGGTAGTTCGGACTCGAACTCGTGACGTGTGATTAAACGTTCACACAGTCCACCACTGGACTGTGTGTCTATCTTGGTTATTATTTCGGTTTTTATTAAACTTAACATATATAAGCAGTGACTCCGGTTCGGTTAAAAAAATAACATTTTTATTAAGGCGAGTATGCGTGGGACAAGTATCGAACTCGAGACGTAAGCGTGTTTTATTTGCACACAGTCCACCGCTGGACTGTGTGTCTAACCCGAGATATATCTTGATTTTAATTAAACTTATATACTACTGAAACTTCATCTTCTTCGTTGGACTCAACCAGAAACGGAGTCCGACTGGTTCGATGATTTTATCAAGTTTCTTTAGTGTGTTGCGATTAAATACAGGTGAGATAAATAAAAAGAATGAAAGATTAAGTGTAAAGTATACCGAACTGGACTCCTCTGTTTCTCCGGCGGAACTCCGATGTCAGCAGGTTATTCCGGTGACGTATGTTTTGCGGCAGAGAGTCTTCAACGAGCTTGAGATGAATGTGGGTGGCTTCGGTATGAGCTCTGGGGGTTCAGTAAGGCACAGAGGTGAAAGGTTTGGTTTTTCGGTGAGTTGCAGAAATTCTCCGGCGAGTGGAATTACGTCGGGAAAAAGTGTGATTGTGAGCGAAAAAACTAACAAAGGTTAGAGGGGGTATTTATAGGGCAGGACATCGACGTATTTGGCCCGTTTTCTGACTTGATTCGTCGGTTAGAAATTTTCCGGCGGTTATGACTTGCGTCGCGGGTTCAGGCGTCGGTTATAACCGATGTAGTAGTTAAAGTTTACGTTAAAACTGAAGAAACCGTCCAATCTTGACGAGATAGTCGGGATTTCCGACGACTGCAAATAGGCGCGTCGGTTTTGAAATTGAGATTCATGTTATGAATTAATTGTTTCCATTAATTAACAAGAAACATAAGTGGCGCAGTGGTTGGATGGTTGAGTGTTAAGGCGTTGTTGATTTCTGGCTGACCCGGGTTCGAAACCCGGCAGCAACCTTTTATTTTTAAACCACAATTTTTAACAGTTTTTCAAAAACAAATTATATATTCCAATATACTTATTAATTATGTATCGTTTAAAAATAATTTGGGCATTAAATACGCAACGAAATTTTTAACTGATTGTTCTGTTAATAAACGGAGCGGGTTTGGTAAATCCGGTTTTTGACGGATGTTACAGTATCCCCTGCTTTTTAGAAATTTCGTCCCGAAATTTAAGTAGTGATATATTTGTCTAAAAATGATGGTGTTTAGTTTGACAGTTACATACTTAGAAAAAGAGTAAGGGTTTAAATTTTGTTTGAGGCGGGTAACGTCCCTTGTAAGGGTTAAGTACCCTTTTATAGGATTCGCTTTTTGTTGCCTACGGTAAAATATTGATAAGCAGAGTTGATTCGCTAAATATGATATCATGCGTAAGAGTTTTGATATGTTTGGAAGGATATGGTTATATCCTAAAGCAAAACTTCTAATACTACAACCTACATGGAACTTCTCATAACCGTCTAACAATGCCTCTGATCCTTTGACAAGAATACTTATATATAGGAAGTACCAGCGGCGTATCCACCATATTCTTGTCAAATTTTCATTGGTTTTATCAGTAAGTTATGATTGGTTCTATGATATGACTCTAGAACATAAATAAACACAACAACCAATATTTGAGTCCACATTCTATAGCATACATGTTTGAATGGTGACAGTTCCTCTATCGTTTGTTATGATGGAGAGGTTAGTTTATGTAGAAATAGAACACAATCCAATTTCTTTAAATGGCGAGATGATATAAATGTAACACAAATTTCAACCAAGACAATACTAAATCCTACATGGAACTTCTCATAACCGCCTGATAATGCCTCTGATCCTATGGCAAGAATACTTATATATAGGAAGTACCAGCGGCGTATCCACCATATTCTTGTCAAATTTTCGTTGGTTTTATCCGCAAGTTATGATTAGTTACCAAGAAATTACTAAATCCTACATAGAACTTCTCATAACCGCCTGACAATGCCTCTGATCCTTTGACAAGAATACTTATATATAGGAAGTACCAGCGGCGTATCCACCATATTCTCGTCAAATTTTCATTGGTTTTATCAGTGAATTATGATTAGTCCTATGTGACTCTAAAACATAAACAACACAACAACCACAGCTTGAGTCTAAATTCTGATAGTATACATGTTTGAATGATGACAGTACCTCTCTCGTTTTTTATGATGGAGAGGTTAGTCATTGTGAAGTGAGACATAGCTCAACTTCTATAAATGATGAAATTGAATACACTGAAATGTATGATGAACAAACTTCAACCAAAACATACTAAATCCTACATGGAACCTCTCATAACCGCCTGATAATGCCTCCGATCCTTTGACAATAATACTTATATAGGAAGTACCAGCGGTGTATCCACCATATTCTTGTCAAATTTTCATTGACTTTATCCGCAAGTTATGATTAGTTCTATGTGACTCTACAACAAACACAACAACCAAAAGATCGTATTGCATGTACTGAAAATGAAAATGTCTGTGCGATCAAGGCTCAATCAAACGGAGCCGATCGTATTGCATGTACTGAAAATGAAAAATGTCTGTGCGATCAAGGCTCAATCAAACGGAGCCGATCGTATTGCATGTACTGAAAATAATAAATTTAATCTAAGCAATAATCACACAACAGTTTATACATGGAACCTCTCATAACCGCCTGATAATGCCTCCGATCCTTTGACAAGAATACTTATATATAGGAAGTACCAGCGGCGTATCCACCATATTCTTGTCAAATTTTCATTGACTTTATCCGCAAGTTATGATTAGTTCTATGTGACTCTACAACAAACACAACAACCCCCACAAGATCGTATTGCATGTACTGAAAATGAGAAATGTCTGTGCGATCAAGGCTCAATCAAACGGAGCCGATCGTATTGCATGTACTGAAAATGAAAAATGTCTGTGCGATCAAGGCTCAATCAAACGGAGCTGATCGTATTGCATGTACTGAAAATAATAAACAATAATCACTCAAACAGTTTATACATGGAACCTCTCATAACCGCCTGATAATGCCTCCGATCCTTTGACAAGAATACTTATATATAGGAAGTACCAGCGGCGTATCCACCATATTCTTGTCAAATTTTCATTGGCTTTGTCCTTAAGTATGATTGGTTCTATGTGATTCTAAAACATAAAGAAAAACATAAAACTAAACGATTGGAGTTGAATCTTGATTTTCGGTGAAGAGGACTAGTTGGGTGGTTTCGTTTGGGCCGTCATTATCTTCGTCAGGATTGGCGTTGATGTTGAAAACTCTTCCTCTTGCTGGTGGCCTAGTGATTGGGTTTTCTTGATTTACTTGGTTAACTGGGTTTGATTGAGCTTGAGCGTTTATGATGTTAACCAATCGAGGGCACGTGTTTCTAAAGTGGGTAGGGTCGCCACAATTGAAACAAGCTCGAACATATGGGAACATGGGGTATTGAGGTTGATGATAGGTTTGGATCATGTTTTGAGTAGGGTGAGAGATTTGGTTTTGAGGGGTGCGGCAAACCTTGCTCAAAGGACCATAGCGTCCACAAGTTGCACATAGTCGACAAGGTAAGGTAAGGGGATGGTGATAAAAACAGGTGTTACATCGAGGGTGAGGTCCAAGATATGGTTTCTTATTTGGGTAAGTTGAGTTGGGTGCCACTTGAGTGATTGGGATAGCTTGGATGGGTATGGCGTGTGAAATTGGTTGATTACGTTGGATAGTAGCGAAAAGTTGCCCGTCTCTTTTTCTCTTAGAATTGGGTTGAGAAGGGAATTCGGTTTGGGTGGAGTTCGAAGTTTCAGTTGATGCTTTATCCTTCTTCTTCTCCTCCTTGAAGTCTTTGTTCCGGATTCGGTTCTCGGTGAGCTCTGTAGCTAACTCTATTGCTGCTTCCAAAGTTGCAGGCGTGGTACTTATTACAGAGTCTTGAATCTTTGACGGAAGACCTCAAATGTAGTGCTCGATCAAACGGTAGAGGGGAGTGAACAAGTTGGGAACCATTTGATTTAACTCGAGGAATCTTTTGTTGTATGTGGTGTGGTCGCCTTCCTTTTGCTTCAACGAATAGAACTCATCTTCTAATTTCTTGATTTCGCTCCTTGGGCAAAACCGTCTTGTCATGATTTCCTTCAACTCTTCCCAAGTCAAAGTCATAGCATCGTCAACGCCTCGTTTGGCCTTCTCTGTATTCCACCAAGTAAGTGCTATTCCATATAAACGACCAGTAGCATATCACACTTTGCGACCGTTAGGGCAATCGCAATTTAGAAAAGTGTTCTCCATTTCTTCTAACCAATGGAGGAGAGCGGTGACACCTTCGGTCCCTTCGTATTTTGGAGGGTCGCATGATTTGAAATGCTTGTAGGTGCATTTAGCGGTATTTGGGGGAGGGTTGATAACGTTTTGATCTTCTTGGTTGACAGGATTAGCGGTAAGTGCTTGTTGGACTTGGATTACAATGTTGGGTATTACGACAGCCATTTGTTGAGCGATTAGGGCAGCCATGCGCTCGCGGGCTTTTCCTGCTCTCATCTTCCTACGGGCGAGGCTAGAAGACATCTACAAGGAATACGCATCATGAGTATGAGTTGGATGTTTTGGGTTCATGGGTCGCACTAGGAATGAACATTCATAAAATAAATATAGAAAAATAAATCTACTACATCCATAGGATGTCTTGGCTTTGCTCGTCATTAGGCCTTGCATGCCGCCA
This sequence comes from Scalesia atractyloides, assembly GCA_947069175.1. NCBI lineage: Eukaryota > Viridiplantae > Streptophyta > Magnoliopsida > Asterales > Asteraceae > Scalesia > Scalesia atractyloides. The sequence continues at coordinate 47,003,358 of CAMTDV010000010.1, forward strand.
TACTTCACCTTCGTAATCATGTGGGCCCCCATGAATACCGGGTTTTTTCATATGGTTCGCATGTGTTAGCCTGGTTACGTACACTAAAACCCGGAGAAAATCAAGAAATATGTATATAATGTATGATATTCGGAATATGTCCAGGTGTAGACACGGTAACACCTCAAAGTGGGGTTAGTTCGAACGACGTTTGGTGTGGCATGCTTTGGCCTAATTGGTCCTTGGTACTCTCATCGTTAGTCCCCAGGTAGGCAAACTGGTCCGTTATATTGGATTTATACGAATGCCAACCTAGACAGGACGTTCCGACTACCGGTACTTGTACCCTTCCAGTTACTACATGCCCGTCGCAGAACTTACTTTGATGAGATTTGAAAATTGCGCCAAAATCTTTGAATAACGAGGGTATGAAAATGATTTGAATATATGAACATTGAAATATGTATGATGAATGTGTATGTAAGTATGTATGTTTGACTGTAAGTATAAACAAATATGAAACAAATAAATATCATAAGTTTGTATGTAACCACCTAAACAATTAAAATTTAGGCAACTATAGTATAGGCTCTAAGGGTCTAATAACCTATCCTATATCCCTATAGTCATGGCTCTGATACCAATCTGTCACACCCCGACCCGCAGCGAAAAAGGTGATCGGGGCATGATTGGGTTATCATCAAAGCTCATGACATTTATTATAACATTTCATATTCATTAATACATTTTAATGGGAAATATACAATCATGATTACACCATGTCCTAAACATCAATCTAGGCTTCATTGTTTTCTTCTAAGGCATTTCCTATGTTTTCCTTGCTTCATCCTGTTCACCTGTATCATGTGTAAAAATGGTTTTTGGATCAACAAAAAGTTGGCGAGTGAATCCTATGAAAAACATTTGAACAAGTTTATTTAATTGATTATAAAATAAAGTGCACAACCACGCATGAGTAAAAATAGATTTTAACCTTATTCACCAATCAATTAATATTAAATAATGCATACATGAACAATAATGGATCGTTTTGAGGCACGCGTTGCTCAACTCGTCTCTCACGAGGAACTGATGGGCCTAATGAATGATTTGCATATACTTGACAATATGAAATACATAACTACAAACAATATAAACTAAATAATACACACACGAACAATAATGGATTTGTTTTGAGGCACGCGTTGCTCAACTCGTCTCCCACGAGGAACTGATGGGCCTAATGAAAGAATTGCATATAACTTGACAATATGAAATACATAACGACAAACAATATATACAATCTAAGTTTAGATCACATTATGGTATCGCACAAGTTTAAATAAACGAGTTAATTTTGGTGACACATGACACACCCCAAAACGTGTAATTAAAAAGGGGAGTTGTAAGATTCACTCACATTGGGTGCGTTCGGTTGATGATGTTGAGTGCGCACGAAGTTGGTTTTTAACCACGAGTGAAACTAACCTAGATAATGGCATAATGGTTCGGTAAGTAAACGGATTTTATTAATCCATTTTAGTAGGATTGTTGGGTGTATTTTTGTGAGTTTAAGGCTATTTTCTAACCTTAAAAATGTTATTTTTAAGTATTTTTAATTGATTTTTAAATAAAATAAATAAATAAAAATAATAAAAATTGTTGACTTTTTGCGACCGTTGACCGTTGACCGTTGACTTGTTGACCGGTCAGGCTGTGTAATTGTGTGCGCCAGGTGAGGCTCGAACCCGAGACCTCCCGTTCCCGTGCACGCAGCTCTACCAACTGAGCTACGTGTCTAACCTGAAATATTACTGTTTTTAATTAAATTTATATACTAATTAGATTAATCCGAAAATCATTTATTTTTAAAAAGATTTTAACCTAACGACTCGGTGCGCTCCACAGGTCTCGAACCCGGGGCCTGTGGGTTGAGTTAACACACAGTCCACCGCTGGACTGTGTGTCTAACTTGTTAAATAATCTGATTTTTATTATACTTATATACAAACTAAATAATTTAATTTCTGTCTTATATAAAAAGTTTGATAATTATCAAGACCGGTGCGGTAGTTCGGACTCGAACTCGTGACGTGTGATTAAACGTTCACACAGTCCACCACTGGACTGTGTGTCTATCTTGGTTATTATTCCGGTTTTTATTAAACTTAACATATATAAGCAGTGACTCCGGTTCGGTTAAAAAAAGAACATTTTTATTAAGGCGAGTATGCGTGGGACAAGTATCGAACTCGAGACGTAAGCATGTTTTATTTGCACACAGTCCACCGCTGGACGGTGTGTCTAACCCGAGATATATCTTGATTTTAATTAAACTTATATACTACTGAAACTTCATCTTCTTCGTTGGACTCAACCAGAAACGGAGTCCGACTGGTTCGATGATTTTATCAAGTTTCTTTAGTGTGTTGCGATTAAATACAGGTGAGATAAATAAAAAGAATGAAAGATTAGGTGTAAAGTATACCGAACTGGACTCCTCTGTTTCTCCGGCGGAACTCCGATGTCAGCAGGTTATTCCGGCGACGTATGTCTTGCGGCAGAGAGTCTTCAACGAGCTTGAGATGAATGTGGGTGGCTTCGGTATGAGCTCTGGGGGTTCAGTAAGGCACAGAGGTGAAAGGTTCGGTTTTCCGGCGAGTTGCAGAAATTCTCCGGCGAGTGGAATTACGTCGGGAAAAAGTGTGATTGTGAGCGAAAAACTTACAAAGGTTAGAGGGGGTATTTATAGGGCAGGACATCGACGTATTTGGCCCGTTTTCCGACTTGATTCGTCGGTTAGAAATTTTCCGGCGGTTATGACTTGCGTCGCGGGTTCAGGCGTCGGTTATAACCGATGTAGTAGTTAAAGTTTACGTTAAAACTGAAGAAACCGTCCAATCTTGGCGAGATAGTCGGGATTTCTGACGACTGCAAATAGGCGCGTCGGTTTTGAAATTGAGATTCATGTTATGAATTAATTGTTTCCATTAATTAACAAGAAACATAAGTGGCGCAGTGGTTGAATGGTTGAGTGTTAAGGCGTTGTTGATTTCTGGCTGACCCGGGTTCGTAACCCGGCAGCAACCTTTTATTTTTAAACCACAAATTTTAACAGTTTTTCAAAAACAAATTGTATATTCCAATATACTTATTAATTATGTATCGTTTAAAAATAATTTGGGCATTAAATACGCAACGAAATTTTTAACTGATTGTTCGGTTAATAAACAGAGCGGTTTTGGTAAATCCGGTTTTTGACGGATGTTACAGTATCCCTGCTTTTTAGAAATTTCGTCCCGAAATTTAAGTAGTGATATATTTGTCTAAAAATGATGGTGTTTAGTTTGACAGTTACATACTTAGAAAAAGAGTAAGGGTTTAAATTTTGTTTGAGGCGGTAACGTCCCTTGTAAGGGTTAAGTACCCTTTTATAGGATTCGCTTTTTGTTGCCTACGGTAAAATATTGATAAGCAGAGTTGATTCGCTAAATATGATATCATGCGTAAGAGTTTTGATATGTTTGGAAGGATATGGTTATATCCTAAAGCAAAACTTCTAATACTACAACCTACATGGAACTTCTCATAACCGTCTAACAATGCCTCTGATCCTTTGACAAGAATACTTATAAATAGGACGAATGTTACAGTATCCCCTACTTTTAGAAATTTCGTCCCGAAATTTAAGTAGTAGTGGTAACCGGAAAAAGATGCGGGTATTTTTCGCGCATTGAGTCTTCACGTTCCCAAGTAAACTCAGGTCCTCGTTTCGACTCGCAGCGTACCCTAACAATTGGAATACGACTCCGTCTTAAATGTTTTTCTCCGAAGTCCATGATCTCTACTGGTCTTTCAATGAAGTGCATAGATTCATCGATCTGAATATCTTCTAGGGGAATATGGAGGTTTTCATCGGCGAGGCACTTCTTTAAGTTTGATACGTGGAATGTGAGGTGAATTCTGTTGAGTTCTTCTGGTAGGTCAAGCTTGTATGCTACAGGTCCTACTCTTTCGAGTATCTTGAAAGGTCCTACGTAGCGTGGTGCTAGCTTGCCCTTCTGGCCAAAACGAACTACTCCCTTCCACGGTGATACTTTTAAAAGTACTTGATCACCAATGTTAAACTCCAAGGGCTTTCGTCGTTTGTCTGCATAACTCTTTTGACGGCTTTGTGCCGCTAGAAGATTGTTTCGAATTTGATGGATCTTGTCTGTCGTTTCTTGAATCAATTCTGGACCGGTGATTTGAGCTTCCCCAATTTCGTGCCAACATACTGGAGATCGGCACTTACGGCCATATAACGCTTCGAAAGGAGCCATGCCGATACTTGAGTGGTAACTATTGTTGTACGAAAATTCAACTAATGGTAGATGAGCGTCCCAATTCCCTTTGAAGTCTATGACACATGCTCGAAGCATATCTTCAAGAGTTTGGATGGTGCGTTCAGATTGTCCATCAGTTTGAGGATGATAAGCGGTACTGAGGTCTAATCGTGTACCCAAAGCGGCATGTACGGCTTGCCATATTCGTGAAGTGAAACGACCATCACGGTCTGAAATGATGCTTAAAGGTACACCATGACGGCTTACGATCTCGCTGATGTAGATACGAGCTAACTTCTCGTTCTTGAAGTCCTCGCGAATCGGAATGAAGTGAGCTGATTTTGTAAGACGATCAATGATTACCCATATAGTGTCATACCCACTGGACGTGCGAGGTAACCCGGTAATGAAGTCCATGGTTATGTTTTCCCACTTCCATACAGGTATTTCAGGTTGGACTAGAAGTCCTGAGGGTCTTTGATGTTCAGCTTTTACTTTGGAACATGTAAGGCACTTGGAAACAAAAAAAGCGATATCCTTCTTCATGCCAGGCCACCAGTAGGTGTATCGAAGGTCTTGATACATCTTGTCGGCTCCTGGGTGTACAGAGTACCATGTTTTGAGCGCCTCATTAATAAGGAAATCACGAAGGTTATTGTGATCGGGAATCCATATGCGATCTAGATAGTACAGAATGCCGTCGGATTTGGTTTCGATTTTAAGTTCTGCTCCACAAGACAGCTCATTGTGTACGTCGTTTTCTTTTACAGAAACATGTTGGGCTTCTCGGATTTGATCTTTATGTCGGTTATGATTTGCGAACATAGAAGACGAATGGAGTTCGCATAACCCTTTCGACTGAGCGCATCGGCCACCACGTTTGCCTTGCCATGATGATACCGAATTTCACAGTCGTAGTCATTAAGAAGTTCGACCCATCTTCGTTGCCTCATGTTTAACTCCTTTTGGTTGAAGATATGTTGGAGGCTCTTGTGGTCAGTGTATATTTCACACTTGGTACCGTAGAGGTAATGTCTCCATATCTTAAGAGCGAACACAACGGCTCCAAGTTCCAGGTCGTGGGTGGTATAGTTATTCTCATGAATTTTGAGTTGTCTAGAAGCATAAGCTATCACTTTACCTCTTTGGATCAGTACACAGCCTAGCCCCTGCCCTGACGCGTCGCAATAAACCACGAAGTCATCACAACCTTCAGGAAGTGTGAGGATAGGTGCGTCACAGAGTTTTTGCTTAAGGGTTTGGAAGGCTTCTTCTTGTTTAGGTCCCCATATGAAGGGTTTTCCTTTATGAGTTAAAGCCGTGAGTGGTACAGCAATACGGGAGAAATTTGCAATGAAACGGCGATAATAACCAGCCAAACCAAGAAATGATCTTACTTCGGTAGGGGTTCGTGGCGCTTGCCATTCCTGTACTGCCTTGATTTTTGAGGGATCAACATGAATTCCCTTGTCATTGACGACGTGTGTCCAAGGAATTGTACTTCCCTTAACCAGAATTCACATTTCGAGAACTTAGCGTACAGCTTTTCTGTCCTTAAGAGTGTAAGGATGAGTCAAAGGTGTCGTTCATGATCAGACTTAGACTTTGAGTAGATGAGGATGTCGTCGATGAAGACTATGACAAAGCGGTCGAGGTAGGGTTTGCATACCCTATTCATTAGATCCATGAAGACAGCTGGGGCGTTGGTTAATCCAAATGGCATGACCATGAATTTGTAATGACCATAACGAGTTCGGAAGGCAGTCTTTGGGACGTCTTCTTCATGTACTCTGAGTTGATGATAACCAGAACGTAGGTCGATTTTTGAAAAACAGGTGGCGCCTTGAAGTTGGTCTAGAAGATCATCGATGCGAGGTAATGGGTAGCGGTTCTTGACCGTTAACTTGTTGAGTTCTCTGTAGTCGACACATGCGAAACGTTCCATCTTTCTTCTTCACAAAAAGGACAGGTGCACCCCAAGGCGATGAGCTAGGACGTATGAATCCTTTGTCAGTCAGCTCTTGCAGTTGACTGGCCAGCTCTTGCATTTCGGATGGGGCTAACCTATAAGGAGATTTTGCAACTGGTGTAGCTCCAGGTATAAGATCAATGCGGAATTCGACTTCTCTCACGGGAGGAAGTCCTGAAATGTCGTCAGGAAAAACTTGCGGAAATTCTTTTACTACTGGGATGTCTTCGAGTTTCTTCTCCTTGGTTCCCTTTTTGACGACGTGGGTTAGGAATGCGACATAATTCTTGCGGAGATATTTTCGGGCTTGAAGACAGGACATTAATTTGAGTCCTTTCGAAGGGGTTTCTCCAAAGATTCGTAGAGTCTGACCGTTTGCAAGAGGAATGCGAATAAACTTTTCGCGGCATACAACTTCAGCATGATATTGGCTGAGCCAGTCCATACCAATTATAATGTCGAAACTTCCCAACTTCATAGGAATGAGGCCAACTGGAAAATCGTGATCGTTTAGGGTGAGAGTACAATTGTGTATAATAGAGTTTAATGAGACCGGTTTTCCGTCAGCAACTTCTACCGTTATGGATTCCATGTAACATCCGTCAAAAACCGGATTTACCAAACCCGCTCCGTTTATTAACCGAACAATCAGTTAAAATTTTCATTGCGTATTTAATGCCCAAATTATTTTTAAACGATACATAATTAATAAGTATATTGGAATATATAATTTATATTTGAAAAAGTATTTAAAATAAGAAAATAAAAATAAAAGGCTGCTGCCGGGTTTCGAACCCGGGTCAGCCAGCAAATCAACAAAGACTTAACTTCCAACCATCCAACCACTGCGCCACTTGTGTTTCTTGTGCATTAATGGAAACAATTAATTCATTACATAAGTCTCGAATTCAAAACAGACGCACCCAATCGCAGTCGTCGGAAATCCCGACGATTTCGCCGAGATTGGACGGTTTCTTCAGTTTTAACCAAAGCCTTAACTACTACATCGGTTATAACCGACGTCTGAACCCGCGACGCAAGTCATAACCGCCGAAAAACGTAATGACCGACGAATCAAGACGGAAAATGGACTAAATACGTCGATGTTCTGCCCTATAAATACCCCCTCTAACCTCGGTTAGCTTTTTTGCTCACAATCACACATTTTCCCGACGTAATTCCACTCGCCGGAAATTTCTACAACTCACCGGAAAACCGATCCTTTCACCTTTGTGCCTTACTGAACCCCCAGAGCTCATACCGAAGCCACCCACATTCATCTCAAGCTCGTTGAAGACCCTCTGCCGTAAGACACACGTCGCCGGAATCATCTGCTGTCACCGGAGTTTCGCCGGCGAAACAGAGGAGCCCTGTTCGGTATACCTTACACTTAATCTCTCGTTCTTTTATTAATCTCACTTGTAATTAAGCGCAACACACTAAAAGAACTTGATTAAAATCGATGAACCAGTCAGACTCCGATTCTGGTTAAGTCTGACGAAGAAGACGAAGTTCAGTATTATTCAAGTTTAATTTAAATCAAGATATATCTCGGGTTAGACACACAGTCCAGCGGTGGACTGTGTGCACATAAACACGCTTACGTCCCGAGTTCGATTCTTGTCCCATGCGACCTCGCCTTAATAAAAATGTTTTTTTTCTTAACTGAACCGGATCCACTGCTTAAAGATGTTAAGTTTAATAAAAACCGGAATAATAACCAAGATAGACACACAGTCCAGTGGTGGACTGTGTGAACGTTTAAATCACATGTCACGAGTTCGAGTCCAGACTACCGCACCGGTCCGGACAATTATCAAACTTTTTATTTAAAGCAGAAACGAAATTATTTAGTTTATATATAAGTATAATAAAAATCAGATTATTTAACAAGTTAGACACACAGTCCAGCGGTGGACTGTGTGTTAACTTAAACCACAGGTCCCGGGTTCGAGAGCTGTGGAGAGCACCGAGCGAGTCATTTAAATTGTTTTTGAAATAAATGATTTTCGGATTAATCTAATTAGTATATAAATATAATTAAAAACAGAAATATTTCGGGTTAGACACGTAGCTCAGTTGGTAGAGCTGCGTGCATGCGTACGGGAGGTCTCGGGTTCGAGTCCTGCCCGGCGCATACTTACACACAATTAAACCGGTCAAACAGTCAATGCTTATGGTCAAACAGTCAACGCTTATGGTCAACTGTCAAAAGTCAACATTTTTTTATTTCTTTTATTTATTTATTTAAATTAAAAATCAATTAAAAATACTTAAAAATAACATTTTTAAGGTTAGAAAATAGCCTTAAACTCACAAAAATATATCCAATAATCCTACAAAAAATTGATTAATAAAATCCGCTTACTTACCGAACCATTATGCCATTATCTAGGTTAGTTTCACTCGTGGTTAAAACCAACTTCGTGCGCATTCAACATCATCAACCGAACGCACCCAATGTGAGTGAATCTTACAACTCCCCTTTTTAATTACACGTTTTGGGGTGTGTCATGTGTCACTAAAATTAACTCGTTTATTTAAACTTGTGCCATACCATATTGTGATCTAAACTTAGATTGTAATTATTGTTTGTAGTTATGTATTTCATATTGTCAAGTTATATGCAATTCATTCATTAGGCCCATCAGTTCCTCGTGGGAGACGAGTTGAGCAACGCGTGCCTCAAAACAAATCCATTATTGTTCGTGTGTGCATTATTTAATATTAAATGATTGGTGAATAAGTTTACGTCTATTTTTACTCATGTGTGGTTGTGCACTTTATTTTATAATCATTTCAATAAACTTGTTCAAATGTTTTTCATAGGATTCACTCGCCAACTTTTTGTTGATCCAAAAACCATTTTTACACATGATACAGGTGAACAGGATGAAGCAAGGAAAACATAGGAAATGCCTTAGAAGAAAACAATGAAGCCTAGAATGATGTTAGGACATGATGTAATTATGATTGTATATTTCCCATTAAATTGTATTAATGAATATGAAACGTCATAATAAATGTCATGAGCTTTGATGATAACCCAATCATGCCCCGATCACCTTTTCCGCTGCGGGTCGGGGTGTGACATTCCATGAGTTTATCACGAGTTTGATTGAGGATGGGTTCAAATTCTAAGGACACAAAACTCTTATCCGCGCCAGTATCAAATAACATGGATGCATAACTACCATTGATGAGAAACGTACCGTTAACCACGTTGTTGTCAGCCCTAGCTTGATTTGCGTTGATGTAGAAAGCTCTTCCCCTAGCAGGTGGAGGAGCTTGGTTAGCCTGGTTTACTGGATTTGCTTGTGCTTGGGCATGGATGATGTTCACCAAGCGTGGACAGGTGTTCCTGAAGTGGTTCGGGTCTCCACAGTTGTAACAAGCCCGCATAGGTTGCATTGGGCAGGTGGTAGGAGTATAGGTTGTTGGGCTTGACCCACTATCTGATGGTGGATTTGGGTTGAGGGCTGATTGCGGTTCGTTCGCTGAAGTGCGCGACAGGTTTGGATGGTGTGACCTGCGCGGCCACAGCCGGTGCAATGTTGGCAGGGATGCTCGGGAAAGTGATGGTATTGGCAATGGTTGCATTTTGGGTATGGGCCGGAGTATGGTTTTTTATATGGTGCAGCTGAGGGGGCAACTTGGGTGATGGGTGCAGCAGGGATAGGGAAGTTTGTTTGTGTGACAGCAAAGTTTCTGCCGTTTCGTTTCCTCTTACTAGCAAACGTTGAGGAGGAGGTGGAATGGTTTGAAGTTTGGCCCTCAATGGGGGCTTTCTTTTTCTCATCCTTAAATTTGCCGTTTCGGATGCGATTCTCGGTAAGCTCGGTAGCTAGTTCCATAGCAGCTTCAAGTGTTGCAGGCGAAGTGCTTAGAACTGAGTCTTGAATTTTCGAGGGGAGGCCTCGAATATAGTGTTCGACTAAGCGGTATACTGGGGTGAACAAGTTGGGGATCATTTGGTTCAACTCTAGAAACCTTTTGTTGTAGGAAGTATGATCTCTTTCCTTTTGCTTTAACGAGTGGAATTCATCCTCTAACTTTTTGATCTCGCTTCTTGGACAGAAGCGTCTCGTCATGATTTCCCTTAACTCCTCCCATGTTAAGGCCATTGCATCTTCGATTCCTCTCTTACCTTTTTCTGTATTCCACCAGGTAAGAGCTACTCCAAACAGTCTCCCGGTTGCGTAACGTACCTTGCGATCCTCGGGACAATCGCAATTGAGGAAGGTGTTCTCCATTTCCTCAAACCAGTGGAGAGAGAGCAGTGACACCTTAGGTCCCTTCATACTTTGGGGGATCGCAAGACTTGAAGTGTTTGTAGGAGCACTTTTTGGAGGGAGGGTTGTCGACGTTCTGGTCTTCTTGGTTGGGAGGGTTGATGGGATTCGCGGTGACAGCTTGTTGGACTTGAATTACGATGTTAGGAAGCACCGCGGCCATTTGTTTTTTAATTTGGGTGGCCAAGCGTTCGTTTGACCTTCCTGACTTTCTACCTCCACGTTGCTGCCTAGCCGACATCTACAGGAACATACATAAGAAGATGGTGAGTTTAAGGAGTCTTTTTAGGTGTCATGTGTCGTCAAATGAAATAAAAATAACATAATTATCAATAATGCAACTACATCCATAGGATGTCTTGGGTTTGCTCATGTTTGGGCCTCCAATGTCCCCCATACCATCACCTGTATAGTCATGTGGGCCCCCATGACTATTGGCTTAGTAGGATTCACATTGGTGTTGGCGGTTTAACACTCGCATCACCCGAATGAAAAACATGAAATATGATTGCGAGATGTATGGTAGGAGGGTGTCCAGGTGTAGACACAATGACAACTCAAAATGGGGTTAGCTCACACGACGTTTGGTATAGCATGCTTTGGCCTAATAGGTCCTTCGTACTCTCATCGTTAGTCCCCAGGTAGGCAAACCGGTCCTTTATTTTGGATTTATACGAATGCCAAGCCTAGACAGGACGTTCCGACTTGTACCCTTCCAGTTACTATATGCCCGTCATGAGAACTCACTTTGATGTGATTTGAAAAAAATACAAAAATCGTTGCAAAATCATGGAAATTGTGTGGTGTGTGCTCTCATGGATATGATAGGTTATGAGGATGTGATTCATGATGAGCATTGTATAGTAATATGTATTTATGAACATGCTTGCATAACATTGAATGTAACAATAAACATAAAGCATATAAACATCATGAATTTTGTATGTAACACATAAACAATTTAAATAATTCTAATCAACTATAGTATAGGCTCTAAGGGTCTAATAACCTATCCTATATCCCTATAGTCATGGCTCTAATACCAATCTGTCACACCCCGACCCGCAGCGGAATAAGAGTCGGGGCATAATTGGGTTATCACCAAAGCTCATGATGTTTACTAAAATGTTTCATATTTATTAAATTCAAATTACAACTTCAATATTCCAAACAAGTTCATACAATTACAAGGAAAAAGTAACTAAGTAAACAATCCAAAGCCTAAACTGATTTATTCTTCTAGGTCGTCCTATATGTTTCTTGCTGCAACTGGATCACCTGTATCATGTGTAAAAATGGAGGATTTTGGGTCAACAAAAGTTGGCGAGTGAACCTTGTTAAAAACATTTGATATTGATTTCTTATTGTATTTAATATGAAAAAATTGTGCAATAATCATATGTGAGCAAACGTATATAATCAAACAAACACAAACCACCTTGAATGAGTATATGACATGAATGATAATGTATATGTTGGCAACGTCACGTTCCGCTCATAGGTAATGGGGAACGGACGAGCCTATGATGATGTATGTGAGATCAAGGCTCAATCAAACGGAGCCGATCATATGTTGGCAACGCCACGTTCCGCTCATAGGTAATGGGGAACAGTTCCGCTCATAGGTAATGGGGAACAGACGAGTCTATGATGATGTATGTACTGAAAATGATAAATTTAATCTAAACATTAACCACACAAACAATTGATACATATTGGATACACATTTGATCATGGATATGATGTATGCACAAGTGTTTAAATGTAATAAATAATAAGCGACACATGATACACCCCAAAATGTGATTAAAACGGGGAATTTGGTAGAGATTCACTCACATTGGGTGCGTTCGTTTGATGATGTTGAATGCGCACGAGTTTCGGGAGTTGATCGACGAGAAATAACTGACCTAAAATAATAATGAAATGGTTCGGTAAAATAAGTGGATTTTATTAATAGGATTTTTAGATTTATTTTTGTGAGTTTATGGTCCTTTTCTAACTTTAAAAATATTATTTTTAAGTATTTTTAATTGATTTTAATTTAAATAAATAAATAAATAAATAAATTGACTTTTTGGTTGACCGTTTACCGGTCGGACAGTGACTTATGTGTGCGCTGGGTGAGGCTCGAACCCGAGACCTCTCGTACGCGTGCACGCAGCTCTACCAACTGAGCTACGTGTCTAACCTGAAATATTCTATGTTTTAATTATATATATATATACTAATTAAATGTTTAATTTATTTGGTTTTATATTAAAAGAATTTAAATGGTTGAACGGGTTGCAGGGAAACCGGATCGAACTCGGGTCCTCTGGTTTGTAAGCGCACAGCCCAACCAGTTGGGCTGTGTGTCTTATCTGTTAAACTTACAGTTTATATTGATCTTAAAAACATCCTGGGACCTACTCTGATTCAGTTTAAAAAAATTGGTTTTAATTCGGAAAGCCGGTGCGTTTGTAAGATTCGAACTCGTGACGTGCACTGTGTGTTTGCACACAGTCCACCGCTGGACTGTGTGTCTAACCCGGTTTAATATCTTGTTTTAATTAAACTTATACCTAATGTTCGACTTCATCTTCTTCGTTCAAAGACACAGACAACCGATATTCGACAGTTCTTGTTTAAATCATTCGTCGGACATATAAATGATTGAAATGTAATGGATAAAGAAGGTTTTGGAAATGAATGTACCGGAAAAGATGTTTTTCTCAGAACTCCGGCGAAGGTCGTCGGCTCTGTTTTATGAATTCTGTCTGAGCGGATCAATTAACTATTTTGATCAACTAATTGTGAAATTGAGTTACTATTCAAATATTATCAGAGGGTTTAGATGTTTGTACCGATTCACAGCGTGTTTTCGGAAATGTCCAGAGATTTTCCGGCGAGTGTAGAATATCCGGTAACGTCGTCTGGGACCGATTCTGGTTGAAGGATTTAAGTTAGTGAAAGTCTAACAATGGATTGAAAATGAAAGCATCGAGAAATTTACCGATTTGATGTATGTCCCGGTTTTCCGGCGAAAGTCCGGCGATAGCAGATAACGTTTCCGACGAACAGAAGTTAGAGTGAAAATGAAATTGAGGGTGTTGCGATTGTTTTCGAGATGTGAGACGTTGGAATTATTAGTGCAAATCAGGAGTAATTTGATTTCGGTTTTAACTCCCAACAATCATATGAATCGAGGCATTGAAGACTGAATTGATTAGAACGTGGGTTGGCATTGATTTATCGGTTATACTCAGGAACTCGCGATCACTCAAACGTCTCTGGATATTTGAAAGCCGATGATCGGTTTCAGTTCTTGGCGCAAACAGATGAGTTCACGGGTGCAACTTAAGTTTTATATGATTCATTGATTACACAAACAAGTCAAGTGGCGGAGTGGTGAATGGCTTGTGTGTTAAATGAGCCGGCTGACCCGGGTTCGAAACCCGGCAGCGACATTTATTTTTTTCTTCGACCGTTTTTATTGTTTATGAATTATAGTTTATAAATTCTAATATATTTATTAATTATGTATTGTTTAAAATTAAAAAGAGCATTAAATAAGCAACGAAATATGTAACTGACTATTCGATTAATAAACTAAGCGGGTTTTGGAAACCCGTTTTTCGACGGATGTTATAGGCATTTTGGTCAACTTTTAACCACGAAGGACATTTAAAGTTTGTTTTGACCAAGTGGGCACTTTTAACCCATATTCTATTTAAAATCATTATGTACCTAAGAACATAATATCTCCAATCTAAATTATTAAATATACCTCTCTTTAGGATATCCAGTGTTCACCCATGATTCGTTTAACTCTCATCGGACCCCAAGTCCTCATTGAGAGTTTGACCCATTACACATACCTGGATCGAGTCATAGCGTTGACCCGTTTTAATTCCTTATATTATAAATTGCTAATTTAAAACAATGTAATCTATACGCTATTTTCCTGTGAGCACAAAACTCGACAAGCAACCATTAGTCGATATTGTCAAATGGTGATAACATCACCATTTTGACCCGTTTGGCCTAAATGACCATTTTATTACTGTGAGATAGTACTTACTTGCCATCTCACCTATTTAGCCCGTTTCGGCTTACACCATATGATCATATTACTCAAAAGTCGTATCTTAATTCATTTGACCCATTATGGCTTACACCATGGGAGTCTTTTTCAAAACTCATTATTTATCCGTCAACTCGTGACCAGATTACTATTTTACCCATTATGATTTACACCATAAGGTTACTTTTCAAAACTCCTTGTTTATTCGTCATCACATGACCAAATTATCGTTTTTACTCTTTTTACCATCAAATATGGTTTCTTATCATTTTCACTTATTCCGACCTGTATCATTTCCGCGTCAGAACATCATATTTCAAATATCAATTTACCTTGTTCGTAACCAATACAATAAGTAAGTATTCTACTGGAGGGTGTAAGCTTTACTTACCTTGCATCAGGTTATGCTTTTCCACGTATTTGATCCGTTTGACCCGCTTCTTCCCAAGCTTCCACCTAGCTTGTCAAGCGTCAAACTACCTTTTATCATTCGCAAAATGGTTAGATTAGTCATCATTTATCAAGACTATCCGCCTTATGGACTTTATATCAAAATTACCATTTGATCCTATTATAGGTCAGTTTGACTTTTAAAAAGTCAAATACCTATTGACATATGCAATGCACTAACAAGTTTAATGAACTCATCTAGGCATTTCATCTAATACTTAATAGGCATTATTTTTAGGCTACCATTTAACTAAATTCCCAACCAAGTTCAACTCGTTTCTTTCACTTAAACAAGTTCAAGCGGTTTTTAATATTGAGTTAACTTAGCTTTCGATTATCAATGCTAATTTATCCATTCATTAAGCTAATATTAAGGTTTTTCATCTATGTGTAACCAATTTCATCATATCGCTAGATATTCATCCGAATACGTAATATAATCTAGTTCTACATACAAACTAGTAGACAACATGATTTCAAGCACCTATTAACATTTATATAACATCAATTTCATCATTTTATACAAAACCCATTCCATGGCTAGTATGAACATGTACTCAAACTCATAAATTGTTCAAGTATCTTCCTACTACTATCATGCATGATGACTCTAAACATAGTTAGATCATCAACTTCATCATATTATCAAAATCCACTTAAATATCTACTTGTTAATAATTTATAAGTAACCATAACTCAAATATTTCATGTTTTCACTATATCAAACGAAAGTAAGCATACATATACACTCAATTTCATCTTTGGATCATAATCCAATAATCTAATTGCAAGTAATCTACTTGTCTCAAATTACAACTTTCACCAATCTAGGTTTTAAGACATACCTTATGATCCCCTTGTCTAGGTGATCGTTAAAATGCGTTTATGCATTGATTTGGGTCTCGAATTGACCTTCAATTTAATGAATTAAGCTTGAACAAGGGTTTCCCCTTGTTTCTTCTCCTAGATGATCGACATATACACATACTTTTGTGTGTGTTATGTCTTAATTTTTGTTTATAAAACCCAAGTTCCTTTTTAGACAACTTTGGTCCCTCGAGTTTGTTTCACATAACAATGAAAGATTACCATCCATTGTTCTCACTTAATGTACTAAATACTAACTAGGTTAATTGTTCCCAGTTATTTTGTTTTATTGGTTAACTTTTACTACCAACGGTATTTTACCCGCTCTTTAATATTAACACGGTTTGATTACCAAACCCGTTTTTGGGGTGTTACACGTACTGGGTATATTCGGTACCGGTACCCACTTTTGGGGATTTTAGGTACCGAGCTCATCCGTAGACCAAACCAAAAACTTTCTTCTAAGCGTTATAGCCAAGGTTTGAACAGTTCTTTAGGATATGCTGAATGAACTACGTGACTTTTTAGTCAATGAGATAATATTTTCATGAAGCTTGAAGTACTGTTTTCTTTTCTAAAGCCGTATCCTTCTCAGGATGTTGCTAATCTAATCCAATATGAGAACATAGCTTAGAAGCTTTTGGAAATTAACAAGAGCGGTGGAGCTGAAGAAGATTGTTTATCGCAATCAATCATCAACATTTTATACTGTAATGTTGTTTACCTTATGAAACATGTCTATATATTTTTTTAATTCAACTTGATAGATGTTTTTTTATGTTTTAAAATGTCATAGGTTTTACATGGTTAATCAACTTGATTGATGTTTTTTTAAGTTTCAAAATGTTATAGGTTTTACATAGTTAATGTTTAATGTTTTTTTATGTTCTGAAATATCATAGGTTTTACATGGTTAATGTTTAATGCTATCTAATATTACCCATTGCAACGTTTGTATACGTCACATCTTAATTTGTATGCCCGTTGCGGCCGGGGGTTCCATCTAGTTCATCATAACTTGAGAAATGTAACATGCAGTCATACTTTTTCTGTTTGACTTTGTTTTATATTATTTTTAAAGTAATAAATTATTTATCTGATTTTTGTATTGTTGTATATGCTAATTAAAATTGTAATGTTTGACTCTTTTTAAAATAATTATTTTTCACACCTTTTTTAGTAAAATATACATAGTAACTTTTTTTTGGATTGGTCTTTTGTGGTATTTTTAAAGGTAGCAAAATTTTTGTTTACTTTTGTAATAAAGCATGTATTTTGTTATAATTTTCCGATAAAAGTTAAATAAGTTTAGCTTTTTATATTAGTTTTTGTTTTACAATCTTTTCGAGTTTGGTCGTTGTTTGGTTACTACATACTACAGTGTTTGATAGTCATATTTGTTCCCTTTGGTTTTATACCCCATGAATTTTTAATAAGTGTTGGTATACATTCAACATCGTTTACGTTTTACATCATGTAGTCACTCAGTGTTAAAATTTATGCTTTTGTTTTACGCTTTTTCTCGGTTTTGATCGTCGTTTGGTTGCTACTTAGGACGATTTTACGTCTACCAACCCGCAACGCTAGTATCACGGTTTTACGCATCCCGCCCCGCAACGCGGGAGATTAAGACTAGTTAATATCAAGAGAGAGAGAGAGAGAGAGAGAGGGAGAGAGATTGTGTTTTTCAGTAGAGAAAGAGAAATGCGAAGGTTTGGCTTACTAGCTAACACACGGTTATAAATATTGTATACATTTGTTTCACTTCTTTTTTATTTTTTTCCTGTATTGTATACATTTGTTTCACTTCTTTTTATCTTTATCCTGTAATTTAGACGACCTTAAAAGATTATAGAGAATAATTAAATGGGATTGAAACTCGAATTGTTCAGCTGAAAAGACGAGACACTTTTCTGATAGAGATAACAACTACGGGGTTGTTTGTTTAAGCTCTTAATGAGCTATTAATGGAATCAAACCTCTGATTTGGTCTGACGTATTTATTCATATTGTTTATTTCGGGAGCAGATGTCTGAATTGGTCAGACATTTACCTTTGAATGGATAAGCATTATACTGAGTCTGAATGGTTCAGACATCTAGACCTCTTACTGGTTCAACACTTAATGGTTCAGACCTATTACTGGTTCAGCACTTACCTGCCAAACAACCCTTAAGTAGTTACATTCTACTAATGTGTAAATAATATGTTTTTATACTAGTTATAGAGTGAATTCCAAATTTTGTCCTTTATCTATTATAAAATTTCAGGAGGTGTCATTTGTCTTTAAATTTGACGAGTTTTATACTTTTTATTTCAAAATCTTGCATAACATGTCTTTTGGCACTAACCCAGTTAATTTTTAACGTTAAATCAGGTCACGTGACAGGCACATGAGAGTGTATTTGTCATTTCACTCTGTAAGGAATATTTTGTAAATAATATATATCCGGGGACTATTTTCATACAAAAATAATGTGTATATATATACACATACATAAATAGAAGAAAGCTCCCTCTCTCTCTAAACTCCCCCATTCTCTGTAATGTTGAAAACCCACCTGAACCCTCTCTTCGGCGGCCACCCAAAACCTCTCTACGGCAGCCACCATTGTAGCCCATCACCACCGTCGCAAACTTACAGACCACGCCACACCTTAATGTTGAAAACCCATACATTCCTTAAACCCTAGACCTCAACCATCACAAATCTGAAAAACACGCCTTTTGGAATGGGATTGGTAAGTAACAGATCTGGAAACAATGGGTTCTTGGAGGATGCATATTTGAAAACGATAGGGTTGCATCGGTGGTGGGTGGTGATGGTGGGGTTGCATCGATGGTAGGTGGTGATGATGTTATGGTGACGGCTTTAACGTGTTGTATAGTGGTAGTTCCAGACGACATTTACCAAGAATTGGCAGAATGGAAGCTTATTGTCACCATTGTTGCACCAATTTGGAAGTCGGGTTTGGCTGTTTTAAAATTTTTTGAGCACATACGCATCACGAATCTATACTCTTTCTTGAATATAATATTTTATTTGAAAGTACTCTTTGTTGAATTTAATGTTTTATTTTATCTGGGATGGGTTTATGGTGGCAGGTGGGGTGGTGGTGGTTGGTGGAGACAGTGGTGGTGTGGTTGTTTTATGGTAGCAGGTGGGGCGATGATGGTTGGTGTACACAGTGGTGGTGATATTGAGAGTGGTGGAGGATGGTGGTTGTTGGTGGTAAATTGTAATGGTTTATGATGGCGGGTGTTGACGGTTGATGGTTGGTGGTGGTGGAGAGAGATGCAGAAAGAGAGAAGGTGGAGAGAGAGAGAGATGGGTCTCGACATATTATATACATATATATATATATATGGGAATGATAAAATAAAAACATATTTGAGTTGAGAAAACTCAAGAAAACCTTATGTAACATTTTTATTTTTTTCTAAAAAAAGGGAATGTAGATTACATGTTAATGAACGCTTTGTAACAAAAATAAAAAGCGCCGAGTGGATTTTTTTTTTTTAAAATTACAAAAATTCAGTTTTTAGCATTTTTTTGTAAACACTGAAATTTTTAAAAAAATTTATAAAAAAAACCATTCGGCACTTTTTATTTTTTATTACAAAATGTTCATTAACATGTAGCTTACATTTCCATTTTTTTTAGAAAAAAAATAAAAATGTTACATAGATGTTACATAGGGTTTTCTTAAATTTTCTCAACTCAAGTAGGTTTTCTCTCTATACTTCACCTATATATATATATGTATGTATATTTATATATGTATAGAGAGAGAGAGAATTTATTTATGTATTATTTGTTAAAACATTTTTATATAAATAGGTAAAAAGACTAAAGTCTCCTTTTGTCATGTGATTTAACCAAAAAATTTAATTGGGTTAGAGCTAAAGGACAAAATGTGTATCATTTTAATACATTAAATATAAAACTCATCAATTTTAAAGATAAAGGACACCGTCTAAAACTTAGTATACAGATAAAAGACAAAATTTGCAATTCACTCTTACTTATATAAATAACTAAAATGATAAGAAATTTATAACTATTGTTAGTAATATTGTAAGAGAGTAAATCAACTATAGCTTAATCGGCATTAAAGGGGAAGTGAAAATTTGGTTTTGAGGCCAGGGTTTCAAGTTCGAATCCGATTTCAACCGGGTTTTATCGCAATGGGCCCTTAAGCGGTCGGTTTTCCCCGAAACTGGTGATGGCGGGCTTGGACTACAAAGTGCTGTCTGCGATCGCTGGCTTATATGGTCGCCTTTTGCCATTGAATTATCCGGGTAAAAGGACTTTCATTTCAATTGTCGTTTAAAAAAATATTCTATGACATAAATAGAAATTTAACCACGCATCGATTTAAGTATCTAAGCATGCTTTGATCTGAACCACATTATTCAGATCTGAAAATGAACCATTTTGACCTCTTCCTATTTTATCTAACCCGATTCATAAATGTATAAGTAGTGTGAAATAACGTGAAGGATGAGTTACATTATTTTCTATTGTTATATTAAACAAATATAATTATTAATAATATAGCAAGTAATCTTATGTTCATTTAAAAAATCTCAATGTACCAAAGCAAACAAAAAGAAAACATAATAACTCTCACTTTGAACCCCTAAACAAAACAAACCATGATGCTCAAACCATACGCCATTGAACTTTATAAATTGTTGAAAATGAGTCGGGTAAAATTAGGTTTAATAGAATAAATTTATTTGATTATTTAAATAAAGTTTGAGTTGAGATAGAATTAGTTTACGTATAAAGGGTTAGATATTCAGTTTTAAAATTTATTTGTCGTGTTTTGAAGCTGGGTTTTGAGATCAAATATGTTTTCTTGTGTTTGTGATTATCGAATCTGGGCCAACAACAGGTAACGTAAAAATAATTATATAATTTCTAAAAAGCTGAAATTTTATAGTTTGGTGGAATGATAAAAAAAATTTGAATGGCGAATGTTACAATAGTTTTACTCCTAAATTACACCAAATTAATTATAATCTACCCTATGCTAGGAATTGAACCTTAATTTCTCCTTAAGAGGCAAATGTCTCTACCATATGGGATATTAGTTATATCCTAACTCAGAGACAAGATGAAGGTTAGTTTCCCTGCCACTTTTAATAGTTTCTTTTGGCAAGCATTTTTAATGTGTTTTTAACAAATTTTGTAGTTGGATCGAATATGTCCTTAATTTTCTTTTAAAATAATTCCAAATTTGAACAGTTGGTTAAAATCTTCTTTTTAACATTTCTAAAAGGATCGTCACTACAAGTATTCACATTTTGCACATGTTGAAGGTGGTAAACCAATATTTTCCGAAATATCTACAGGATCAGAGGAATACAATACTGCGATACATTCAATTATTCATATACGTTGGTAACATCAACTTGTACAAAGTTTGTATAAAGACATTAACGAAAAACCACGTAACGGTAGAAAACCCGTGAAGTTTTTGTTGGAGTTTTTTTTTTCTAAACTAGCGTTGGTGGAGAACGTATTTACCATTTTGATGTTCTATGAAAACTATTTACGAAAATAGTTTTTTTTTCATCTATTTTCTATTTACCTCCCCTTCAAAACTATTTACCAAAAGTTTTTATCAAAATTACTTTCTATTTATTAAATAATATGTAAAAAGAACAGAGTAAAAACTATATACTATTTATCTAGTTACCTTTTATATGTTAAATAATAATAATAATAATAATAATAATAATAATATAAAAAGAACGGAGTAAACTGAAGTTTCTATTTGAATCAGAATTGCATTTTCTTGGTGTACCTTTGTGTTTGTTTGTTATATCTTCATTCTTTTTTAATCTTTGACATCTTTAAATTAATATGTAAAATATGGAGCAGAAGGATTACATGATTTTAATGTAGGGATGAGCAACCGGCATCAAATACCGTCCGATCCCGTCCCAATCCTGATCCTGATAATACCGTACCGAATTTTTTCGGTATCCAAATCGGTATCCACCTTTTGGTATTTTCGGTATCGGGATTTTCAGGATCGGTACAGGTTTGGTACGGTAGCGGTAAAATACCGAATTTTACACTCAAATACCGATACCATACCGATACCGTACCGTACTGACATATTTCGGTATCGATATCGGTATCCACTTTTGAAGAAATTCGGGATCAGGATTTTTGATATCGGGCCGGTATTGAAACGGGATCGGGATTTGCTCATGTCTATTTTAATATTGACTTTGTTTGCAATTTATAATTATAATTTTATTATGATGTTCAGTCAGTCAGACTCAAAAGATAATAGGATGGGATTTCATAGCTTTTTATAATAATTTAAAACTTCATCATTTGGATTGTTTTATTTACATAATGAAATCAAATTAATACATCTAGTATTACATTATATTCAAAACGAGAAAAAAGGACCGTCCTCACTCAGCATACATGTTTATAATATGAACCAGAGTAAAACTTTTATTTTGTTTGATATTAAGACTGATATCTGTTCACTTTTATCTCACATTTTTATTTTTGCTTGTATATGATGTTGAGACCGGTAGCGACCGACTATATGTTTTTTTTATTTTTGTTTTTATGTGATATTGAAACCGATAGTGAGTCAAGTTTTAATGGTTGATTAGTAATTTTATATTTCTTATTTGTTTAAACTTATTTGTGACGATTTTTGTAGTTCATCATTGACATGGGTTGATTAAAAAAAGAATCAAAGCGAGTTGATAAAAACACTATAATGGATTGATTAATAGAAAAAAAGTCTGGATTGAATGAATGAAAACAAGAAAAAAGGAAATGGATTGATTGAAAAAAAAAGTCTAATATATTAATTAAAAGAAAAGATAAATACAAAATTGATGAAAAAAACACTATTTTGGTAAATAGTTTTCAACGAATATCAAAATGGTAAATACTTTCTCTACCAACACTAGTTTAGGGAAAAACTCTTATTGATATATTAAGAAGAAAATTTTGTGTTTTTATCAAACGAACTTTTTTATTGGTTGCATCTTGTATTTTGTGAATTCTTTATATAGTATATAACCTACAAATTTATCAAATGCGAATGGTTTTTTGTTTTTTTTTTTTAACTTGCTATATGTTGTTTTCATGCTTTCTTGAGTGTGTGATTTTCAAAATTGAGGTAAACGTATAATTTTCTATATATTTATTGAATCTATCTTAATCTAAAGCATTTAAAAAGAAGTAAAAGTAATATACATAAGAGATCACATTATTTTAAAATATATTTACACAACCTTTATATGAAATCATATAAAGATGAACTATAAATTGCAAAATGGTCTTTAAGTTGAGGTTATTTTTGCGATTTAAGTCCAAAACTCTAAAAATGAAACTTTTTGTATCTGGTCACTGATGTTTCATTTTTGTTGTCATTTTCATCTAATTCGTAAACTGGGTTAAAAAATTCTTTTTTTTTTTTGTTTTTCTCATTTTAATTATGGAGTTCCTGATGGAGTTCAAGCATAAAATGACGATTATACCATGTCACACCCAACTGATGACGGAAACATCGGAGTGAGACGAGAACGAGATCGCTAAAGACTTCATAACATGCTAATGTGACAATATTTAAATAAACCAATCAGGATGAGTTGAATACCTTAAACTCAATTCCTTCGTGTACTTGTGAAGTTGATAGTTTCTTGCATTTCAGTTTCTCATAGGACTTAATCCAAGTTATGATATAGTAAGTGGTACCATTCTTATGATGAAATATATTCCTTCTTCACTTATGCACTTTTGATTCAAGATGAAAAACAACATTGCATTCATGCTACTAATACTTCATATATGAGTATGCTTCCATGGATGTGACTACCAAAGCCCCTTTTAAAAGTGTCCAAGAAGAAAGGTTTGATAATAAAAAGGCTATATTTGTATGTTCACATTGCAAAAAGTTTGGTCACACCGCATCGAATGTATTAAGCTTGTTGGTTTCCTAAGGATTTCAAGTTTACAAAGGAAAAATATTTGCTACTAATGCAAGTACCGATGATAAGGGAAATTTTGCACAACATAGGGAATCATCTATAAATATCAATGTTGATAACTCTCTAACCATAGAACAGTTTGTAAAGCGTAAGAAGAAGCGAGCCGGTTTAGGTTGGCACGTTCTAGGACACAAAATTTTTTAAGTTGCAGGACAAAGTAGATTTGACTTGGTCTGTTTTATTTATTAAAAGGTTATGTACGCGGCTTTTTTACTCATTTTTCTTACATAAGAAAATGATATCTACACAAGATTGAATTTTAATTTAAAATTAGGGGTTAATTCTTTATCTAAGATTGATCTCAATTCAAACTGATCTTAGCCCATTTATAGAACCAAACCTCAAAAGGTTATACTTTCAAACCTTTGATGTATCACACTTAAATTTGTTATCTTTTTCATGATTTGATTAACTTTATATAATTGTTACATATCTAACATAAAATATTTATATAACTTTTTAACTATAAAATTACTATTAATACCATCAAGCGTATAATTATCAATAATATAAAATGTTCAAATAACTAAGTCCCAGTTACATATCAAAAAAGCATATAAACATATCTTTTATACGTAACCATTATTGGTTTTTTCATATGAGCTACCACCATCACAAATTCAAGAGAAATTTCAAACTTGGGGACCTCTGTTTCGAAACAATAACTGTTTTAAAATGTACGGATGTTTTCTGAAATCGCGTGTCCCAACGTGATTATCTGCTCTGGGTATTTCCTGTTTAGGATCCACTTTTCTGGTTCTGATTTTATAGCTTATCATGACACACAAATCTATACGCATTGCCTTGGGGCTAAAGATGTATTTATCGTGACATACAAATCTAACATGAAATTTATAGGTTTTAGTTAATGCTTTCATATTAGTTTAAGGTGTAGATATAGATAAGTTACTATTGGGGTTGGTGCCCAAGGAAAAACAAAACTTCTATGAGCACTAAAACTAGGGAGGTCATGGGTTAAGTACCACAATAAGTAAAAATGAAAATTGTCGTTCAAGGAAAAAAGAAGTTAATTAATTTTTTTAGTAAAAAAAAACATTAGGTAGAAAGATTCGCTTTTGTTTGGTGCTATTACAAATTTTTATATAAAAAAATAATAATAAAAAGGACTAAAACTATCGTCATTAAATATCTTTTTACAACCAACCAAAACCATTCATGCTTAAATTATTATATCCTAGGGCTAAATATAGATTGATCATTAGATACAGATCTAACATTATGAAATTGTGTTCCGAGTCTCATTTAATAGGGGAGGGGAAGAAAAATGAATTAAGAGAGAAAAGAAAGGAAAAGATGTAATTTTTTTTGTGTTCCCGAGTTTAAGGAAAAGTAAAGGAAAAGAGAACAAAATCAAGCATTTTATGTGTTTCCGAGTTAGGAGGAAAAGAAAAGAAGGATCAATTAGTAATTAATAAGATTTTCTCTCATAATCTCTCCAATTTGGGAGGATAAATATAGAGGCAATTTTTTTTCCCTTTTCCATCATTTCCCCTCCCCCTTCTATCATTAAAAAATCTCGGGAACATGGTTTTTTCATATTTTCATCTCTTTTCTTTCCCCTTCCCTTGTTAAATGAGACTCGGGAACAGAGTGTCCTAAGGTTGCTTTCCTTTCATAAAATGCAATGGAATCCTGATGAAATTCGAATTGAACATAAGAAAGGAAATCTATGTTTAATTTCATCAAAATTCCATTACATTCTGTAAAACAAACACACTAATTCCAAATTAAATTGTAGTTCTTACGCAAATTCCAATTCCATTAGTTAATGCTTTTGGGTTCATTTGAGGTCAATGCCGTCAATCCCATCGACACCTTTAGCTACATACAGCGTATTCGTATCAACTCAACTCAACAGACTTAGGGGTTGACCCAGTTATCTTTGTAGATTTTTTATGTCAAGTTTACAATAATTGAGACTTTATGTCAAAATTTATAAGTCAGGAAAGATTTAAGTTTGAGGTTTTATATGTAAACGCAACTATGTTAATAGACATTTATGACTTCTTAAAGTAACACTATAATTTTAGCGTACTATTATGCAAAAAAATAATAATAAGAATAATAAATCACAGGTCATACAAAAAAATAATAAGAAGAATAATAAATCACAGGTCATACTCGTGTCAACTCGTGTAAGCAAATCATTTTCAGTTTCACGGATTTGAAATGATTTTTGCGTCTGTGTCAGTTTTCACTAACCAATGATAACAGACCTTTTGATACTCCAACTTTTGATACTCCAGTGGTCCATCAGTGATCCAAGTTTGCCGTTAAAAAAATATCATATTATAAAAACCTCCAACGCTAAGTTTTAAAGAAAAATAAGATAAATTAGTAACTTAAGTTTATTTATGTGCATTGGCCTATACAAAACTATACATGTACAAGTCTGCACCAGAAAAGTTGAGAAAAGATCATAGCTTTTTATAGAGAATGCAAATGTTTGATCCTCTGAATAGCTTGTTTTACCTTAAAAGATGGTTCATCATACAAGTAACCAAGATCATCAACTTTTGCCGCCATGCTCGGTTCTCCAACAAACGCACGAAAAGAATCAGCAACTGAATCGGACAGAGATTTTAGGTTGTATCCTCCTTCCAAGAAAAACACACACCGACCGCCACACAACTCTTTTGCAAGCTGCTTGATGTTTGATGCCAGCATGTAATATGTTCCTGTTGTGAACTGGAAACTGGCCAGCGGGTCCAGTACGTGTCCATCATACCTGAACGAAATCGCAATTGCAAATCACTAAAGGAGTAATTGGTTGATAGTCAAAACACTTGATGAAAGTGTGTCAAAAGTCAAAACATTGCAAAATGAGTCGAGATAGTTTTGGTAGAAGAAACTCACCCTGCGGATACAAGAATTATATCGGGCTTAAATCTTTGGGCAGACGGTACTATGACTTCATCAAACACGGTCCGCATGGCAATATCACCTGACCCTCCTGCTAACGGCAAATTAAGCGTTGCTCCTTCACCATTCCCGCAACCTATGTTATCAATTTTTCCTGTACCAGGGTAGCTTCCCTCCTAAAACACCATAAAATACGTAATTAATTTGTTATAAATAAATAAATGAATGAATGAATGTATGTATGTTTGTTTGTTGGTTACTTGGTGAGTTGAAAGCAAGAATATGTCAGGATCATCATAAAACGCATCATTAGTCCCATTCCCATGATGAACATCAAAATCAATTATGAAAACACGTTGTAGTCCATGGACCCGTTGAGCATATCGGGCTGCAATAGCTACATTACCAAACACACAAAATCCCATGGGACCCTTAGGAACTGCATGATGCCCAGGCGGTCGTATTAAGGCGAATCCAATTGGGGGGGTTTGACTGACTTTTGATGCTGCCACCTACATTTTCATCAGATTAAAAAAAAAATTCAGTGACATCAAACAATAATCCTAAATGTGGCAATTATGACCCATTTACTTATAAATGGGTTGACTTTGGTCATTCTAAATCGTAAACGGGCACTACCACGTGATCAACCAAGGATAGGCCTGCTCCAGCAGCAATCAAGGACTCTTGAAATGTCTGCATTGTTTATGGTGTTGATGTATAATCTTCATAAATGTGCATATCGGTTTTAAGGAGGCATGTTTGATAGAATTATCTTACTGTGGCGGTGGCGTACGTGGGTCCAGAGCCTTCAATGAGTATAAAGCCTTGGTCTGAAGCCTGCTCCATTGCCTATAGATGTAGAATGCACGTCTAAATAAAGCAAAAACCGACCCGAAGTAAACATGTCGAAATTGCTACGTCTAATGAACATCTGTTACCTTCTCAAGGCCAAAAACATAAGATCTGGAATGCACGCTTGTAATATCTTCAACCGTAGCAGTTCTAAAATCTTGAAGTTGAATGATCTCAGATCCTCGAAACTGCAAGCATAAAAATTGCATATCATTATAACAAAATTTAATTCAGTCATGCATGTTCAGAAGCCAGTTATACAGGAATTAAATAAAGTGTAAAAAAATGATTCTTGGAAACTACCTTCGGTGTGAGCTCCACCTTCTCGAGAGCAGTCACAATTGCAGGAACCCGTAAACTGCATTCTGGATGTGCCTCCTGTTACCAATATCATGCAAGACTTCACCAACGTTCTCCAATACACACTTTCTATACAACACAAAAGGAGTTCCTATTAAGAATTCTATTTGAAAATGAAACAAAAAAGATACTTTTATCATTTGTGAATGCTAGTAGAAACTTTGTTATGACCCATTGTAGAAAGGACATAAGTTAATTACCTTGTTATGACCCATTGCAGGCGCTACACTATAAATCACTTTTGCTGTACTCTCATTTAATGAACACGATATAGATACTTTGGAATGTTTCTTCAGTGAATTCGAGTTTTTCTGGAAGAATCGACTTGTCATTAAAGAAACTACACGAGGTCCCAAAGGAAACGACACTCCACCTACAAAATAGATCAAAAATCCATATTATTTCTTTCACTCTCTACTTGTAAATGAAAAAACAGCTATCTGGTCTCCCAATAATCAAGAAGTTATTATGGAAATCACTTTCGATACCGTCACGTAAAGAACAAATACACCATTATCATTTTCAAATTAAACTAACTGGTACGGATATTGAGAAAGTAAGATATACAATCCAGTTTCAATAGGTTGGCATTTAGAAACACGAAATGTGATTATTCAGATATTATTTTCGTGTAGTATATGTTGCTCTTTAACAAATTCATGCAAATTTTCCTAGGAGCTCTCAGTCTCTCACAGAACTAGACTACTGTCCATGACCATGACACACACATCTATGAGGATTTGACCATAAAATCTGTAAGAATCATGTGTGAGATGTGTTGTAGTCGACACAAACAACGGTTTGGATCAAGGACTAACACAATTTGTTTCTTCCTCTACTGTTTGTGATGCAGGCCCAAGTGTAGAAGATGAAGCCATGGCATTTCTGGAGGCCCATGATCGAGCTACCAATGGTGATTTACGAAAAGGAGCATAACTTTGTTTACGGGTCTCCGTTTTAGGCGTTCGACCAGTCAAGTCGAAGCTTGAAACGAGGAGCACGTCGTGGCAAGGCCCCCAAGTTTCGGTCCAAAAAAACGCATTCTAGTGGGAGTTACGGGCCTTTTATGTTTTTTTCCATGTTTTATGCATTTTGTTTTTGGGCTTGCGTTTGGCCCATAGCCTTTTATGGCCCGTTTCGAATTTCGGTTCTTATTTACGTTCTTGAGATGTAATTCGGATGGTCATTCATAAATTTTGGCAATAATCATTTTTCACTTCGAATTCTCTGCCTTTTGGGTTGAATTTGGGGGTTTGGGAAGATTATCGTGATCAATTCTTCATTATCTTTCACAGGCTACATCAGCTTGATTCCTGCTTGTGTACATTTTGGTTTGTTTTATGTTATCTGTATTTCACATACATTAATATCAGTGTGGTTTTGCATTGTTTCTCACTCACATATTTGTAAGGAAATACAGATTTTTCCTAACAGTATTCACTATGATGTATCAACTGCTACCTCAGATTTACTACAATAATCAAGAAATTAACAGTGTAATAATCAATTATCCTCAAATTCAAAGCTCACACTGACATCACTCTCCTTCATACGAAACTAACGGTGTGTTTAATCGAAGTTTTCTCGGTAACTTGCTGGACAAGCTATTTATTAAGACACGAAATTACAAAAGGATTGGAGAAACCGATGATCATACGAACTAGGAATCATATATAGGATGAGAGTAAAATCAAAAGGCATATCAAAATCAGTGAGAAGAAGATGCTAACCGGCTAAAGTTTAAGCATTTACCTCCGAGAAATGAACGATGAAGAGCGGCTTGCAGCTCCATTTTCACTGACACGAAGCTTTTGGAACAGACAAGAGGGAAATATATATGAAAAGGGATAAGGGGTGTTTGGTTGTGGGATATCGTGGGATTTGTGTTTAGTTGTTTGAGTTAAATGTTTGGTTGGTCTTGTGGTTTGCAAATATTGCAGATTTGCTCCTAGTAGTTCACTAATTACAGAGTTGGTCCCGGTAGTTGTAATTTTTACACTCGGATAGTCTTTATCACTAATCTAAGTTAGATTTTTCAGTTAAGTGTATGTGAAATGACATATTTGCCCCTCGACAATTAAGAAAATACAAATATATAAAATAAAATTATAAATTATAATTATAATTAATTCAAGCAGGTCCCATATTTTTATTTAATATTATAATTATAACTTAAGCCCCACCCCAACCCCATCTTCTTCAATCATCCTCATCCTGATCATCTTTCTAAACCATCATCACCACCCATTTTAAAAAGCCAGCCTAGATAACACAGGTACCAGAGGATCGATTGATCATTCAAACACAGATCAGTGATAACAAAACTTCCACCACCGTCAACCCACCACAACCGTCGTCATCCAGCCTCCACTATCGTCTCGTCTGTCCCACACCCGCAGTCAACCAACCACAACGACCTCGACCACCGTCTCCCCTCCAACACAGAACACCCACCACCATCGTCGTCAACCCACCACAACCACCTCCACCGTCGACTTACCAGCACTGAACACTCACCACCACCATCGTCAACCCTCCACAACCACCTCCACCGTCAACTTACCACACCACCGAACACCATCAATTTGCGATAGGATGTGGTGGTGGCCGACGATGTGATGATGCTTACCGAATCTGACGAAAGGGACGAGGTCAACGAAAAGGGTAGACATGGGCTTGGCGGAAGTTCATTTCCTCAGATGTTTTGCATCAGATCTCAAAATGGGATAAGATTTAAGAATACGGAACCATTGTTTTTTTTTTAAATAAGTGTTTTTGTTTTTAGTTTAAGGGTATTCTAGTCATTTCACATACATTTAAATGAAAAATCTAACTTAGGTTAGTGATAAGGACCACCTGAGTGCAAAAATTACAACTACCGAGACCAACTCTGTAATTAGTGAACCATTAGGACCAAATATGCAATATTTGCAAACCACAGGGACCAACCAAGCATTTAACTCTTAGTTGTTTAGTTTGGAACAGGGTGACTAGAAAACCGAAATAACCGAATCGTAACTGAAATAATTATAGGGTGTGGTCATGACCCACATGACCACCATGACCCTTTACGTCAACGTCATATCACTCATCTCTAATCTATCATCCAAAACCACTACCCTAAGGGTGTGATCATGACTCAAACCACTATCCTCTTATTTATTTTAATTTATCTTTTTCTAAAGAAAAAGGAAATGATTTCAGTAGGACCATGGTTGCCATGGTTTAATCCATGCAAACCATCGTGAATCATGCAAAGGGTGGTGTAGCATTCCATTCATGTTCCTATGTGGCAAATAATATTCCCAACCATGACCCCTATACCATTCAGCCTAAAATCGAATCAAAACAAAAACTGACGGTTCAGTTTTTTGATTTTTTAAAACCGAAAATTTCGGTTCGGTTCTTGAATAACCATTTTTAATAACCGAAAAAAAATTGAACCGAACAGATAAGTTACAATTCATGTATTTTTATGTTTAAGTGTTTAACCCAATACTAGTAGAAATTATTAGTTTTATTCTTGAATGTTAAGTGTTTATAATTAAAACATTAGGTGTTTATTTATAATTGAAATGATCTATTTATTACCTACAAGAAATAACAAAATTTAATATGAAAATTAAATAATCTTCATATTATTATAAAAAAATATGTCTTAATAAAAGAGAAACTTATAGAAGGGTATATGTCACAGAATAGTAACCAAGTTTTAAAAGTGTTCTAATTAGGTCACTCGTATCATATCTATCCCAATTAGATAATTAACATTCAAATCGAGCCATGTTCTTTTTTCAATGTGTTAAGAAAAAAATGGAGCATAAGATGCCGGGGTCGGATTATTTTAATATTTGAAATTATATTTATTAAAAATAAAAACACTTTAATTACATTAAAAAATAAAAAAACAAGTTACAGTCTACGTCATCACTCGACGTCAGCATCAAATAAAACGGAAAAAAGAAACAAAAATCGACATCACCACGGTTACCTATAAAATGGATGAAAAAACCCCTAATTTTAATGAAAAACGAATGTTGAGTGACCTGATTAAAACACTTTTGAACTTGAGAGACCTAATCGAAACACTTTTAAAATTTGGTTACTGTTATACAAAGTTACCACAGCTTAAAAATAGGTCTTTTCGGAATCATCTTCCCACCGTCTCTCAACAAAACCAAGCGTTTTGGTTTTCCCCAATTTAACCTAATCCAATGATCTTCTGCTTACATTTCTTTGGTGGAACCTAGTGATTGTGGTTGCGATGATATGGCAACGAAGGTGGATGACAGTGGTGCTCGGTGGCAGAAGCACAAATTGCGACTAAGACGGTCAGAACAGACTACAACGATGCAGATGTTTTAAGGTTCCGACCAAGTACAAAACACCGAACACCAATAATGTTCATTATTTTACTTTGAGACGCTACAGGGTCATTCTCGGAATCATTTTTTCCCACCGTTTCTCAAGAACCCCCTGCGTTTTGGTTTCCCCCAATTCAAACTAATACAGTCGATCTTCTGCTTATGGTTTCGATTCATGAACCTGCGATTTTGGAGTTATTGGGTACGATTCTTTTTGTTATTCAAGAACCCTAATTGGTTTTGTGTTAACGATTACACATAGCTTGAGTTGAGGTGAGGTGAGGTGTTCTTTAATCAATTATGTATATGATTTATTTTACTTAAATTGGGTGATTACAAGCATGTACATTTTCCTGGTAGTTATCAAACCCTTGATTGCATTTTCCTGTCATTTGTTTATCTCTGCTTGAATCGATTTCAACAAGGGTTATTTCCTCAAAAGTATTTAGCGAAAACTTAAAACATTAATAATTTAAAGCTGATGGATTTTAGTACAAGATTAACAACAGCAGTTTTCTAATATTATTATTTTGAAGTTTAATATAATCTTCAAATTTTGAATGTTAGTATAGTGTACACACATAGTCGGTCCTAACTCTCTCATTTGCCAGTGTTGGATACTTATGCTTCTTTTACCAGATAACTATTGATAGTTGTTTCATATGCCTAAAGCTCAATGTTGTGTTGTTGAGTTATGTAATCTTGCTTCCATGCTCTTATAAAAGGAAATAAGATCAAAACAAGCTATAAGAAAAAAAAAACTTTTATTACAATATGACTGAACTAAGAAGTAATTTTGAGAATAGACTATTGACATTAATCATGATTCATATGTTAGCATCCAGTTTGGAAGCATTTAGTGCAGATGGGAAATTTCTTGCTTCTATTCAGTGTATCAAGACTGTTAATGACGTTTATCAAGCTGAATCATCGAACATACCTGAAGAGAAGAACCACAGCTATGTGATGCGGTTTGTAGATGACGTTATCGAACGAGATGATCTGAAGAAAGTTCTAGAAGTGGATCTCAACGAATGTAGGATTTTGGAATAGTGAGAAGTTGGTGAGTGTGGAATTGTATGTGAAAATCTGACTGAAGAAGTTGTTGAAGGTGTAAAACGACATATTTACGCCTCATTTAAGGAAGGAAAATAGATGGAGTTAACGAGTTGGATGAAAATGACAATATTTCAAATATGTTGGATCCATATGCGAAAAAAAAAACACACATCATTATAAATGTATGTAGCTCCTAATAAACCAGCTTGATGACCCATTCTCTTACGAACCTGAAAGCACACAACATTATATTACATAAACTACATATTAACACTAAAACGGAATACAAAGACCTAAATTGATGTCGACCGGAAATTAGCGAAACCATAACTTCTTTGTTGGGTGATAAGACTCTTTTCTATCATCTATAAGTAGAGGGTCCAAAACATGTTTTTAAAATCAGATATTATATATAAAAATCTTACAAATTCTTATGACCGAGGGTTTAGCGGACCCTCTCTGGTTTCGTCCCTGATTGGAATATCATAAAGGGAAGAAGATTAAACTGCATAATAAATGAGATGTAATTCGGAAAAATATCCAATAGAATTTGAATTTGAAACCCAGTCCAGTTCATCATCGTTCAAATAGCTAAAAGATAACAATTAATATATGAAAATATACTAAACAAACATCTGATAACAGTCGTAGGTGAAACAAGAGTACACCTTAAACGAAATCACCAATTCTTGCCACTCCATCAAACGAGAAAAATCTTTTTTTCTTGCCTCCAATCGTAACAGTAGTACACAATTTTCTTGTTAGTGTTGATGTAAATGTAGAAGGTAATTGGCTAATTGCATAAATTGGTTATCCTAAGTATCAAGCAACCAGAAAGGAGTTTAACTTAAGATTAAATATATAATCATATGTATTTAATCTAGTAGCCATCGCTATCATTTATATTATATAAATCAAAATATCATTATACCTTATAATATGTTAGTTGGTAATTGTTGATGGACCAATTTACCAGACAACTTGAAATCTCATAAGGAACTCGAAATCCATGGAGAACTCGAAATCACCAGACAACTTGAAATCTCAAGTCAACTTGGGATTTCATAACAAGTCAAAATCTCATGTGAACTCGAGATCTCATAAAATGTTGAAAACTCATTACTTCTCGAAAACTTATCATCTCCTCAACTATTATTGTGAACTAATAGTTCGATCTGCGCTAACAAGTGGTTTGCCATTAACTTAATGGTTTTATAACACTAAATTAAATAATTTTACAAAACCAAGTAACTTAACTTGAATGAGCTTTTGATGTTTCACTTCTGCCCAAAGGTGATTTGATACATCTATCTTATTGTTCATGTATAATGATAAGCAATGTTATTTATGCCTAACAAACATGAGTGTCTCACTTCTGCCCAAACGTTATTTGATTTATTCATGTCTTGCATATCTGACCATGCGTAACTAAGGTACTTGTCACACTTCTGCCAAAGATGATCTGTCACAATTACTTTGCACACATACTTAGATAATTTCATTTCTGTCCAAAGGTGATTTGTCTTCGTTTAAGTAGAATTTTCAAATTAATTTAGTCTATTATTTTGATACTAATTATAGATATATAACAACTTCATAATTGAAAGGGCCATTACTTATGTTGGCCTTAGTATAACATACCCTTAGATCAATTAAGACTTCTAGTTATCTTAACTGTCTCATATAATTTCTGCTCTCGGCTCCCGATTGTGGGATTCCACCATTAACTTGTGATTATTTTGCTGCCTGGAAGGACTCTCTCATGCTAAATCTTGCTTTGCTAGATTTCGACTACGCCTTAAGAGAGCCTGAGCCTGCAGCACTTACTCCTGAAAGCACACATGCTGCGCAAATTGCTTTTGAAAAGTGGACTAGGTATAATCGCATGTCTTTCATGCTCATAAAACAATCCATTAGCACCGTAATTAGAGAAGCCGTTCAAGACTATAATGATGTTAAAACCTACTTGGCTTCTGTGGAGGAGCAATTCAAAGGGACGTCTAAGGCGCACGCTAGTACTTTGATTCTCAAGCTAGTGACCACTAAGTATGATTGGAGGAGCAACATTTGTGAGCACATCATGATGATGAACGAATGGCCCATAAGCTTAAGGGATTAGACATGGAGATCGGTGATGGTTATCTTGTACACTTAATCATAACCTCTCTTCCTACATCCTATGAAGCATTTAAGATCAATTACAACACTTAGAAGGACAAATGGATGATGAGTGAGCTGATTGCCATATGTGTGCAGGAGGAAGAGCGTATGAAGTGGACAAAACTACTAACGTTGCTTATCTTTCCACTGTCAACTCAAAGAAAAGAAGAACAACTATCCACGGAAGGAAGCTTATAAAGTCCAAAAGCCTAATCAAAGTGCACCTTTCAGCCTAAGAACTCTTTAGGTAATCCATATTGCAAGTTCTGTAAAAATACAGGACATAAGAAGAAGGAGTGCCCTGGCTTTAAGGAGTGGCTGGCTAAGAAAGGTAATAATCTTTTCATGATACTTGAGTCATATAATTTAAATGTTCCTGCTAATTCTTGGTGATTTGATTCTAGTTCTATGGTTCATTTGATCAATTCTACTCAGGGATTCCTTACAATCTGGAGGCTGGGAAAAAACCAAAGAACACCAAAAATGGGGAATGATAAGGAACTAGAAGTGAAGGTTGTGGGAACATTACAATTATTTATGAAAACTGATTTATGTATTAAACTTTATGATACCTTATATGCTCCTAAGGTTACACGAAATCTTGTATTAGGACCAACGTTAAACATAAACGGTTTTAATGTTTCTCATGGTCATCGCAAACTCTTTATTCTTTATGATTCAGTAGTGTATGGTACTGGCATTCTGGATGGTGGTCTATATAGATTAGATCTAGATGATGACTTTTCCAAATCTTTGTTGTCATATAATATTAATGAATCAATCACAAAGATGAGACATAAACGAGACCTAGAGACTTCATCCATGTTGTGGCCTCAACGTTTACGCCACATCTCACGAGAATGATTAACTCGACTCGTAAAGGATGAAGTTTTACCACCTCTCAATTTCACTGATTTTGGAACATGCGTCAAATGCCTTAAAGGTAAAATGACATCAGCGGATAAGAAAGGTGTCGCTAGGAGCTCTAATTTATTAGAACTCATTCACACTGACATTAGTGGTCCTTACCCCATCGCTGACATAACTGGACATACTTCATTTATCACTTTCATTGACAAGTATTCCCGTTGCATGTACTTGTATCTCATTAAGGAAAAATCTGAATTACTTACAACTTCTAAAAATTATAAAGCTGAAGTTGAAAAACATAGATCGTCAAATTAAAGTTGTGAGATCAGATAGAGGCGGTGAATATTATGGAAGACATATGGATGTGGTTCAAGCTCCTAGTCAATTTTATGAGTTTTGTAAGGGCTAGGGGATCGTGAACCAATGCACCATGTCAGGTATACCTCAATTGAATGATGTCGCTAAACGAAGAAATCGTACACTAATTTACCATTATTCCTCTAGACTAAAGCATTAAAAGCAATTGTTCATATACTCAATAGAGTTCCTTCTAAGTATGTCCCTGAAAACTCCTTATGAACTTTGGACAGGAAGAAAACCGAGTCTTAAATATATGAAAGTATGGGGCTACATTGCTGAAGCAAAACTTGACAATCCTTTCCTAAGGAAACTTGACCCGAAAACAGTTACATGTTTCTTTATCGGGTATCCTAATCATTCAAAGGGTTATCTTTTCTATTGTCATTCCCCCGTCATTCGTATTGTAGAAACCAAGCGTGCCGCATTCGTGGAGGATTTCAAGGTCAGTAGGAGCAGTATCAACCCTTACGAAGAATTGCAAGAAGTACAAGTCGCGGGGGGAGAGACTAGGTTAATGAAGGATGAAATATTATCAAATCTCGTTCTTAGTAGCTTACGAGCATGTGTTATAAGCCTTAATAATTAAATGGCTAAGGGAATAAATTAAGTTCCATCAGAAATTAATTCATTGGAACTTATCCCAAAATGGAATGTTCAGACATTATTCATTATCATAATATTTACTTGTATCTAATATGTCTTATATGGATCAATGTATTAAGTAAATTCATTCATATATACTATGATTCCTTCTAAATACCATAAGCTTCTTATAATGTCTGGACATTAAGGATATCAAGTCTAACATATATGATAGGTTCCCATAGCAAGTACATCATTGAAATTTATCTTGTAGCATTCCTAAAGATCTAAAAGGTTAGTGGGAGTATTAAGTGTCTTAATCCTAAGTTGCGAGAGCTACAAGAGGTGGGGGAGTGAAAACTTGTTATTGTTACCTCAATTTGCACCTCTTGTACAAGACACAACTCCTTCAAAACTTTTATCTTTAAGAATCAAATGCTTCTCTTAAAAAGTTTCATTCTTGCTTAAACATGGGCACACTCAGATTTCTTGCCAGAACTACAATCCTTATACAGAGAAATTACAATGAGTAACTTCATTAACTAGTTTCTCTATTAGAATCTATTGGTCTTCTAATGTTGACAATAAGCATGCTAAATTTCTAAAGATTTCTAATATTAGTGGGAGCAGTAAAAGTCCTTATCATGACTTTAAAGAAGTGCAAGAGGCGGGGGGAAGAGACATATTAAACTTTTACTCCGATTACACCTCTTGTACACCATACTGCATTGCCTCTTACACAATAAGAGATCTAAAAGTGATAGCAACTTAATCAAGAGCTAATTCATAAAGGTGAAACTCCTAATAACCCCAACAATCAACTCAGGAGGTCATCTAGGTTTTAAAAGCCTTTGATAATTATGTATCCTCCCTAACTAAAGTTGAAATGAATATTGGAAAGTTTACAGATCCTACCATTCCTAATTTATCCATTAGCATCAACTAAAACTGTTTTTATGTATTAGAATAATGTTTCGGATTTGGTTTAATCATGTAGGTGTTCATAACTAAAATTAAATCCGAATGAAAATGTTAAGTCCATAAGAAGTATGATTGATTGCTAATGGTTATACTTAAGAAGGAATGTATAATCAGATAATCTTCTTATCTGTTTTATACAAGGTTTATTTAAGGATCATCACTGTTCTAGTAGCTTATAATCATTTAAAGCTAAAAGA
Source organism: Scalesia atractyloides (assembly GCA_947069175.1). Classification (NCBI taxonomy): domain Eukaryota; kingdom Viridiplantae; phylum Streptophyta; class Magnoliopsida; order Asterales; family Asteraceae; genus Scalesia; species Scalesia atractyloides. The sequence goes on from CAMTDV010000010.1 coordinate 47,042,017, forward strand.
CTTACATGTTCAAAACAACCTAAAAGTTCTAAACTGAAAGGTTAAGAACACTTAGTTTGTATGTCAATAAAATTTATGTATGGGTTGAAGTAAACATCAAAATGTAATGAAATCTTGATGCAATTCTTTTCATCAAGAGTTAAGTGGATTTATGTGTATCTACCTCAAGATGAGTGGGAGCAACTAATGTAAACTTGTCCTTATATAGATGACACTCTTTTGAAAAGTATATGTTACATAAGTCAAATGATGACTCACACATATTTTGATATAACGAATCTCAAAAATACCACTTACGTGAGAGATATCAAGATATACTAAGATAGACCCAACGGGACATTAGTTTCGTCCCATAAGCTTTACTCTAAAGCGTGCTCTTACATGTGTAACAAATAATAGTGCTCTCCTTTAGAGGATAAAATGATAAATGAGATTACTTCCTTACGCTTCATTATTTAGAAGCCTTATGAAGGTTCAAGTCTATACTCGTTTAGATATTGCTCACATTAATAAACATTAGACCACTCTAGATTATTGTGAAGCATCTTACAATATCTTTAAGAAACGAGAAAGACTATAATAAGAAGTTGATTATCCTTACTTTGATTTTGTATATTTCAAAAGAAACTAAAAGTCAATTTAGGGTGATCCTTATGTCCGCGGACAAATCCTTTTCATGGAGGAGTCATAAGAAACTGTCAACAACAACCTAAATTTTAATGACATAATATGTTGTTAATTAACAGCTCAATTGTCACTAAATGCTGTTGAAAAATTTATCAGTGGACTCATAAACTTATTAACTCCATATATACACTATATTGAAGACTTACTATGAAAACTCAGCTACCTTGTTTCCTCGAACATTAACAGTTCGAGAGGTGCTGTATTAAACTTCGATATAAAATTATTGTTTGTTTATGAACAAGAAGAGGAAACTAAATGTTTGTATCAAATACTTTCATGATAGATATGCTTGCGGATCTGATAACTAAGGTCTACACCCAAAGTCTTTTTAAGAGCTCATAATAAAGACGGGTTTTTATTAAAGGCCTTACATAATAGCATATCATACAATGAATGATTAGTTATTATTATTTTTTCCTCAATGATACAATTTATTTGTCTATAAATACGTATGTGCACCTAATGACGTATAAAGAACAAATTAATTTTAAAGGGCTTACCTCAGTCATTTTGGTCTTAAATTTACGCATGTTTTGATTTGGGGTTGTAGCATGATTAATGGGGTCTTGAGTTAACAATAACTCAATGATTGTATTTTTCTGTTACAATTTCATTTTGAAACACTGATTAATGTTTTAACTTGGCCAAACTTACTTATGCTTATCATAAATGATCACTCGGCCAAGTGGGAGAATGTTAGAAATAACCCGTTAATGTGGCCTAACGGATCATTTGAGTAACTTTACCAATATGACATAACTAGTCACCGATAATTACTTTATGGTAGTAATTGTAATTATTGATTAGTGGCAATTATGATTTCCCTTTAGGTACCTTTAATAGAGAATGTAAAGAGTTTTCATAACCGATCACTATTCATGATCATTATTCATTTTGATGTTAAATATATATTGATATATGTGAAAATACATACATTTTAGTCCCCCGTTTTACCTTCGTTTTACGCGTTTCGGCTATAAAACCTCGGTTTTGGTACTTAATCAGGTGTGTTTTGGTTTACAGGCCCTAAACAGCATATTGGAACGAAAGATGAAGAAAAAATGGATTTTCCAGTGAAACGGCGAAGTTACGAAGATTCTGTCAAGCTGCAGATCATTTGGCACGGCCGTGCCAAATACGGTTCGATCGTGCATATGCTAGACAGGAGACTGCACGAGCAGTGCAGTTACCCGTGCCACACTTTTAGCCGGACATGCACGACCGTGCCAAGCCATTTTACCCGAGAGTTCAGCTGGCAGTGTAGTCTGATAACCGGACACGCACGACCGTGCCATTTATGGCACGACCGTGCCATTTTTTAATCACTGTTATGGATAAGCTGACGTCACCAGATTGCGGAATAGTGCACGGCCGTGCAGATCTTGCACGACTGTGCCAAATTAAAAAAAAACGCTATAAAACAGGGTAGAAGCTACTGATTGAAACATTGGGCAATTTTCCTAACTTCTGGGCGATTTCTGTGGTCCGGGAGCATCTGAAGAGGATGGTTTAAAGCCTCAAAGTTGCAAGAAGCCTATCTAGCATCCAATCCATCAAATCCTTTCTTCTTTATGGTTTGATTTCTTGTTCTTAACATGTATTTTGATCTTAGATACAAGCATTGAGATGATGTTATTATGATTATTGTAGCCTAATGGCAAAAACACATTGTTTACTTGCTTCATGAACAACCATTAGTATGTTAATTATGTTTTAATGACACTTAACACTTTTTATGTTAATACTTGATGATTAGTTTGCAACCTTGTTTGTTGATATTGGATTCTTGATTATAGTTAATTGTTTTGGAAGATTAGTACTTGGTTAGTTAAGATATTTGCAAAAAGAAGCTTAATTAATCACTTATTAGTAAACTTTTAACTTGTTAAAATATTTACACCATGAGCTTAGAAATGAGAATTGGTTTAATAAGAGATAATTAATGTTAATCAAGAATGTTTTCCTTTACGGAAAAACCTTAACGGGTCGAATGGTGCCGTTATGAATTCTTGTCATAATTTGAGTTTAGTTAATAGTTTCGGCCAAAATTGCTTTCCTAAATGAGGTTGTGTTCAAGATTTGTAAAATGGGCTCGATTGTAATTTATTCTAGGTTATGCTTTTCTTGGTGGTCACATTGTGTTTATCGGTGTTACTTTACTTGATAAAGTGCGGTTAGAAAACTCTTAACGGATGACTAACTTATTTTTAAGGGATTTTCATAAACATTTATTAATAAGGGCGTCAAAGAACAATTTTAGGTGGTTAAAGTGTGTTTATCGTTTTAACTTTCAGAAGGGTTGTCATGTTAGGATTCCCGATAGGGAAACTAATTATCTTTTAAAAATAGAAAATTGACCGAGTGTTATAGTGCCAAAACCAACTTAGTTAACATAATTCGGTTGTTCGTAAAGCGAGGCTATTTTCTTTTACTTATTATGTTTATAATTTATTATTTTTCAAAAATATATTTTTCCAAACAAATTATCCACATCTCATTTTTACTGGTAATTTAACGACAAAGGTTTAGTACTTTTGCTTCCGCCCGCATCCATGGATCGATACTTGTTCTTACCGATACTTTACTACATATATGACGGGGTACACTTGCCCTTTCGTGTGTGTTTTAATCTTGAAGTATAAATCATTTTTATAAATTTAAAACCGAACCGTGAGTAAAATTCATTGCAAAATATGTATATACACGCACACGTGAAGTTTTGGCGCCGTTGCCGGGGATGTGGCGAGCTTTAGGAACCAACCGAGTCAATATTTTACCGGTGTACATGCTTGTGAATAGGTGTAAATATTCATTAGTTCATATTTTTGTTTTATATATAGTTAGTTAGTTAATTTGTTGATTAGTAAATATGTTTATAATACTTAGAGAATTTTAATTTAATTTATTCGTTGGAATTCGAACTAATTATTTATTTATTAAACTCTCGAAACCGAAAAAAACCATTCTTGACATTACCGGTTCAAGTGCTTTTGTGAGTTTTTTGATTTTTCTATAAAATTCTGGCCTCTTTCCAATTTTTAAACATTTTTATAAACGAAAACAGGGAATTTTGGAATTTAACAGCAGCAATAATTAATTATTATTATTATTATATTACGTTAGGGGAGTGGTTATTCTTATCTTACAGGTTGATGTCCTCAACCCCCGCGCCCGCTGCTGCTGAGCCATTGGACGAACAGGAGCAAGGCCGTAGGAGAAGTAGGAGACTTCGAGAACGGTCCCGAGTTGTAGCGCAGCAAATCTTAGCGGCAGTCGACGAGGAGGAGGCACCTGTTGAGGGTGAAACCTCAAGGGTTAACGAGGGAGGCCTAGCCATGGTGGACGACGACCGACCACTGAATGAGATGAACCAGCCAGGAGGTGGTGGTTTGGAGTCAAGCATCGCCCGCCCGACGTAGCAGTGCCTAATTTTGAAATTAAATCGAGCATAATTAATATGGTGCAGCATTCGGTACTGACGGACGAGAGCATGAGGATCCCGGTCGACATATTGCGGCTTTTCTTCAGGTATGTTCAACCTTCAAAATACGGAATGTTTCGGATGATGCGGTTCGTTTGCGACTTTTTTCCATTTTCATTGCGCGACAAAGCTAGATCGTGGCTTATGTCACTTCCTGCGGGGTCAATCAGAACTTGGGACGAGATGGCAGAATTGTTTATGCAGAAGTATTTCCCGCCTGAGAAAACGACGAAGCTTAGGAATCGTATCATGACATTTCGGCAAGATGACGGGGAGTCTTTACACGCAGCCTGGGAGAGATTCAAAGATCTACTGATTGATGTTCCACACCACGGTCTCACCAAGAGGCAATTAGTTCTGACTTTCTACCACAGACTCAACTACGATTCGCAAGAGCGTTTGGATGTTTATGCAGATGGCGATATGGGGACGAAGACGCCTAATGAAGCTTACGCTATCATCGAGAGAGCTGCGTTGAAGTCTAGTTCACGACATGGTGGAGAGAGGAGCCGGACTTCTTCACGCCAGGAGTTCATGCTGTTGACGATTACACAACAATTTCTGCACAGATTATGGCGTTGGCATCGAAGTTTGATCAATCACAGTCCTAGACGGTAGCACAGACGAGTGCGAGATGTGATCAGTGTGGAGTATCGCACGAGTTAGGTGCGTGTGACCAGGGTGTTATGTTTGTGGGTCAAGAAGAGGTAGACTTTGTTAGCAACCAAGCGAGGCCGCAAAATAATCCTTACAGCAACACGTATAATCCGGGATGGAGGAATCACCCGAACTTTGGGTGGAAAGCAAACACGGGTAATCAAAACCCGCTCGGATTCAGTCAGCGAGCTCCAGCACTGCAGTAGGCTCAAGGCTAGTCATTTCAGCCATACAATCAATCTTACCAGCCTCGATCTTATTCATACCAAAATCAGGGCCCCGGGAGTAGTTCTTTGCAACAAGGCCCTTCGGATAATTCTAAGCTGGAAGAGATGATGGCCCAACTTCTGAGTAGCTCTACTAGCGTGAATCAGCTAGCCGAGAAACGTTACCAGCAAAACAAAGAACGCTTCTTGGCTCACGAGGAAGAGATGCGGAGTCAAAAGGCCTTGATTCAAAACATCGAGAATCAAGTAGGGTAGTTGGCGAAAATGATGTCGGAGAGACCCCTGGGTGGTCTTCCAGGTAATACCGAGCCGAATCCACGAGGGCATGTGAATGCCGTGATGACGAGGAGTCGCAAGACCACGGGACCTGACATATCGGACTCACCACCGATCACTGAGACGGTCCAGACTAATGCTCCGGATGAGGTGCACGCTAGCCGAGGCCCAGCAAGTACAGCATATCTCCGAGAGCTAGTTAAAGATTATACTCCTCCAGTTCCATACCCAGGCAGGCTAAAGAAGCAAAAGAAAGAGGAACAATATGGTAAGTTTTTAGATTTGTTCAAGCAGTTGCATATAAACATACCATTTGTCGAGGCTTTAGCCCAAATGCCTAAGTACGCGAAGTTCTTGAAGGACATCCTCTCAAATAAGCAGAAACTCGAGGACATGTCCTGTGTTGTGATGAATGAGAGTTGCTCAGCTATACTTCAAAACCGTCTGCCTACGAAGATGGGAGATCCAGGCAGTTTTACTCTTTCGTGACTTATTGGCAATATGTCGGTTAGTCACGCGTTGGCGGATTTAGGAGTAAGCATTGACCTTATGCCTTATAAAGTCTTTGCTAAATTGGATCTAGGTGAGCCTTCACCTACGAGGATGAGCATTCGACTAGCGGACCGTTCCATTAAGTATCCACGTGGATTTGTTAAGAATATGCTTGTCAAGATTGACAAGTTTGTGTTTCCAGTGGATTTTGTTATTTTGGATATGGATGAGGACTCTAGGGTGCCTTTGATACTTGGGCGTCCGTTTTTGAATACTGCACGGACGATTGTAGCTGTAGCTGCCGGGCAGATTACACTCCGAGTGAATGATGAGCATGTGACATTTGACATCAAGCGGTCAATGCAACACCCGCAGAGTCAGGATGATGCTTTATACTATGTTGACATTGTCGACACATATGTGAGCACCCATTTCAGGCACAATCGAGGAGATTGATTCGGGCACACTTTTGTTGCGTGGGGACCTAGATGGCATTACGCAAGAGGACCACGATTTCGAGCAGCCAGTCTATCGATGGTGATGATGGTTCCCAGAGTCCGGTTCGATTTACAGAAATTGATCGTGGTGTTGAGGAGAAGTCGAAACCTTCAGTTGAAGATCCACCGTCCTTAGAGCTTAAGGACCTTCCGCCACATGTTGAATATGCATTCTAGACAAGGAGCGCCGTCTGCCAGTTATTATTTCATCATCATTGTCGGACGAAGAAAAGAGCAAACTTCTCGATGTCTTGCAACTTCATAAGAAAGCTTTAGCGTGGAAGATCATGGATATCAAGGGAATCAATCCTTCATTCTGCACTCATAAAATTCTTATGGAGGATGATTACAAGCCTTGTGTGCAACCCCAGAGACGGTTAAACCCGAACATGCAAGAAGTTGTGAAAAGGAAGTGATTAAGTTGCTAGATGTAGGTTTAATTTATCCTATTTCTGATTTGGTTTGGGTGAGTCCGGTACAGGTAGTGCCTAAAAAGGGTGGTATGACGGTAGTTACGAATGAGAGGAATGAGCTTATTCCTACTCAGGCGGTCACAGGATGGCGTGTTTGCATCGACTATCGCAAACTCAACGATGCCACCCGTAAGGACCACTTCCCGCTTCCATTCATCGATCAGATGTTGGAACGTCTATCGGGGAAGTCGTATTATGGTTTTCTTGATGGGTTTTCTGGGTATTTTCAGATTCCTATAGCTCCTGAGGATCAGGAGAAGACTACCTTCACATGCCCCTTCGGCACATTCGCCTACCAGTGCATGCCTTTCGGGTTGTGTAATGCACCGGCTACCTTCCAGCGCTACATGGTTGCTATTTTCCATGACATGATCGAGGATTCCATGGAAGTGTTCATGGATGACTTTTCAGTTTTTGGGGACTCCTTTGATCATTGCTTGGAAAATTTGAAGAAAATGTTGAAGAGGTGTGAGGAGACAAATCTGGTCTAAAACTGGGAAAAATGCCACTTCATGGTGAGAGAGGGCATAGTTTTAGGACATAAGATTTCTCAAGCTGGGATGGAAGTCGATCCAGCAAAAGTTGACATCATTTCTCGACTTCCGCCTCCTACCTCGGATAAAGCAATCGGAGTTTCCTTGGTCATGTGGGGTTCTATAGACGATTAATTAAAGATTTCTCAAAAAAAGCTAGAACCATGACCCGTTGTTGGAGAAGGATGCTCCGTTTATCTTTTGTGACGAGTGCTTGAAGGTTTCTAACCTTCTTAAGCAAAAGCTCGTTGAGGCACCTATCTTGGTCGCACTGGACTAGACTTCGCCATTTGAGGGTAATGTGCGACGCGAGTGACTTTGCGATAGGAGCCGTGTTGGGACAGCAAAGAGACAAATACTTCCACTCGATATACTACGCCAACAAGATTTTGAATGACGCTCAGGAGAATTATACTACTACGGAGAAGGAGCTTCTGGCGGTAGTTTTCGCATTTGATAAGTTTAGGTCGTATCTTGTGTTGTCCAAAAGTATTGTGTATACGGATCACGCGACAATCAGATATCTCTTCAGCAAGTAAGACGCGAAACCGCGTCTAATTCGATGGATTTTGTTGTTGCAAGAGTTTGATATCGAGATTCAAGACAAGAAGGGAGATGCGGAGAATGCGCGGGAGGAGCCAATATGTGACATCCCGGCTTTTCAGGTATCTTAAACTCGCTACTTTATTGTTATTCATTCCTATGCTGATTTAATTAGGAGAATTAAATTACGCGCGCGCAATAACTACGATAACTTTAGTATTTAGGGAATACACAATGTTTGGAAATTCTAACGGGTTGTATCTGAACTACGTGCTACGTGTTATTAGACGTTTGTGAGTAATTGTCGAGTCGTATTATGTGTAGTTATTTATTAGGTTATAATGATCGGTTAGTAAATTCTATTTATAAGCCGAACCGAACCAAGCCTGTGAAACGTTTCGACTTCGCGACCAAGCAAACCCAACCCGCCACCCACACCCCCTTGCGAACCCAACCCAACCCGCCACCCCTCCCTTGCGGCCCAAGGAGAAGCCCAAACCGCCCCCCTTGCCCCTTATGTATACGTATGTATGCATGGGTATTCAAAAAAAATAGCAAACCCTAAAACCTACTCCCCTAGAGGTGCAACGGCAGCAGCCCTCCCCCCCCCCCCCCGTCGCGCAAACAACCCTACAGCTCTCGAATCGATTCCAAGCTTGTCCCGGTTCACAAGTTGTCTTCGTTTAAGGTTAGGGTTTTTCGATTTTGTTAAATGATATTCCGTAGAATTGATCATGATTATGTGCTCGTATGATTGTTGTTATGAAAAGTGTTGTGGTGTATGATTAGTTCGGATGAATATGCGAATCCTTGCGGTTATGATGATATGTTTGAGTATTAAAATCGTAGGCTGCGTTTTATCTATAAAGATCATGATATATGCTTAGGGTTTGCATGAATACTGATATATTAGATGATATTTGACAAGTTAACCTGCTGTTAATCGATACAACTAAGCGTCATGGCCGTTTACACATGTTCTAATGCGATAAAGTCGAAAACAGTAAGCTGATTGACATTTACAGCCAACTTCAGTTGGCTGTAACCTGATCATTATTTATCGAAAAGTAGATTTTCTGAAGCCTAAAACGTTTATTTTTTAAAAACGCTTCAAATGGTGCCAGATTCATATTTTTCTGAGGTCGTTTTCTATTTTTAAATGGTCATTTAGTGCAGCAGCTGAAGCTGCGTAAATTCTGCAGAATTTGCAGGTTGTTTATCGAGTCGGATCTCATAGTCTGTACGAGGTTAGGTCACGAAATCTGAACAGTAACTGGAGACCTGAGTTTCCGAAAATCTCCCACTGGAATTTCATAAATCGGATGAACGATGATTTTTAAATGATTTTTCTCGTAGACTGCAGTTAGAAAGCAACGAATTTGACTGCAGCCTAGTATATAAATGTTTATAAATAATTGGTAAAGATTTAGGATGTGAAATTTTACACAAAATTCTACAGTCTAATTGACACCTCCTGTAAAAAAATTAGAATTTTTGGAACGTTGGAACTATTTTATAAAAATTCTCGAAAACAACCCAGTTATGAGTGTACAAGCTGAAACATGATAACTTGTGTTTGTGTGTATCTAAGTGTTGTATTAGTTATCCTGTGTTTATGACAAGTTGGGTTGGTCGTTATTTTGTATGGTGATACTATGCATGCATGATTATGGTTTCGAATTGGTTATTACGTGTGCCGTACTGTGTGTTAGTTATGCGTAGGGTTTTGTGTCAGTGTGTTCACACACCAACTTTGAATCGGTTGACATGTTAGGACGCGATTAGCGGTTCCATCATTTGCTTCTTTTGCGTTTATCTAACCGAGCAATTTAAGGTGAGTTCACGGCCCCTATTTTATCCGATTTTGAACAACAGGGGGAGAAACATGTATACGCTCTACAACTCAATCTTTTACGTTATGCGAAATTAACACCGTTAACTATTCGGTAACTAAGTTAATGTTAATGTATGTTATGGTCACTAAGTAGCTTTATCACGGAAGTCCTCAACCAACTCTCGGATCGTTAGTATTGGGTTACATAGCGGGGAAATTATAGTAGTACTACTGGTCCCGACAAGCCCCACTCGAGCTAGTCGCGCTAGCCGACCGGGATGGTCAACGGGTGATTAATTTGGCCTAACTTTCGCCATAGTCAGTGATAGACCTGGCAACAACAGTCAGCTTCGATCGCGAACTCTTACGTGACGTAACTTTAGGCTCGCTACCTACATGTTAACATTGAACTTATTTACGAACCAACATTATTATTCCAGGTTAGGAATAATGGAACTATGTCGTTATCCCGGGTTAGGGATAACGGGGAAAACAATCTTTTAAACCGAACTTGTGAGCTTATAAAAACCTGTGAACTCACTCTTCTTTAATGTTGACACTTGTTTCTTTGCATGTTTCTCAGGACGCTAGGAGCGCTAGGTGCACTCACTTGCATTTGATCAAGGCATTTTTATCGAGTCTTTATTAACGATTATTTTTGGGATTCTGGTTTTGGCGTTTATGTTGGCGCCCGTTACTTTATTCTAATGCTTCCGCTAAACTTTGAAACCTTGGAACTTTGAAAATGACTATGCATGTTTATAATAAATGTTTTTGGAAAACGTTTAAATAAATCATATAGAGTCGTTCGACATGGCTAGTGTCTGAGATTCTGGTTTGATCACACGCCTTGCGGTAATACTCTGCAAGTGAAATTGAGGGTGTGACAGATTGGTATCAGAGCCTCTACCTATAGAGAACCAGGTTTACATTTAAAGTAGACCTAAACTATAGCTGTTACACGACACTAGACTTAGTTGGCACCGAACTGTGATATCTTGTAGTGTGTTATACTACAATTGTTCTATGTGATATATAGATATATATATATATATATATATATATTGTGATATACGCAGCTCGTAACTAGCTACACCAACCCAGCAGGCTATGTCATCATCATCATCTGACAGATCTCGACAATCAAGGGCGCCGGGGAAGGCACCCATGGTCGAACCCTCACCACCTCGTGGCGTGGAGACACGCTCAGCTGCCAGGAAAAGACTCGCTCTAGGAGAGGAGTCGTCCTCCCGTCCAACCACCGCTGTACCGGTCAAACCGGTCAACTCTTCAGGAGTGGGGGACGATCTACTTAGAGCTGTGCTAAGGAATCAACAGGAACAGCTGGAGAGAATGCAAGAGACTATCGAAGCACTAGGATGGCTGATACGTCAGCTGACTGGTAAAACTGAAGAGCTCGAGGAAGAGCAAGATGAGAATAGGAGAGTTCGAATCATTTTAGCTAAGGACCTTCGTGCTGAGCAGCTGAGGGCTGACTGGCTTGAAGACAGAGTTCTTGAGTCCAGTTGGAGGATTCACGAACTGGAGCAGAACCAAGCACCACCTATCCCAGTACCCGCACAAGCATCGGCCCCTCCAGCGCCGGTAGAAGAGGAAGAGGAGGATCCAGAGGAAGACCCTGAGGAGGATCCGGAGGAAGAAGAACCGGAACAGGACCCGACTGTTGAAGCTGAAAACGCTGAAGAGGAAGACGGCAGTGATAGCGACTCGGGAGATGGAGACATAGATGACTAAGTCGTCTCGCCAATCTCCGTTTTGTTTCCTTTCGTTTGTTTGTTTCCACTTATGTTTGAACTTGGAAATTTTATAATTGAACTGATATGTTTGGTTAGTATTTTGTGAGACATATATTTAATCGAATGTTCCTTTTGATTGTTTAATTTGTTGGGTTGACATAAATTGTGTGATCATTGAAGTGTGGAATATGATAACTATATTGGATATATACTTATCGGTGTGTGTTTGTGTTGTCTTGCGAAGATCTTAAATGGCAACCGGTCGTCGCGGAAATCTCAACATATCAGCTGAAGAATTGGCCGCTTTAATCCAACAACACGTGAATGCTGCTCTGGCAGGTGTTCCTAACCCACCAGCAGGTAACCATTATTAAATTTTCATGGGAAAATATAATAGTTTGGCTAGTAGACTTTCTCGCTGACTACCTATCCTCTATCCTCAGGAGGGGGTCTTAACCCCTACAAGATGTTCCTAGATGCGAAACCGAGCAAGTTCACGGGAGTTGAAGGACCCATAGGACTGGTCTGTTGGGTCGAAAAGTCTGAATCGGTTTTTGAAATGTGCAATTGCCTCGAAGCTAATAAGGTTAAGTATGTTGCCTCGACGTTGGAAGATGGGGCATTAACCTGGTGGAACGCACAAGTCCAAACGCGTGGGCTTGCCGCAGCGAACGCAATGACCTGTACCGAGTTCAAAGCTCTAATCAAGGAGGAATACTGTACGCGGGACAGGGTTTAGCAATTGGAACAAGCGTTATGGAACCACAAGATGGTCGGGTCAGAAATTGAATCGTACACGGCAAGACATCATGATCTGGTGTTCCTTTGTCCCGATTTGGCTAACACCGTCGTTAAACGACTTGAGTTTTATCTTGGGGGTCTGGTCCCTGAGATCCAGGGCGTGGTAATGTCAAGAAACCCTACGACAGAGCGACAAGCGATTAGGCTGGCACATAAACTCACCGATAAGGCGGTGGAGCAAAGGAAGTTGCCACCTAGGGGTGCGACTGAAATTGTCCCTGACAACAAAAGGAAATTTGAAGACTCAGTCTTCATCAGCCCAGGCACAACAAGGAAACCAGAAGCGGTCCAACAACTTCAACAACAATCGGGGTCACAACAATCAGTCTGCCAACAACACCCAGAACTCGAGCGTCTATGCGGGTCGAAAGCCACAATGTAATCGTTGTAACCTCCATCATCACGGCCCTTGCGTCAGAAATCGTTGCCAACAATGTGGCAAAGCAGGACACGCGGCAAAGGATTATCTCGGGGAGATTATGTCACGACAGAATCAGAACCAGCACCAGGTTCAGCGGCAGGGTAATAACCGGGGATGCTATCAGTGCGGTAGCACTGCCCATTTCAAGCGTGACTGCCCACAACTTCGCAACAACAACAATGGTGGGAATAACAACAACAACAATAACAACAATGGCAACAATGGAAATAGTGGCACAGGAGGTGCCAAAGGACGTGCATTCACGCTAGACTGTGGGGAGGCCAGAAACGACTCGAATGTGGTCACAGGTAAGTTTCCACTTAACGATCATTTTGCTACTGTACTTTTTGATACGGGTGCGGATAAGAGTTTTATATCTGAGTCTTTTAGGAAGAACCTAAATCTCACACCTAAACCCCTAAAGACCCCTTACGTCATAGAACTAGCCGATGGTAAATCTGTAGATGTGACTCACCTAGTGACCGGCTGTCACTTAAACTCGCGGGTCACACCTTTACCATTGATCTGATGACAACTACTCTGGGTAGTTTTGACGTGGTAGTCGGAATGGACTGGCTATCCGACATCCGAGCTGAAGTTCTCTGTTTCGAGAAAGTTATCCGTATTCCGCTCATAACGACGAAGTCTTGATGGTGCAAGGCGAGAAGGCAGGCGTCGTCACGAACATCATCTCTTACATGCAAGCTCAGAAGTATCTTCGGAAGAAGAACTCTTTTGCTTTGCTCGCACTGGTCACCGAGCAGTCTAAGGACGAGAAGCGGATTGAAGATATCCCCATCGTCCGTGACTTTCCTGATGTGTTTCCAGAGGAGTTACCCGGTCTTCCACCACATCGACAAGTAGAGTTTGAAATCGAATTGGCGAGCCATGCGACTCCTATCGCCAAGGCCCCATACCGCCTGGCTCCAGCAGAGCTACAAGAGCTGTCTACCCAACTTCAGGAATTGTTGGAAAAAGGATTTATCCAACCCAGTACTTCGCCATGGGGAGCTCCGGTCCTTTTTGTCAAGAAGAAGGACGGGACCTTCCGCATGTGCATCGACTATAGGGAACTCAATAAGGTTACCGTCAAGAACCGGTACCCATTACCTCGCATCAACGATTTTTTCGACCAGCTTCAAGGGTCAAGCTACTACTCCAAGATTGATCTACGGTCCGGTTATCACCAGCTACGTGTCAGGGAGGAGGATATCTCCAAGACGGCATTTCGCACTCGGTATGGCCATTACGAGTTCTTGGTCATGACCTTCGGTCTCACCAATGCACCCGTGGTGTTCATGGACCTCATGAACCGCGTGTGTAAGCCGTATCTCGACAAGTTTGTCATCATGTTCATCGATGATATACTCATCTACTCTAAGGGTGAAGAAGAACATGCTGAGCATCTGCGGTTATTGCTGGGACTACTTCAACAGGAGAAACTATATGCCAAATTTTGGAAGTGTGATTTCTGGATTCGGGAAGTTCAGTTCCTCGGGCATATCGTGAATGAAAAGGGTATACACGTTGATCCCGCCAAGATCGATGCTATCAAGAATGGGGAAGCACCCAGGACACCGACGGAGATCCGCCAATTTTTGGGATTGGCTGGTTACTACAGACGTTTCATTGAGGGATTTTCCAAGACCGCACAACCGCTTACCACTCTCACCCAGAAGGGCACCAAGTATGCTTGGGGTGACAAACAGGAAGCAACATTTCAATTACTGAAGTAGAAGCTTTGCAGTGTGCCCATTTTGTCCTTGCCAGAGGGGACGGATGATTTTGTGGTATATCGTGACGCTTCCATTCAGGGATTGGGATGTGTGCTCATGCAACGTGATAAGGTCATCGCGTATGCATCCCGACAGTTGAAGGTCCACGAGAAGAACTACACGAAACATGACTTGGAATTGGGAGCACTTGTGTTTGCACTTAAGATTTGGAGACACTACATATATGGAACAAAGTGCACAATCTACACGGATCACAAGAGCCTCCAGCATATTTTTGACCAGAAGGAGTTGAACATGCAATAGCGTCGCTGGGTCGAACTCCTGAACGATTATGAATGTGCCATTCAATATCATCCGGGTAAAGCTAACGTGGTAACTAATGCCCTCAGTCGGAAGGAGCACTTGAAACCTCGTCGGGTACGAGCACTACAATTCACAATTCATTCTGGGTTACCCGAACAGATACGCGACACACTAGAAGCAGTTAAGGAAGAGAACCTCAAGGCCGAATCTGTGGGAAAGATGGAACGCGATTGGGAAGTGAAACCCAATGGTACCCGATATTTCATGAACCGTATATGGGTACCTCTTTACGGAAACCTCAGAAAGCTAGTTATGGACGAAGCTCACAAATCCCGATACTCTATCCATCCTGGTTCGGATAAGATGTATCAAGACCTTAAAGCCGCGTACTGGTGGCCCAACATGAAAGCGGATATAGCCACCTACGTGAGCAAGTGTTTGACTTGTGCGAAAGTCAAGGTGGAATACCAGAAGCCATCAGGGCTACTTCAACAACCTGAGATCCCAGTGTGGAAATGGGATCAGATCTCGATGGACTTTATCACTAAACTCCTGCGAACTCCAGGTGGTTGCGATACCATCTGGGTGATCGTGGATTGTCTAACTAAGTCTGCACTCTAGGGACCAAAGAAACAGATAAGATGGATAAGTTAACTCGCATCTACATTAAGGAAGTAGTTTCTCGGCACGGGGTGCCAACGTCCATCATTTCAGACAGAGATGCTCGTTTCACATCCAACTTTTGGCGGTCATTTCAGAAAGTGTTGGGTACACGCTTAGATATGAGCACAGCTTACCACCCTCAGACGGATGGTCAAAGTGAAAAGACCATTCAGACCTTGGAGGACATGCTTCGGGCATGCGTGGTAGACTTCAGGAACAGTTGGGAAATCCATCTGCCTTTGGTGGAATTCTCGTATAACAACAGTTATCATACGAGTATTCAGGCAGCACCGTTTGAAGCATTGTACAGTCGCAAATGTAGATCACCGGTGTGTTGGGCAGAAGTCGGTGACAGTCAACTCACATGTCCTGAGTTGATACTTGAGGCTACTGAAAATATTGTGCAAATCAGAAACCGCATGGCAGCGACACGGGATCGACAGAAAAGTTACGCTAATCAACGACGCAAACCGCTCGAATTTCAAGTAGGTGACCGTGTCCTACTGAAAGTGTCACCTTGGAAGGGTGTAATTCGTTTTAGACCTTCCTGCCGAACTCAGTGGAGTTCACAACGTTTTTCACGTGTCCAATCTAAAGAAGTGTCTATCAGATGAGACCCTAGTCATTCCATTGGATGAGATTCAAGTGGATGAGCTGTCACACCATGACCCGCAGCGGAAATGGTAGTCGGGGCATGATTGGGTTTTTATCAAAGCTCATGACATTTACTATAAAGTTTCATATTTATTATTTCTTTTTAAAGAAGAAATTACAATAAACATACAAGCACAACATGTTCAAATACATTTTTTTCATGACTTCTTTATTTTTCTTCTAAGGCAATTTCCTATGTGTTCCTTGCTTCAACCTGTTCACCTGTATCATGTGTAAAAATAGGGTTTTGGGTCAACAAAAGTTGGCGAGTGAATCTTATGAAAAAATTTGAACGAATTTGTTATATTGGTTATAAAAAGGTGCATAACCACATATGAGTATACGTATATGTAAATTTAATCACAAAACACATCATATCAATTAATGCACACGCACACACCAAATGATGAACAATGAGATCAAGGCTCAATCAAACGGAGCCGATCTAATGAGGCACCTGATGCTCAACTCGTCTCCAACGAGGAACTGATGGGCCTAATGAATGATTTGCACGCAACTTGACAAAATGTAAACACACAACACAACAAACAACATTTACATCACACCTTTAGATCATATAATGGTAATAGCACAAGTTTGAATAAACGAAATAAATAAGGCGACACATGATACACCCCAAAACATTAATAAAAAGGGGAATTTGTAAGAATTCACTCACAGTGGTTGCGTTTTTCTTGATTGATGAAGAGTGCGCACGAATTGAGGATTTGATCGACGAACGAATACTAACCTAAAATAATAATGCGATAAATCGATAAATATAAACGATTTAATATTTTGATTTAATACTTTTTGTTAGGTTTTTAGGTTATTTTTGATGGTATTTTTTTGAGATTATATACCCCTTAAAATTATATATTTTATGTATTTTTAATTAGATTTTTAACCAAAGTATCAATATATATGCAATATAAATAAATAAGATAAGATAAATAAATATTAAAAAATTAATTGTCAGATATGACGTCAGACCTGACCGGGTCGCATGATTTATTAGGCGTCGTGTGCGGGATTCGAACTTGAGACCTCTTGTACGTGTGCACGCAGCTCTTCCAACTGAGCTATGTGTCTAACCCGAAATAAACTCCATTTTAATTACTTATATATACAAACTAGGTTTAATTATATTTTGTTTTTATTCAAAAAGGTTTTTATAATGGTCAAACCGGTTTCCATAACCCGAATCGAACTCGGTACCTGAGGTTTCGTGTGCACACAGCCCAACCAGTTGGGCTGTGTGTCTAACCGGTAGTATCTCAGAGTTACATTAATTATATAAACTTACAGATAGGTGATCTGATTAGGTATAAAAAGTTTGGGTTTTATTTCAGAAAGTCGGTAACGTGTGTGATTCGAAACCAGGACGTGTGCCTTGTATTTGCACACAGTCCACCGCTAGACTGTGTGTCTAACCCGGTTAAATACCCGTTCTTAATTATTCTTATAATATACGAAAACGTCATCTTCTTCCTTTTTAAAAACCCAGCAATCGTAAACCCGACTGTTAACCATTTATACAGTTTTGATTAATTGTTTTGAGATAATAAAACACTAAACGAGCGATAGCAAAAGAATTAAGATGATTGTACCGATCAGGGGTGTACTCCGATGATGTTTCCGGCGACAACAATTTTCCGGCGAAATGCGATTTGAAAACCAAAGTATCTTCAGTGTGTTTGCAAGGTGTTTGTGCGAGTGTGAGCGAGTTTCTAAAGGTTCAAAGGTCGGTATTTATAGGAGAGTCAGGGCATGAACAGAGTCACGTTTTGGGCTTGATTCATGATCGATAAACGGGATGGAAAGGATTATGATTGATCAATCGCGATTAATCAGGGGCGAGCCATAAAAGGGAAGATGACAGCGGTTGACCAGCTGCTTCGCTGGTTTCCCTTTGGCGGCAAACTTGAAATAAGTTAATGCTAACTAGTATATAGTATTAACGGTTTGGATTATTATCAGATATGAGGTTATGACGGAACGGTTATGCGTGTGTTTGGTTCAGGGAGTGGTGCGGGTTCGAATCCCGGCCACCACCTTTTTATTGTTTTTGATTTGGAACAAGTTGTGTGTGTGGTGTAGCGGTGAAGACAGTGTGTGAATTGGACGAGGACCTGGTTTCGACTCCCGGTTACCCCTTTTATTTTTATTTTTTTATTACATTGAATCTAAATTACTTTATTAATTATTATTATTATTATTATCATTATTATTATTATTTTCGTCTTAATTATTCATTGATTATAATTAACAAATTAAATAATACAACTAAATAAATATATGACGAACTTCGAATAAATATTTGATTTTTAAACGGAGCGGGTTTTGAAACCCGTTTTACGACGAATGTTACAGTATCCCCTACTTTTAGAAATTTTGTCCCGAAATTTAAGTAGTAGCCGTAACAGGAAAAAGATGTGAGTATTTATCGCGCATTGAGTCTTCATGTTCCCAAGTAAACACGGTCCTTGATTTTACTCTCAACGCTCACTGACTGAAATCTGAAATGTCTCTTTAGCAGAAAGGAGAGGTATGATGTTTGGATTTGAGGCGGTAACGTTCCTAGTAAGGTTTGAATACCCTACTACAGGAATCGCTTTTTGATGCCTAAAGTATAAAAATGTGAAACATTGATAAACATAGTTGATTGACTGGGTATGATCTCATGCATAAGAGTTTTGAGAGAATTGATACATTTGAGAAGATAAGGTTACATCATAAAACAAAAACTTCAACCATGACGATATTAAAACCTACACGGAACTTCTCATAACCGCCTGAAAATGCTTTTGATCCTTTGACAAGAATACTTATATATAGGAAGTACCAGCGGCGTATCCACCATATTCTTGTCAAATTTTCATTGGCTTTGTCAGTAAGTTATGATTAGTTCTATGTGATTCTAAAATCTACGAAACATAAACAAACACAACAGCCAAAGCTTGAGTCTGAAAGAATACATGACTGAATGACGACAGTACCTCTCTCGTTTGTTATGATGAAGGGGTCAGTCTATGAAAAAGTAAGACACAACCCAACTTCTTTAAATATGGAGATCGAGATACGTCGTGATGTATGATGATATGAAAGTTAAATCAATGAGTAAAGATATAAAACAGAACTGAAATATCAATTCGCATTAAAATTCTTGGATACATAAATTCCCAATTTATAACAGGGATACGTAAAGATTGAGAAAAACATTAAGAACTAGACGGTTGGAGTTGAGTCTTGATTCTTGGTGAGGGAGGGCTAGTTGGGTTGTTCGTTTGGGCCGTTATTATCTTCAACAGGATTGGCGTTGATGTTGTAAGCTCTTCCTCTTGCTGGTGGTAGTGCTGGGTTTTCTTGATTTATTTGGTTAACTGGGTTTGCTTGAGCTTGGGCGTTTATGATGTTAACCAATCGAGGGCACGTGTTTCTAAAATGGGTAGGGTCCCCACAATTAAAGTAAGCTCGAACATGTGGAACCATGGGGTATTGGGGTTGTTGATATGATTGGATCATGTTTTGGGTAGGGGTGAAGCTTGGCATTGAGGGGTACGACAAGTTTTGCTCAAATGACCATAACGCCCACAATTAGCACACAGTCGACAAGGTATGGTAGATGGATGGTGATAAAAACAGGTGTTGCATTGAGGGTGAGGTCCAATGTAAGGTTTCTTATTTGGGTAAGTAGAGTTGGGTGCTACTTAAGTGATTGGGATGGCTTGGAGGGGTACGGCTTGTGGAGCTGGTTGATTGCCTTGGGTGACAACGAAATTTTGCCCATCTCGTTTTCTCTTAGGAGCGGATTGAGAAGAGGATTCGGTCTGGGTTGAGTTTGAGGTTTCGGTTGATGCTTTATCATTCTTCTTCTCCTCCTTGAAGTCTTTATTCCGTATGTGGTTTTCGGTGAGCTCTGTAGCTAACTCCATTGCTGCTTCCAAAGTTACAGGTGTGGTACTTATTACAGGGTCTTGAATTTTTGAAGGAAGACCTTGAATGTAGTGCTCGATCAAACGGTAGAGGGGAGTGAACAAGTTGGGGACCATCTGATTCAACTCAGGGAATCTCTTGTTGTATGTGGTGTGGTCGCCCTCCTTTTGTTTCAAAGAGTAGATCTCATCTTCTAATTTCTTGATTTCGCTTCTTGGACAGAAACGTCTTGTCATGATCTCCCTCAACTCTTCCCAAGTCAAAGTCATAGCATCCTCAGCACCTCGCTTGGCCTTCTCTGTATTCCACCATGTAAGTGCTACTCCGAACAAACCACCGGTAGCATATCGCACCTTGCGATCATCGGGGCAGTCGCAATTGAGAAAAGTGTTTTCCATTTCATCAAACCAATGGAGGAGAGCAGTGACACCTTCAGTCCCTTCGTATTTTGGAGGATCGCGGGATTTGAAATGCTTGAAGGTGCATTTAGTGGTGTTGAGAGGAGGGTTGGCGACATTTTGTCCTTCTAGATTGGTTGGGGTGATAGGATTGGCGACAAGGGCTTGTTGGACTTGAACTACGATGTTGGGTATTACGGCGGCCATTTGTTGAGCGATTTGGGCAGCCATGCGCTCGCGGGATTTTCCTGATCTCATACTTCTACGAGAGAGACTAGAAGACATCTACATGGAATACGTATCGAGAGTATGAGTTTGACGGTTTAGGTGTCATGTGTCATATTTAGAAATGAACATTCACAAAACAAATGAAGTAAATTAATTTGCTACATCCATAGGATGTCTTGGGCTTTGCTCATGTTTGGACCTCCATATGTCCCCTTACTTGGCCTTGGTAGTCATGTGGGCCCCCATGACTACTGGGCTCTGGTAGGGTTCGTATTGGTGTTGGCCTGTTACATTCACGCTACCCGAATGAAAATCGTAAATACATGATTGCAAAGTATAGGGTCGGAGGGTGTCCTGGTATAGACACAGTGACAACTCAAAGTGGGGTTGGTTCATGCGACGTTTGGGTGTGGCATGCTTTGGCCTAATAGGTCCTTCGTACTCTCATCGTTGGTCCCCAGGTAGGCAAACTGGTCCGTTATATTGGATTTATACGATTGCCAACCTAGACAGGACGTTTCGACTACCGGTACTCGTACCCTTCCAGTTACTACATGCCCGCCGTAGAACTCACTTTGAGGAGATTGAATAACGAAAATACTACAAAATCTTGAATAAAGAAAATATGGGGATGATTTGAATATGTGAGCATTGAAATATGCGTGATGAATGTATATGTAAGCATGTTATGTTGGACAACAAGTATAACTTATTAAGTATCACACAAAAGGATAGTGGAAGTGTTTGCATACATTTGTGTGTGTAATAAATACGAAACAAATAAACATCATGAGTTTGCATGAAACCACATAAACAATTAAAATCTAATCAACTATAGTATAAGCTCTAAGGGTCTAATAACCTATCCTATATCCCAATTGTCAAAAGCTCTGATACCAATCTGTCACACCCTGACCCGCAGCGGAAATGGTAGTCGGGGCATGATTGGGTTTTTATCAAAGCTCATGACATTTACTATAAAGTTTCATATTTATTATTTCTTTTTAAAGAAGAAATTACAATAAACATACAAGCACAACATGTTCAAATACATTTTTTTTTCATGACTTCTTTATTTTTCTTCTAAGGCAATTTCCTATGTGTTCCTTGCTTCAACCTGTTCACCTGTATCATGTGTAAAAATAGGGTTTTGGGTTAACAAAAGTTGGTGAGTGAATCTTATGAAAATATCTGAACGAATTTGTTATATTGGTTATAAAAAGGTGCATAACCACATATGAGTATACGTATATGTAAATTTAATCACAAAACACATAACATCAATTAATGCACACGCACACACCAAATGATGAACAATGAGATCAAGGCTCAATCAAACGGAGCCGATCTAATGAGGCACCTGATGCTCAACTCGTCTCCAACGAGGAACTGATGGGCCTAATGAATGATTTGCACGCAACTTGACAAAATGTAAACACACAACACAACAAACAACATTTACATCACACCTTTAGATCATATAATGGTAATAGCACAAGTTTGAAAAACGAAATAGATAAGGCGACACATGATACACCCCAAAACATGAATAAAAAGGGGAATTTGTAAGAATTCACTCACAGTGGGTGCGTTTTTCTTGATTGATGAAGAGTGTGCACGAATTGAGGATTTGATCGACGAACGAATACTAACCTAAATAATAATGCGATAAATCGATAAATATAAACGATTTAATATTTTGATTTATACTTTTTGTTAGGTTTTTAGGTTATTTTTGATGGTATTTTTTTGAGATTATATACCCCTTAAAATTATATATTTTATGTATTTTTAATTAGATTTTTAACCAAAGTATCAATATATATGTAATATAAATAAATAAGATAAGATAAATAAATATTAAAAAATTAAATGTCAGATATGACGTCAGACCTGACCGGGTCGCATGATTTATTAGGCGTCGTGTGCGGGATTCGAACTTGAGACCTCTTGTACGTGTGCACGCAGCTCTTCCAACTGAGCTACGTGTCTAACCCGAAATAAACTCCATTTTAATTACTTATATATACAAACTAGGTTTAATTATATTTTGTTTTTATTCAAAAAGGTTTTTCTAATGGTCAAACCGGTTTCCATAACCCGAATCGAACTCGGTACCTGAGGTTTCGTGTGCACACAGCCCAACCAGTTGGGCTGTGTGTCTAACCCGTAGTATCCCAGAGTTACATTAATTATATAAACTTACAGATAGGTGATCTGATTAGGTATAAAAAGTTTGGGCTTTATTTCAGAAAGTCAGTAACGTGTGTGATTCGAAACCGGGACGTGTGCCTTGTATTTGCACACAGTCCACCGCTGGACTGTGTGTCTAACCCGGTTAAATACCCGTTCTTAATTATTCTTATAATATACGAAAACATCATCTTCTTCCTTTTTAAAAACCCAGCAATCGTAAACCCGACTGTTAACCATTTATACAGTTTTGATTAATTGTTTTGAGATAATAAAACACCAAAACGAGCGATAGCAAAAGAATTAAGATGATTGTACCGATCAGGGGTGTACTCCGGTGATGTTTCCGGCGACAACAATTTTCCGGGGAAATGCGATTTGAAAACCAAAGTATCTTCAGTGTGTTTGCAAGGTGTTTGTGCGAGTGTGAGCGAGTTTCTAAAGGTTCAAAGGTCGGTATTTATAGGAGAGTCAGGGCATGAACAGAGTCACGTTTTGGGCTTGATTCATGATCGATAAACGGGATGGAAAGGATTATGATTGATCAATCGCGATTAATCAGGGGCGAGCCATAAAAGGGAAGATGACAGCGGTTGACCAGCTGCTTCGCTGGTTTCCCTTTGGCGACAAACTTGAAATAAGTTAATGCTAACTAGTATATAGTATTAACGGTTTAGATTATCATCAGATATGAGGTTATGATGGAACGGTTATGCGTGTGTTTGGTTCAGGGAGTGGTGCGGGTTCGAATCCCGGCCACCACCTTTTTATTGTTTTAGATTTGGATCAAGTTGTGTGTGTGGTGTAGCGGTGAAGACGGTGTGTGAATTGGACGGGGACCCGGGTTCGACTCCCGGTTACCCCTTTTATTTCTTTTTTTTATTACATTGAATCTAAATTACTTTATTAATTATTATTATTATTATCATTATTATAATTATTTTCGTCTTAATTATTCATTGATTATAATTAACAAATTAAATAATACAACTAAATAAATATGCGACGAACTTCGAATAAATATTTGATTTTTAAACGGAGCGGGTTTTGAAACCCGTTTACGACGAATGTTACATGAGCAACTGCATTTTGTGGAACAACCTATCGAGATCATGGACCGTGAGATCAAGACTCGAAGGTACAGCAACATACCGATCGTCAAGGTTCGTTGGAACTCTAAGCGTGGACCGGAGTTCACGTGGGAAAGAGAGGACCAAATGAAAAGCAAATATCCACACCTTTTTGCAGCTGAGCAGCAATCTGATGTTACCGCCAACTGAATTTCTGGACGAAATTCTTTCAACATGGGGATGATATGACAACCTGGGATTTCCTTGTACCATTCTAACAAATTGAACTTTTGTGCGTTGCATTCTAAACCGCGTTTACTCAATTTTTGGGACGAAAATTCTTTCAACATGGGGATAATGTGACATCCCGGCTTTTCAGGTATCTTAAACGCGCTACTTTATTGTTATTCATTCCTACGCATACGCGCTCGCAATACTACGCTAACTTTAGTATTTATGGAATACACAATGTTTGGAAATTCTAACGGGTTGTATCTGAATTACGTGCTACGTGTTATTAGACGTTTGTGAATAATTGTCGAGTCGTATTATGTGTAGTTATTTATCAGGTTATAATGATCGGTTAGTAAATTCTATTTATAAGCCGAACCGAACCAAGCCTGTGAAACGTTTCGACTTCGCGACCAAGCAAACCCAACCCGCCACCCAACACCCCTTGCGAACCCAACCCAACCCGCCACCCCTCCCTACGGCCCAAGGACAAGGCCAAACCGCCCCCTTGCCCCTTATGTATACATATGTATGCATGGGGTATTTAAAAATAATAGCAAACCCTAAAACCAACTCCCCTAGAGGTGCGACGGCAGCAACCCCCCCCCCCCCCCGTTCGCGCAAACAGCCCTACAACTCTCGGATCGATTCCAAGCTTGTCCCAGTTCGCAAGTTGTCTTCGTTTAAGGTTAGGGTTTTTCGATTTTGTTACGATTCATGTGATGATCTTCCATAGAATTGATTATGATTATGTGCTCGTATGATTGTTGTTATGAAAAGTGTTGTGGTGTATGATTAGTTCGGATGAATATGCGAATCCTTGCGGTTGTGATGATATGTTTGAGTATTAAAATCATAGGCTGCGTTTTATCCATAAAGATCATGATATATGCTTAGGGTTTGTATGAATACTGATATATTAGATGATATTTGACAAGTTAACCTGCTGTTAATCGATACAACTAAGCGTCATGGCCGTTTACACATGTTCTAATGCGATAAAGTCAAAAACAGTAAGCTGATTGACATTTACAGCCAACTGAAGTTGGCTGTAACCTGATCATTATTTATCGAAAAGTGGATTTTCTGAAGCCTAAAACGTGTATTTTTTAAAAACGGTTCAATCGGCGCCGGATTCATATTTTTCTGAGGTCGTTTGCCATTTTTAAGTGGTCATTTAGTGCAACAGCTGAAGCTGCGTAAATTCTGCAGAATTTGCAGGTTGTTTATCGAGTCGGATCTCATAGTCTTTATGGGTTTAGGTCACGAAATCTGAACAGTAACTGGAGACGCGAGTTTCCGAAAATCTCCCACTAGAATTTCGTTAATCGGATGAACGATGATTTTTAAATGATTTTTCTCGTGGACTGCAGTCAGAAAGCGACGAATCTGACTGCAGACTAGTATATAAATGTTTATAAATAATTGTAAAGATTTAGGATGTGAAAAGTTTATACAAAATTCTACAGTCTAATTGACACCTCCTGTAAAAAAATTGGAATTTTTGGAACCTTGGAACTATTTATAAAAATTCTCGAAAACAGCCCAGTTATGAGTGTACAAGCTGAAACATGATAACTTGTGTTTGTGTGTATCTAAGTGTTGTATGAGTTATCTTCTGTTTATGACAAGTTGGGTTGGTCGTTATTTTGTATGGTGATACTTTGCATGCATGATTATGGTTTCAAATTGGTTATTACGTGTGCCGTACTGTGTGTTAGTTATGCGTAGGGTTTTGTGTCAGTGTGTTCACACACTAACTTTGAATCGGTTGACATGTTAGGACGCGATTAGTGGTTCCATCATTTGCTTCTTTTGCGTTTATCTAACCGAGCAATTTAAGGTGAGTTCACAGCCCCTATTTTATCCGGTTTTGAACAACAGGGGGGAGAAACATGTATACGCTCTACAACTCAATCTTTTACGTTATGCGAAATTAACACCGTTAACTATTCGGTAACTAAGTTAATGTTAATGTATGTTATGGTCACTAAGTAGCTTTATCACAGAAGTCCTCAACCAACTCTCGGATCGTTAGTATTGGGTTAGATAGCGGGGAAATTATAGTAGTACTATTGGGCCCGACAAGCCCCACCCGAGCTAGTCGCGCTAGCCGATCGGGAATGGTCAACGGGTGATTAATTTGGCCTAACTTTCGCCATGGTCAGTGATAGACCTGGCAACACAGAGGCAACAACAGTCAGCTTCGATCGCGAACTCTTACGTGACGTAACTTTAGACTCGCTACCTACATGTTAACATTGAACTTATTTACGAACCAACATTATTATTCCAGGTTAGGAATAATGGAACTATGTCCTTATCCCGGGTTAGGGATAACGGGGGAAAACAATCTTTTAAACCGAACTTGTGACCTTATAAAAACCTGTGAACTCACTCTTCTTTAATGTTGACACTTGTTTCTTTGCATGTTTCTCAGGACGCTAGGAGCGCTAGGTGCACTCACTTGCATTTGATCAAGGCATTTTCATCGAGTCTTTATTAACGATTATTTTTGGGATTCTAGTTTTGGCGTTTATTTTGGCGCCCGTTACTTTATTCTAATGCTTCCGCTAAACTTTGAAACCTTGAAATTTTGAAAATGACTATGCATGTTTACAATAAATGTTTTTGGAAAACGTTTAAATAAATCATATAGAGTCGTTCGACATGGCTAGTGTCTGAGATTCTGGTTTTATCACATGCCTCGCGTTAATACTCCGCAAGTGGAAATTGAGGGTGTGACACAATAAACGACAATTTCCCCCACGAGTTTCTCATGAGTGTAGAGGTGAGTGATGAATCGCCTTGGTTTAGTGAATTTGAGAACTACCTTGCGTGTGGGATCCATATCAAAGGATTGACGCATCAGCAGAAAAGGAAATTCTTTGCGGATTTAAAGCACTACATTTGGGATGACCC
This sequence comes from Scalesia atractyloides, assembly GCA_947069175.1. Classification (NCBI taxonomy): domain Eukaryota; kingdom Viridiplantae; phylum Streptophyta; class Magnoliopsida; order Asterales; family Asteraceae; genus Scalesia; species Scalesia atractyloides. The sequence continues at coordinate 47,069,030 of CAMTDV010000010.1, forward strand.
GTTCTTGTTTAGAGTTGGCGCGGATCAAGTGATCCATAGATGTGTTTCGGGTACAGAGGCAGCGGATATTCTGCGACAGTGTCATGAGGGACCTACTGGCGGTCATCACGGGGCCCACTATACAGCGAAGAAAGAGTTAGATTCTGGTTTTTATTGGCCCACCATCTTTTGTGATGCACAGCAGATGGTGAGAACGTGCGATGCTTGCTAGCGGGCTACAAACATATCCGCGCAAGATGAAATGCCTCAAAGTTCGATTCAGGTCTGTGAAGTGTTTGACGTATGGGGTATCGACTTCATGGGCCCATTTTCATCCTCACGCGGAAACAAGTACATCCTAGTAGCGGTTGATTATGTATCGAAGTGGGCCAAGGCGCAAGCCTTACCCACAAATGACGCTAGGGTGGTCGTGAGGTTTCTGAAGAGCTTGTTCGCCCGGTTTGGTGCCCCGAAGGCGCTCATTAGTGACCGAGGGTATAATGCGCAGCTTGAGCATGCCTTATCTCGTTACGGTGTGCATCATCGATTATCTACACCGTACCATCCTTAGACAGGCGGGCAAGTGGAGGTTACGAACCAGGGTTTGAAAAGGATCCTTGAGTGGTCGGTGAGTCAAAATCTCAAGGATTGGTCTGAAAAGTTGGATGATGCACTATGGACCTTCCGGACTGCATATAAGACACCTATCGGGACCACTCCTTTTAGGTTGGTTTATGGGAAGGCATGTCATCTTCCGGTGAAACTTGAGCATAAGGCATTGTGGGCTTTGAAGATGGAAAATTAGGATTTAAAAAGCGAAGGTGAGGCTTGCTTTTTGCAAATTCATGATCTTGAAGAAAATTAAGGAGTCATGCCTATGAGAGTTCCATCTAGTATAAGGAGCGAGTCAAGAGATTGCACGACAAGAGGTTGAAAGAACATAAGGATTTTAAAGTCGGAGATCTAGTCTTGTTGTATAACTCTAGGTTTCGCTTATTCCCCGGGAAGTTGAAATCTCGATGGACGGGACCGTACACCGTTAAAGAAGTAGTCCCTTACGGTACCGTAGCGATTGAGGATGCAAACAGGGCAATTTTCAAGGTCAACGGTCATAGATTGAAAATCTACATTAGCAGACCGGTTGACTCGGCGGTAGAGATGATCGATCTCTATGCCCTGCACACGAACTAAGTGTGGGGAGGAGAGTCCAGCTATCGACTCGATGATAAAAATGTAGCCGGCGCGTTATTTCGCTCTTAGGGTTAGTGTAGTCTTACTTTTAAGTTTTTACGTTTTTGCCAATTTTAGCGTAGATTTGTGGTTTCCCGTTTGTTCGTAGCGTTTTTAATCATACCGAGCGAATATGCTTAGTCACTCTAATGACCTAACATGTTTTATCTTGCAAAAGTGGCAGAAACCGCCGAAACAGCCCCCGAAAATGGGTTCTGTGAAAAAATCACTGGTCTGCAGGTCACGCACGGCCGTGCCACCTTTGGCACGACCGTGCCAAACCAAATCAGCACCAGACCTGCACGTCTATGCCATCCGATAAATTGGGCTGATCAACTTGTGATCTCGGTGACGCACGACCGTGCGCCCTGGCGCACGACCGTGCCGATTTGTGTGAACAGTATGTGCGTGGGGGTATTTAAGGGATGTTTCTGCACTTAACTTCTCATAACCTTCAAACCCTAGCCGCACTCCCATTCCAAAACCGGTTTCGCCTCAAAAATCCTTCCATTTTTCGCAAGATCCACTCGAATCTTCCATCAAGGTATGTTTAATTCGTCGATTTCATGTTCCTTTTTCAATTTCTCACTTTGGGTTTCTAATTTCTTCAAGAAATTTTGGGGTTCTCTTCATAAACTCAAACGAAACCCTAACCCTTGAAGAAATCACATGAATCTTGAACTATAGTCGGATTTCTACTCCCCCAATCACCCAAAATCTTACTAAATTTGAAAGAAACTGGGTTAATTTGGTGAATTGGGCTGACAGTTGCTGTTGTAGAATTTGGCACAGCAGTGCTGCCAATGGCACGGTAGTGCGGACTGGGTTGTTCTTGATCTACTGCTGGTTGCACTGTGACGCACGACCGTGCCATATTTGGCCCGGCCGTGCGCTTCCGATGTCGTTGTGAGATTCTGGGCTACACCACCATGTGCACTGCCGTGCCATCGAGTTGCACGACTGTGCCAATTGCCCAGATCAGTTTTCACAGAATGTTCACAATAGTGGCTTAGGCTGCTTGGTTTGTAGATTTCTCGTTACACATGTTTCTGACCCAATTTTCCTGTGTAGATGAATCACCAATTCCTTCACTTTGACCAAAACGATCCGAAGAACCAACCGTACCTCACCGCCTTGAACGAAATGTAGCAACGTAGGGGTCAATTCGGTTTGCCTAAACATCTGAGTTGGGACATAATGGAGGAGCTAAATCAGTCAGAGAGGCTTCAAAACATGCTCTCGATGCCCTTCGCCCGGCTACTCAACATTAACCGACCGGTTTATAGGGAGCTCACCTTAGAGTTTCTCGCAACTTACAACTATGAGAAACCTAAGGCGAATCGGAACCCAGAGTTCAAGACAAGGAAAAGAATTAACTTTCGGTTAAGTGGATAGTGGCACACTTGGACGGTAGCCCGACTTGGTCGAAAACTCGGAATTTACACCAAAGACGAGATAAATTCCGAGATCTTATCTGATATCTACACGTTTCCAAGTCATCAACAACGGGCTGCATTCTGGGCTAGGATAGCCGACGGCCCACCCTACGTGTCGCGCTCGGCAAAAGCATCATGGATTAGGTACCCCCCCTCCTATGGGTCGTACACCACATCATCAATCATACCGCTGCGGGTCGCATGGACAGTGGAGGAAACTGTCCAACACCGGATGTCATTTACCTATATGCACTCGCAGAAGGGGTTCATGTTAACCTCGTGGCCCGTTTGGCAGAGTTCTTTGTCAAGAGCTCGGGGACAACCCCGAGCAGTGAGATTCACTGGGGTGAATACGTCACCCAACTCGCCTACGCGCTAGGGATCATGACGCCTCAGGTGGTTGCCGGGTTACATTGGTGGATGAGGGGTACGCGGTGGACGTCCGTTCTTTAAAGGCTGTAGGTATAGCAGTGGACACCGAAAATGGACCGAGACTTAAAGGGTTAAACAACGAGATTTGGGATCCACTGCCGCCAATACCAGATGATGCCGTCATGCATGACATGCTGGTACATGATAAGGGTCACGGGCATGAACAACCGCCATCGCAGCATCAGCAGCAGCACCACCACCAGTATCAGCCACATGATTGGCCACAGGACATCCCACCTTATCCTGAGTTCTATCGACAATTTCAGCAAATGCAGGTTAATCAGGATTTTATGCCCCAAGAGATGCAAGCGGGATTCTCCTACATTTTTAGTGGTCTTCATGATGCCTACCCGAACCACTTCGGTGATCCCCCGCAGTTCCCCTTTGGGAACTAGCCAGGTGGAGGGGTGGGTTCATCTGGAACTCGCCATGACGATGATGATGGGGACGAGTAGTTCGAAGGTTGGCGTACTTGGTGCTTGTTGTTGTTTTCTATTAGTTATGTTTGTTTTTTGGTGTCATTTTGCTAGTACTTAAACACCCTCGGATATTATTGTTTTATTTTCAGACATTTTAGTTCTTGTAATTTCTGGATGCTTAGTATTATTATTTATGTTATGTTTTCATTTTTGCGATCAGTTTTACTGCTTTGTGTTGTGTCGTGTAGTGACGTTTATGCAGGTTTATAAACACATAACAAGGAGCAGTGATAAAGGCTAAATCGGGAGCTCGACATCCATATTTATCCTTTATAGGGGAGTGTTATCTTCCCTTATCTTTACTTTGGGTCTCGCATTGGGGACAATGCGAAATTCAAGTGTGGGGAGGTGTTTTGATAGTGTAACTTTGTTTGGCTTTGTAAAAAAAATTGTTTTATTAAATAAACCGGTTAGCTGTATTTTTAGAAAGGATCGGATAATATTAAAAAAATTAATAACAAGCCGAATAAACTTTGAAAAAGATAATAAAAAACGCGACAAACAAAGAAAGACTTACATGTTTATTTTCATACTTTTACCCATTCCCTCCGTTATGTGAGCATTATTTTGAGCCTTATATTCGTTATATGATTGTTCGTTTCGAATTAGGAGTGAGTCAGATGTCTCGTGTAATGTAGAACTTGTCCTAAGCATGCTTGTCGAGACCATAAACATGTAAGAATGTGTAGAAATGATAGAGGCACCTAGAAAACCCCTTGTTGTAGCCTTTTTCGTTTGTGTGTTATCCCAAAACCCCATATCATCCATTAGGACTAACCATGTTGAGCCCTTCCCGTGTTTTATTTTCTTTAACCGAACCAAGTAAACCACTTAGCCAAATTAGCCTTTTTCTTTTTAAACCTTAGTGTTAAAACTCGGTAAAAGTCACCATTTAACTAGCATTTGTTGTAAATAGTTACTTATTAGTTTGCAAAAAAAAATTATATCTAGAAAAACCAGAAAATAGAACACCCCAAAATAGGGTGGTGACAACAAGATTCGAGCAATTTTAAGAGCTAAAATAGTAGAATATCGTCGACTAGCTCGAAAACACAAAAGTTGTCTTTTTGAAGCATTGTTTATGTATAGTTTTTGTTTATTTATGCTTGTTAAATGCGACTACCGAGTTTTAACCATTTAGTCACTTGTAAATGTCCATTCCACACCATTCACCCTAGCCTTTCGTTACAACCCGTGAAGACCTCTTGATTTACACTTTTGCGCATGATAGATGGTGGAGATGAGATCTTTTGACAAGCTTATGTTATTACACGTTTCATTGTCTAGACATCGAGTGTTTACACATACACATTCTACGTATGTTTCACAAATATAGCCGAGTGTGTGTGAACATTGTGAGATGTGCGAAGATTAGCATGCTAAGTCAATCAGAAGTGGAATCGCAACTTTTTGTTTATATTTACATATATTTACATGTGCTTGTTTGGTTTAAATTATTTGAAGATACCTTTCGAAAAACCGACTAACCGTTTCGCATGTATAGTTACGTAATTGTAAATTATTTGATTTTGTAAAAAACTCTGTTTTTATCTTAGTTTGCTTGAGGACAAGCAAAGTTCAAGTGTGGGGAGGTTTGATATATGTGAAAATACACACGATTTAGACCCTCGTTTTACCCTCGTTTTACGCATTTTCGGCTATAAAACCTCGTTTTGTACTTAATCAGGTGTGTTTTGGTTTACAGGCCCTAAACAGCGTATTGGAATGAAAGATGAAGAAAAAATGGATTTTCCAAGCGAAACGACGAAGTTACGAAGATTCTGTTAAGCTGCAAATCATTTGGCACGGCCGTGCCAAATACGGCACGACCGTGCATATGCTAGACAGGAGACTGAGCAGTGCAGTTACCCGTGCCACATTTTTAGCTGGACATGCACGACCGTGCATAGCTTGGCACGATCGTGCCAAGCCATTTTACCCGAGAGTTCAGCTGGCAGTGTAGTCTGATCACCGGACACGCACGACCATGCCATTTATGGCATGGCCGTGCCATTTTTGAATCACCGTTATAGATAAGCTGACGTCACTAGATTGCGGGAATAGTGCACGGCCGTGCAGATCTTGCACGACTGTGCCAAATTAAAAAAACGCTATAAAACAGGGCAGAAGCTACTGATCGAAACATTGGGCAATTTTCCTAACTTCTGGGCGATTTCTGGGGTCCGAGAGCGGTCTGAAGACGACGGTTTGAAGCCTCAAAGTTGCAAGAAGCCTATCTAGCATCCAATCCATCAAATCCTTGCTTGTTTATGGTTTGATTTCTTTTTCTTAACATGTATTTTGATCTTAGATACAAGCGTTGCGATGATGTTATTATTGATTATTGTAGCCTAATGGAAAAAACACATTGTTTACTTGCTTTATGAACAACCATTAGTATGTTAATTATGTTGTAATGACACTTAGCACTTTTTATGTTAATCCTTGATGATTAGTTTGCAACCTTGTTTGTTGATATTGGATTCTTGATTATAGTTAATTGTTTTGGAAGATTAGTATTTGGTTAGTTAAGATATTTGCAAAAAGAAGCTTAATTAATCACTTATTAGTAAACTTTTAACTTGTTAAAATACTTACACCATGAGCTTAGAAATGAGAATTGGTTTAATAAGAGATAATTAATATTAATCAAGAATGTTTTCCTTCACGGAAAAACCTTAACAGGTCGAATGGTTTCGTTATGAATTCTTGTCATAATTTGAGTTTAGTTAGTAGTTTCGGCCAAAATTGCTTTCCTAAATGAGGTTGTGTTCAAGATTTGTAAAATGGGCTCGGTTGTGATTTAATCTTGGTTATGCTTTTCTTGGTGGTCACATTGTGTTTATCGGTGTTACTTTCCTTGATAAAGTGCGGTTAGAAAACTCTTAACGGATGACTAACTTATTTTTAAGGGATTTTCATAAACATTTATTAATAAGGGCGTCAAAGAACAATTTTAGGTGGTTAAAGTGTGTTTATTGTTTTAACTTTCAGAAGGGTTGTCATGTTAGGATTCCCGAAATTGACCGAGTGTTATAGTGCCAAAACCAACTTAGTTAACATGTTTCAGTTGTTCGTAAGCGAGGCTATTTTCTTTTACTTATTATGTTTATAATTTATTATTTTTCAAAAATATATTTTTCCAAACAAATTATTCACATCTCATTTTTACTGGTAATTTAACGACAAAGGTTTAGTACTTTTGCTTCCGCGCGCATCCATGGATCGATACTTGGTTCTTACCGATACTTTACTACATATATGACGGGGTACACTTGCCCTTTCGTGTGTGTTTTAATCTTGAAGTATAAATCATTTTATAAATTTAAAACCGAACCGTATGTAAAATTCATTGCAAAAATATGTATATACACGCACACGTCATATATTAATCATAAGAGATGAACAACTAGATGATGAACACCAATACTAAAATTCTCTTTAAGGTGATCCATCAACCCAAGGTACCATAACGGAATCATGGCTTCATCTTTATCCTTAAAGATAATCATCCCCACAAGTAAGTATCTCTGACTTGGTATCTATATTTACGTTATGATTGATAAACATGATTAGGTTCTATATTCTGACCCATGTTTAAAGATATAATCAACATATTGTACTTGTTCTTGACCCTCCTTGTTGTCTATGACAACTTGTGTAGTGGTGAACTCATAAGAGGTTCCTAAATGGATGGTTATACCACCTACCTCCTACATGACTTATATGATATCCTTGAAGGACTTATGATATAATGTACATATATAACTATATAATATATACCTAAAACCAAAACCTTGATAATGACTATATAATCATATGTCAAGTTATTAAGTTTAATCACTAAAAGAGTTTAGTTCCTCGTTATGATTCTAATAGGTGTTATGACCTATGAAATCACATAAACCCTAATGGGTTCCCATAGTGTCAAAACGAGTACTAGACCTTAGTGAATACTTTCGTATACATACTCTGTTATGCCTTACTCCAAAATCCCGAACCTTCTATAATCATCCAATTACTCACACCTACGTTTTCCTCTTGTAGGATAACTCGGTGTTCCTCCCGCAACCTAAGTAACTCTTCACGGAACTAACAAGTCAGAAAGCTTGCAAAACCGTGAGTACACTGGACCCACTTTTCGTTTATATCACTTTTTGGGTGTAACATGTTTACCATATACAAAATCACTAAACTTAACTTTATGAAATGCACGAAACAATCCAATATTCATGAATGCTTGATACGTTACTTATTGCTTATATCTTGGACCATTCTTATGTGATACCATAGTCATTAGCTTATCTTAAGCCTTCATTTGACATGTATAGCGATATAGGTGTAACACACCACCTCACTTGTGAATCTAGAGGCCATGTTAAAATATCATAATTCGCGTTAGCAAGGGGTTTGACTAGAAATATCGCATGCCATGTATAACGCTCTCGTATAATCTTAGTATCATGTGGATTCGTTTTAAACTTTACTCGTATACGTATGCTTATACTTAAACTTGTGTACTCGCCTTTGCTTTTGCATTGAACTCTATTTTAAAATATGTTACATTGATGAAGAATGATGCTATGAAATCCAAGTAGCGATGATGCTAGATACACACTTAGACGTTTTAGGTTTATTATTGTTGTATCAAATTTTGTCTTTTGTTTGTTGTATTTGAATTTCCCATGTATTGTATCGACAATTTACGTATGAAATGAAATCCGGTTTAATTAATTATTGTCACTATTAGTGTTGTGAGCAATGAGCAATCTCTTTCGTCCCACCTCGATGTTTCCGTCATCGGTTGGGGTGTTACATAGATCCTATGAGTTATATGTCATCTCAATGTATACATAAGTATACACATAAATCTCAATGTCAACAATCTTAAAGCCACAATTAGCTACATATAATATGTTTTTTAAGAATGTATGGCCTAGGGAAGTGGGACCCGAAACGCTTGTTTTATTTCACTCTCTCTTGAGCCGGCCGTGGCACGATGCGACGGGGAAGACAATACTTAGGTTGGTGATTTTAATGGTGTGCATAGGGTGACTCAGGTTTGAGTCTTAACCAAAACCAACCAAAACCAAAATTTTTTGTTCGGTTATTTTTTAACCGGCCTATGAACCAATAAAAAAACTAAAACAAAATATGCCAAAGGGCCCACTGGTGCAACTAAATAAAGCCGCTAAGAAACTTTGTTGAGTTATTTTTCTCTATTTATAAGGTTTTATTTGGCAATGTTTCTTTAGGAAAACGATGTGAAACAAAACAGAGAGAGTGAAAATAAGCAGAAATCTAAATTTATAAATTAATGTAAATTATGCTTTATTCACATTTATTCCCGATGGAGAATAGTGGTAACTAGAGAGTGAAAAATAAGCAGAAATGTAAATTTCATAACTTAACAGGCTTTATTATTATTAGCCATGAGTGTAATGGTTTGGTTTATATTTACTTTAAATTTATTAAAGTATGGCAAGTTTAGTGTTTTTTCATTAAATTATTAAATTATGTTAGAAACTCATGTATTCTTATTCATATGTTAGAATAAAATAAATATTGAATAGTTAGCGATGAATATTTAGGAATTATAAAACCATATTTTTAAGACAAGATATGATTGAAAATAAGTAATTAAATAACGAAGACGTGAAATAAGATAAACAGAAAAGGCTCACATAATTATGACACATGGTACAATTAATTACTTATTTATTAGTTACAGAAATGTACACCCTTATATTCATTACGTGATTACCCTCATAACCTATTTGTGTTAAAGAGTTGTTTTAAATTTTCAATAAAATTAGAATTCACTCTAAATAATAATTATAAGTTTAACCCAACAACGCATTTAGGATCTCTCTAATCCCATTAAAACTTTATTGCAACGCACTGATCTATTTATGACCTATCTAACTTTATTACAATTGTATTGTCGCGCACCAACTTATTTACGACCTTTTTATAAACTTGTTTAAGATTCATTTACAATCAGCTAAACCATCTAACGTCATGTCTTATTTATATGGCTATCAGCATGTCTTGTTATGCGTGATTTATTTAATTTGAATAAGAGTAAACTGTAGTTTTACACCATGTGGTTTACATCAAGTGACACTTTGCAACCTTATTTTGAAAATTCGTCGATTTAACACCCCATGTGTTTCATAAAGGCAACGATCAACAAGCCTTTGTCAAGTCAATGTTACTTTGACAGTTAGAGGTTAGAGGTAGCGGTATTTTTCTAATCATAAATTTATTCATCTTCAATCCCAACTCCATCCGATTCTGCAATTACAAAATCACCCCCCCCCCTCTCTCTATCTTCTTCTCTCTCACTAAAATTGAGGTTAGATTCAATGGCAAGGCAACAAGATCGACCGATCACAAGTTTCAATTTGATGGACACAAACAATTCGAATCAAGCAACAATATCATCAACAGAAATCTCAAACGTGGCAGCAATGGAATTAAACTGGGAATCAAAGGCTCAGACAGATCAATGGCAGAACTGAGGGTGAGCAAACCGAAAAGACCGACCCGATCATGCTAAAGATCGACCCGGCCTAAAACCCGACTACGGATGAAACAATGCCCGAGACCGGAACAAAATGAAAAAAAAAGAGTAGGGATGTGAAACTGTGAGCACTTCAGCACTTGTACATCAGTAATTCGATGTTTCATCGGCTGATATCCTATCCAATTCAGCATGTGAACGCAAGTCATCCCTCAATCACATGAATATAGGATCGCAATTGATGCTCAACCCCCAAGAATAATGTACTTGGTGTTCATCACATTCTATACATTTTTTTTTTAATTTAGATAGGAATTTCTAGTGCATAACATTTATATTGTATAGCAGTTACTGATTTTGGGGCTTAATTGATCAATATATTATTATTATTATTATTATTATTTATTATATTTTTTTTGCTTGATTTAGCATGCACTCCAAATGTTTGATGAAATGTCTTAATAATGCATTCTACGTTGTTAAATAAAATCAACTGAGGTATGGCTTGCAATCTGCAGTGTTGTAAAAGGAACTTTAATCCCTTCTCATGTTGTTGGTGAAGAGGTATCTTGCATCGTTTTACAGCAACATGTTCTCTAGTTGCCCCAGAAAATGGATGCTAAGAAACTGTGTTTAACCGTTAATGTTTGTATGTATATATTTAATGTTTGTGAGTATGTATATATATATTTGTGTATGTGTGTAAATAATAGTAATACATCAAGTTGACTTGATAGAGGGTTGTAGATTGATATTTTATAAAACGTTAGAGTGTTAAATTGATGAATTTTCAAAATAGAGTTGCAAAGTGTCAGTTGGTGTAAATCACATAGTGTAAAACTACAATTTACTCTTTAAATAACTATATGGGATCTGATTGGGCTAGTCAAGTTCTATATGTCAACTTTTCAAACCGACATGATTATTGTAACTCCCACTTCGGGATTGGATCGCCTATTAGAGCATGTGTAGTGTAGGATATGGTGCCGTGATGAGAGCCATAGCGTCGTATAGTGTTGGGGAACAAGTGTCAGTTGGTGTAAACCACATAGTGTAAAACTGCAGTTTTCTCTTTAAGTAACTATATAGGATCTGATTGGGCTAGTCAAGTGCTATATACCAACTTTTCAAACCGACATGATTATTGTAACTCCCACTTCGGGATTGGATGGCCTATTAGAGCATGTGTAGTGGTAGGTTATGGTGGCGTGAGGAGAGCCATGGCGCCATATAGCGCCGGGGAACACCCCCCCTGGCGCTATGGCTTGAAATTTTTGTGGGTTGTGATGGTGATAACAGGATTATGTGGTGAAGGTGAGAGGTGAAGGTGTGTTGGGGAATGTATTTTGTGGGATTAGAGCATTCACAATGGATTTGGTATATTTGTGTGAGTGTGTTAGTTATATTATAAGAAAGGGTAAATTGTTTTTTGAGTCCCTGTGTTTTATAGGTTTTAACTACTTGAGTCCAAAAACAAAAAGTTTAACGCCTCGAGTCCCCATAAGCATTTTCTTTAACCATTTGAATCCAAATGTTGGATGTCTGTCATATCTGCTGTTAAGCCACCCCCCACGTGCAATCCATGTGAGGGGTATTTTCGTCCATTCCTGCAGAACCACGAACACATCATCAACCTATGTCCAGATTACAACCTTTCTCTAGAACCCTCCACTCTCTTCCCCAAATCCCCTGTTCCTTCTCCGTTCTTCCATATTTCCCCCACTCCATAAAACCACTTCCACCTCACTCACCCACACTCATCTTCAATTCTCAACTCAACATTCACAACACCAAAACTCACACAAATCAAATGTCTGCAACCACCACATTTCCCCCCTTCAAACCCCACATCACCAATCACAATTCCACTTTCAAGCCATCCTTAAAAACACCCTTTTTCGGAAAACCCACAATAAATTATGGAAGATCATGTGGTTTGAGGCCTCAACGACGTATTTTGAGACTTGTGAACGAGAAAGTGGTGGGAATTGATCTGGGTACGATGAATTCAGCAGTAGTGGCGATGGAGGGAGGACAACCGACCATTATTACGAACGCAGAGGGGCAGAGGACGACGCCGTCCGTGGTGGCGTACAGTAAAAACGGTGATCGGTTGGTGGGTCAGATTGCGAAACGGTAGATGGTTGTGAATCCAGAGAACACGTTTTTCTCGGTGAAGAGGTTTATTGGGAGGAAAATGATGGAGGCTGATGAAGAGTCCAAACAGGTTTCGTATAGTGGGAGGAATTTGTTTAAAAAGTTTAATGTTAATAGATGACATTTGGTTCTCAGTTGCTTACCATACTCCTCATACGGAACAAATGTTATGCAGAACCACGAACACACCACGTTGAGATGTCGTGAAAATTCGCCATTGATCTCGTTCGATTGTAGATGATGATCGCTTCATTAGAATTGAGAGTGTAAAATTTGGTCACACATTTCAAAGATAGGGTTTAATGTTGGTTGGTGAATTAAATACAGGAGCATTTAATAAACATAAGTAGGAATGGATGAAAATACCCCTCACGTGGATTGAACGTGGAGGGACTTAACAGCAGATTTAACAGACATCCAACATTTGGACTCAAATGGTTAAAGAAAATGCTTATGGGGACTCAAGGCGTTAAACTTTTTGCTTTTGGACTCAAGTAGTTAAAATCCATAAAACACAGAGACTCAAAAAGTAATTTACCCTATAAGAAATGGTTTTGAGTGGTTATGAGTGAGGAAAGAGAAAATGTTACTGTTCATCTCTAAATATACGGGAACATTGTTCATCCCTTATAAAAATTTTAATATTTTTGAAAGTGGTTGTAAGTGGATGAGAGAGAAAATGTAATGATAAAGGTATAAAAAAGAATTATTTACTTGAGAAGGACAGAGAAAAAGTAGTGTGTTTTAAAAAGTAGAGTATAAAATTTGGGGGCACATTTCAAATATAGGGTTTAATGTTGGTTGGTGAATTAAATACAGGAGCATTTAATAAACATAAGTAGGAATGGATGAAAATACCCCTCACGTGGATTGCACGTGGGGGGACTTAACAGCAGATTTAACAGACATCCAACATTTGGACTCAAATGGTTAAAGAAAATGCTTATGGGGACTCAAGGCGTTAAACTTTTTGCTTTTGGACTCAAGTAGTTAAAACCCATAAAACACAGAGACTCAAAAAGTAATTTACGCTATAAGAAATGGTTTTGAGTGGTTGTGAGTGAGGAAAGAGAAAATGTTACTGTTCATCTCTAAATATACGGGAACATTGTTCATCCCTTATAAAAATTTTAATATTTTTGAAAGTGGTTGTAAGTGGATGAGAGAGGAAATGTAATGATAAAGGTATAAAAAGAATTATTTAATTGAGAAGGATAGAGAAAAAGTAGTGTGTTTTAATATAATTATATTGATAAGGAAAAGGAAATCAATATGAATGCTCTTTTGTGATGTTACCATTACACTCAAATGTCATCAAACTTGCACATTCCATGTTATATGGTGTTACCATTACACATGACCTTACTATTACATAACCAAAATAATAATAAATGATAGAATATAAAAATATCATGGCCTTAGAAACTGTATATTTTCAAACTAATAATGGTTTATTACACTTCTAACACCCACACTCTTCACTATCCCCTTTGTAACATTTGTGTAAATCGGGTTTCTAAAACCCGCCCCAATTTATCAATCGAAGTATATTTTATATTACGTCGTGTTATTATTTTGTTTGTTTACAATAATACATATATAATAATAATAATCAATGTTTAAAATAATATAATATAATTAAATAATAAATATTCATAATTAGTAAATAATTAAAGAAGGTTTAATTAATAAAAAAAATAATTAAAAGAGATAGGTGGAACCGGGAATCGAACCCGGGTTCCCCGGGTAAACACACACCACCTACACCACTACGCTGCACACACTAATGGTGCTATGTTTAGAATCTTTTTCCTTATATATCCACGCTAAGAGGAACCTGCAACACCTGCGGATTCCCCCTCGCCGGAAAAGCTGTCCGAGCCTTTATTTTGGTAAATTCCTTTGATTGATCGCTGGCAATCAACTCGAGATCATGGTAACCGAGCCTCAAAACATCCCTATAAATACTAGTCGATTCCCTCAGCCAAAACTCGCTCATTTCTTCTGTTTCCTCTCTAAATTCCCAGTTGTCGGAAAGTTTTGTTCAACCGGAGAACCACCAAGCCGTCGTAACCCCCCCCCCCCATTCACCAGCAGTCGCAGTCCGTCAACGGATTCGACTCGCCGGAAGATCCCTGCTAACCGGTAACGGTTTCCTGCACTTTATTCTTCTTTTATATACATATGCTAAGCACTTTAGTATAATAACCGAATTCAAATTGAAATTAAAATTGAGATCGTATTCTGGTTCGTTCAAGGGAAGAAGATGAAGTCCAGTATGTGTTTTTATGTAATACAATTTGTTATATTTCCAGGTTAGACACCCAGCCCAGTTGGATGGGCTGGGTGCAAATCATAACAGAGGTCTCAGGTTCGAGACTCAAAAGGTGCGCCGGTTCAATCCTGTTTAAACTTTTTAATTTAAATAGATTTCTGAAATAGCTTAAACTGTGTATAAATATAATTAAAATCAACATTCCTTCGGGTTAGACACGTAGCTCAGTTGGAAGAGTTGCGTGCACGCAACCGCGAGGTATCGAGTTCGACTCTGGTCACACGCAATCCAATCCCATTAAAAACCGGTCAGATCTGACAAACCGTTTTTTTTTTTATTTTCTTTATTATTTAATCATTATTCTATTTCATTCTATTCCTCTATCTATTTATTTAAATACTTATCCCATTAAGTTGTCCTTATATTTCAATCAAAATAACCTAATAAACTAATAAAAAGTAGCAAGACCAAAAACAAATATGTTTTTTTTATGATATCGTATTTATTATTTTTAGGTTAAGTATTCGTTGTTCAACTCGTGCGCTCTCATCCTCAATCAAGAAACGCACCCAATGTGAGTGAATCTCTACAAATTCCTCGTTTTAATCACGTTTTGGGGGTATCATGTGTCGTACCATTTCTTTATTTTATTTAACGATTGTGCTAATATCATTTCGTTATCAAATGTGTATTGTTATATGTGGATACATTTTATCATTTCAGTGCCATCATTTCATTAGGCCCATCAGTTCCCCGTGGGATACGGGTTGAGCATCAGGTGCCTCATTAGATCGGATCCGATTGATTGAGCCTTGATCTCAAATACATCATCCGTTATGTCATATGTTCATTCAGTGTGGTTTGTGATTGGTTACATATATACATTTGCTCACATGTGATTCATGCACAGTTTTATTTAAATAAACATAAAAGTCAATTACTTAAATGTTTTATCAAGGTTCACTCGCCAACTTTTGTTGACCCAAAATTCCTTCTGTTTTACGCATGATACAGGTGATCAAGTTGAGGAAAGAAACACCTAGGATGGCCTTAGAAGAATAATCAAGTTATTTCGTTGGAACAATCATTTGGATTATTATTTGTGTTTGTATGAAATTTTTGTGTTGGATATTTGAATTTTAATTTGAATTTAATAAATATGAAACTTGATAGTAAATATCATGAGCTTTGGTGATAACCCAATCATGCCCCAACTTTTATTCCGCTGCGGGTCGGGGTGTGACAGATTGGTATCAGGGCTTGTGACTATAGGGATATAGGATATGTTATTAGACCTTTAGAGCCTATAATATAGTTGACTAGATTTAAATTATTTTACGTGTTACGTGCAAAATTCATGATGTTTATATGTTTCATGTTTATATTCACACACAACATTATGCAAACATTCTCACAAGTACATGTTAATATGCAATGCTCATCATAGATCATACCCTCATATCATATCATATCTATGAAAGCACACACCTCACAATTTCACAATTTTCGTTATTTCTTTTCAAAGATTTTTGCAATTTTTCATATTTTTCAAATCACATCAAAGTGAGATTTCACGACGGGCATGTAGTAACTGGAAGGGTACGAGTACCGGTAGTCGGAACGTCCTGTCTGGGCTTGGCATTCGTATAAATCCAAAATAAAGGACCAGTTTGCCTACCTGGGGACAAACGATGAGAGTACGAAGGACCTATTAGGCCAAAGCATGCTATACCAAACGTCGTGTGAACTAACCCCACTTTGAGTTGTCATTGTGTCTACACCTGGACACCCTCCGACCTTACATCTCGCAATCATGTTTTACGATTTTCATTCGGGTGATGCGAGTGTTAACCAGCCGACACCAATGTGAACCCTACCAAGCCCAATAGTCATGGGGGCCCACATGACTATACATGCAATGGTATGGGGGACATTTGGAGGCCCAAACATGAGCAAACCCAAGACATCCTATGGATGTAGTTAAATTAATTTTTCAGTTATGTTGTTTTCATTCTTTTTACGACACATGACACCTAGGAAATTCTTGAACTCACAATCTCCCTACATATATTCATGTAGATGTCTGCTAGGCAATTACGTGGAGGTAGAAGGTCAGGAAAGTCAAACGAACGCTTGGCCACGCAAATTGCTAAACAAATGGCCGCATTGCTTCCTGACATCGTGCTACAAGTTCAGCAAGCTCTCACCTCTAATCCCATTAACCCTCCTAACCAAGAAGACCAAAGCGTCGCCAACCCTCCTCCCAAAACCCCTAAATGCACCTACAAACACTTCAAGTCTTGCGATCCCCCAAAATATGAAGGGACTGAAGGTGTCACCGCTCTCCTCCACTGTTTTGAGGAAATGGAAAACACATTTCTCAATTGCGACTGTCCTGAGGATCGTAAGGTACGTTACGCGACTAGAAGATTGTTTGGGGTAGCCCTTACCTGGTGGAACACGGAAAAAGGTAAGAGAGGTGTAGATGATGCCATGGCCTTATCATGGGAGTAATTAAGAGAGATCATGACAAGACGTTTCTGCCCTAGAAGCGAGATCAAGAAGCTTGAAGATGAATTCTATGCTCTAAAGCAAAAAGAAGGGGATCATACCTCATACAACAAGAGGTTTCTTGAGTTGAACCAAATGGTTCCCAATCTGTTCACCCCATTATACCGCTTAATTGAACACTACATTCGAGGCCTCCCCTCGAAAATCCAAGATTCGGTTTTAAGCACTTCGCCTGCAACACTCGAAGCCGCAATGGAGTTAGCTACGGAACTCACTGAAAATCGCATTCGAAATGGCAATTTTAAAGATGAGAAGAAGAAAACACCCATAGAGACCCCAATTCCAAACCACTCAGGTTCATCCTCGAAGTTTGCTTGTAAGAGGAAGTGAAATGGCAAGAACTTTGCTGTCACCCAAACCAACCCTCCCATCACTCTGCTCCAATCACCCAAGTTGCCCCTCCAGCCGCACCGTTCAAAAGGCCATACACTGGCCCACACCCAAAGTGTAACCCCGTTGCCAATACCATCACCCTCCTGAAAACCCTTGCCAACATTGCACAAGTTGTGGTCGTGCGGGTCACACTATCCAAACCTGCCGTACCCTTCAGCGATCGAACCGCAGTCAACCTCCAACCCAAAACCAAAATCAAATGGTGGGCCAAGCCCAACAACCCTTACTTCTACCACCTGCACAACTCGCAGCCCAACCTTACTACCAACCCAACTACCCCATGATGCAATCCATGTGAGCCTGTTTCAATTGTGGGGACCCAAACCACTTCAGGAATACTTGCCCACACCTGGTGAACATCATCCATGCCCAAGCTCAAGCAAACCCGGTAAACCAAGCTAACCAAGCTCCTCCACCTGCTAGAGGAAGAGCTTTCAATATCAACGCTAACCAAGCCAGGGCCGACAACAATGTTGTCAATGGTACGTTTCTCGTAAATGGTAGTTATGCATCCATATTATTCGATACTGGTGCTGATAAGAGCTTTGTGTCCTTAGAATTCGAATCTATTCTCGACCAACCTCGTGATAATCTCGTTGAATCTTTGACGGTGGAAGTTGCTGACGGAAAACCCATTTCATTAAATTCTATTATACGCGATTGTACTCTCACCCTAAATGATCATGATTTTTCAATTGATCTCATTCCTATGAAATTGGGAAGTTTCGATGTTATCATCGGCATGGACTGGCTCAGCCAACATCACGCTGAAGTGGTGTGCCATGAAAAGTTCATTCGTATTCCTCTCGCCGACGGTCAGACACTACGTATCTTTGGGGAAACTCCTTCGAAAGGGCTCAAATTGATGTCCTGCCTTCAAGCCCGAAGTTATCTTCGCAAGAATTACGTCGTATTTCTAGCTCACATCGTCAAGAAGGAAGGCAAGGAGAGGAGGCTCGAAGATATTCCAATTGTGAAAGAATTCCCGCAAGTTATTCCCGACGACGTTTCAGGACTACCTCCTGTGAGAGAAGTCGAATTTCGAATCTATCTTGTGCCTGGCGCTACACCGGTCGCAAAATCTCCCTATAGGTTAGCCCCATCTGAGATGCAAGAGTTGGCCAGTCAACTGCAAGAGCAGACTGACAAAGGATTCATACGTCCTAGCTCATCGCCTTGGGGTGCGCCCGTTCTTTTTGTGAGGAAGAAAGATGGAACGTTTCGCATGTGCATTGATTATAGAGAACTCAACAAGTTGACGGTTAAGAACCGTTATCCACTGCCTCGTATTGATGACCTTCTAGACCAACTTCAAGGCGCCACCTATTTTTCCAAAATCGACCTTCGTTCTGGTTATCATCAGCTTAGAGTGCGCGAAGAAGATATTCCAAAAACTGGCTTCCGAACTCGTTATGGTCATTACGAGTTCATGGTTATGCCCTTCGGTTTAACCAACGCCCCCGCTGTCTTCATGGATTTAATGAATAGGTTATGCAAACCCTATCTCGACCGTTTCGTCATAGTATTCATCGACGATATCCTTATCTACTCAAAGTCAAAATCCGATCATGAGCGACATCTTCGACTCATTCTTACACTCTTAAGGACTGAAAAGCTTTACGCTAAGTTCTCAAAATGCGAATTCTGGTTAAGAGAGGTACAATTCCTTGGTCATGTCGTCAATGACAAAGGGATTCATGTCGATCCTTCAAAAATCAATGCAGTACAAGAATGGCAAGCGCCACGTACCCCTTAGGTCATTTCTGGGCTTGGCTGGTTACTACCGACGCTTCATTGCCAATTTTTCCCGTATCGCCGTTCCGCTCACGGCCTTGACTCACAAAGGAAAACCCCTCATTTGGGGACCTAAGCAAGAGGAGGCCTTCCAAACTTTAAAACAAAGGCTTTGTGACGCACCTATCCTTACACTCCCTGAGGGTTGCGATGACTTTGAGGTTTATTGCGACGCCTCAGGGTAAGGTCTAGGCTGTGTATTGATGCAAAGAGGAAAGGTGATAGCCTATGCCTCTAGGCAACTCAAAGTTCATGAGAAAAATTACACCACCCATGACCTGGAACTTGGAGCCGTTGTGTTCGCTCTCAAGATATGGAGACATTATCTTTACGGTACCCCCAAGTGTGAAATATACACTGACCACAAGAGTCTCCAGCATATCTTCAACCAAAAAGAGTTGAATATGAGGCAACGAAGATGGGTCGAACTGCTCAACGATTACGACTGCGAGATTCGGTATCATCCTGGCAAGGCAAACGTGGTGGCTGATGCGCTCAGTCGAAAGGGATATGCGAACTCTATTCGTCTTCTATGTTCGCAAATCATAACCGATATCAAGGATCGAATCTGGGCAGCTCAACATATCTCAGTAACGGAAAATGACGTACGCAATGAGCTGTCATGTGGAGCTGAACTCAAAATTGAAACCAAATCCGACGGTATTCTATATTATTTAAACCGCATATGGATTCCCGATCGTGACAACCTTGGTGATTTCCTCATGAATGAGGCACACAAAACACGATACTCTGTACACCCAGGAGCAGATAAGATGTATCAAGACCTACGATACACCTACTGGTAGCCTGGCATGAAAAAGGATATCGCTGTTTTTGTTTCCAAGTGCCTTACATGTTCCAAAGTGAAAGCTGAACATCAAAGACCTTCAGGACTTCTAGTCCAACCAGAAATACCTGTATGGAAGTGGGAAAACATAACCATGGACTTCATTACCAGGTTACCTCGCACCTCTAGTGGGTATGACACCATATGGGTAATCATTGATCGTCTTACAAAATCAGCTCACTTCATTCCGATCCGCGAGGACTTCAAGAACGAGAAGTTAGCTCGTATCTACATCAGCGAGATCGTAAGCCGTCATGGTGTACTGTTAAGCATCATTTCAGACCGTGATGGTCGTTTCACTTCACGAACATGGCGAGCCGTACAAACCGCTTTGGGTACACGGTTAGACCTTAGCACCGCCTTTCACCCTCAAACTGAACGCACCATCCAAACCCTTGAAGACATGCTTCGAGCATGTGTCATAGACTTCAAAGGGAACTGGGACACTCATCTACCGTTAGTCGAGTTTTCGTACAACAATAGCTATCATTCAAGTATCGGCATGGCTCCTTTCGAAGCTTTATATGGTCGTAAATGCCGATCTCCAGTATGTTGGCACGAAATTGGTGAAGCGCAAATCACCGGACCTGAATTGATTCAAGAAACAACCGACAAAATCATTCAAATACGAAATAATCTTCTAGCGGCTCAAAGTCGTCAAAAGAGTTATGCTGACAAACGACAAAAGCCCTTGGAGTTTGGCATTGGTGATCAAGTACTTTTGAAAGTATCACCGTGGAAGGGAGTGGTTCATTTTGGCCAGAAGGGCAAGCTAGCACCACGCTACGTAGGACCTTTCAAGATACTCGAAAGAGTAGGTCCTGTAGCATACAAGCTTGACCTAGCAGAAGAGCTTAACAGAATTCACCCCACGTTCCACGTATCAAACTTGAAAAAGTGCCTCGCTGAGGAAAACCTCCATATCCCTCTAGAAGACATTCAAGTTGATGAATCAATGCACTTCGTTGAAAGACCAGTAGAAGTCATGGATTTCGGTGAGAAGCGCTTGAGGCGAAGTCGTATTCCAATCCTCAGGGTGCGTTGGGAGTCAAAACGAGGACCCGTTTACTTGGGAACGTGAAGACTCAATGCGCGAAAAGTACCCGCATCTTTTTTCGGTTACAACTACTACTTAAATCTCGGGACGAAATTTCTAAAAGTAGGGGATACTGTAACATTTGTGTAAATCGGGTTTCGAAAACCCGCCTCAATTTATCAATCGAAGTATATTTTATATTACGTCGTGTTATTATTTTGTTTGTTTACAATAATACATATATAATTATAATCAATGTTTAAAATAAGATAATATAATTAAATAATAAATATTCATAATTAGTAAATAATTAAAGCAGGTTTAATTAATAAAAAAATAATAATTAAAAGAGATAGGTGGAACCGGGAATCGCCCTCGCCGGAAATCTCGGAAATCTACGCGGTCACAGCTGTCCGAGCATTTATTTTGGTAAATTCCATTGATTGATCGCTGGCAATCAACTCGAGATCATGGTAACAGAGCCTCAAAACATCCCTATAAATACTAGTCGATTCCCTCAGCCAAAACTCGCTCATTTCTTTTGTTTCCTCTCTAAAATCCCAGTTGTCGGAAAGTTTTGTTCAACCAGAGAACCACCAAGCCGTCGGACCCTTCCCCCCCCCCCCCCGTTCACCAGCAGTCGCAGTCCGTCACCGGATTCGACTCGCCGGAAGATCCCTGCTAACCGGTAACGGTTTCCTGCACTTTATTCTTCTTTTATATACATATGCTAAGCACTTCAGTATAATAATCGAATTCAAATTGAAATTAAAATTGAGATCGTATTCTGGTTCGTTCAAGGGAAGAAGATGAAGTCCAGTATGTGTTTTTATGTAATACAATTTGTTATATTGTCGGGTTAGACACCCAGCCCAGTTGGATGGGCTGGGTGCAAATCATAACAGAGGTCTTAGGTTCGAGACTCATTCAATCCTGTTTAAACTTTTTAATTTAAATAGATTTCTGAAATAGCTTAAAGTGTGTATAAATATAATTAAAATCAACATTCCTTCGGGTTAGACACGTAGCTCAGTTGGAAGAGCTGCGTGCACGCAACCGCGAGGTATCGAGTTCGACTCTGGTCACACGCAATCCAATCCCATTAAAAACCGGTCAGATCTGACAAACCGTTTTTTTTTATTTTATTTTCTTTATTATTTAATCATTATTCTTTTTCGTTCTATTCCTCTATCTATTTATTTAAATACTTATCCCATTAAGTTGTCCTTATATTTCAATCAAAATAACCTAATAAACTAATAAAAAGTAGCAAGACCAAAAACAAATATGTTTTTTATGATATCGTATTTATTATTTTTAGGTTAAGTATTCGTTGTTCAACTCGTGCGCTCTCATCCTCAATCAAGAAACGCACCCAATGTGAGTGAATCTCTACAAATTCCCCGTTTTAATCACGTTTTGGGGTGTATCATGTGTCGTACCATTTCTTTATTTTATTTAACGATTGTGCTAATATCATTTCGTGATCAAATGTGTATTGTTATATGTGGATACATTTTATCATTTCAGTGCCATCATTTCATTAGGCCCATCAGTTCCCCGTGGGATACGGGTTGAGCATCAGGTGTCTCATTAGATCGGCTCCGCTTGATTGAGCCATGATCTCAAATACATCATCCATTATGTCATATGTTCATTCAGTGTGGTTTGTGATTGGTTACATATATACATTTGCTCACATGTGATTCATGCACAATTTTATTTAAATAAACATAAAAGTCAATTATTTAAATGTTTTATCAAGGTTCACTCGCCAACTTTTGTTGACCCAAAATTCCTTCTGTTTTACGCATGATACAGGTGATCAAGTTGAGGAAAGAAACACCTAGGATGGCCTTAGAAGAATAATCAAGTTATTTCGTTGGAACAATCATTTAGATTATTATTTGTGTTTGTATGAAATTTTGTGTTGGATATTTGAATTTTAATTTGAATTTAATAAATATGAAACTTGATAGTAAATATCATGAGCTTTGGTGATAACCCAATCATGCCCCGACTTTTATTCCGCTGCGGGTCGGGGTGTGACACCCTTAGGCAGCCTTGATTTCGCAAAGAAAGAAACATGAGTAATTCTAACGCCTAATTAACAAACATATGTCTCATCAGGTCGGGTCATAGGTTTAATACACCACTTATTTTTAGGCTTTTTACATCAGTTGAGTCGAGGTAAACTGCCAATCACCTTAAATACACGAATTTTTCAAAGTAAACTGCAAATTACTTGTATTAGAAACACTCTTTCAATGTAAACTGCATTTTAGCTTTATGTTAACTGCGGTTTACATGTGATTAATGTTAGCTGCCTAAGTATGAATCCAGATTCGTATCAGATTCCCCTTAGAAAAGTTATGACCTTTTAATCTTGGGGTGTGAGATATAGACCCGCTTGGATGTGAAAGTCATAATAAAGTGATTGTTTAGGGCGTCTAGAGGAACGGGTCAACTCTTAAAAGAATGAAACACCATGCTTTGAGAGTGGAGGCAGGAGAGATCAATTCACATATATGAACTTTACATGTCACATACCACTTTTAACTAGATACGTGTGATGAATTTAATATTTTAGTGCTCTATGTGTATGTTTCACTCGCACCATTTATTTGGCTATTTACATTCATATCTTTAATTTTCGCCACTAAAAAAATAGTATTCAAAGTTGCATCTTCACGTAGTTACCAAAATGATAAATAGTACTTTAATCCTTCTTAACTTTATCTAGTGTAACATCAGTTACTTTTCTCTATTTCACTTCATCTCATATCAAGAAAATGGTTTAATCCGTTAACTCCACATAACCCTATTTTTGTGGTTTGTGTATAAAAAAGGAAAACAAATTTATTTAGTCTCTTAACATCCCGTTAACAATTAATCCCTTTAACGCCTCTTAACACAAGGAGAGAGTGATATATAATGTCGGTTAACATGTTATATCCAAGCCAAGGGTGGGCGGGCACACCCCTTGAAAAAATAAATTTTAGTGTTATTTTTCGTGGAAAATCCCGACCGCACCCCTTGCAAATTTTCATCCGCACCCCTTGAAAATTTTCAACCGCCCCACTTAGAAAAAAAATATATTATGAATTTATATAAACAAAATTAAACACTGATTATTATTATTTAATATATAACTATATAACACAATCTACATAATTATTCTTTAACCATTTATTCATTTAATTAGTTAACCCAATCAAAGCGCAATTTTTATTAACCCAAGTCAAAACCCAACCCAAAGAATTTTGAACTAATTAAAATAACCCAAACCCATCCACCCTTTCCAATTCGAAATCCCGCCACTAAAAAAACTCCCAGCGACTTGACACCACTACTCACGGCCGGACGACTTTTTTTGCCGGAAAAACCAAAATTCCGGCAAGACCGACCCATATTACGCCATAATTCGGGTATAGAACCATTATGGTTACTTTACTGGTTTTTGTCTGGTATATGTGATAATTAGGAGAAAATAGAGATGTATAAGGGTTTGATCTTTTTATGTTTTTTTATTTTTTTGGTTGTTCTAGACTTGTAGTTAAATTATTTTGTTGTTTTATTTATAGCTTTGCTTGTTTAAATGATTAGTTACAAAAATCAACACTTAATACTAGGTCTTGAATGTTTGAAAATATAATTGAAAATTATGGACTATAGTTGAACATGATTGTTTATTTTATATAAGTGTTTAGTGTTGTTTTATAAACTTATGGAGCAAATTATATGTGATAAGAACAACGAGTAAGAATGTAACAAACTTATGGAGTGTTTAGTATCTTTAGATGATGTTTTGGATATATTTCAAAAAAATAAAAATCTGTAGGGCACAACTTTAAATACGTTTGTATTGACGTTTGCGTGTTTTTGATGATTATATAAATTTTAGTTTGATGTTCTTTTGTCTTATATGACCTGACCCGATCCGGCCCGCTATAAACCGATTTTTTATATAGCTAGAGGCCTAAAATCTTTAAAAGTATTCCGCACCCCCAGGAAAAAATTCCTGAGTCAACCACTGGTTATATCACCGTTAACATCCCATATGTGTGGATACAACACCCCTAAGGCCTAAGAAATGGGATGTTAATAATTGAATAAGACATAAATTTGGAATGTCACTTCTCTTAGTCACTACTTCATGTATCTCTACATAAGATCTTTCTACTTCTATTGTTTTTTTACTTTATATGTAGGTGGTTCTTCTTTCAATGTATCTTCTTTATATATAAAAGCCAATAGTATAGAAAATTAGAGTAAATTACATAGATGTCAATATTAATATCTTCTTACGTTGTAACAGTTTTAAGACATTTTATGATTGTAATTTACGTACATAGAGCCATAGAGGCAAATACACTTTTTTTTTCCAGATATTATGAACCACAATTTAGTATTGAAAACAATATTTTTAGGGTTTATTATCCGTTTAGGCAAAAGAAATAAAAATAATTAAATAATAAAAAACTTGAGCCGGTGAGCAAAGTCGCAACTAAGAGAAACATGAGTATGCAAGAGAAAAAGTAGAAAGACATGAAATCATATAAAAGATTGCATTTTAAAGTCAACGTTTACTACCCTTTACGAACTAGTCATGAGTCCCTTGATAAAAGGAAACGTCGGCTTGCAATGAGAACAAATCTTTGTTCTTTCTAGATGTCTATCCAAAACTATGTACCCGTACGTGTGCATGGTTACTCACAATCGACCAATATGTAAAGGCCATTCACACCTTTGTAAAGTAAAACACTTTTCAATTTATTATTATATAAATAAGTAACACCTAAATCATGTGTTAGTTTAATAGTTTTTATCACTTTTATGTGTTGAAATGGTCTTTTTCTTTTGAAAAAGTTACACTTTTTATATAATTTTTTTCTGGATTCGATAAGTTAATTATTTATGGGATTCGATTTCATGTTTGGTAATGTTTCAAGCTCAAACACATTTTGAAGTTCGAACTGTTGAAAGTACTTAGTTCAATTGTTTCGGTTTAATGTTGCAAACACAATATTTTATAAATTTTATAATTGAGTGGTGTCAACGTGTTATTAATGTTGCAGAGACAATATTTTATAAATTTTATAATTGAGTGGTGTTAATGTGTTGGTTAATATTTGTGTGTGGGTCTTTCGATAGAGTGATTAAATTTAGAGGAGACATTCTAAATATTTGGATGCGCGGATGAGCTTAAGTGGAATTTGTTGAGTATATACTGCTTCATTTGAGTTCATTGAGATGATGGCTCTCGGCTTGTTTAGTTCACCCCACACGAAATTTAGGGTTTCTTTCTTCTTCTTCTTAACTAGTTGTCAAAGTTAATCGCAAATTGTATTTTCTTCTTGGAGTTGTTTTGATTTTAGAAGTTAGAATAGTTAGCAGAGTGTTATGAAATCTTAGCTTGGTGTTGATTACCTTCATTATGTTGATGAGTTAGTATTGTATGTAGAAGAGTCACAAATGTGTTCTTGATTTGATTGTTAAACACATGAATTAATGGACCTGCCAAAATACATCTAAGAAATATAACAAGAATCATCATGAGTTAAACCAACACATTCTTGATTGAACCACCTTGAGGACGCGTGACCAAACCAACACAAATAGTCTTAAACTGAACCCAATGAATTGAAATCGAACTGACAATGGGGTCATTAATTGAACTTTATATAAGTAATCTTGGGTTGAACCTTATGAACTGAAATCAAACTGATAGTGTGTACAACCTTATTTAAACCGAACTGATACCCATACAATCATGTTACCGGAAACAGCTACTTGAAAGCAACACAATCCTCTAAACTGTCGACCAACTACCACACGAAGTGATGCAACAAGGTTTACCTAACCTCTAATCGTTCAAGTGCGATCGAATAGGGGTGACACGAACCCTTCAAATCTAAAAATTAAGCAAGCAATGCCATATCAATAAAACAACACAAAGACGACCCTTAAGTGGCTCACAATGTGGCTCTACGGAGTGTGCCATCAAAACACCAAAAACGTGCATCTAAGTGTGCTTCACATCCTTTAAACTCCCCCCCCCCCCCCCCCATATTCTATTCTTAATTCAATGAAGACACCTCTCACCCATAATCCACTCACGTTCCATAAATTAACATCAAAAACCCTTTCTCCTTTCTTTACAACTTAACCGTAATTTTCGCTTTGATGTCATAATTTAAAACACATCCCCACCAAAATCCTTACGTCATATCCACTCCATCATCCATTTCAAAATCACACCAGACATAAAAACCGTATGATCTTAACACCCGGCCAAAAAAATATCACATCGCAATCAAAATCACCCCACCAAAACGTCCAAATACATTTAATATCCATTATTATTATACATTTATACACACACTAACATTAATTGCATAACATGACATACTCGTCTACCTTGCAACGATAAACCGGGCAAAACCCGACCCACACAAACACTTTTGCTTATGTAATCATACAAACGTACACACGGGTTCAACACATCGGCTCGGCTCGGCTCAGCTGGCCCATCACCAGCTGTTGATCACTGTTTGTATCTAATGTTTTCTCTTTCAATTGGGTCCCAATTTTCCCCAAATTTATAATATCTTCTGTCATCACAATTACCCACTTCCACTTTCTCTCAATCCCCACAAAAGATGAAGTCAAAATTCATCGAAAAAAACATGCCCGCTTGGTTCGGCAGAAAATCCAACAAAGATAAAGATAATCATCATCGGAATCAGCTCCAAAATCATCATCAAGATAACCCATTTTTCAGCAGCAATTATCACGCATCTGATAGGAAACACAAGTCCAGTTTTGATGGCGGCTCGCCACGTGTCAGCCAGGATTTTTCGCCGTCGTCCTCTTCGTCGGCGGTGGGTACGCCGGTGGTCGGACGTGGGAATTGTGGGTCGGAATTTTTAGGGTTTGATCCGGCTCGAATTGGGCATGTTCTGCCTCAGCCTTCTGTAACGAATACGACGTCGTTTCCGGTTGTGTCTCCGACGACGTCGTTTGGGGTGACGGATCATCATGGGTCCGGGTCGGTTTCTTCTAGTGGTGGGTCTTCTTTGTCTTCTGGTGATGAGCTGAATCTTGATCATGGTCAATTGGGGTTTTTCAGGTGGGTTATTTTGTTGGTAGTTTTGAGTTTAATTATCAATATAGATATGATGTTTAGTTGGATTATGAAGATAAATTTGGGTTTTTTTGAAACATTATGTAATAAAAATCAAGACTTTATTGTTCTTGAATTAGGGTTATGTTGTTTTATGGTTGTTTTGGTTGATAATTTAGAGTTTAGTTATGAACATAGAGATGGGGGTTTAGGGCTATAAATTTGGAGTTTTTATGATATTTAGTTTAATTATGAAGTTAAATTTGGTTTATTTTGAAATATTATGTGATAAAAATCAAGACTTTATTGTAATGAGATTGTCATATGTGATATATATTAACATAGGATTAATAACTTTTAGGGTGAGACATGACAGTGTGATAGATTAGTAGAGATCCATGATTTGTTGGGTTTGACTTTAACATGACTTGATGTGTATTGGTTATAAATTATGGTTTGGTTATTTTGATGATTTGGTATTATATTTAGGGGCGTTTTGGTTGTTAATTGTAGTTTAATTATGAACACAGAGATGGGGATTTAGGGTTATGTGTGTGAGATTTTTGTAATGTTTAGTTGGATTATGAAGTTAAATTTAGTTTTTTTTTTGAAACATTATGTCATAAAAATCAACACTTTATTTTCATATACATCATCATCATCATCATCATCATCATCATCATCATCATCATCATACTCAGTAAATTTCACAATAGCAAAGCTAAGGTAGGGTCTGAGGAGGATAGATGTAGACAGCCTTACTTCTACCCCGTAGGAATAGAGAGGCTGCTTCCAGTGAGACCCATGTAGCATAGGATTGAAACTTGAAAATGTGATAGGTTAGTAGAAACTTTTTGGGTTTGACTTTATCGTAATTTGATGGTAACGTGTCGTAGCAATTCATGAATAGGTGTTCAGATGTTCACTTTAAAGTAATTGTTCCAAGTTGCAGGATGAGAATCATTTGTCAATAATGAGACCTCCTAATAGTAAGTATTTTGGTTGATAATTTTGAATTTAGGAACTCATTTAAAATTATTTAAATTCAATTATGAACGCAGAGACGGGGATTCGGGCTTATATGTGTGGAGTTTTTATGCTATTTAGTTAGATTATGAAGGTAAGTTTAGTTTATTATGAAACATTATGTGATCAAAATCAAGACTTTATAGTTTATTGTGATAAAGTGGTCAAAATCAAGCCTTTAATATGCAATTACATGAACATAGGATTGCAAGTGGCAACTTATAGGGTGAAAAATGAAAATGTGATAGATTAGTAGAAGTTTATTTGTTGCCGTTGGGTTTGACTTTAACATGATTTGATGTTAACATGTAATAGCAATTCATGAAGGGGCGGTTAGATGTTCATTTGAAAGCAATTGTTCCAAGTTGAAGCATGAGAACCATTTTTCAATATTGACACACCTATTAATCATAAAATTATAATGTTCAATAATGAGACCTCCTAATAGTAAGTATTTTGGCTGATAAATTTTAATTTAGGAACTCATTTCAAATTTTTAATTCAATTATTAACACAGAGATGTGGATTTAAGGCTATATGTGTGGAATCTTATATGATATTTAGTTAGACTATGAAGTTAAATTCAGTTTATATGAAACATTATGCGATCAAAATCAAGACTTCATTGTCATGAGGCGGTCAAAATCAAGTCTTTAATATGCAATTACATGAACCTAGGATTGCAACTTATAGGACGAAACATTAAAATGGTCGATTAGTTGAAATTTGACTCTAACATGATTTGATGCTAGCAAGTCTTCGCAATTCATAAAGTGGCTTTTAGATGTTTATTTTGAAAGTGATTGTTCCAAGTTGAAAAATGAGAACCATATGTCAATATTATAATTTGCTGATGACGTCTTAATTACAACAGAGGGCACAGGGACACCAAGTTGAGCCCTCAACCAAGAAGTCCGGGTCCCGGGTCAAGGGTGGGGACCGCAGCCACATCACCGCTCCATCAACGATTGGCATGTACAAGTTTAGACTCTCCCAACCGAAAATTGGATGACGGAAAAAATGCCGCTCATCCACTTCCCCTTCCACCTGGTTCACCAACTAGCTCGTCTTCGCCGTTAAATTGCTGCTCTCCTACTAGTCCCTCTTCGGTTTTGATGTCTTGCCAACCGTCCAAGTGGAAAAAAGGAAGACTGTTGGGACGAGGCACTTTTGGACACGTTTATCTCGGTTTTAACAGGTAAAAAGAGTTCGAAATCTATCAGTAGTGTTGTTTGCATTTTGAATCTTGAGGTGGCAAAATGGGCTGTTGGTTAACAGGTTGAAACAGGTCAAATTAGTTGGGTTGACTGCAGCAGACAAGTTTGTGGTCCATAATTTTACTACAAAAACTATAAATTCACAATAATAGTTTAGATTTATGAATAAAAAACGATTTACGAGGTTGTGTTTGTTAAAAATATATGACTCACTTCACCCGTTTCCTTTTAAAGCTAATTTTGTTGAGTTTACCCATTTGACCTGTTAGAGATCAAACATAACGTTATTCAATTTTTTCATAAGTAAATGTTTGAAATTGCTACTACTGTCTGATTGCCTTAGCGAAAACGTTTTTCCATTATATTTATATGCTCTAAGTGTAGTTTCCAAAGTGTAAAGTTACTTGTATCCCTGTAAAAGTCCACACATAACTTTCAAGCGTCAAATACAACTCCTTGCGACATACAAAGTTATTTTTTCTTGGATGTCCCAAAATAAATGCTACATATCCTTAACAAAGTTTTAAACTAAATGACCTAAAAATTTTGCAAAATGTTGAGTTTTGATGCACATACACTACACTCTTGTTTTTGATCATCATTCAGGCATATTAGATGTTGACTTATCGTTTGACTGGTTCTTTTGCGTATAAGTTTTACTTGTTTTGTTGTTTTAGCAAACCTCCAGCGTGTACCAAGGTACATTTTTTCTTTACTTCTATATAATAAAAAAAAGGTTGATTATTTATGAACTATGTTTAAAGATTTGCATTATTATTGAATTTGAACGTTGCTTAAGAAACTTTGGTGGTATCTCTGTTTTTTCTGTTTTTAATAGTGAGAATGGTCAGCTGTGTGCAATAAAAGAAGTTAAAGTTGTTGCAGATGATCAGTCTTCAAAAGAATGTCTCAAGCAATTGAACCAGGTCTGTTCTCCCTTTATACACACACATATGTGTATCTGTGTCACGTAAATGGGATTTAACCCGTTATTTTCAAGCTTCAATCCTTTTGTATGTATAATGCTTTTTATTGGATCAATAATAATCTTTTTTGCATTTTTAATGCTCTTTGCAACAGGAGATCACTTTGCTCAGTCAACTTTCACACCCAAACATCGTTCAATACTATGGAAGTGAACTGGTACTGTCCTATCGTGTCTTGTTTTTTTGTTGGCTCAGTAAAGAACTCAAAATAGCTATATAAACTCGAAAACTTTTGTGGATTTTTCAGGGAGAGGAAACGTTGTCCGTTTACTTGGAATATGTCTCCGGTGGTTCCATTCACAAATTACTCCAAGAATATGGCCCGTTTAGGGAACCCGTTATTCAAAATTACACCAGGCAAGTTCTTAGTGGGCTTGTCTATTTACATGGAAGAAACACGGTACACAGGTATGGCGGTGGCTGCATGACAATAATCTTGGATGTTAACTTCATATTGTGTTCTTGGTGATAATAAATTTGTTTTTTTTTTGCAGAGATATAAAAGGGGCAAACATATTAGTGGACCCTAATGGTGAAATCAAACTTGCTGATTTTGGCATGGCAAAACATGTAAGTCTCTCACCATACGCCCAAAGTGGTGTATACTGTATCACCCGTTTAGTGGTCAAAGGAGAGAGAATATAAACATTGGGCTTATTTGTTTACTTGTTGTCACCAGATAACAAATTGTACTTCAATGCTTTCTTTCAAAGGAAGTCCGTACTGGATGGCACCCGAGGTACTTTTTCTCCTTTCTAAACGTCGTTTCTACACATTTATACCCGTTTTACTCATCCAGTTTATGTAATCTCAGGTTGTTATGAATACAAATGGTTACAATCTTGCGGTTGATATTTGGAGCTTGGGATGTACAGTTCTTGAAATGGCGACATCAAAACCTCCTTGGGGTCAATACGAAGGGGTACATCTCATTTCTTTTTAAAAATAAATTTCCATTCTTGTGGTTTTTAGGTGCTTAGAACCGCACTGGACTCGTGTTTTTGTGTCCAGGTGGCAGCTATATTCAAAATTGGAAATAGCAAAGACATGCCCGAAATACCCGATCATCTTTCAAACGATGCAAAATCTTTTATAAAGCTATGCCTACAACGGGACCCGTCTTTACGACCCTCAGCCTCAAAACTGTTGGATCACGCGTTTGTTCGGGACCAAAGTACTTCAAGAGGAGCCAATATGCACCTAACCAAAGAAGCCTTTCCTTGCACCTTCGATGGAAGTCGTACCCCGGTAAAAGAAAACCTTTTCGATGCACATACATGTGTCTAATTAGTTTAATTTCTAGAAAATTATTTATCCTAAACTAATATTTCGTGATGTTTGATGTTGACACAGACGGCCTCAGAAATGCGTTCAAACAGAACAAACATGCATTCGTTTGACGTGCCTGTGGCGACAGCATCTAGAGGTGCAATGTTGAGTCCAAGGTATATTCCGAACATATAAAGTTGACTTTTTTATGATGTAGTTTGACTTCGCTAAAGATTTGTGTAAACGTACAGGAGAAATACAAGAACGATTACTTCTTTGCCTGTATCGCCAACGTCGAGTCCTTTAAGGCAGTATGGATCCGCATACAGGAGTGGTTACGTTTCACCCCCTCACCCATCTTTCACCATGATCGGGCAAAGTCAAGGCAATTTCAAATTTAATGATGTGTTGGCCGTTCAATCACGACACAATGGCAAAATGACACTTGACCCGCGGTATGAAGTCCCGCAGGTCAAACCTCAAACACCCACTAGAACCCCAAGATCGCGGATCATTTGATTAGGGTCCGGTGACCGATAGACCTACCGGATCGTGGTCAATCCAATGGCAAGTATAAGAGTTTTATGTATGTTTTGATTGTCATATGATAAAAACATAGGACAGAGGTTGTAGGGAAATATTCGTCTCTGTGATTCATTGTAAATAAAACCGGCTAGTATTTATTTTCTATCACTGTATACAAAGACTGGTCGGGCTTTCGTTTCCTTGACTTTTGACACGGTCCAACCCACGGGTTCTTTTTTGGAGCTTTAATATTGGTCACTGCTGCAGGAACCGGTGTTGAAACGTTGTTGAAAATTGGTCGAACCAGTGTATTATTAGAACACTCAAAACAGAAATTTGCTATAAAAATCGAACGTTGTAAACATGTGCAAATGAAGAATCCGAAAAGAGTTGACGATTAGAACTCAAACAAATACTTGTAAAGAAGTAAATATCATAACAGTTGCAGGCTATAGTAACCTTCATATAAACTATAATCTCAAAAAAAAAAGAAGAAGTAATTGCAAGTATTCACTTCATTTCATGATTTGGCCAATGAGTTAAATCATCAAGGGTTTGACTAAAAGTCAAATTACAGAGCATATAGCGCGATCCATCCATTTGAATGCTTGTTTCTTGAACCAGTGGATTCGGCTCATATTCTTTCGTAATTGAGCTTGTCAGACTGCAAAAAAGAGTACAACAATCACATGATAAGCCGGTTACTAAGCCCATAACTTTGGCGGTTCAAACTACGCTTACCTTGATTAGCATGTCGGTAGGAAGCCAAGCTGGTGCAGTTGGGATCCCGACCCATGCAATCTACAACACATGTAGCATGAGTCAAGTCTGTTCATGCGGAGTTGCTTTTTATGCAAGTTTTGTGACATGAAAACCTGACTAGAAATAAATCATTGAACTTACAAGTGCATACTCTCCAGTTTCGAAGATACGGATATCCAACACCTCACCACGGTCTTCGTATATGTAGTCCAGCCCTTTATAATAAGGTGGATGTCCCACAGATAGATACTGTAATGAAACCGAGGTATCGAATTTCAATGCAAACTCAAGTAGGGAACTAAATATCGTACGTTCTAGGGGTGTTAATCGTGTTGGTTTGGAGGATGAATCGTTTAACCCATTCATCTAACGAGTTGATGGGTGGTAATAAATGGGTCATAAATAACCGCTTGATCTGTTTAATCAAGCTGTTTGATTAAACGGCCTAATCTGTTTACCCCATTTAAATAACCAGGACGACAAACAGATTTTACAGGCTGTAATCAAGTTGCCAAAATGTTAAGCGGGTTGGAGACTTATAATATTTTGATTAAACGGGTCGACATGTTTAATTAAAGGGTTAAACAAGCCAAGTAGAACATGACCCGTAATTAAGCTGGCTAAACAAGTCAACCCGAACTCGACCCATTTCTTAAACAGGTTAGATACGAGTCTATGACAACTCAAAATCTAATTATTTTCGTGTCAGTGTTTTGGACAATAACTTACATTGATGCTGTTTAAATACTTTTCCTTGTCTACTCTAACAATCTGTCCTTTTTTCACTGCCAACAAAACATAAATATACAACTCATATAATAAAAACATGCAATGTAATTTGAAGAATGTGAGTAAAAGCAAAAAAAAAAAAAAACTGACTGGAATAAACAGGTTTCTTTGGTAGTGGTTTAGCAGCAGGAGTTTCAGTAGCAGTTGCAGCTGGAGATGGGTCAGCAGACTCGGGTGATTTCTCCGCTTTAACGGAGAAACAAAACCGACCACCATGACGACTGCCACTGCCTGGCAGCAGCCATGGTTTTGTGGTTGTGGTTAAGGGTGATGGGGTGTGTGGTTTTGTGTATGGAAATGAGGTGAAAGATGAAGAGTATGCCATTGCCATTTGTTGATGTTGTCCCATTCTCCTTTTTATTTTGTTTATATATGTATGTATAGATAAGAAAAGATTGGTTATCCATCTTCAACTTGTTCCTTTATTTTCATTATCTAAATTACAGAAGTGCCATTAAGGAATTGTCTAATCTTTTTAGTTGTATCTAGAAATTTTCCTCTTGTTACCATATAGTTTGTAAAATTTGAAAGAAAAAAAACGGTTTTTTTATTTTTTTTATTTTTTATAACGAACTGGTTTATAAAATTAATTTGTTTAACAAAGGGAATTCTACGATAACGGTGTGTGTTTTGTAACCTTATGATAGATATATGGATATATATATATCTAGCTATGAAAATATGATTAGAGACAAACCATGGTTCAAAAATCGCTAGACACTTCCATGTCAGTCGACTACTAGGGAGTTGTAAGTACTGGGTATTCGGTCTAGGCGAATAATACTCGAACATGTTAAATTATAAAGAAATTAGTTTTCGAGAAATTATATACATGTCAGATATCATAAGTTTACTAATCTATACTACCATATAATAAATCTCTTTAGAACAACAACGTAATTTCAATTCAATTTAAGACACTTAAAGAACAATGTTGTTGCCTTTTGTACACGTGTTAATGCATAAATAACTTGTCATTTACAATTTTGTCACTTTATATTTTAGTATTTAATAATGTAGCATAATAAATGACAAATAATAATATAGTGTTATTACATCTAGCATTATATATATATATATATATATATATATATATATATATATATATATATATATTAGTGGTGAAGGTTCATAAATAGTGCCTTGATGCTAACATAAGCCACCCGTTTAGTGAATCTAATTTTTTTTTGCATGTTGTAAGTTTACTATATATACATATAGAATTGGATTAATGCAACAAATTTGAGAATGTTCTACTGGTATGCACCCCTTCCCGTAAAAAAGATTCTCAGGTTCAAATCCTTTTTGTTGCATCTTTTTAACTTTTCAATATATATGATTTTGATTTATTAATTTGTTCCCTTTTTCTTTCCTTCAATTTTTTATTATTTTTTTTCTCATTTTGTTTTTTATTTAACTTCTCTACAAATTCTAAACTTAATATTTTAAGTAATTATATTATTTAGTTTATTTTAGTATATTTTTTAAATATTTGACGTGAAGTTAGTTTTTTTCAATAAATTTTGTTGAAAACAAGTTCTATCTGCACTAGGGTATCATTTTTATATGGTAAACTATAGCAAATGTCGATACGGTACCGATACCAAGATAAACCCAACTGATACCTTCCCAATAATATTGATGCCACATAAAATTTCTGACCAAAAAACATAGGTGTATGTATTTGTACTATCGAAACTGTTACCAACATTTGTTTTAATAGTTTTTAATTGATGTAAAACACGTATCGTCATCTTTTTAGTCCCTTCATCTTTTAGTACCTTCATCTTTTAAGAATTATTTTTCTTTTTACAAATCATTTTTTCCTTTTATAATCATATTTTCTTTATATTAATTATTTTTCCTTTATTAAATTGTCTTTTGTTTTTTAATCATATTTCCTTTATCATTAAATTTTTATATTTTTAATAACTTATCTTCCTAAACTTTTTCTTTTTTATCTTTTAATAATTACTTATTATTTTTTTTTTAATATTTTTCCTTATTTCATATCATGGTTCCTTTATCATAATTCTTTTTTTAAAATCACCATTTTCCTTTAAAAAATCATATTTTCCATTTTTTTAAATCATAATTTCTTAATCATTTAATTAATTTGAAATTTCTTTAATAACTTAAGTTCGTTAACTTTTTCTAAAAACCTAAGTACATAGTTTTTTTTTTTTGACATTTCAGTATAGATTTTGTTAAAAATGAATTTGTATTCAAATTAGAGTATGTATTTGGTATCATAAAATGGTACGATTATGAACTGAACCGGATTATGACGGTTTGGTTTTCTAAACAACAACCTTCATTCTAAAATAATATTTGTTTTACATTGTCATTTGCTTCGTTTCACCGCAACGCGCGACTTTAACAAACCTAGTTTATATTTATAATGTAATTTTATTTTATAAAAAACTTGTTTAATAAATAGCCAATAATATTGTAGCGTTATTACATCTAGTATTTATATTTATAATGTAGGGTAGGGTTTAAATACATAGTCTTCAATGAAGTTGTAGAAGAGTATAAAGGACTTCAACTGAACTCACTTAAGCGGCATTGGAACTGTCTCGTTGAACTCTATGATATGAGATTTTAGGTTTTCGCTTTTGGGTTTTAGCTTTAGAATTTTTGTTTAGATCATTGTGTCTTTTTATTTAGCATTGTGTCTTTTCTTTATTTGCGCCGATGTGTCTTTTTGCGACTCATTGTGTTATATTTCTCGGCATTGTGCTATATTTTGTGATTCATTGTGTTATATTTTGCGATCCATTGTGTCTTTGTATCCTTTTTAGATTTAGGAGACTTTGTAGGATAACTTTATCCTTAATGTCACACTCCTAATTCCACGTGTAACCCGGTGGGCCGGGTGGGGAATATCGTGACGCAAGTTGATATCATCATTACCAAACAATACAAAATAACACAGTGGAAGTCTAGATAATTACTATTACAAACGTTTGAATGTTCAAAGTTCAAAATAATTACAACGCTTGTAAATAGATCCACAAGCGGATCGAAATGTGATTACAAAAGAAGTTTAACAGACTAAGGTATTCTAAACAAGGAGTTGCAAATTCCTCTTAAGCTTGCCGAGCACTTCCAGCCTATTTACGTATACTTGTCACCTGCACTTAGTCTTTTGAAAAGACGTTAGTTTTCACTGGTAAATACAATTTAACCAACTCATTTTGAAAACA
This sequence comes from Scalesia atractyloides, assembly GCA_947069175.1. Lineage (NCBI taxonomy): Eukaryota > Viridiplantae > Streptophyta > Magnoliopsida > Asterales > Asteraceae > Scalesia > Scalesia atractyloides. Next base: position 47,107,094 of record CAMTDV010000010.1, read on the forward strand.
ATTGAAAACATTTAGTGTACACAATGGTACTTTTGTTTAATAAATAACTTGGGATAAATTATTTTCATGTTATCAGTTTTAAATGCTAATAACACATTTAGAGCCCGAAAAATATGTCGGGAACATGATTAATCGACACACCACTTTAATACATTTAATATGTACACCCCTAATGGGTTATAATTTATTTTAGCATATGTCGGGTGTATGCCTACACCCGTGCTTAGGTCGTGGCCATTTACAATTAAATGAGCCGTGGATATCCAGGACATGGTGGTTTTAACCCCCAAATGTTTAATATTAAGCAATACAAATTAAAATGGATTATTTGAATTCCCGACTCATTGGTCTTTGATCCCATATCCAACCATGCGGTATTACTATACCATATCCCAAGCCCGTATAAAGGAAAAATAAGTTAAAAGTATTTACCTAGTTTGCAAATCTTTAATAAATAAGAAAATAAGCAAAGCACAGCCGTAATCAATTTAACTAGCTTGGTGACAATCTACTGGAAGCCTCTAGTTTGGAATGGATGGTATTATTAACCGATTAGTTAGCTAGCGGCTCTTTATTTAGTCATTGACTTAGACTGGCTAACTTAAAATAAAGATAACGGTACGAAATGCTAGATTAAGCGATGACCGGAAAAGAATGTATTTTGGACCCGACAAGTAATAGGACTTGTATAATATGGGTTACCACTTTACATTCTGGAATTTGTGTTGATACATGATGTCTATTGTCTAGGTCTTGGATCGAGTCTGTACGATTAGGGCTTGAATTGTTAGAATTTGTGATAATATTTATGTTGTAAGTACAAGTTCGGCCGAACTTGTGTAAGGAAATATCAAGTTCGCCCGAACTTGATCTATCCGTACCACACTTCGCCCGAACTTGTGAGTCTATATATAGGTCGTCTTGGATCTCTCATTGTAAAAACTTTGCGTTGACGACGGCGAAGCTCTGTCTGTTTGGATTCTCGATGTACATGATTTGACATTAATAAACAGACAATTTAAACAGTAAATCTTGTGTATTCGATTAACAAGTCACATAATTTCCGCTTATGTTGGACTTTAGATACAAATTAGGTTCCTTGACAGTGGAGAAGCGATCCTAACAAGTGGTATCAGAGACATGGATACCTAATTTGCTGAGATCTATACAAGACACTCTCTATTTCTACCCATTTCTATCATTTTTCTACACTTTTTCTCATAAATGATGAATCTATGGTTAAAAATGGCTAAAAATTGAATATGTCATACATAATCACCTAATAACAAACCCTTGAAAGTTTCAGAATCAAATTCAATCGATTTCATGTCAAAAATGTCAAAAAACCATGTTGAATAGCATAACTTCGCTCGAACTTATACTGCAAGTTCGCCCGAACTTGGCTTAAAATCATCATTTTTGTTGATTTTAACCAACTTCGCCCGAACTTGTTGTAATTTTCAGTGAATTTTGATTAAGTTCGCTCGAACTTGTCAAAATCTTATTGAAATTTTACATAAGTTCGCCCGAACTTAGTGAAACTTGGAAAATTTTTCAAAAATTATCACAAGTTTGCCCAAACTTGCTTAAAATTGAAAATTTTCTGAAATCTTTACACAAGTTCGCCTGAACTTGTTAAGATTGAATCTGAATTTTGTTTTCTGCACAAGTTCGCCCGAACTTGTCAGTTTGCTAATCAATCTTCGAGTGTTTTTGAACGTGTTTCAGTTGTAATCGTCTGATTTTCATGATGGATGATTTTCATAATGCTTTTGCTACGGGAACAGCTCAGGCCTTTACATCAAATGCTAATGAAAATGCAAATGCAAACGCGATAAACCAGATGAATCTGGATAACGAGATGGGGACTTCGGTCAAGCCGCCAAAGTTGATGAGCATGGATGAGTTTGAAGGCTGGAAAGAAAAGTTTGTGAACTGGGTTCAAGCGAATCATTTCTACAGTTGGGTTGCTATTCAAACTGGATATTCGTGGCCAAAGGATGAGCGTGATCAAGATCTTGCATTAGTAAAGTTTACGCCAGAACATAAAGATGCGTATGTGGCAGAGAAGAAAATGATCAGTCTGATACAACAATCAGTGAAAGAAGACATTTTGATCTTACTACCTGAATGCTCAACGTCACAGATGTTGTGGAATGCACTATGTGCTAAATATCTGGGAAGTGCCGAGATGATTAAAAGCAAGAAGGCTTTAATCAAGAAAGAGTTTGATATCTTCAGAATGATCAAAGGCGAAACCATGAAACAGATGATCGATAGATATTGTCATTTGATGGTTCAGATGCGAAGACATGATATTCATAAAACTGATGAAGAGACGATTGATAAGTTGGCTGATGCACTTCCTGAGGGGGAGTGGTCGACTTACTTGATGGTATTGAAGAATAGTCCAAGTTGGATGCATTTCAAGCTATCATCTTTCATTTACAAGTTAGACGGACATGAAATGGAGTTGCTAAAAATGGCCAAATCAAAGAATGCAAATGTCCTGCAAGATGTAGGTGTGTACTACAAAGGAGGTGTTCAGGAGATTCGAGTCCGAAAATTCAAACGGCATTTAGTGCGAATATGAATTCTTTGAATCATTCGTCCCAAAGTCAACCGAACACTCAATCATATCCTAGTTATGATCAGAGTCTTCCGAACACAGGATATTCGAGTGCTAGTTCAAATTCTCCGTTCCATAATCAACCAAATCAGACAACTCAGACAATCATTCCAGTTCTGATCCAATTGTATTTCAGTGAATATTGCGGTCAATCTGAAGAACGTTTTCCCTGAGCAAGTGGCTAAACAACATATAGCACTTCTTGCAACCGTACTCGAATCATACGAAAGCTTAGTTGCGGGGAAGATTGGAAATCCAGAAATGACGGCTGAGGATTACGACCAGGTTGATGAAGAAGAATTGGAACTGACGGATATCAAGTGGAGCTTAGCATCGATTATCAAAAGAGTCACGAAGTTTCTTGCGCTCATTGGAAGAGACATTGGAAATTCGAGCAATAAGCTTGGATTTGATAAGTCGAAAGTAACGTGCTTCAAATGCAGACAAAAGGGGCATTTTAAACGCGAATGCACGAATCAAGAAACAAGCGGCAATCAAAGTCCTTTTGGAAACAACAATGACTATTACAAGAAAGCGTTGCAGTACAAGCCATATCCAAAAAGAACTCACGTAGAAGTTCAAGAAAATTGCTCAAAGCCAACTGAACAAGCTCTAGTTGTGTCTCATGAAGACGAAGGGTTTGACTGGAATAAGTACATTGGCAAGAAGACTGGAGTTGCACTTATGGCAGAGATTGTGGATGAATCAGAATCAATGGTTGATGATGCAGCTCTTGAGAATGCGATCTTAGAAGAATATCTGCAAAGAACAGAGGAAGAGGAAATGATCTATCACGAGACAAAGATGAAGAAAATTATCTCTCCTAACTTTGATTCTAGTTTTACAGGTTGCTTTGGAAATACATCACAAGAGTAAGTGGCTGAAGAAAAGAAATCAAGAGGTCGAGGAGGTCACTGACGTGACTAAAGAGATGAATGCAGAGAATCTCACAAAGATTGCTGACAAAGGAATGATGGCTAATCTGAAACAGGTGGGTTCAGAGGTAAAGGTGATTGAGAAGAAAGTTGTGAAAGTTGTGGAGGTTGAAAAACCTTGCACAAAGTGCACAAAACCTTGTGAGCAATGTGCTGAGAAATCACTAATCATAAGCGAATTGGTTGGGCATAATGAAAATTTTAGATATGATTATCGCATAATGAAGGAAGCTTATGATAAAATGAAAATCACTTATAGCAATGTTGAAAAAGCTAACTTAGAACAAGGTGCCACAATAAGAATGTTAAAAGCAACGGTAATTGAAAAACAAGAAGCAATTAACATGTATATAAACACCATTGCTGAAACAAAACAAGAGCTTCAAGATATGAAAATTGAAACTGAGCGGGTTAGACATTTGTTGCTCAGTTACACAATGAATGATTATGTCATCGATCATATTCTTCCAACAATTCCGTCGGAAGAAAATGATGAGAAACCAAAAGGTAAGAAGCGTGGAGGTTATAGCAATGTTCCACCTCCATTGTGCGTAAATTACTGTCGCAAGAAAGTGGAAGGGATTGAAAAGGCACTTAACATAACACTTTTATCAGAAATAAATGATAAGTTGCCTGAGAACATTGATGTAATCTACACGACATCTAATGATGACTGTGAATCAGTTGTGAAAAATGTGGTTGAAAATGTTTTGGGAAATGATTCTGATGATTGAAGCTTTGAGAGCGCCAACTCAAGTTTGAACAGTTCTGAATCACAATCCGAAAATGACGATACATCTTCAGAAAGTAGCCTAAGTGATGATCCTAACGTTGTGATGTACAAAGTTAAGGATTCTGATAGACTATATTTTGATGACAGTTTTCCAATTCGGAATGTGAAAGAAGATCAAATCGATAAACTATTCAAACTTGTTGAAGTATCATCAGATAATCTAGAAAAAAATGAAAAGAAATTTTACTCAAAATCCAAGAAAGTTTATATCAATTACCGAAGGAATGGTGGTGACTTTCCTGAGAACAGGAGAGTGGGTTTGGGTTTGGAAGTAGAAGACGAACCAAAAAAGAAACAAAAGTCACCATTTCACGAATATAAGAATAAAAACATGAAATGTGTTTAGGACAAACACGGTTCAGGAAGAAAATTTGATTGGAAAGCAATCAAATGAATAGTTTAAGAAGGAAAAGGAACTTCGTGATAAGGCTAAATCCACAAGTGGAGTAAAACCCATGAGTGGACATTCTGCTGATACTCGGACTTGCTTAAAATGCAATGAAGTTGGTCACATTGCTCGCAAGTGTCCGAAATCAAAGCATGTGTATCACCGAAGAAAGACAGTTTCAGATGATGAGAAACTTAAGCGCCCAGAGATTGAAAAGCCAATCACAATCTTAAAACGAAATAACGAATCTAAAATCAAAGTGAAACCTAAAATCGAATCTAAATTTGAGAAATCAACTTTTGAAAATGGTGAAACTTCTAAATCAAATGAAAACAAAGATTCAAAATTCTATATTAAGAAAGCTCGAATGAAATCTCAATCAGGGGATGCAAAGAAACCACCATCATCATCTGAAAGTGCAAAATCTGCATCAGTCAAGAACGAAAATGTCAATAACATAAAGACTGGTCAGAAAGTTCCAAATGCTGATTTGAAAATTCCTACTTATGATATTCCGATTCCACCCAAGACCGGAAAGGCTTGGGTTCTTTTTAAATAGTTTCTTTGCATGTGCAGGGGCTCCAAAGATCCATCTTGTCAAAGTGGATTATGGATGGCGGAGCTTCACGTCATATGACTGGGATGTGTGCCTTACTCTTCGATATAAAGCAATCAATGGAGGGTTTCGCGGGTAATCAAGGAGGTAGAATCGTTGGAAAAGGGAAGTTATCTAATGGTGTGGTGTCAATTGATAAGGTCAACTATATCGCTGAGCTGGAGAACAATCTTCTCAGTATTTCTCAGATCTGTGATAAGCAGTTTACCACCCATATCAACGACAAGGAGTGCATGATTATTAAACCGGGCTTTAAGATTCCAGAAGAACGGATCCTCATGCGCGCTCCTCGCGAGAATGATCTTTATGTGCTAGATATGAGCGTTGCTACTACTACTTCAAAGTCGGCTCAATGTTTCGTAACGAAGGCCACAGAGAAGGAATCAATTCTTTAGCACAGAAAGATGGGTCATATACACCTCAGAAAGATGAATCATCTGGTTCACAATGATTTGGTTGAAGGAGTGAATCTTAGAAGCTTTCACATGACTGATAATTGTTTGGAATGCAAGAAAGGAAAGCAGGTTAAAAAGTCACATCCAAGAAAGATTCTTAACTCCATCAAGCTGCCGCTCGAAAGACTGCATATGGATCTCTTTGGTCCAGTGAATGTTCGTAGTATATCTGGAGATCTTTATTGTCTTGTCGTCACTGATGATTATTCAAGATTTTCATGGGTTGTCTTCCAAGAGAGCAAAGATGAAAAGTTTGATAATCTTATGATCCTCTCCAGGAAGCTTGAAAATTTGTACCATCTCCCTATTAGAAGAATCCGAAGCGATAACGGTACAGAATTCAAGAACGCCTGAATGAAAGAATTTTGCAACGACAAAGGCATCTTACACGAATTCAGTGCTCCATACACTCCGCAACAAAACGGAGTAGCTGAGAGGAAGAACAGAACGTTAATAGAAACAGCAAGAACTATGCTTGCTGATTCAAAACTTCTTGTCAGTTTCTGGAGTGAAGCAGTCGTAGCAGCATGCTATACATTGAACAGAGTCTTGACAGTCAAACCGACCAAGAAGACTTGCTTTGAATTGCTAAACCGAAGGAAACCCAATCTGAAGTATTTAGAACCGTTTGGCGCACCTTGTACAGTTATTGATTTAGACGTTAAGTTTGGTGCCAAATCGATAGATGGTTTCTTTGTCGGTTACGCAAGTCCACTCAAGAGAGTCTATCTTCCAAGTTTAAGGAGAGTGGTAGAAGCACAACGCATCGACTGTTTTCATTATACAACTCCAATTCAAAGAGCAGGCGATGCTTGGTTGTTCAATTATAGTGAATTGTGGAAATCATTTGACTTGCCAGAAGAGCCATCTGAAGAAGACATTGCAGTGTTACATTATCTACATCAGTTGGCTAATCAAGAGCAGATTATCAGACCAATAGTGGTTAATCAACCAACTGTTGGATCATCGTCTTCTGGTGCAGGTCCAAGTACTAGCGGTGTTCAAGAAACTCATGCAGAACAAGTGATACCGGCTACAGAACCAGTAAATGCAACAGTGGAACCCAATCTTTCTCAAGCACATAATTTCGACTCTGACGAGGCTCCGACGTTTGATGATGATGGAGAATCTTCTTCTGACGAAGAATCTGAGCAGATCACAAGTATGTTAAATCAATCTGCTGGCCCAAGTACTCGAAATGAAGCATCTTCTAGTGCTCCTGGAGTTGAATCAGTGGTTGATCAAAATATTACTAATCAGGAAAGTACTGTTGATGTTCCAAGTGAGGTGATACCGAGATCTTATTCATACCACCCATCGAATTCCATAATTGGTGAATTGCAAACTGGCGTAAGAACAAGGAGCCAGATTAACAAACCTTTGAGTTGTTTCTATACTCGAGTAGCTTCGATTCAAGAGTATTGCTATTATTCATGCTTCATATCCCAGATTGAGCCGAAGAATGTTTCTGAAGCTTTAGGAGATGAAAATTGGGTGCTTGTGATGTAAGAAGAATTATTACAGTTCGAAAAGCTAGGGATATGGAAGCTTGTTGACCTACCGGAGAATCAAAAGGCGATAGATACTAAATGGGTCTTCAAGTGCAAGCGCGATGATCGTGGATTTATAGTGCGCAACAAAGCTCGGCTCATTGTCAAATGATTCCATCAACAAGAAGGAATTGATTATACAGAGGTATATGCACCAGTTGCAAGATTGGAGTCCATTCGCATTTTCCTTGCATTCGCTGCTTGGAAAGGATTTAAAGTGTATCAATTAGATGTGAAATCATGTATCAATTAGATGTGAAATCATATTTTCTATACGGTAAGCTACGAGAGCAAGTGTACGTCGGCCAACCACTGGGTTTTGTCGATCCGCTGAACAAAAAGAAAGCCTATCTTCTGGATAAAGCACTGTATGGTTTGCATCAGGCCCCGAGAGCCTGGTACGAGACGTTATCTCAACATCTCATTGGCAACGAGTTTATTAGATGAACAGGGGATAGTACGTTATTTACCAGAGAAGTTGAAAGTCATCTGATTATCGTACAAATATATGTGGATAACATCATATTTGGTTCGACAAATGACGATCTTTGCAAAGAGTTTGAAAAAATCATGAAGAAGAAATTCGAGATGTCTTCTATGGGCGAAATAAAATTCTTCCTCGGATTGCAAGTTGATCAGTTGCCAGACGGTATTTTCATTCACCAAACCAAGTATGTTCATGATATCTTGAAGAAGTTTGAGATGGATAGCTCGAAGCCGTTATCTACTCCTCTGGCACTCAATCATGGAATTTGCATTGATGAAACTGGAACCAAAGTTGATGATACTCTTTACAGTTCGATGATAGGATCACTCATGTATCGGATGGCATCTTACCCGGATGTAATGTATCCTACCTGTCTTTATGCGCGTTATCAGTCTAGTCCCAGAATATCTCACATGCAGATTGTGAAGCGAATCTTCAGATACTTGAAGGGATGTCCAAGCACCGGCTTGTGGTATCCAAAGAATGACAACTTCGATCTGACGGGATATGCTGACTCTGATTTCGGTGTCGACAAATTGAACTCAAAGACTACGACGGCCGGTTGCCAGTTCTTCGATTAGTAACTTGGCAGTGCAAGAAACAAACCACAGTCGCTCTCTCTACTTGTGAGGCTGAGTACATCTCGGCTTCCAATTGTTGTTCACAAATCTTGTGGATACAACAACAGATGAGAGTCTATGGATTGCAATTTCTTGACACTCCATTATATGTAGACAATAAGGCAGCAATCGACATAACAAAAAATTCCAGTTCATCACTCTCGGACAAAACATATCGAGATTCGATACCACTTTATTCGTGATTGCTACGAAAAAGATTGGTACGAATTGAGAAAATCCACACCGATGAACAAAAAGCTGATTTTTATACCAAACCTTTTACTCTTTCACGGTTTAAATACTTAATGAGGCTTAACGGTATGAAAAATCTGTTGACAGGTGCGGATGCAGAGGTTGAATATGGATCGGACGACGAGTTCTCGTGATCCTCATTGGTTTGTTACCTTTTAGGATTAGATTTTCTTAAAAACTAAAATACAAAAATATGTTTTTGTTTCTAGGGGAGAAATTAAACGAGAAAATACAAAAACATATGAAAAACCAAAAAGGTACAAAAACATGAAAAAGACAAAAAGAATTTTGTGTCAAAAAGGAAATGATTGTACATCAGTGGACTATCACAGTATGCTAAGGATTTGTAAAGTTCAAAAAGTTTAAACAAGTCTTACTGTGGATGTGTCGATAGGCTTTACACGTTCAGTAAATTGTTTTCGGGATATAAACTAAATTTTACAACTGCTTAAACTTGTGGATTAACATCTCTCGGATATATGGACTTAGTACTCTGAAATTTTGTTTGAGAGATTCCCTGATTATGAGATACGAGGTCTTTATAGATGATTGATATCTGGGTATTAGACAAGTTCTTCTGATTTCGCAGAAGCAATAGCCTAGAACTTCTATAATGCTTTTGCTAAAAAAACCCTAAATTACAGCAAAATTGAAAGAATCGAAAGATCTAATCATTTGCAATGTTTAAAAGATTCCATTTTCGGAACACACCTTAAAGTCGAGCCTTCATCTCTTCGTCGATACGGTAGTATTAACCTGAGCTCTCAAGGCTTCACATAACCCAGATACAGATATCAATTACGCTATACTCACCAGTAAAATGAAATCTAGGGAATCTTGATACAGGAGTATATTCTGATATGGGAACCATAGTAGAGTCAAGTTTCATAATTCTAACTAGGATATCTTGGAATAATTGAGAAATGTGTCGAAGTTTAAGTGGACAAACATATCGACAATCTAGGTAAAAGAGTTTAGAACTTAAAGTCATTAAAAGGTCAACGGTATTGGTGATATATCTCAAACAACTGTTATGATCCTTAGACACGAATTCACAAAAATATGTCTGTAAATATGTTTGTACATAGCTTATTTGATTTCAGATTTAAACCCAAAAAGATTTTCAGTGTGTTTTTGTATAAACTTTCGAAAATTCAAAAAGATTTTGTTTCTACATTGTTTTCAACAACCAATGATGGAAAGCGGATCTTCGGAGTTCGGAATGGTGCTAATTTGTTGGAAATCTAGATGACAACAGGTTGGGAGCTAATCTGTAAAATCAAAATGCATGAAAAACGATGAAAAGTTCATTAATTTGAAACTTTAAATTTTAAATTTGAAAAAAACATCAGTTTGTTCATAACGGGTCAAACCGAGGTCATCAACTTGGACTCGGCAGACAAATCAGTTATCAAGGTCATTAACTTGGACTTGGTCAACTGAGTGGATTTTCATAACTGATAAACATGTGAAAGTTCAGGGTTAAAATTGAAAAAATTTGAAAATGTATGAAAATTGACTTTAACCAAGTTCGGCCGAAGTTACTAAGGATAAACTGTTTCATTTAAACTTAACTTCGGGCGAAGTTGCTTGTTGGTTATTATTGAAATGTTGTTAAATTCGCCCGAACTTGACTGGGTATATAATAGGAAGTTCGCTCAAAACTTCATTTCACCTGATCATTGAACTTCGAGCGAACTTAGTGCGATTTGAGAGAAATTTTTAAAATTGCAAGAATTGTGCCGTCATACTGCCAAATGTGATCTTGTATAGTGATTTGCACACTTATACAGATGGCAGAGGTATATATCATCTGATTGAACCATGATTTGTATGATATCTGAATGAATTTGTGACGAACTGTTAAAAATCAGTAGACCTAGGGTTTGAATGAACAAATTGAACGGTTAAATCAGTTAACAATCATGAATAGATCATAAACAAACCAAAAACTGAACTGATTGGACATGTATGAATGTTGCAGATGTTATTTGGAGAAAACGACAAGTTCGCCCGAACTTGTTGTTGGTGTCTTGCCCCTACTTCGGGCGAAGTTGTCCAAACTTGAATAAAACTTGTAAATGTAACAAGTTCGCCCAAACTTGTTTACATCTGAATAAACTTGTAAACATAACAAGTTCGCCCGAACTTGATTAAATCTGAAATGAAAAATTTGTAAAGTGCATGTTTGAGCGAAGTTGTTTGAATCTGAATTGTGTGTGTATATCAAGTTCGCCCGAACTTGATGTTTATGTGTTGAAAATTGTCAAATTTGCTAAGTGATTGATTTCTTTGTCCGCAGAACATCCAGGTTTCGTTTTCTAAGTTTCATAACACTTGTATTTCGCTGGATGAGAAGATTTATCCTACGCTGACTGCATTTTCCGGGATTCTAGAGTTTTTGGGGAGAATTCCGATCACGAAGGCGATTGCGGATAAACATGTTGTTTATAGATCGCATGTATACATTTTCTGGAACGCAACATTTTACGACGAATCAAACAAAGTAATAAAGTCTGATGTTCGTGTTGGCAATGAAGATAAGGAGTTTTTGATCACTGAAGCTTATTCGAAAGGTTTTAGAGTTCAACGATAGTGAAAATGATCTAATTAGCTTTGAAGAGAGGATGGTTAAGGGCTGTTTCTATCGAATGGGTTATAAAGGTCATGCAAATGAGCCTACATTGAAGAAAGGCGGTGTTCCTCTACGGTACAAACTTCTGATTCATGCTATTAATCACGCTTTCAGTCATAGGAAAGCAGGGCTAGATGATATTCAAGGCTATATGGCCTGCATGGTCACTGCATTGGTACTCAACAAGAAATTCAACTACTCGAAAGTGATCTTCAAGTTCATGTCAAAGAATATGGAAACGGAAAGACTGGTGATGTATCCAAGGTTCGTTTAGATGCTGATAGACGAGAAATTCAAAGATATTACGAAAGATCCGTAAGATATATTATACTTGAGCCATATGGATGAAACAACGTTGAAGAAGCTAAAGATATACCAGAAACAAGATTCTGCTCGTATTGGAAAGCCTGTATTTGGTGCTATTGAAAAAGCTGATTACGTCTCACCACCTGAGAACAAATGGAGAAAGGATGGTAGCGGAGACGATAAAGATGAGGTTGAGTTATTGAAAACATTCAAAGAAAAGAGAGGTGATTGGTACATAAAGAGGGTTGTGGTTGTTGAGAAACCTAAACATAAAAGGGCATCAAAGAAGCTTCATACTATGTTAGTTGATGAGCCTGAAGAAGATCCACAGAATGTTGAAGGATCTAGTGCTGCAGTTAACGTTGAAAGTCAAGAAGTTGAGGCTGGTACAGCGGGTGGTGATCGTGACGATGTTATTTCAGTGACTTCCGATAAAGATGATGAATCGTCTGAAGATTTAGCTGATATTCGCTAGAAAGAGACTGAGAAACAAAAAGAAAAGGAACGTCTGAAAAAGCTTGGTGAAGATTTATATGAACCAGGTTCTGATGAGGATTCTGATGAAGATCGTCCCAAGAAAAAGACAAAGCGCTCTAAGTTAAAGGCTGGAGACTCAAAGAAATCAACGGTTCTCCTAGAACCAGAGGAAAGAAAAAGCCTCAGAGTCGCAGGTATTTAAGTCTGAAAACGAAGAAAGGAGCTACACAAGAACCTCCTGTTTCTAATCTGCAAGACATTCCAATCATTGAAGCTGTAGTACCACCAACAACTGCAACACAAGAAACTCCAATTATTATTGAAGTACCTGTTCAGAGTACGCCTCTATCAAGTCCAAAAGCTGCTGCAAAGAGTAATCCCAAAGTTACTCCTCAAAGTGCCAGAGCTAGAGAGTTTAAAGATGCTTTCGGTGAAATTCTAGAAAATATTACTCATCCAGTCACAACCGAAGATGTTTCGCATTGGTTTGAAGATACTCCGATTGATATGTTAGAAAAAGGAATCAAAGCTTTGGAGGATAAACTGAAACAGAATGAAATCGAGAAAGAAGCCCTGGAAGCAAAGTAAAGCAGAGTGATGTTGAAAAAGAGATTCTGCAAGACAAAGTCAAATTTCTTGGAGATGACAGAGGGTATTTGAAAGCGATGGTTGAATGTTTAAGTACTGCGAATGAACAATTAAAGAAATAGATCACCGAACTTCAAAATGAACGGGATCAGAATGACAGAAAGTTTGCCAGGCTTCAGAAAGTGTTAACAAACAGCTTGGGCATTGATTTCAAAGCAGAGTATGAAAGACTTGATGTTCAAGAAGCCAAAGAGAAAGCTGATAAAGAATTGGCAGAACAAGGTAAAGGCAAAGGGGTTATAGATGGTGTCCTAAACTGACAGAGGAGCGAGTGATTGAAAAGACTGTTGAAGCAGAAAGAGCTCCTGAATTCAGAGATCGTCCCTGAAGATGTTTCTATTGTTGAATCTCAGGAAGCAGAAAAGAATGTTGAATCAATTAAAGCTTCTGAGTTAGAAAAGGATGATGATGAGGAAGATGATGAAAAAGATGACGACCCTGTAGATGATTCAGATCACGACGATGATGGTGGTGATGATGATCAGGGGGTGTTGGTTTAAAAATTGATTCTGCGAAAGTACATTCTGAGTTTGACTTTGAATCTTTGATCAATGATGATGTAAATATGGAAGATGATCAAAGTAAGGGGGAGCATACAGAGCAGACAGGGCCTAAAGATGATGATGTTTCTGATGCGATAGTTGTTATGCCTGTTGCTGCTGTACATGAAAAACCTTTGATGATAATGTTAGATCCGAGTATCGAAAAGGGGGAATTTGTTCATGACTATACAAAGGAAGAATTGGCTAAGATGTTTGAAGTTGATGCTGATTCGTTCGAATTCGATTTTGAAGAAGAGTTGGTGAATATCAAAACGTGTGAACCGAAAGAGTATGTATACAAGCGTGTTGCAGAAGCTGATGATTATGATCGTGTGATATTTGAAGATTCTTCTGATGACGAGGCTGAAAGGTATTCTGGCGTTAACATTGACAGTTTTCCGACAATTGAAGAAATCTTGAGTCAAATCGATGTGAACTTGTTGAAGGAAAAGATTGACGAAGTGGTAAAGGAAGGAAATGTCCCTAAACGCTACATGAAAAAACAGATTGCTGAAGCAAAGAAGTCGTGGTCGAAAGAAAGAAAATTCAAGCGACCACTGGCGTTCTTTACACGTGATAAAGACAAATCTCTGGGAGATATTCTAAGTTGGGGGTGGATAAGAGAACTTGACGTACATGCTATAAAAAGAGAGTTCGGTGTGCAATATTTCAGACATCTGACAGACATAAAGACATTACCATTTTAGGATGTTGAAGAGTTGGTGCAAACGAGAAATATCAGCTTGCAGATGAAGTTACGAACAAAGGTATGGAGGGTAATAAAGTTTGAAGTGTCAAGGGGTTTTGAATTATGGAAGCCGTTTATACCAAATCGCAGAATAAAGATGGATAAGAAAACGGGGTTAAAGATGTTACGCTTGTGATGCAACGACCAAGAGCAATGAACAACATGCCACTAAAGCCCATTGAACAAGATTTTCATCCTTACTTCTTGTGGTGGCAGACGGATCGAGAAACTTGTGAAGCGGTGATTATGCTACGAGCAGATGAGACATGGGATATCACAAAAGAACAAAATCCGGAATGCATTGAACGAAGAAGGATTTGGGGTTTGTGGAGAACTATTCGTATATTAGACCCGATGTGGCTAGTCAACTGCTCGAGAGAAGATGTGAAATGCTTGTTCTTCAACAAGATATGTTTCGACAAACGTGAAGAAGTCCAAGCAAAGCAATACCAAGGTGTGATCAATGTTTGCTATACACATGGTATTAATCAGGACATATGTGGGAATCTAGATGGAAAGAGTTAGAAAGAGAAGAATTTTTGAAAAAGGAAAGACCACTTGAAAAGATACATGAAAGGGGTAGAGAGGCAAGGCTCAGACGATTTCAGTTCATGAAGGGGGCACCTCCTACTGACCAAACGCATATTCCTAAGCAAGAACGACGAAGAAAGTCGTACAAGAACTTCTTCAGAAGATGTTGAAGATTGAAGACTGATCAAGACTGCGACAATATCCAAGGGGGAGTTTGTTGATACATGATGTCTATTGTCTAGGTCTTGGATCGAGTCTGTAGGATTAGGGCTTGAATTGTTAGAATTTGTGATAATATTTATGTTGTAAGCACAAGTTCGGCCGAACTTGTGTAAGGAAAGATCAAGTTCGCCCGAACTTGATCTATCCATATCATACTTCGCCCGAACTTGTGAGTCTATATATAGGTCGTCTCGGGTCTCTCATTGTAAGAACTTTGCGTTGACGACGGCGAAGCTATGTCTGTTTGGATTCTCGATGTACATGATTTGACATTAATAAACAAACAATTTAAACAGTAAATCTTGTGTATTCGATTAACAAGTCTCATAATTTCCGCTTCTGTTGGACTTTAGATACAAATTAGGTTCCTTGACAGTGGAGGAGTGATCATAAATATTTGAGAATAATTTGATATTGTTAAACCCGTTTCGGTTAGATTACGTAAACTGGTTACGTAGGCCGAACCGTACGCATATAAGCGAAACTGGTAACCGGATGAGTCCTATACAAGTTCCATATGCCATTATGTTTAAAATATGTTAAGATTTCGGTAAGTTATCAACATGTTGGCCTGTTATAGTTTTAAAATCAAACTATGTCTTAAAAGGGCAATTTGGTCATTTTATAGTATAATAAATGAGTTTATATGTAAACTGATGTTATGGTCATAAACATCCTGTAGAAACACTTATTTTATGATGTTATATCAGTAGGATATCAATTATATGTGTGGTTTATAGTTTAAGACCAAACTATGTCCCGGAAAGGGCATTTTGGTCATTTCACATATAATTGATAACTTATTTGGGAATCTGAGTTTGGGACATGTACCTACTGTTAGTAAGTTTAAAATATGTTTTGAAATCTGTTGGTATCAAGCCTTAATGCTCTAATATGGTTTTTAAACCATATTATGCGCCGAAACGGCGATTAAGTCGCTAAATGACGATTTACATGGTATTTAAGTGAAACTGTTGTTGTGACCAGGTTTGATGACTAAAATATGTTAATTTATATATTACATCAGGAAGTATAAGGTTTTGGTCCATTAAAATGTTTAAAACCCATTTAAGGTGCTGAAAGGGTCATATCGTCATTTAAGGACATACTATGCAAATTAGAGCTTAAACTCAGTTTACAACCTGAATGAACATCCCAAATAATCCTAATAATGATATTACATCAGTAGGTAATGAGTTTTGATATCAAGTTTGTGTTTAAACCATTTTATATGCCAAAAGGGGGATTTGGTCACTTTAGACGTGTTAATTACGTTGAAAAATCAAAACATGGTTCATGACCAGGTTACTAACATCAAAATAAGTTTATTAGTTTAACAGTTTAGTTTACAACTCATTTACATGCTTGTTAGTGATCAAAATCTTAGTTTATAACAAAATGGTATTTTAGGCATATTTAACGGATACTTGCATAATGACTCGGATTACTATATGACCATGTCCTATAACTCCAAAGGTTTATAGTATACTATAACATGGTCAATATGCAACTTAGGAACAGTGGCTAAGGTTGCTAAATCGGGTCAGAACTGAAAGTCAAAGCAAAAGTCAACTTTTGCGATTTTCGGTTGCGAACCGACCTTAGACCTGGAATTGACGAGCCAAACATGTTCCCACATGTTCTTATGATTATTACCAAGTTATTAGAGTGTCAGAACAGATTTTATATCACCTACATTACTAGTTATGATTTTATTTCAAAACTGACCCGTTTGACTTTTTATTAACTTAACTTTGACCCGTTAATTGACCAAGCAAACGTGGTAACCAGGAGGTGCCCTCTTGAGGGATTAACACCTACTTTATTACGATCACGTAGCCATGTTCGTTACAAAAATTGGCTGGACCATAATGGTCTTAGCTCAAAGTCAAAGCGTTTAGCGTAAATGCTTTGACTTTGGCTTAAAAGCCTACAAAATTAAAAGAACTGAGTTGGAACACTTACTAGTGAACCAAAGATGACTAAGGAACTAAGAGGAAGTCCCCAATGAGCTCAGGATCCTCCAAGTGAGCAATAGAGAGAAAGAGGAAGGATGAGCAAGTTTGGAGCTCACCCAAGGTTACTATTTATAGCAATGGGGAATGCATAGGTCAAGACAGGTGTTGGGGCTTGTTTCCAGATGAGAACAAGTGTTTTTGGTCATGGCATAACCAAGAGAAAGGGTGGAAATTACGGGAGAGGTGGCAAGGCAGCAGGTTGCCAAGGAATCTGCCACTTGCAGTCCCTTACGGACCGTAAGGGATAAGCCTTGCGGTCCGTAAGGACCTCTGGCGCCCACAGGATTTGAGTTGGTTACAGACCGTAACCATAAAGGCTTGCGGTTCGTAACCGCCTTACTGAAACCCCAATTTTGATTGCCTTACATTCCGTAACCAGTGATGGTTACGATCCGTAAGGACCTTCCAGAAGATGAATTTTGGCATTTTTATAGCTTTGGTCCTTCGACTTTTTTTTTCCGGTGCTCGTTCAGAGGTTGTTAAAATAACATAACGGCACTTTTAAATCCCCCTCGGCTACACGTGGCAACCAAAAATTAATCACGGCACGTGTCGGGATTTTATTAGTCGAAATTTCCGAGGTGTTACATCTTCACCCCCTTAACAAAAATCTCGACCTCGAGATTTATTCAAAGAGATAAGGGTACTTTTGTCGCATATTGGACTCGACCTTCCAAGTATATTCGGGACCTCGACAGGCATCCCATTTAACCTTTACAATAGGCACGTGCTTCCTACGAAGCTTCTTAACTTGCCGGTCTTCGATCGCGATTGGTTTTTCTACGAATTGCAGGTTTTCATCTATCTAAACATCTTCGTGAGGCATTGCTAGCGACTCATCCGCTAGACATTTCTTCAAGTTGCTGATGTGGAAAACGTCGTGGATTCCATTGAGCTTCTCATGTCGCTTGAGCCTGTAAGCTACGGATCCGACACATTCGGTTATCTCGAATGGTCCAATGTACCTCGGGCTTAACTTTCCCTTTTTCCCAAAGCGCATTACACCTTTCCAAGGTGACACTTTTAACATAACCTTTTCCCCAACTTGGAACTATAAAGGTTTACGCCTTTTGTCGGCATAACTCTTTTGCCTATCACGAGCTGCCTTAAGTCGATCACAGATTCGCACAATCTTATCTGTGGTTTCAAGAACGATTTTTGGTCCAGATAGTTGGGCTTCTCCAACTTCAGCCCAACATACAGGCGTCCTACATTTTCTTCCGTATAAGGCTTCAAAAGGAGCGTCCTTAATACTTGTGTGATAGCTATTGTTATAAGAGAACTCTACTAGGGGTAAGTGATCATCCCAACTTCCACCTAATTCGATCACACATGCCCGCAACATGTCCTCCAAGGTTTGAATGGTACGCTCACTTTGTCCGTCAGTCTGCGGATGTTAAGCAGTACTAAAATTTAGTTTCATGCCTAGAGATTGTTGAAAGCTTTTCCAGAAGTGAGATGTGTATCTTGTATCTTTATCAGATACAATGGATACCGGCATGCCGTGCAAAGATACGATCTCATCGACATAAAGCTTAGCCAGCTTATCCGAGCTATATGTTTCCTTAATTGGTAGGAAATGAGCTGACTTGGTTAATCTATCCACAATAACCCAAATTGTGTTATTTCCACGCTTGGTCTTTGGTAACTTAGTAATGAAGTCCATAGTTACCATATCCCATTTCCACACTGGGATTTCAAGTTGTTGTAGAAGTCCTAACGGTTTCTGGTTTTCCGCCTTAATTTGAGAACACGTCAAGCACTTTGCTACATGATTGGCTATAGCTTTCTTCATACCCATCCACCAATAATCGGGCTTTAGGTCTTGATACATCTTGTCGCTTCCTGGATGAACCGAATATTTAGAATTATGTGCTTCTTGAAGGATTACATCTCTAAGTCCGCCAAAGATCGGAACCCAGATCCGATCATTTAGCCTGAACATTCCATCCTTTCCAGATACTAATTGATCAACAGTTGCACCTAACCCTTCCTTAGCAATGTTGTCCTCTGACATGGCTTGCTTTTGTGCATTTAGTAGCTTCTCATTCAAGCTATTTTTTAGTTCAATGCTCTTGGCATTGATCCTTAGAGGTTTAGTTCTTTCCTTGCGACTAAGCACATTAGCGACTACGTTCGCCTTTTCTGGATGATATCGAATCTCACAATCATAGTCGTTGAGTGTTTCCATCCAACGACGTTGCCACATGTTCAAATCCTTTTGATTGAACAAATGTTGGAGACTTTTGTGATCGGAGTAGATGGTACACTTTGTTCCATATAAATAATGTCTCCAAAGCTTAAGTGCAAATACTACTGCACCCAGCTCCAAATCATGGGTGGTGTAGTTTCTCTCGTGCACTTTTAATTGTCATGATGCATAGGCAATCACTTTGCCTCTTTGCATAAGCACACATCCCATGCCAGTGTGCGATGCATCACAGTAAACCACAAACTCATCTACGCCTTCTGGCAAACTTAACACCAGGGCATTACTTAACTTGTACTTTAAAGTTTCGAAATATTCTTGCTGCTTTGGACCCCGGTTGAACTTAGCATCCTTACACTGGTAAATACGCTCAACCGACTCATTTTGAAAACCTTTTTTGAAAATGGTTTTAGGTGCACAAAGCACATTTTCATAAATAACTTGGGACAGTACATAAGACCTTGTATACAGATTTACATGCTGGCTTTTACATATGAGGCCCGGTACAGAAACCGAGACATGATCGACTGACACACCAGTCTGAACTTTCACAAAGAAAGCAGGATAGAAATTTCTCAGTGTATGCCTACACGCCATGCTATATTGTCGTGGCCACTACCAATTTAGTGAGCCAAGGATATCCCAGACACGGTCAAGCCCACCCTCAATGTTTTAGTTTCAGCCAAAACAGATCAAAACCGGGTTATGTAAGATTTCAGTTAATTATCACAACTGGATAAAACATTATCCCATACCCGACCAAGCGGTAGTAATCTACCGTATCCCAAGCCCGTATAGGGAAAATAAGTTAATAGTATTTACCTGAATTGAAGTTCGCAAGTAATCCAAGTTCAGCCGTATTCCAGAGAAAGTACAGGAGCAATCTACCGGGAGGTGTTCAGTCTGGAGTGATGGTAATTAGTAACCAATATTAGAATGCTAACGGGTCCTTAGTTAAGTCCTAGACTTGGACCGGTTAGTCTTACGCTAAATTGTGATACGATACGATACGCTTGTATGATATGGGAAGACCAATAACATTCTAGATTTTGATAAGGAATGGACAAAGTTAAACCCGTTTGGTTTAAATACGTAAACTAGCTACGTATATTTAACCGAACGCATATAAGCGAAACCGGGTAACCGTAAGAGTCGCATATAAGTTCCACAATGAGATATGTTTAAAACATGTTATAAAATCAGTAACATTTGCAAGGATAGGCCCGAGGTACATTTAAAACCGATTTATGCCTTACAAGGGCATTTTGGTCATTTTAGGCTTATAAAAGATGTTTAAAGTGAATCTGATGTTATGACCTTAAATATTCTGAAACAAAATATGTATATTATCATGTTATATCAGTAGGATATCAAATATGTGTGTTTGATGATTTTGAAACATACTATGTCCCGCAAGGGCATTTTAATAATTTCACACATAGCTTTGAAGCCGAATTTGGGATTCTGAGTTCGGACTTGTACTTGCTATTGTTATATTAAAAATAAGTTTATAAATCAGTAGGTAACAAGTCTCGGCTCATGGTTATGGTTTAAACCATACTTATGCGCCGAAAGGCGTAAAAGTCGCTAAAATGCCGTTAAATTGATATTTAATATAAACTGAAGTTAGGACCTGTTTCAAATGGCCAAAAATATGTCATTTAACTTATAACATCGGTAATTAAAGTTTTAATTATAAAAATTTGATTTTCGCTATTTTTCCGTAAAAAAAGTAGTTTAGCCATATAGCGGCGATTAGCGATTTTTTAAGCATGCATTCAAGTCATATACCGAACAAACATCCCAAATGGTCCTACTTATCATAACATATCAGTAAGTATATCATCCATATGCTCATATGCGCTAAAAATCTCATTTGGCACAAAAAGGACCTATTTGCAAAATTTTAAGGATTTTTACGAAACTTATGTAATAACTCGGATTTCTTAGGAATCGAGTCACGAAACTTTAGGACAATATTATAGACATAATCATGGTCATAAAATGACCAAAACTTAGCATCAAGAATGGCTCAAAACGGGTCAGAACTGAAAGTCAACAGAAAGTCAACTGTTTGAGACTTTCGGTTATGAACCGAGCCTAGACCAAAAATTGATGAACCGAACCTATTGACATATGTTCAAATACTTATTTTAAGGTTATTAATGCTTTAAAACATATTTTATAACATCCAGATTGTTAGTTATGAATTTTACAAAAACTGCTCAGTTTGACTTTTATTGACTTTTTGGTTGACTCGTCAACTGGCCATGAATCCGTGAAAATCTGAGAATGCCATCTTGAGGGTTTATTACTCCATCATTATGAGCACGTAGGAGCTTTCGTTACGCATAATGAAGGAGTATACACCGATTTAGAGCAAAGTCAAGGTGTAATTACGATGAGACTTTGTTCTAGGCTAAGAACTATGAGGAATTGACTTAGCATGAGATTGAACACTTACATATGGTCCAAATGATGCTAAGAACAGAAGGGAATGCTCCAAATTCGTCTGGAACTTCTCCAATGTATGTTGATAAACTCTAAGTGTGAAGAACTTGTTGCAACATAAGAGCGCACTCACAAATGAGTCATTTATGGAGTATAGAGGAGGTGCCAGGTGTTGTGGTATGAATTCAGGTGCCCACAAGTGTCTTAGAGGTGTCAAATGGTGGCAAAATTACGAGCAAGGTGGCACAAGTTCGTGTAACAAGTGTCCAAGAGCTAGCTTGCAGCAACTTACAAATTTCTGCCCAGATAGGGGCTAGGTGTAGCGCGGAGGTCTCCCCCCTGAGCTACGCGCAGCGCGGCGCCCCCCTGTGGGTTTGAAAGTTTGGCAAACTTAGTCCCTGCACTTCCCAACTCCATTATACTTTCATAAATTGCAATTTTGGCCCCTTGACTTCATTTCAAGGCATAACGAGGATATGACAAGCGATTCGACAAACTTGGTCCCTCCCGTTTTAGCGTAAAATACACATACGGATTACCAGGACACGTGTCGGAAAAATATTGGACGTAAAAACACGAGGTGTTACATAGACTATTGCTTTCCACCATATGAGAGCATCACCCTTGAATGATTGAGACACATACTTAACAATGTCTTTATCAGCGCAACCGCTGATATCCACTACCGTCTCCATCTCGTCTAACCACCTTAGACATTCTAGAGCTCCTTTTTTCCCTGTTAAAATCACGAGGTCTACAAGATACAAAGTACTTGTAGGAGCAACCATCATTGTTGGAGTGTTTCTTCTTATGATGCTCTTGACTTTTAACTATACTCTTCACATTTGAAGAGTGTGTCTCACTCTTTTCGGTTTTGACTTACTAGGCTGAGATAGCGGTTTGGAGACATGTTTGGAGCGAGAAGCACTCGACTCATGTTGCTGTTCAGACCTATCCTTCAAGGCTTTGCCAACTTCCATGGCAATAAGGTCTCTCAAGTCGTTCTTACTTATAATGATATTTTCGTTGGCATCGTCGTCATTGCGTTTGCTATTCACTTCGTTAGAATCCACCATTATTGCAACTTAATTCTAAATATCAAGATGAATTTGGTTAGTTGCTTGGTGTACCCTTTTTAATGGCATGGTTCCTATGATCGTACAGATTTTAGATAAAAGATGTGGTATATACATATAACCTAGGTCTCAAAGGACCATCATATGCATTTATGGATTGGACATAGTCCAGAATTTATTAGACAGTGGATCTAATGTCACTACTGTCATTGTCACTAAGAACAATATATAACTGCTCATTGGCTTTACACTACTATTGAGTGTTTGAATGCTTTAGCTAGGATCTAACTTGATCACTTAAGCCATAGGGAGTGGACTTTGCCATTACCTAAGTGACAATTTCTATCACAGAGATTTAAGAGTTAACTCCACATTGTGAGTTAACACAGAGAAATGATAAATTTGGAAGTTGAACATCGTTCACCCTTTCTAGATAGAAGGTTACCTCCAAAATTTTCATTTGCCAATTTAATTGATCATAGTCATTGGCTGATAGATCTTTGGATAATATAGCGGAGCAATAAAACTCGAATAAAATTTTACTAAAAAGATCATTACATAGTTAACTAATATATAGGACTTTGAAATAACAAAAGTAGTCCACGCAGGGACTTAAAAGAAATAACAATGTCCTCACAGGGACTTCTTGAAATTTAAAATTACATAAATGAAAATACAAAAACTACTCATCCTTCCATCCTTTCACAGTTTTATAGAGTCTCTTGATAAATTTGGTTGTTTTCTTCTCTGACTTCTTAACTTGTTGTCGCATTTCCCTAACCTGATCTAAGGCCTCATTAATAGCCTCGAGGGGTAATTGCGGTTGGGGTTTTGAGGCTGAGGTGGAGGTGGTTGCGGCTGAGGCGCAACTGGATACGGATCCATAAGGTGGATACCCAGTAGCAGCATAAGGTGAGTAAGGAGGTGGGTAATTAGGGTAAGAGGAATGATAAAGGTTATTGTGAATGACTGCATCATAATAAGGATCCTGCTCTAGACCATGGTGGATGTAGTTATACAGACCAGGAGGGTCGACATAGTTAAACCCAGACGTCCCTTCATAAGCAGGTTTTGGGTTAGCAAAATCCTGCGGTGGTAGTGGTGGTTGAGGCAGAGGTTCATCAGCTGGTTGTGGTGGGGGTTCCACCACTGGCGATGTGTTTGAGGGCCCACCCATTTGTGGGTCCTCGGGGATGATAGGGTAAGATAGTGGCAAAGGTGGTAGCGAGCCTGACCTTTGACCAGCACGCACCGACATGCGTGCACCACGCCTTCGGCGTGGTTGTGATGATGACTCAGGTGGTGGCTGAGGTTGATCCACGTGTTGCATATCTACATCCTCTTGGTGAGGATGGGATGATGGGGCTTGATGTTGGGGAGTGTTGTGGTAGGAGGGTGTGTTGACGAACACATATTGTGCCAATCTTTGTTCATAATCATCAGGACCTCGAAACGGAGATCCCGCCAAAGAGTTCGAGCCACTAGACAGCTCGATGGGATGACCATATGACCCGGTTTGTGGAAATTCCTCCGGATTGGAATCTTCCTCCATATGTGTTGGTGAGTCGACTGGAGGGGTTTCGGGTAAGGGTTGGTTTACGGGGTTGACGAAGTTAAAGTTAAAGAACTCTTGGTGAGAATGAGAATGAGAATGGTGCGATTGGTGGGTATGGTAAGAATGGTAAGAATGTTGGGAGTGTGATTGAGGCGGAGAGTATTCGTGCGAGATGGAATGTCTATATGGTTCAAATGGAGACGAAGAGTCTCCGGATCCTTCGTAAGGGTTGTGATCGGGCACATCAGCTGCTCCAGCTAGAGAGGGTCTGAAAGGTGGTCTGAACGATGGTCCTGTCATAGAAGGTCCGCCCCTCATGGGACCTTTGTCTTTTCCTCCGCGCCTGAATTTGGGTGGCATTATTCCTGCTTCAAAAACAAGTTAAACAAGAAAATACAAAGCTAGAATAATAGGATGGAAATTGTAACAACTCTAAATTTCGTTGTCACTTCATTATCAGTTTCCCGTTGAATTTCCATTTGTATTCCGAGACTCGTTTATAAGAAAAGTTTATGTTAATTAATTACAATTATGTATGGGTGATGTGTTTTGGTGTATCATGATATGTAATTAGACTATTTCGCTAACGCTTTCTCTATTATGCTAGTATTACTTAAACCTGTATGCTCACCTTTACTTAATTGTATTGACTTGTATTTTAACGTATGTAACAGGTTGAGGATTTTAGCTTGGATGCTTTGGACGTAGTTTGTTTAGTCTAGTTTGTATTGTTTAGTTCAAAATGTAATAAATCTAGGGAAAATGGAACCTTATTGTTTTATGGGGAAATCTTGTATTTCGTGACATTTTCGATGACATATTGTTTAGTAGTATGGGATATTAGACGTGAAAATATTGTTGATTGAATAGTGTTATGGAAATTTCTCGTGAGACAATCTGGTCGCCTAGTGCCACTACCCCGATGTTTCCGCCATCGGTTGGGGTGTGACAGATGGGTATCAGAGCCCATAACCTTAGGATAATAGGTAGAATTGCCATGTTCGATCTAGTAGCATGTTTAAGTACCCGGTTGACCGATCGTGGACTTAAATATTAAACTACTTTCCCTAAATGCTTAAATGTGCCTTTCCTGAGGATATTACCAAATACACACTTGGAAACGCTCGTTTCACACAAAACGAGTAATCAAGTCGAGATTAGGTGTGAAAACCGAGAACTCTCGATGAGATCATTCACTCCGCGCACACTCTATCGCACGAGATACCTTCGTTGAGTTAGGAGTGATATCCGAACCTCGACAAAAACCTCCATTTCTATCTAGTGGAACGCCCGATGTGATCGGTGCGCGTAGCCACAACTAGGAACGACGTTGCTAAATTAGGGGTGAAACCTGTATCTTAGTAACAAATTCCGCCTTTCGATTTTCAATCTCACCAAAGTCTCGATTATTCCGATGGATTGGAACACGTAGTAACCGGAAGGATAATGCCGTTAGCCACTTGCGGTGAGAGCATCTATCTATTAGGCCAAAACGTGGGTCCAAGTTCAAAGGATAGTCGAACCACTTTGGGTAGTCAACGTCTCAAAACCCAGGACACTCCCAATTGATTTAAGCCTATATCGTCGATTTACGCATCATCGAGTTTATTATTATTTATGTGTTTAAATTTTGAGAATTTTTTTATTTCTCGCTTTATCGATTTCTTGATTTATCGCTTATACGCTCCATCGAATATATGCACAACTCGCACAACTCTCGAAATCTAAAAGGCTAATTAATACACCAACCAAACAAATCGCTTAACTCGATTACGCTTATGAGTCCATACGTGTCTCATACGTGGTACCATCTCGCTTATGTATATACATCTCGCTTATATCTCACATCTCATATCGCGCTACGCATGTTGGTTAATTAGAAGTGAATACGTGCAAAATATGTGCTTACATGCCTACGTGATTGTGTGCTTACGTGTCTATGTGCCTACGTGTTTATGTGCTTACGTGGATATGTGCTTATGTGTGTTGTGCTTGTATGAATAATAATAATAAATATTAAACATAACTTTGTTATAATCGAATCTCATCTAACCTAAATCCTTTATGTAGATGTCGTCAATCGGATCTCATTCTCGCCGTTCTGCTCAGCGCCACATCGACAACAAGCGCGTCGCTTCACTAGTCGCCAAACAAGTGGCAAAAGTCATCCCGCAAATCGTCTTGGAAATTCATGCTGTGAGCAGTAACTCCTTGGTCGACTCGAAAACTGAAAACCCCAAGTCACGGTTCAGTTTCAAAATTTTCAAGGCTTGTGCACCTCTCGCCTTCACAGGCAACAATGGACCGACTGCTATGTTCCATTAGTTTGACGCCATTGAGGTCACCTTTAGGAAAAGTGGATGCCCGATGACCTCCGCACGGTGAACGCTACAGGAGTCTTCCAGTCCTGTGCTCTCGACTGGTGGACCGCCGAAAGAAATAGGCACGGTAATGATGAAGCCTATAATCTTTCTTGGGAGGAACTCAAGGAAGTGATGATGAAGGAGTTCTGCCCTCCGCACAAGATTCAGAAGCTCGAGAATGAGTTTGGGGGTATAAAGCAAGATGGTCCCGACAATGCTGGATTTACCGCTCGATTCAAGATTTTTGAGTATCATATGTCCCAGCCAAGTTGATACTACTGAGAAAGCTATCAACAAGTATATCGGTGGTCTACCCGAATGTTTCGCGAACTTTTTGAAAGTTGCTCGTACTACAACCATCGAGGAAACCTACATGCTCGCCGCTGAGATCAATGATCAGCGAGTTCAAGATGGTTATTTCAAGAACCATGCGAAAGTTGCCAATCAAGCTGTCGCCGAACCCACTACTGTTATCGAAACCATCCAGTGACCCGAAGGGAAAGTGTCAGGGATGCAAAAGAGGAAACCCTAGCAAGAACTTCGCCGCTGCTAGACCGCTCAACTCTCAGCCTTACCAGGCTCCTGCTCAGGACGCACCCCCAACTAAGCGTGCGTACACCGGTCCTCACCCACTGTGCCCTAAGTGCACGTACCATCACGTGGTGGGTGGAAACTGCCGTTTTTGCACAAACTGCAATATCTACGGACACTTTACTGTTAGTTTCCGTACCGGTCCTCGCCAACCAGCTCCTCAAGCACCAGCACTGCCAGCTCCTCAGCGTACTCCCCAGAACAACCAGCACCAACAAGCAACAGCTCCAAAAGCATGTGTGTGTTACGTGTGTGGTGATCCGAACCACTTTGCCAATGTCTGCCTAAACCGTACCATCAAGCAAGAGCCTCAACAACAGCAGCAGCCAGCACAGCCACAGCCTCAGCAGCAACAACCTCAGGCTGCACGTGGAAGAGCTTTCAACCTGAATCACCGCCAGGCCCAGAATGACAACAATGTTGACAATGGTACGTTCCTTGTCAATGGTATTTATGCTTCATGTTTATTTGATACTGGTGCCGGTAATTGTTTTGTATCGTTAGAATTCGAAAAGTTTTTAAAATGTAAACGCGCTAAACTCCCAAAGGCTTTCGATGTGGAAGTCGCCACCGGAAAATTCATCACCGTCACCTCCGTCCGACGTGGTTGTTCTCTCGATCTCAACAACCATGTCTTCTCGATCAATCTCATAGCTATGCAGTTTGGTAGCTTTGATATCATAGTAGGTATGGATTTTCTTCGTGAAAACCATGCTGAAGTTTTATGCATCGATAAAATGATTCGCTTCCCTCTCCCTAACGGTGATCAACTCCGTGTTTACTGTGAAACTCCCTCAAAGAAGTTGATGGTTTTGTCATGTACTCGAGCACACAAATGTTTGCGAAAGCAATGTGTTGCTTTCCTCGCCCATATTGTAAACTCGAAGAAAGAAAAGAAGACTTATAAAGATGTTCCCGTTGTTCGTGAATTTCCTAAGGTCTTTCTCAATGATTTACCCGGTTTACCCGCTACTCACGATGTTGAATTCGTATCGATTTAGTTCCCGGTGCTACTCCTGTTGCTAAAGCTCCTTATCGCCTCGCACCATCCGAAATGTGCGAGCTATCAAGCCAACTTCAAGAGCTTCTTGATAAAGGTTTCATACGCCCAAGCACTTCACCATGGGGTGCACCTGTCCTTTTCGTGAAAAAGAAGGATGGATCGTTCCGAATGTGTATCGATTATCGTGAACTTAACAAACTCACGATAAAGAACCGCTATCCTCTTTCGCGTATTGTCGACTTATTTGATCAGCTTCAAGGTGCTACTTGTTTTTCCAAGATCGATCTTCGTTCCGGTTATCATCAGTTACGCATGTTGGAAGAAGATATTCCGAAAACCGCCTTTCGTACTCGTTATGGCCATTTCGAATTCGTGGTCATGCCCTTTGGTCTTACCAATGCACCCGTGGTCTTCATGGATTTGATGAACCGTTTGTGTAAAGCTTTCTTAGATCGTTTCGTCATTGTGTTTATCAATGATATCCTTATCTACTCGAAGTCGAGAAACGAACACGTGCGTCATCTCCGTTTAGTCCTCGAACTTCTTCAAGGTAATCGCCTTTATGCTAAGTTCTCTAAGTGTGAATTCTGGCTCGAAGAAGTCCAATTTCTCAGCCATATCGTTAATAGTCAAGGAATTCACGTCGACCCTGCAAAGATTGAAGCTGTCAAGAGCTGGATCACACCGAAGAATGCTTCCAAAATCCGTTCATTCCTCGGATTGGCGGGCTATTACCGTCGATTCATCGCCGACTTTTCTAAATCGTCGTTCCGCTTACCGCTTTAACTCATAAGGACAAGCCTTTCGTTTGGGATTCCAAACAAGAGGAAGCTTTCCAAACTCTCAAGCGTATGCTATGCAACGCTCCCGTACTCGCTCTACCCGATGGAAATGACGATTTCATTGTTTATTGTGATGCCTCTAATCTTGGTCTTGGTTGTGTGCTTATGCAACGAGACAAGGTTATCGCGTACGCGTCTCGACAACTCAAGATCCACGAGAAGAACTACACAACCCACGATCTCAAACTCGGTGCAGTTGTTTTTGCATTAAAGTTATGGCGACACTACCTTTACGGTACCAAGTGTACGGTCTTCACCGACCATAAGAGCTTACAACATATCTTTAATCAAAAGTAACTAAATATGCGCCAACGCCGGTTGGTTTAACTTCTCAACGACTAAGATTGCGAGATACGCTACCATCCCGGCAAAGCAAACGTCATCGCTGATGCTCTAAGTCGACGAAGCTCTGTGTATAGTGTTCGTGACTCTCAAGCTTTGAATGATCTTGAAATTCTTATTCGCTCCGCTCAGTTTGCTTGTTTTAACGAGAATATCATTCAAGACGAAATGAAATGTGGTGCTGAAAACCAGCTCGTAGCTATGCCTAATGGTATTTGTTACTATCTCAATCGTATTTGGATTCCAAACCGTGATAATTTTCGAGAATTGCTAATGACCGAAGCTCATAAATCTCGATATTCCATTCACCACGGTGCCTACAAAGTGTACCAGGACCTTCATCCTAAGTACTGGTGGCCGGGCATGAAAAAGGATATCGCCGTGTACGTTTCAAAGTGCTTAACCTGCTCGAAGGTTAAAGCCGAGCATCAAAGGCCTCTGGCTTACTCGAACAACCCGAGATCCCGATGTGGAAATGGGAGAGTATAGCTATGGACTTTATTACGAAAATTCCTCGCACTTCCTCTGGTCACGATAGCATTTGGGTTATCGTTGATCGTCTTACTAAATCCGTGCACTTTATTGCTATACGAGAAGACTTTAAGGTCGAACGATTAGCCCGAATCTATACCGATGAAGTCATTTATCGACACGGGACGCCTCCTGACATCATCTCTGACCGAGACGGTCGCTTTACTATTCCAATCCGCTCTCGGTACTACGCTAAATCTCAGTACCGCTTTTCATCCTCAAACCGACGGTCAGACTGAGCGCACGATCCGCACCCTCGAAGACATGCTTCATACGTGCATTATAGATTTCGGTGGTAACTGGGATACACATTTACCTTTAATCGAATTCTCGTACAATAATAGTTATCATACCAGCATTCAAATGGCTCCTTTTGAGGCACTGTATGGAAGACAATGTCGATCGCCTATTGCATGGCACGAGATCGAAGAAACACAAATCACCGATCCCGAGCTAATTCAAGAAACGACGGACAAGATCCTCCAGATCAGAGACAATCTCTTGAAAGCTCAGAGTCGTCAACAGAGTTATGCCGATAAACACCGCAAGCCCCTACAGTTCAAAGTGGGAGATCACGTTCTCCTAAAGGTTGCACCTTGGAAGGGAGTGGTCTGCTTCGGGAAGAAAGGAAAGCTAGCGCCTCGATACGTTGGTCCCCTTTAAGATTCTGGAAAGGATCGGTAAAGTAGCCTATCGTCTCGAACTACCGGAGAAACTTAATAACGTTCATCCGACTTTCCACGTGTCTAAGCTCAAGAAATGCCTAGCCGAAGAGAATCTCCATGTACCTCTCGAAGATCTACAACTCAACGAGACTCTCCATTTCGTGGAAAGGCCTGTTGAGATCATGGACCGAGAAACCAAGAAACTATGACGCTCTCGCAGTCCTATCGTGAATGTAACATCCGTCGAAAAACGGGTTTCCAAAACCCGCTTCGTTTATTAATCGAATATTCAGTTATAATTTTCGTTGCGTATATATTGTTCATTTTAATTTTAAACAATACATAATTAATAAACATTATAGAATTCAAAAACTATAATTAATAAATGATAAAAATAAGTGAATAAAAAATAAAGTGAGGCTGCCGGGTTTCGAACCCGGGTCGCCCATAAGCACAAACACACACCACACCACTCCGCCACACACTTCTTTCATGACAAATACAGAAACAAATAACATTTAAAGTAAATCCAAAAGTCAAACCGGAAATCAGCGTGCCCAATTTGCAGTCGCCGAAAAAACCAACGATTTCGCAAATCACGACCGTTTTTCTTTGACTGAAACGCGGGAACTAAATTCGACATCGGTTATAACCGATGTCTAACCCCCAATTCCAGTCGTAACCGCCGGAAAAGTTTTGACCGCGAATCAAGACCATAATTCGGACCCAATACATCCTGTTCATCCTTATAAATACCCATCCAAACCTCTGGTAACCTTTTCGCTCAAAATCGCATAATCTCTCGAAGCTTTAGCACGTCGCCTGAGATATTCTGCATTCGCCGGACTTTCACCGGAAAACCAAGACTTACTTCAAATTGGTAAAATTCTCGACTCTTTTGTTTGCAATCCATTATTAGGCAAGTATTAACATAAATTGTTCAACCAGAATCTGTCTCAGGCAACGTCGCCGGGAATTCCTACACTCGCCGAAAAATCACTGGAAATTCCGAAGTCTCACTGTCAATCGGTACAATCATCTAAACCCCCTGATATCCCTTGTTTAGTAACTTAATTGCACAACTCATTGATCAAAACTGTTAATTGATTCACTCAGACGGAAGTCACCAATCAGAGCCGACGACTCTTGCCGGAAATCTGAGAAAAACATTCTGTTCGGTACATTTTACTCCGTAACCCTCTTTATCCATTTCATTCCAATCAATTATATGTTTGATGACCGATTTAAACAAGAACAGTCGGATATCATTGTTCTGTGTCTTTGTAAACGAAGAAGACGAAGTTGAATATGTGTATAAATATAATTAAACACGGATATTTGAACGGGTTAGACACACAGTCCAGCGGTGGACTGTGTGCACAAACAATGCACACGTCCCGGGTTCGAATCGCACACGTTACCGAATTTCAGAATTAAAACCAACATTTTTACAACTGAATCGGATAAGGTCACCGAATGTTAATAAGTATAATTTAATCCATAAGTTAAACAGATATGACACACAGCCCAACTGGTTGGGCTGTGCGCACTCGAACCGAAGGACCTGAGTTCGACTCCGGGTCCCTGCAACCGGTTCGGCCATATAAATCATTTTAATAAAAACCCAAATAAGTTAAAAGTTAATTAGTGTATAAATATAATTAAAACAGAGAATATTTCAGGTTAGACACGTAGCTCAGTTGGTAGAGCTGCGTGCACGTATACGAGAGGTCCCCAGTTCGAACCTCACTCAGCGCATATAATTAACACAATCCGACCGGTCAATGGTCAACAGTCAACAGAGTCAAAAAGTCAACATTTTTTATTTATTTTTTATTTATTTAATCAGAAAATTATTAAAAATACTTAAAAATAATATTTTTAAAGTTAGAAAATGTCCTTAAACTCACAAAAATGAATCTAAAAATCCTCTTAAGATTATGAATTAAAAGTATTAATTTACCGAATCATTTCGTTATTATTTTAGGTTAGTTTTCCTCGTCGATCAAATCCTAAAATTCGTGCGCATCCAACGTCATCAAAGAACGCACCCAATGTGAGTGAATCTCTACCAATACCCCGTTTTAATCACATTTTGGGGTGTATCATGTGTCGTTTAATTCCTTAATATATTTAAACACTTGTGCATCCATCATATCCGTGATCAAATGTGTATCAAATGTGTATCAATTGTTGTGTGAATTATGTTTAGATTGAAGTTATCATTTTCAGTGCATGCATTTCATTAGGCCCATCAGCTCCCCGTGGGATACGGGTTGAGTATCAGGTGCCTCATTCGATTGGCTCCGTTTGATTGAGCCTTGATCTCACATACATCATCATTCATGTCACTCGATCGGCTCCGTTTGATTGAGTCTTGATCTCATATACATCATCATTCATATCATTTACTCATCCAATGTGGTTTGTGTTTTTGTTATATATATACGTTTGCTCATATGTGATTATTGCACAAATTTTCAATATTAAATACAACAAGAAATTTATAACAATGTTTTCTCAAGGTTCACTCGCCAACTTTTGTTGACCCAAAATATCCCCGTTTTACACATGATACAGGTGATCC
Source organism: Scalesia atractyloides (assembly GCA_947069175.1). Lineage (NCBI taxonomy): Eukaryota > Viridiplantae > Streptophyta > Magnoliopsida > Asterales > Asteraceae > Scalesia > Scalesia atractyloides. Next base: position 47,140,161 of record CAMTDV010000010.1, read on the forward strand.
AGTTGAGGCAAGAAACACATAGAAAGGCCTAGAAGAATAAATCAGTTTAAGCTTGGGATTGTTTTACTTAGTTTCATTTCCTTGTAATTGTATGGATTTGATTTGAATATTTAAGTTGTAATTTGAATTTAATAAATATGAAACATTTTAGTAAACATCATGAGCTTTGGTGATAACCCAATTATGCCCCGACTCTTATTCTGGTGCGGGTCGGGGTGTGACAGATTGGTATCAGAGCCATGACTATAGGGATATAGGATAGGTTATTAGACCCTTAGAGCCTATACTATAGTTGATTAAAATTTTAAATTGTTTATTCGTTACATACAAAATTCATGATGTTTATATGCTTTATGTTTATTGTTACATTCAATGTTATGCAAGCATGTTCATAAGTACATATTATTATACAATGCTCATCATGAACATATCCTCATAACATATCATACCCATGAGAGCACACACCTCATAATTCCCATGACTTTTGCAACGATTTTTGTATTTTTCAAATCACATCAAAGTGAGTTCTCATGACGGGCATGTAGTAACTGGAAGGGTACAAGTACCGGTAGTCGGAACGTCCTGTCTAGGCTTGGCATTCGTATAAATCCAAAATAAAGGACCAGTTTGCCTACCTGGGATGAGAGTACGAAGGACCTATTAGGCCAAAGCATGTTATACCAAACGTCGTGTGAGCTAACCCCACTTTGAGTTGTCATTGTGTCTACACTTGGACACCCTCCTACCATACATCTCGCAATCATATTTCATGGTTTTCATTCGGGTGGTGTGAGTGTTAATCCGCCAACACCAATGTGAATCCTACTAAGCAAATAGTCATGGGGGCCCACATGACTATACATGCGATGGTATGGGGGATATTGGAGGCCCAAACATGAGCAAACCCAAGACATCCTATGGATGTAGTTGCATTATTGATAGTTATGTTATTTGTATTCTTTTAACGACACATGACACCTAAAAACTTCTTAACTCACAATCTTCCTATGTATGTTCCTGTAGATGTCGGCTAGGCAACTACGTGGAGGTAGAAAGTCAGGAAGATCCAATGAACGCTTGGCCACTCAAATTGCTAAACAAATGGCCGCGGTACTTCCTGCATCGTGATTCAAGTTTAACAAGCTCTCACCGCAAATCCTATCAACCCTCCCAATCAAGAAGACCAGAGCGTCGCCAACCCTCACTCCAAAAAGTGCTCCTACAAACACTTCAAATCTTGCGATCCCCCAAAGTATGAAGGGACCGAAGGTGTTACTGCCCTCCTCCACTGGTTTGAAGAAATGGAAAACACCTTCCTCAATTGCGATTGTCCCGAGGATCGCAAGGTACGTTATGCAACAGGGAGACTGTTAGGAGTAGCCCTTACCTGGTGGAACACAGAAAAGGGTAAGCGAGGATTCGAAGATGCCATGGCCTTATCATGGGAAGAGTTAAGGGAACTCATGACAAGGCGCTTCTGTCCAAGAAGCGAAATCAAAAAGTTGGAAGATGAATTCCACTCGTTGAAACAAAAGGAAGGATATCACACTTCCTACAACAAAAGATTTCTCAAACTGAACCAAATGATCCCTAATCTGTTCACCCCCGTGTACCGCTTGGTTGAACACTACATTCGAGGCCTCCCCTCGAAAATTCAAGACTCGGTTCTAAGCACTTCGCTTGCAACACTTGAAGCCGCAATGGAACTAGCTACCGAACTCACCGAGAATCGCATCTGAAACGGCAAATTCAAGGATGAGAAAAAGAAAGCCCCCATTGAGTCCCAAACTCCAAATCATTCCGTCTCCTCTTCAAAGTTTGCTGGTAAGAGGAAACGAAACAGCAGAAATTTTGCCATCACACAAACAAACCCTTCTATCACTGCCGCACCAATTACCCAAATTGCTCCCTCAGCTACACCATTTAAAAAGCCATACACCGGCCCATACACAAAATGCAATCATTGTCAATACCATCACCTCCCCGAAACTCCTTGCCAACATTGCACCAGCTGTGGCCGTGCGGGTCACACTATTCAAACTTGTCGCACGCTTCAACGAATGAACCGCAATCAACCCTTAACCCAAACCCACCATCTGATAGTGGGTCAAGCCCAACAACCTTTACTTCTACCACCTGCACAACATATAGCCCAATCCTACTACCAACCCAACTACCCCATGATGCAACCCATGCGAGCATGTTACAATTGTGGGGACCCAAACCACTTCAGGAACACATGTCCCCGCTTGGTGAACATCATCCATGCCCAAGCTCAAGCAAATCCGGTAAACCAAGCTAACCAAGCTTCTCCACCTGCTAGAGGAAGAGCTTTCAACATCAATGCCAACCAAGCTAGGGCTGACAACAACGTGGTTAACGGTACGTTTCTCATCAATGTAGTTATGCATCCATGTTATTCGATACTGGCGCGGATAAGAGTTTTGTGTCTTTAGAATTTGAACCTATCCTCAACCAAACTCGTGATAATATCATGGAATCTCTAACGGTGGAAGTTGCTGACGGAAAGCCCGTTTCATTAAATTCTATTATACGAGATTGTACCCTCACTCTAAACGATCACGATTTTCCAGTTGACCTATTATAATTGGTATGGACTTGCTCAGCCAGCATCACGCTGAAGTAGTATGCCGCGAAAAGTTCATTCGCATTCCTCTTGCAGACGGTCAGACCCTACGTATCTTTGGAGAAACCCCTTCGAAAGAACTCGGATTAATGTCCTGCCTTCAAGCCCGAAAATATCTCCGCAAGAACTATGTCGCATTCCTAACTCACGTCATCAAGAAGGGAAACAAGGAGAAGAAACTCGAAGATATACCAATAGTGAAAGAATTCCCACAAGTCTTTCCCGACGACATCTCAGGACTCCCTCCTGTGAGAGAAGTCGAATTCCGCATCGATCTTGTACCTGGCGCTACACCAGTCGCAAAATCTCCTTATAGGCTAGCCCCATCCGAAATGCAAGAGCTGGCCAGTCAACTGCAAGAACTGACTGACAAAGGATTCATACGTCCTAGCTCCTCGCCTTGGGGTGCACCAGTTCTTTTTGTGAAGAAGAAAGATGGAACGTTTCGCATGTGCATCGACTACAGAGAACTCAACAAGTTAACGGGTAAGAATCGCTACCCGCTACCTCGCATCGATGACCTCCTAGACCAACTTCAAGGCGCCACCTGCTTTTCAAAAATCGACCTTCGTTCTGGTTATCATCAACTCAGAGTACATGAAGAAGACGTCCCAAAGACCGCCTTCAGGACTCGTTATGGTCATTACGAATTCATGGTCATGCCATTCGGTTTAACCAACGCCCCAGCTGTCTTCATGGATCTAATGAATAGGGTATGCAAACCCTACCTCGACCGCTTTGTCATAGTCTTCATCGACGACATCCTCATCTACTCCAAGTCTAAATCCGATCATGAACGACACCTTCGACTCATCCTTACTCTCTTGAGGACTGAAAAGCTCGACGCTAAGTTCTCAAAATGCGAATTCTGGTTAAGAGAAGTACAATTCCTTGGACATGTCGTCAATGACAAGGGAATACATGTCGATCCTTCAAAAATCAAGGCAGTACAGGAATGGCAAGCGCCACGTACCCCTACCGAAGTAAGGTCATTTCTTGGTTTGGCTGGTTACTATCGCCGCTTCATTGCCAATTTCTCCCGTATTGCTGTACCACTCACGGCTTTGACTCATAAAGGAAAACCCTTCCTATGGGGACCTAAACGACACACCTATCCTCACACTCCGTGAGGGTTGCGATGACTTTGTAGTATATTGCGACGCATCAAGGCAAGGGCTAGGCTGTGTATTAATGCAAAGAGGAAAAGTGATAGCCTATGCTTCTAGGCAACTCAAAGTTCATGAAAATAATTACACCACCCAACGACCTGGAACTTGGAGCCGTTGTGTTCGCTCTCAAGATATGGAGACATTACCTCTACGGTACCAAGTGTGAAATATACACTGACCACAAGAGTCTCCAACATATCTTCAACCAAAAGGAGTTGAATATGAGGCAACGAAGATGGGTCGAACTTCTTAACGACTACGACTGTGAAATTCGGTATCATCCTGGCAAGGCAAATGTGGTGGCTGATGCACTCAGTCGAAAAGGTTATGCGAACTCCATTCGTCTTCTATGTTCGCAAATCATAACCGACATCAAAGATCGAATCCGAGAAGCTCAACATGTTTCTGTGATAGAAAATGATGTACGCAATGAGCTGTCATGTGGAGCTGAGCTCAAAATCGAAACCAAATCCGATGGTATTCTATACTATTTAAACCGCATATGGATTCCTGATCGCGACAACCTTCGTGACTTCCTCATGAATGAGGCGCACAAAACACGATACTCTGTACACCCAGGAGCCGACAAGATGTATCAAGACCTACGATACACCTACTGGTGGCCTGGCATGAAAAAGGATATCGCTGTTTTTGTTTCCAAGTGCCTTACCTGTTCCAAAGTAAAAGCTGAACATCAAAGACCTTCAGGACTTCTAACCCAACCTGAAATACCTGTATGGAAGTGGGAAAACATAACCATGGACTTCATTACCGGGTTACCTCGCACCTCCAGTGGGTATGACACCATATGGGTAATCATTGATCGTCTTACAAAATCAGCTCACTTCATACCGATTCGCGAGGACTTCAAGAACGAGAAGTTAGCTCGTATCTACATCAGCGAGATCGTAAGCCGTCATGGTGTACCTTTAAGCATCATTTCAGACCGTGATGGTCGTTTCACTTCACGAACATGGCGAGCCGTACAAACCGCCTTGGGTACACGATTAGACCTCAGTACCGCTTTTCATCCTCAAACTGATGGACAATCTGAACTCACCATCCAAACTCTTGAAGACATGCTTCGAGCATGTGTCATAGACTTCAAAGGGAATTGGGACGCTCATCTACCATTAGTTGAATTTTCGTACAACAATAGCTACCATTCAAGTATCGGCATGGCTCCTTTCGAATCTTTATATGGTCGTAAGTGCCGATCTCCAGTATGTTGGCACGAAATTGGGGAATCACAAATCACCGGTCCAGAGTTAATTCAAGAAACAACCGACAAGGTCATTCAAATTCGAAACAATCTTCTAGCGGCTCAAAGTCGTCAAAAGAGTTATGCTGACAAACGACGAAAGCCCTTGGAGTTTGGCATTGAGGATCAAGTACTTTTAAAAGTATCACCGTGGAAGGGAGTGGTTCGTTTTGGCCAAAAGGGCAAGCTAGCACCACGCTACGTAGGACCTTTCAAGATACTCGAAAGAGTAGGTCCTGTAGCATACAAGCTTGACCTACCAGAAGAGCTCAACAGAATTCATCCCACATTCCACGTATCAAACTTGAAGAAGTGCCTCGCCGATGAAAACCTCCATATTCCTCTAGAAGACATTCAGATCGATGAATCTATGCACTTCATTGAAAAACCAGTAGAAATCATGGACTTCAGAGAGAAGCGTTTAAGACGAAGTCGTATTCCAATTGTCAGGGTACATTGGGAGTCGAAACGAGGACCTGAGTTTACTTGGGAACGTGAAGACTCAATGCGTGAGAAATACCCGCATCTTTTTCATGTTACCACTACTACTTAAATTTCGGGACGAAATTTCTAAAAGTAGGGGATACTGTAACATCCGTCGAAAAACGGGTTTCCAAAACCCGCTTCGTTTATTAATCGAATATTCAGTTATAATTTTCGTTGCGTATATATTGTTCATTTTAATTTTAAACAATACATAATTAATAAACATTTTAGAATTCAAAAACTATAATTAATAAATGATAAAAATAAGTGAATAAAAAATAAAATGAGGCTGCCGGGTTTCGAACCCGGGTCGCCCATAAGCACAAACACACACCACACCACTCCGCCACACACTTCTTTCATGACAAATACAGAAACAAATAACATTTAAAGTAAATCCAAAAGTCAAACCGAAAATCAGCGCGCCCAATCCGCAGTCACCGGAAAAACCGACGATTTCGCAAATCACGACCGTTTTTCTTTGACTGAAACGCGGGAACTAAATTCGAACCGATGTCTAACCCCCAATTCCAGTCGTAACCGCCGGAAAAGTTTTGACCGCGAATCAAGACCATAATTCGGACCCAATACATCCTGTTCATCCTTATAAATACCCACCCAAACCTCTGGTAACCTTTTCGCTCAAAATCTCACAATCTCTCGAAGCTTTAGCACGTCGCCGGAGATATTCTGCATTCGCCGGACTTTCACCGGAAAACCAAGACTTACTTCAAATCGGTAAAATTCTCGACTCTTTTGTTTGCAATCCATTATTAGGCAAGTATTAACATAAACCGTTCAACCAGAATCTGTCTCAGACAACGTTGCCGGGAATTCCTGCACTCGCCAGAAAATCACTGGAAATTCCGAAGTCTCACTGTCAATCGGTACAATCATCTAAACCCCCTGGTATCCCTTGTTTAGTAACTTAATTGCACAACTCATTGATCAAAACTGTTAATTGATTCACTCAGACGGAAGTCACCAATCAGAGACGACGACTCTTGCCGGAAATCTGAGAAAAACATTATGTTCGGTACATTTACTCCGTAACCCTCTTTATCCATTTCATTCAAATCAATTATATGTTCGATGACCGATTTAAACAAGAACAGTCGGACATCATTGTTCTGTGTCTTTGTAAACGCAGAAGACGAAGTTGAATATGTGTATAAGTATAATTAAAAACGGATATTTGAACGGGTTAGACACAAAGTCCAGCGGTGGACTGTGTGCACAAACAATGCACACGTCCCGGGTTTGAATCGCACACGTTACCGAATTTCAGAATTAAAACCAACATTTTTACAACTGAATCGGATAAGGTCACCGAATGTTAATAAGTATAATTTAATCCATAAGTTAAACAGATATGACACACAGCCCAACTGGTTTGGCTGTGCGCACTCGAACCGAAGGACCCGAGTTCGACTCCGGGTCCCTGCAACCGGTTCGGCCATATAAATCGTTTTAATAAAAACCCAAATAAGTTAAAAGTTAATTAGTGTATAAATATAATTAAAACAGAGAATATTTCAGGTTAGACACGTAGCTCAGTTGGTAGAGCTACGTGCACGTATACGAGAGGTCCCGAGTTCGAACCTCACTCAGCGCATATAATTAACACAATCCGACCGGTCAACGGTCAACAGTCAACAGAGTCAAAAAGTCAACATTTTTTTATTTATTTTTTTATTTATTTAATCAGAAAATTATTAAAAATACTTAAAAATAATATTTTTAAAGTTAGAAAATGTCCTTAAACTCACAAAAATGAATCTAAAAATCCTATTAAGATTATGAATTAAAAGTATTAATTTACCGAATCATTTCGTTATTATTTTAGGTTAGTTTTCCTCGTCGATCAAATCCTAAAATTCGTGTGCATCCAACGTCATCAAAGAACGCACCCAATGTGAGTGAATCTCTACCAATACCCCGTTTTAATCACATTTTTGGGTGTATCATGTGTCGTTTAATTCCTTAATATATTTAAACACTTGTGCATCCATCATATCCGTGATCAAATGTGTATCAAATGTGTATCAATTGTTGTGTGAATTATGTTTAGATTGAAGTTATCATTTTCAGTGCATGCATTTCATTAGGCCCATCAGCTCCCCGTGGGATACGGGTTGAGTATCAGGTGCCTCATTCGATCGGCTCCGTTTAATTGAGCCTTGATCTCACATACATCATCATTCATGTCACTCGATCGGCTCCGTTTGATTGAGCCTTGATCTCATATACATCATCATTCATATCATTTACTCATCCAATGTGGTTTGTGTTTTTGTTATATATATACGTTTGCTCACATGTGATTATTGCACAAATTTTCAATATTAAATACAACAAGAAATTTATAACAATGTTTTCTCAAGGTTCACTCGCCAACTTTTGTTAACCCAAAATATCCCCCGTTTTACACATGATACAGGTGATCCAGTTGAGGCAAGAAACACATAGGAAGGCCTAGAAGAATAAATCAGTTTAAGCTTGGGATTGTTTTACTTAGTTTCATTTCCTTGTAATTGTATGGATTTGATTTGAATATTTAAGTTGTAATTTGAACTTAATAAATATGAAACATTTTAGTAAACTTCATGAGCTTTGGTGATAACCCAATTATGCCCCGACTCTTATTCCGCTGCGGGTCGGGGTGTGACAGTGAAGGTCCGATGGGAAGGCAAACGCGGCGCCGAGTTTATTTAGGAATTGGAAAGTGATAGGAAGACCAAGTACCCGCACCTATTTGTTACAGCCACTACTTAAAGTAGGGGAGAGTGTAACAACTCTAAATTTCGTTGTCACTTCATTATCAGTTTATTCCCGTTGTATTTCCATTTGTATTCCGAGATTCGTTTATAAGAAAAGTTTATGTTAATTAATTACAATTATGTATGTGTGATATGTTTTGGTGTATCATGATATGTAATTAGACTGTTTCACGAACGCTTTCTCTATTATGCTGGTATTACTTAAACTTGTATGCTCACCTTTACTTAATTGTATTGACTTGTATTTTAACGTATGTAACAGGTTGAGGATTTTAGCTTGGATGCTTTGGACGTAGTTTGTTTAGTCTAGTTTGTTTTCTTTTGTTCAAAATATAATAAATCTAGGGAAAATCGAACCTTATTGTTTTATGGGAAAATCATGTATTTCGTGACATTTTTGATGACACATTGTTTAGTAGTATGGGGTATTAGACGTAAAAATATTGTTGATTGAATAGTGTTATGGAAATTTCTCGTGAGACAATCTGGTCGCCTAGTGCCACTACCCCGATGTTTTGGCCATCGGTTGGGGTGTGACAGAAATGATTACACCTAAGTCATAGTCTAGACTCGAAAGTCTAAGAGATATGTGCTAATATGTATTTTCGAGATTAAAAACAAAAGGCTAGTGTTTAATTCAATCGAACGTTGGCTCTGATACCAACCTGTCACACGCCTATTCCACGTGTAACCCGGTGGGGAATATCGTGATGCAAGTTGATTTCATCATTACCAAACAATACAAAATAACACAGCGGAAGTCTGGATAATTACTATTACAAACGTTTGAATGTTCAAAGTTCAAAATAATTACAACGCTTGTAAATAGATCCACAGGCGGATCGAAATGTGATTACAAAAGAAGTTTAACAGACTAAGGTCTTCTAAACAAGGAGTTGCAAATTCCTCTTAAGCTTGCCGAGCATTTCCAGCCTATTTACGTATACTTGTCACCTGCACTTAGTCTTTTGAAAATACGCCAGTTTTCACTGGTAAATACAATTTAACCGACTCATTTCGAAAACATTTGAAAACATTTAGTGTACACAATGGTACTTTTGTTTAATAAATAACTTGGGATAAATTATTTTCATGTTATCAGTTTTACATGCTAATAATACATTTAGAGCCCAAAAAATGTCGGGAACATGATTAATCGACACACCACTTTAATACCTTTAATAGGCACACCCCTAATGGGTTATAATTTATTTTAGCATCTGTCGGGTGTATGCCTACACCCCGTGCTTAGGTCGTGGCCATTTACAATTAAATGAGCCGTGGATATCCAGGACATGGTCGTTTTAACCCCCAAATGTTTAATATTAAGCAATAAGAATTAAGATGGATTATTTAAATTCCCGACTCATTGGCCTTTGATCCCATATCCAACCATGTTGTATTACTATACCGTATCCCAAGCCTGTATAAGGGAAAAATAAGTTAAAAGTATTTACCTGGTTTGCAAATCTTTAATAAATAAGAAAATAAGCAAAGCACGGCCGTAATCAATTTAACTAGCTTGGTGACAATATACTGGAAGCCTCTAGTCTGGAATGGATGGTATTATTAACCGATTAGTTAGCTAGCGGTCTTTATTTAGTCATTGACTTAGACCGGCTAACTTAAAATAAAGATAACGATACGAAACGCTAGATTAAGCGATGATCGGAAAAGAATGTATTTTGTACCCGACAAGTACTAGGACTTGTATAATATGGGTTACCACTTTACATTCTGGAATTTGAGAATAATTTGATATGGTTAAACCCGTTTCGGTTAGATTACGTAAACTGGTTACGTAGGCCGAACCGTACGCATATAAGCGAAACTGGTAACCGGATGAGTCCTATACAAGTTCCATATGCCATTATGTTTAAAATATGTTAAGATTTCGGTAAGTTATCAACATGTTGGCCTGTTATAGTTTTAAAATCAAACTATGTCTTAAAAGGGCAATTTGGTCATTTTATAGTATAATAAATGAGTTTATATGTAAACTGATGTTATGGTCATAAACATCCTGTAGAAACACTTATTTTATGATGTTATATCAGTAGGATATCAATTATATGTGTGGTTTATAGTTTAAGACCAAACTATGTCCCGGAAAGGGCATTTTGGTCATTTCACATATAATTGATAACTTATTTGGGAATCTGAGTTTGGGACATGTACCTACTGTTAGTAAGTTTAAAATATGTTTTGAAATCAGTTGGTATCAAGCCTTAATGCTCTAATATGGTTTTTAAACCATATTATGCGTCGAAACGGCGATTAAGTCGCTAAATGACGATTTACATGGTATTTAAGTGAAACTGTTGTTGTGACCAGGTTTGATGACTAAAATATGTTAATTTATATATTACATCAGGAAGTATAAGGTTTTGGTCCATTAAAATGTTTAAAACCCATTTAAGGTGCTGAAAGGGTCATATCGTCATTTAAGGACATACTATGCAAACTAGAGCTTAAACTCAGTTTACAACCTGAATGAACATCCCAAATAATCCTAATATTGATATTACATCAGTAGGTAATGAGTTTTGATATCAAGTTTGTGTTTAAACCATTTTATATGCCAAAAGTGCGATTTGGTCACTTTAGACGTGTTAATTACGTTGAAAAATCAAAACATAGTTCATGACCAGGTTACTAACATCAAAATAAGTTTATTAGTTTAACAATTCAGTTTACAACTCATTTACATGCTTGTTAGTGATCAAAATCTTAGTTTATAACAAAAGGGTATTTTAGGCATATTTAACGGATACTTGCATAATGACTCGGATTACTATATGACCATGTCCTATAACTCCAAAGGTTTATAGTATACTATAACATGGTCAATATGCAACTTAGGAACAGTGGCTAAGGTTGCTAAATCGGGTCAGAACTGAAAGTCAAAGCAAAAGTCAACTTTTGCGACTTTCGGTTGCGAACCGACCTTAGACCTGGAATTGACGAGCCGAACATGTTCCCACATGTTCTTATGATTATTACCAAGTTATTAGAGTGTCAAAACAGATTTTATATCACCTACGTTACTAGTTATGATTTTATTTCAAAACTGACCCGTTTGACTTTTTATTAACTTAACTTTGACCCGTCAATTGACCAAGCAAACGTGGTAACCAAGAGGTGCCCTCTTGAGGGATTAACACCTACTTTATTACGATCACGTAGCCATGTTCGTTACGAAAATTGGCTGGACCATAATGGTCTTAGCTCAAAGTCAAAGCGTTTAGCGTAAATGCTTTGACTTTAGCTTACAAGCCTACAAAATTAAAAGAACTGAGTTGGAACACTTACTAGTGAACCAAAGATGACTAAGGAACTCAGAGGAAGTCCCCAATGAGCTCAGGAACCTCCAAGTGAGCAATAGAGAGAAAGAGGAAAGGATGAGCAAGTTTGGAGCTCACCTAAGGTTGCTATTTATAGCAATGGGGAATGCATAGGATCAAGACAGGTGTTGGGGCTTGTTTCCAGATGAAAACAAGTGTTTTTGGTCGTGGCATAACTAAGAGAAAGGGTGGCAATTGCGGGAGAGGTGGCAAGGCAGCAGGCTGCCAAGGAATCTGCCACTTGCAGTCCCTTACGGACCGTAAGGGATAAGTCTTGCGGTCCGTAAGGACCTCTGGCGCCCACAGAATTTGAGTTGGTATAAAGGCTTGCGGTCCGTAACCGCCTTACTGAAACCCCAATTTTGACTGCCTTACGGTCCGTTACCAGTGATGGTTACAGTCCGTAAGGACCTTCCAGAAGATGAATTTTGGCATTTTTATAGCTTTGGTCCTCCGACTTGTTTTTCCGGTGCTCGTTCAGAGGTTATTAAAATAACATAACGGCACTTTTAAATCCCCTCGGCTACACGTGGCAACCAAAAATTAATCGGGGCACGTGTCGGGATTTTATTAGAAGAAATTTCCGAGATGTTACACTTATAATGTAATAATATTTTATAAAAGCTATTTTGATTTTCATATAAAACTTGTTGTACTTTCAAAGTTAGGTTTCTAGGTCATATCCTAATAAATCCATACTTTTTACAAACCTTGAGTTATATTATAAAATTTTAATTTAGTTTATAAAACATATCTTTATGAGATTTATAGAATTTGATCGTTTTTATATGATCATTAGCTCAACAAAATACACGTCATTCATTTTAAATATGATATGTCTTGTATATATAAGGATGTGTGGGCTAGTTATTGTAGCATGACTTTTCAATAACAAATTTTTGTAACAGTAAATTTGTTGTCATTTTAATATTGATTTCTCAACACGATGTCTTATAATAAACTAGGGTTGTTCATGAGCCGAGCCGAACCGTGCCAAGTTAAGCTTTAGGTCGGCTCGATTATAACCGAGTTGACTTCACTCAACTCGGATTTGAAATCGAGCTGAAAATAGAAGCTCGGGCTCGGCTTGGTTTGACTCGATTTTAAAAAGAAAATTTAGTAATAGCTCTCCAAGTTCACTAGTCTAAAATATTATTGGTAGTTTAAAAGAACATATCCAAAATAAGTTTAGCTTAATAGATGTGAAGCCAAAATTAAATTCAACAACACATAATAAGTTTTAAATTTCAAAGAAATACAATTAATTCATTAGCACGGTAATCAACTTTCAAATATATCATAAATATCAAATTACACTCCTAAATACATGTAAATAATAATCAATTTTTTGTAAAATATTATATAAAATAAAATATACTACAAGTAAAATAATCCGAGCTAATCTGAGCCAAGCTACCAAGCGAGCCAAATTGAGCCAATCCGGCTCGTTACGAGCCGAGCCGAGCTAGGGTCCCTTTCTAGCCGAGCCTATCCGGCTCTATTCATTTTCAATCAAACCATACCGAGCGAGCTTCGAGCCGCATGCTTTTTCGACAACCTTACAATAAATGAGAATTAGTTTAGTAGGTGATATTTTAAGGGGAAAAATAAAATCCATAGCGAGCTTTATAAATTAATATTTTGTATATTTTTAGTTTTTAAAGAACTAAAATATTGAAAGCAACCTCCGTATTAGTTAAGGGAAAAAATTGTCCGGTGGGGCAGCTTAACTTTTTTATTCTTATATTTTAGTTTCGATAGCATCAATTAGGTTAACATTTGGTATAAACTAATAATATAATTTAATTTTAATGGAAAACCAAAGATATGAAATTTACGTAACATGTTAAGTTTATTACAATTTCAATGTAAAACCAAAGATATGAAATTTACGTAAAATGTTAAGTTTATTACAAAAGCATACTATTTTTATCGATTTCTCAAGATAGATTCATTGTGTAAGGATTTTAGTTTATTTTTATACTAGTTTAAGTTCTCGTGTTTTACACGTGTTACATAAAGAAAATACTTTTTTATAATTGGAATTACATTCCATGATCTTGAAGGAAGATCATGGGCCATGCAATATCACATGTCAACATAAGAGATTCGTCCGTTGAGTTAGTTATTCACGAAAACGTCCTTACGAAGCTACGTGATAAAGATATATATTTCCGGCTTCGGTGTAATCTTCTAGAAGATCTACCCTACCTTAAGAAGTCAAGACTCATAATAGTTTATTTATGTTTTTATTATTATTTTATATATACAACTAGAAAAGACTGTATAATTTATCAATAGATTTACTAAATGAAGAAATAGCTTTTTTTAGTTACAATTAATATAATAACCTTAAATAGCAAAATTATCTACAAAATATACATTTACTATATTAAAAAAATTCACTCGTAATTTTTAGAAAATAATAAATGTAACCAAAATTAATGGAATTTGAAATTTGAATGTTAACAAATTTTTTTTTTTTGAATGTTAACAAACGTTGACCACAAATATTTGAATGTTAACAAACATGTAATTGAATTTAAGGTTTAAAAGAAAAAAAATTAAAAGGAAACATATTAGTAATTAATGAAACTCGAATTTTATTGGAAGAATAGATGATATGGCATTGAATAGTAGGAGAGAGAAAAAGTCTTGAATACTATTGTTTTCTCTGCCGTTCAAATTTAGTCAATGCCTAACGACATATTGCCACGTGTGTAAATAAGGGAAATATTAAAATAAAAACATTTGACAAGCAGGGGTTTTGTCGATTTCTTATGTGTAAATAAATCAAGGTATGGACTTTGACAACGTGGGTAAAAAAATGTTTGACAACGTGCGTAAAAAACGTCCTTAAGCTATACACCACGATGTAAAAAATTAGTTAAAAACATTTACGTTTAACAACGTGCGTAAAAAAAATTCGACAATGTGCGTTAAAAAACATAACGCGTAAAATAGTTTGTTATTTTTTATTATGTTGTGTAAAAGAATTTATGGATGGTGTCAATTTTTAGAAGGGAGGCATCTTTCGCGCCGACGTAAAACATCAAACGTAAAAAGGCGCCGACGTAAAACATCAAATGTAATAAGGGAAATATTAAAATAAAAAAGGTGGTTTATTTTGGTCGAACGTAAAATGTAACCGTTTGCGCCGACTTAAACCATCAAACGTAAAAAAATAGAGAAGTTGGGGATTTAAAAATTGGTCTATGTTTTCAGTCTTTTTACATTTGTTTAAAAATGTAATAAAGAAGATGTTTTTTTTTACATTTTAAAAAAAATAGACAAAAACCAATAAAAAGATTTGATAGCTTGAATGTAGAGTCAAAAGCAATTAAGAGACTTCTTACATGTTTTTGTCAATGATTAGTAGCTCTTTAACTAAATTACCAAATAATACTTTTCTCAATAAATTAATATTTTTCATAAAAAACAAACAATATATGACACATGTTTATTAAAATTCAATTTCAACCCCACATTGTAAAAAGATCTAAGGTGAAAAATGGTTTTTTCAACTCAAGGTATTTAACCCTTTTGCCATGTTTATATTTTGCTTTTCTTAATGAACCACATTTGTGGCATATTTTAAAGTTTAAGGCTAGTCGAACCAGCTTGATATTGCTATTCCTTCTTTTAGAAGTTGTTATAAACTTAAAATCATCATACAATCACGAGAATTCGTAAAATTTTCTCTCAGCACAAGACCCAATCAAACTACATACAAAATGGACACCAAGATCACGTATGCAACTTAAGTCAACTCATGACTCGTTTTACTTTATGAGCTTTGATGATTACGTATATGGCCTCCTGTTTCGTCTTGTAACAGGTTGTTGCTGGCGGTTCTGGTTGGCTAATAATATTGATCTTTCAAAAAAAAAGAGTTAATTACTGTTTTCGTCCCTGTGGTTTGTCAAAAATCACTATTTCAGTCCATTAGTTTAAAAATTGCATGCTCACTGTGGTTTCACTTTCGTAACCATTTCAGTCCCTGTGGTTTCACTTTCGTAACCACTTCAATCCATTTATTCTGTAAGTACAGGGACTGAAATGGTTGCGAGGTGGACTGAAATAGTTACGAAAGTGAAACTACAGGGACTGAAATCGCAATTTTTAGACTAATGGACTGAAATAGTGATTTTTGACAAACCAAAAGGACGAAAACAGTAATTAACTAAAAAAAACAACAATATTAACACATACAAATCTCAAGTAAAACAATATTCTACAGGTCAACACAATATGAAGCGAGTATGTTAGTTGAACAATGATAAAAACTTGATTTTCATTTGTATCCTTAAACCCTTCACACCCATCATGTGTGAATAGCTCATAAAACATTTAAGTAACGGCTCTCAATCAACCTGTTGTATCAGCAATAATATCTGTGTAAAAAAAAAATTCTTGCTTACAAATACATAAAACACGTTAACATGATTGTTGTAATTTAAAGTAAAATTGAAAATCAAGTTAACAGAAAGTTAGAATAAGATAGGTAAATTAGAATCCACCAAGGCCTAGTGGTAGAGAGGCTTGGTTTCTTCAATGGAGACCCAAGTTCAATACGCACTTGTGCTACAGAGCTGTCTTCGAAAATCACAAAAAATGGCCCTGGTATGAGATAAAAAATTTGGGCGCTATTTGAAAATCTCCATTTAATATAAACTCATCAATCCCAAAAATTTAAGTCAATGTAATTTAAATAGTTATTTTTAGAGTAATTTGTCATTTTAGTCAATGAGGTTTATACCAAATTGCCATTTTAATCCAAATAGTTTTTTTTTCGCCTCTGAGTCCCTGAGTTTTCCATTTTTTAAACATTTTGATCATATGGCCTGACTCAATCTAAAAACCTGGTTATAACCAGGGGTATTTTTGACATTAACAAAAAGGTTTTTAAATTTCCATTTTCATCCAGAACCATTTTTACAATTATTATGACAATGATAACATTTATATATAATAATTATAACAATTCTTTCACTCTTCCTTTTCTCTTCTCTCTCTCTACATCTCCACTGCCACCCCTCTGCATCTCCACCCACCACCCACCAATCTACAAATCCATTAACCAAACTGGTTCCAATGTGCTTATCGTCATCGTCCAAAAGACACCAATAGCCGGAACAAACCACCGTTACACATTAATGGTGTTACATTGAAACCCTAGGTTCGCCGGAGTCTCTTCTGTTGTTTTGCATGCTACCATCGCTCATCTGACCAAACCGACTCCACCCTTGGACTCCCTTCCACCGATTAACAATTCTGAGCTCCGATTTGGGGATTAGGCTTTGCTTTGATTTGGGGTTAGATGGTGTTGGTTGACGGTGCGGGAGATGAAAAAGAAAGGGAGATGGGGGTTCGTTTTGGTCTCCTGACGGATGGTTGTGTGGTGAGCGGTGGTGGCTGTGTGGAGGTGGCAGTGATGATGCACGATAGTGGTTGTGGTGGTGAATGTTGGAGAGAGAGAGAGAGAGAGAGAGATGAGAGAGAGTGTGGGGTTGTGAAATGGTGGAGATGGCAGTGGCTGTGGCTGTGGTGGTGAATGGCGGTGGCAGTGGTGGTGCACGGTGGTGATTGTTGTGGTGAATGAGAGATACAATGGTTTAGCTTAACATGTGTGTATATTTATTAGTCTTTTTATTATCATATAAATTTTAAATATGTGTGTATTTATTTATTTTTATATAAATTTAAGTAATTAAACAGTTTAGCCTAACAACCACAGTAATAATTGTCATAATAATTGTTAGGGGTAACTTTGTAGCATAGTAACCAAGTTTTAAAAGTGTTTCAATTAGGTCACTTAAGTTTTAAAAGTGTTCTAATCAGGTCACTCAACATTCATTTTTTTATTAAATTAAGGGTTTTTTCACCAATTCAAAAGTAACCGTGGTGATGTGAATTTTTGTCTTTTTTCCCTTTCATTTGATGCTAACGTCCAGTGATGACGTGAATTTTAACTTTTTTTTAATTTTTAATGTAATTAAAGTGTTTAATAAATAAAATTTCATATATTAATATAATCCGACCTTAGCATCTTATGCTGCATTTTTCTCTTGACACATGAAAAAGAGACATGACTCAATTTGAATGTTAAGTTATCAAATTGAGACAAAAACGATACGAGTGACCTAATTAGAACACTTTTGAAACTTATACTATTCTGTGACATTTTCCCTAATTGTTATTATGATTAAATTATAATTCTCTCTCTCTCTCATTATATATATATATATATATATATATAAATGATTAAAAGAAAAAAATTATAAAAATGATTTTGGATGAAAATGGTAATTTAGAAACCTTTTTTTGTGAATGCCAAAAATACCCCTTGTTATAACTAGGTTTTTAGACTAAGTTAGACAATATGATCAAAATGACAAAAATATAGAAAACTCAGGGACCCAGATGAGAAAAAAAAAACTATTTGGGTTAAAATCGTAATTTGAGAGAAACCTCAGAGACTAAAATGACAATTTACTCTTATTTTTAGCTAAATTTAGGAAGTAATTAATTAATTAAAGAAAAAGATACAAGTGACAAAATTAATCATTAAATGCAACTAACAAAAAAAAAACAAATAAAATAAAGTATTTGAAGATGCCGAGATTAGAACCCAAGTCTCCTTTTGTTTAAGCAAGACAACAACCACTAGTACAATGACTCATTTATGTTATCTCTCGATTCGGTGTATATATATATATTCTATCTTATACATCATAAATTCTATACAAATTAAAAAGATTTAGGTCCTCGGAGGGTTTGGGCCTTGTGCTGTCGCGCACCCTGCACCCCCTACGGGCCGACCCTGTTGTGTTACTTTGGTGGATTAGACGATGATGGATAGAGCCTAGCCTCCTTGTAGAAGTGCAAGGTTTTATCCTAAGCCCGGGTTTTCGTCCCCATGTGTATTATGCCAGAGAGTTTTCAGCTCTTGTGGTGGCACAACGGCTGTCAAGTAGCCACGGCGTGGTTAAGATAACATAGTCTGGGCGGAGTAAGACAATAGGGCTCTTCAATTTAAAAAGTGTGGTAACCTAATACAAGAAAATCGATGCTCTAAAATGATAGGTATATTATAAATTAAGGTTGAAACAAAAAAGTCAGTATTGAGAAGCAAAGGTGGTAGTCAGTAGATTTGTATTTAGGAATTACGAATGAAACAAAAAAAAGCATTTGAAAATGGTAATTTAGAAACCTTTTTTTGTGAATGCCAAAAATACCCCTTGTTATAACTAGGTTTTTTTAGACTAAGTTAAGCAAATATGAATCAAAATGAAAAAAAATATGTAAAAAATGAGGGACCCAGATAGAAAAAAAAACTATTTTGGTAATTAAATGTAATTTGAGAGAAACCTAGAGACTAAAATGACAATTATCTATTTATTACTAAATTAGAATATTAATATTAGAAAAAGATAATGACAAAATAACATTAAACAACTAAAAAAAAAAAAAATAAAATAAGTATTGAAGATGCCGAGATTAGAACCCAAGTCTCCTTTTGTTTAAGCAAGACAATAACCACTAGTACAATGGCTCATTTATGTTATCTCTCGATTCGGTGTATATATATATATTCTTTCTTATACATCATAAATTCTATACAAAGTTAAAAAGATTTAGGTCCTTGGAGGGTTTGGGCCTTGTGCTGTCGCGCACCCCGCACCCCCTGTTGTGTTACTTTGGTGGATTAGACGATGATGGATAGAGCCTAGCCTCCTTGTAGAGGTGCAAGGTTTTATCCTGAGCCCGGGTTTTCATCCCCATGTGTATTATGCCAGAGAGTTTTCAGCTCCTGTGGTGGCACAACGGCTGTCAAGTAGCCACGGCGTGGTTAAGATAACATAGTCTGGGCGGAGTGAGACAATAGGGCTCTTCAATTTAAAAAGTGTGGTAACCTAATACAAGAAAATCGATGCTCTAAAATGATAGGTATATTATAAATTAAGGTTGAAACAAAAAAGTCAGTATTGAGAAGTAAAGGTGGTAGTCAGTAGATTTGTATTTAGGAATTACGAATGAAAACAAAAAAAAGCATTTGAAAATGGTAATTTAGAAACCTTTTTTTGTGAATGCCAAAAATACCCCTTGTTATAACTAGGTTATTAGACTAAGTTAGACAATATGATCAAAATGACAAAAATATAGAAAACACAGGGACCCAGACGAGAAAAAAAAACTATTTGGATTAAAATCGTAATTTGAGAGAAACCTCAGAGACTAAAATGACAATTTACTCTTATTTTTAGCTAAATTTAGGAAGTAATTAATTAATTAAAGAAAAAGATGCAATTGACAAAATTAATCATTAAATGCAACTAACAAAAAAAACCAAAAAATAAGCTAAAATAAAGTATTTGAGGATGCCGAGATTAGAACCCAAGTCTCCTTGTTGTTTAAGCAAGACAATAACCACTAGTACAATGGCTCATTTATGTTATCTCTCGATTCGGTGTATATATATATATTCTATCTTATACATCATAAATTCTATACAAAGTTAAAAAGATTTAGGTCCTCGGAGGGTTTGGGCCTTGTGCTGTCGCGCACCCCGCACCCCCTACGGCCGACCCTGTTGTGTTACTTTGGTGGATTAGACGATGATGGATAGAGTCTAGCCTCCTTGTAGAGGTGCAAGGTTTTATCCTGAGCCCGGGTTTTCGTCCCCATGTGTATTATGCCAGAGAGTTTTCAGCTCTTGTAGTGGCACAATGGCTGTCAAGTAGCCACGGCGTGGTTAAGATAACATAGTCTGGGCGGAGTGAGACAATAGGGCTCTTCAATTTAAAAAGTGTGGTAACCTAATACAAGAAAATCGATGCTCTAAAATGATAGGTATATTATAAATTAAGGTTGAAACAAAAAAGTCAGTATTGAGAAGTAAAGGTGGTAGTCAGTAGATTTGTATTTAGGAATTACGAATGAAACAAAAAAAAAGCATTTGAAAATGGTAATTTAGAAACCTTTTTTGTGAATGCCAAAAATACCCCTTGTTATAACTAGGTTTTTAGACTAAGTTAGACAATATGATCAAAATGACAAAAATATAGAAAACTCAGGGACCCAGACGAGAAAAAAAACTATTTGGATTAAAATCGTAATATGAGAGAAACCTCAGAGACTAAAATGACAATTTACTCTTATTTTTAGCTAAATTTAGGAAGTAATTAATTAATTAAAGAAAAAGATGCAATTGACAAAATTAATCATTAAATGCAACTAACAAAAAAAACAAAAAAATAAGCTAAAATAAAGTATTTGAAGACGCCGAGATTAGAACCCAAGTCTCCTTGTTGTTTAAGCAAGACAATAACCATTAGTACAATGGCTCATTTATGTTATCTCTCGATTCGGTGTGTATATATATATATTCTATCTTATACATCATAAATTCAATACAAAATTAAAAAGATTTAGGTCCTCGGAGGGTTTGGGCCTTGTGCTGTCGCGCACCCCGCACCCCTACGGGCCGACCCTGTTGTGTTACTTTGGTGGATTAGACGATGATGGATAGAGCCTAGCCTCCTTGTAGAGGTGCAAGGTTTTATCCTGAGCCCGGGTTTTCGTCCCCATGTGTATTATGCCAGAGAGTTTTCAGCTCTTGTGGTGGCACAACGGCTGTCAAGTAGCCACGGCGTGGTTAAGATAACATAGTCTGGGCGGAGTGAGACAATAGGGCTCTTCAATTTAAAAAGTGTGGTAACCTAATACAAGAAAATCGATGCTCTAAAAAGATAGGTATATTATAAATTAAGGTTGAAACAAAAAAGTCAGTATTGAGAAGCAAAGGTGGTAGTTAGTAGATTTGTATTTAGGAATTACGAATGAAAAAAAAAAAGCATTGATCACTCCAAAAACACACGTGCGCACACACACATATACACACATACACATACTAGATGGTGCATGTGCGATGTTTTGGGGGATCATAGGCATTGGTAAATGTAAGTTTTCTTTTTTAAATTGAAAAAATATAATAATACCAAACTCAAACTAATGAGGATAAAATCTGTTTTTATGGTGTATCTTTTATTTAAAAAAATATTATCGTATTAAAAAATTATGACCGTTTAAAAAATCGTGAAGGAAGTTAGTTTAAAATTCAAAGGTATGTTTTGAAAGAGTGTACCACATGTTTTGAGTTTTGAAAATGGTATTAGTTAAAGTCTTAAAATTAACTTTTGTCCTCTTATGAGAACTGTTCTCATCTCTTTCCGATTCATGTTCGGATTATGAATTAGATATGCTTTCCTGTTTCAGTGTGTTTTGTACCTTACAATCCTCATAATGTAATGAATTAGTTGATGCCACGCTCGCGTTGCGGAGCGATGGCCGAATAATGAGCGAGTGTTAGGCAGCTCCTTGACACGAAAAATAATTAAATCGAATCAACCAAGTAAAACAAAACACTTTTATAGTTTTTCTAAAAAACTAAAACAATGACAATATTGTTATTTTTAACTAAGGGAAAGTTTTATTTTTTGACTGGGGTAAAAGCGTAATTTGTCAAAAGCTAAAGTTATGAGAGTACTGTAAATTAAAACCAGAGGCAAAATTGTAAATTTGCTCAGGGTCAAATTCGAAGTTTTGAACCTGGGGTAACACAGTAATATAAATTTGAACTAAAGGTACAATCGTAATTTTAGGCTGGAGGCAAAACCATTTTGAACCGAGGGCAAAATCATAATTTTGAGTTGGAGCGAAAAGCATAATTTTATTTTGAATAGGGGCAAAAACGTAATTTTGAACTAAGGGCGAAATCATAATTTTTTAAACGGGGAGAAATCTATTTTCGAATAGAGGGCAAAATCGTAATTTAAGCTGGGGACAAAAACATATTTTTCTTTTGAACCGGGGCGAAAACGTATTTTTGACCTGAGGATCAAATCGTAATTTTAAATCTAGGGCAAAATCATAATTTTGAGCTGAGGAGAAAAACATAATTTTATTTTGAGCAGTGGGCGAAAACGTAATTTTAAACTGGAATAGAAACGTAATTTTAAAGTGTGTAAAAAATAATATGTTTGATCCAATTGGAAAGTGTCAGACTTTGGGGGAAAGTGTCAGTCCAGCTGCCTGGCACTTTCCCCCAAAGTTGTTTTTGTAGTATAGTAAATAAATAAATAAATATCACTATCACCTTTAGCCGAATTATCACCTAACACTGAAATCAACATTAACAAAATAAAGCTGCACATTCTAATAACAAGGTTCATTAAGAAAAAGATAACCAACTGTCTCCAGTGGCGAAGCTTGACCTGAATGATGTGGTGGGAGGTCGGAAACGTATATACCTAAAAATTTCTATATAACCGGAGGGTCGAGAAAGTATATACCCAAAAATTTATATACGAAAACTACATATATAACACTACTGAACGGAAAGTTCGGGGGGACGGATGCCCCAACCCCCCACCCCTATTATCCTTCGCCCCTGAGTGTCTCATTAAGTAGTAACAAAATCCATTTTGTTAAGTAGTAACATTCCCATAACAATTCCTGTGCTCGCTACATAAGTAGTGTCACTAAAATCGTTTTCCTTTGCTTATATCATATGTCAAAATCTAAAGTTTATAAGGAAATGGCATAATATTCTATAATTAATATGTAAATTTTTTATAACAATTGTGTGTATATATATATTTTTAAAAAAATGTAAATTTAGAGCATTAATAAGCAAAATAAATAATAACTTAAAAATCCGGGTTAAATGGTCATGTTCGTGTCAACAAACAAATATCCGTGTTGTACGTTCGGGTTCATCTGCCTGACATGACTTTCGAGTTATGGTCATGTTTGGGTTTGTGTCAAAATTTCAGGTCCGTGTCAAATTAAACTCGTCAACCCGCGAACACAACATGTTTAACACTCCCATTCGATGTGTTGTTAGGATGGAGTTGGTGGAGCACCTTTTGGTCACTTGTGAGTTTGCAGCCTTCATATGATGCCAGATTCACATATAGTAACTGCCACAATCACGCTTAACTAATCATCCGATGCGAGAAATAACAGAGGCGATAAACCAGTGGCAATACACTTCACGACACAAGAAATTTTTGAAGGTGATATTTATGTCCATTTATTGGACAATATGGCGAGCGAGAAAAAATTACCAAGGCGAGAAATAATAAAGACGATAAACCGAAATTTTGAAGGTGATATTTATGTCCATTTATTGGCAATATGGTGAGCGAGAAAAAATATGGTGTTCTACAACATAACACCATCCATCGCCAAAGTGATTGCAGAAGTGAAAGTAAACTCTTTTATGTGTGGGTAAAACATAGAACAAAGGTTCCTTCTCGGATGTAGTTTAATTAATATTGTAAGTTTTTTCTATTGTAATTGTTGCCAACGGATATATGTCGTAAACAAAAACTTATTTTTCTTAAGGTGATTCTTCTCAAACAAAGGTAAATTTCCGTCCAAAGATAAACAAAGGTATATATTTAGGAGTATCTTAGAGAGACACTGACCTATCCACCTTAAAAAAACTAAAAACACATATAGTTCATTAGAGAAATTTAATTAAGTAATGAATGAGGAGAAAACAAATTAATTTATTTATAATTTATTTGTAACAAATTAATAAATCAAAATCTAAACCTTTATTAATTTTATTTTAGAGTCATCTCGTATGCTATTTAACTTAGATGATGTGTGTTTGTTACTTGAGTCGATTAAAAGCTTTTTATACATTTTATCCTTGTTATTGTTTTAAGAATTAGAGAAAGTGCAATTTGCGTCTTTGTAGTTATACACCGGGGTTATATTTTAACCTTCTTTTATTTTTCGTCACCAGAGTCCCCGTGGTTTACAAACAATTTTCTTTGCGTTCCTCCATCTGACACCTGTCAAATTTCATTTTAAATGTTCGCGAAATGTCTACTGCCCTTTTATTATTGCGACATGCATCCACGTGCTTTCAATATAAATTCCCTCAATAGTAATGCATGAATCGGCCCTTCCATGAATCCATGGCTTGATTACCCAAGTAACATAGACAAAACCATGGCTTGATTGCCCAACAAACGTAGAATCGACCATAAATCTAACCCAACCCGACATAGAACCGACCTTGATTACCCATACCCAGCTAACATAGAATCGGCCATGAAACTAACATAGAACCAACCATTTAAACCAACACAGAACCAATGATGTAGCGGAAGATTAGATAACAAAGAACGAATACGTTGATTCTGCAAATACCCGTATTGATCTTTCCCAAACCCCCAAAATTCAACCCAAAGGGCAGGAATTTGAAGTGACAAAACTGATTATCTCAAAATTCAAGTCCGATCTTTTCATTAGCCTTAGCAACATATAAATAGAAACCGAAATTCGAAAATGGGCCTAAAACACACTTGGGCCAAAAACTATAACAAAACGAAAGTCCACGAAAAGTACAAAAACACAAAATGATAAATAACTTGTAGAAATAAGCCTTTTTGGGCCCGAACCCCGTAGCCTAAGTTAGAGCCATTTTAGTGAAGCCCCCTTTGTAGCCCGATCTTGGGCCTCCAAAAATGTCATGGCCCGGTCCTCCACACTTGGGCCTGCATCAACCAACCATACATACACCAACATAGAAGCGGCCATGATATAAATATAGGACCCGACATTAGAACAAAACCATTAGACCCGAGATTAGAACAAAACCATTGGACCTGACATTAGAACCATATATAACCATATACCCTAAACCAACATAGAATCGAGCATGAAACCAACACAACCCGACATTAGAACAAAATAATTTGACCGACCACCCAAACCATACATAACCATATACCCTAAACCAACTAAACCATTTCACCCAACATAACCATATACAACCAAACTTTTCATGATAATCTAAACATTTACTACAATATATATTTTCAAAATTATGATCTATAAATTACCTAGATCATAAAAATACCATGATCAGATGTTAGTTTTAACAAAATTAGGCATCAAATCATACAAAAGCATCTACGCTAGTCGATCCTATTTATTAGATCATATCTTCTCTTCCTCGTTCAAAGCGGAATTCAAAGTTCATGTTATTCAAGAACTTCACAACCACCTTTAAGTCAATATGAGGTGGGTTACGGTACCGTTTACCCTAATGTTGACTACGGATGTTCAAAAACAACTTGTATCATGTTCAATTCAAGTAAACTACAATGATCATTAATCAAGATCAAGTAAAATCAAAGTTACATGTGACCGCTTGTGTATCTATCACTCCTTCCACAAAAAAACCCTAATCAGGTTCGGTCGATGGGTTATGATCAGAGGTGGGTGGGTTATGATAGGAGGTGTGTAACGCTCCGCTTTTTCGTAACTTTCCCTAATTAGAAAGCGTGTCTTGTATTTCTATTTTTGGGAACTCGTATTTCTTGTAATCGTATTTCGTTGTATCGTTGTAAAATCCAAGACTTTGATCATAATAAAATTCGTTATTTCAAGCATATTATACTTTGCTTATTCATTCATACATATATGTTTCGATGTCTTATTCATGAACCTGTAAGCATAGTTTTAACTTGCAAACGAAGTGAATAAGTGACTTTAAATCATTGTTTATGTGCAATTACTTCTCACAATACATGATCCGTGATCGTATACTTATTTTAATCCCTAAACATAATTCTTGATCGAATCGTTTAAACATACTTTCAATCTTGTTTATTTAACACATATTGGTGCCTTAGAACATGTTTATTATAGAATTTGGACCTTGTTACATGTTGAGCATACCTTGTAACTTTATATTAAATCATGTAACACATTAAACTATTACAACAACCATCTAATATTTTGCAAATGACAAAAAAAGGGCCAGCCATACTTACAACCGGACAGCCTCTTTGAGGTGTGTCTTGGACTTGTTTCAAGTCTAATCACCCTCTAAACTTGTTCAAAACCCAACCCACTTAAACCCTAACCCTTTCCCCTATAAATACAACTTATAATCAGCCACTTCCCCACTTTTACACTCCTTAAACCTCACTAAAACACCCATAAACTCAGCTGAGTTTCAGCAGCAACATCAGAAACTTTCAGCCGTTAAAAGTGAGTATTAACTGACTTCTACTTTGATTTTCTTCTTGTTCTTTCTTCTATAACACTTGGATAACCTCTAGGAAGGTTTTCACAAGTTTTCTTGGGCAAACTAAAACCTCACCATTTTGAGGTCCAAAGTGCATATAGAATTCTGCTCGTTTTCATCTTTTTATAACTTTATTATTTTCATGATTTCTCCACTTCCTCTTCCTCAACAATGTTGTAAAGCCTCTAGGGATGTTACCATATGTTTTTCATGGAAAATCAAGGTGGAACAATACCATTTTAAGGCTAAACTTTCTGTTTTGAAATGGACTTGTAAACATTAGTTAAACTTACTTTTACTAACAAACTTATGCTACTTACGCGTCTAATCGAGCTCATGATTAGGGAGCTAGCTAAGGTTGTTTCATACGAATTAGGACGTGTTTATTCACTCCAAACATTCTGTTTTATAAGGGTTTTTAACCCACAAGTGTTATATCCTCCAAGCTGGTTCTTGTAACAAGACTTGTATCGGTAGTGTGTGATTACTTGGAAACTTGGGCTATCCTTCCTTCAACCCGCCACCTTACTTGATGACTTATCCCTTGAATAATGTGTACCTTTCATTTCCATTTATCTTATTCATTACCATCCTTTTTGTCCTTGTGGCAACTTGTGCATTGATGAACATATAAAAGAGGTTAAAGGAAGGTTATCCTCCTACCTCCATACATGACTTCTAGGATACTCTATGATGTATATTGGACTTATACTTATACTATATATAAAATATATATAATAACCTAACCCTTGATGATTATCAAATGATTATTCATCATGGTACTAAGTTACATCATCATAGTACTTAACCTCTCGTTACGACTCTAATGGGTATCTTAACCCATGAAACCACATCGACCCATATGGGATTTATAGTGTCAAAAACGAGTATTAAGTCTAGATGATTATTTTCTCGTATACATATTTTGGTGTATATAAATTCCTAATCCTACGTTATCATCCGAATACTCATGCACCTATGTTCCCTCGTGTAGGAGAACTCGGTGTTCCATCTCCAAACCAACAACTCTTCACATAATTACCAAGTGGAAGCTTGTAAAATCGTGAGTACACTTGACCCATTTTCAACTTTTACACAATTTGGGTTGTAACATGTTAACTTACAAAATACACAAATACACACAACATACTTTATACACACAATCCGTTATACATGCTTATCGTTATGCTAAGGTTCATGCTAGATACATACATGCTTTTGTCATTAACTTAGCTAGCTCAACTTAACATAATAGCGCTATAGGAGTAGCACGCCGCCCGTCGAGGTATTGTTAAGCTTTATTCATAATTAGTCTCGTTACTTTTGTGGCGAGGGACACTTATAATTCTTGTGGACACTTGGGTTTGACATTTAGTATTGAATGCTAGTTTACCTTGTATACAAATTTTTTTTGGGAAACGAAGGAACACCCCCGGGCAAACCTTTTATTAATAGTGTTCAAAAAGAGATTATAACCAAGAGCATTTAGCCAAGGCGACTCGCCAAAGAACTAAACCTCAAAAAAGAAATAACAAAACAAAAAACAACATACTAAAGATAAAATAAAGACTAAACCCAAAACCTTGTATACAATTGCCATGTGGATTCAAGTAAATTCTTTTTATAGTTATGCTACGTACTTTAAAACTTGTGTGCTCGCCAATGCTTTTGCGTTGAACCATATTTTTAACATGTTACAGGTTGATGATGATGTTTATGACGAATCTAGTAGGGACGACATAGAAATGCACAAGAAATACTAGATTTGAATATTTTGTTTTGTTGAACTTATTGTACTTGTTTTTTAAATTGTTGTAATTTTAATTTCCTTGTAATGTACTTGACAATTTTTTATATGCAATGAAATCGGTTTTAAATTAATTATTGTTGCAAATAGTGTTATGTGTGATGAGCAATCTCTTTCGTATCACTCTGATGATTTCACCATCGGTTGGGGTGTGACAAGGTGGGTGGGTGATGATTAGAGGTGACCGAATTCTACGAATAATAAATAAAAATAAACTTTTTGTTATTTTTTTATTTTAGTTATTTATTGAATTAAGTTAATTAATATAATTACTTACAAAATAAAACTCAGTTAGTCTATTAGTTTGTTTAAAAGAAAACGTTAACTCGGTTAAAAACCCAAGTCGTATCAAGTTTGTATGGTTAAGAAAGTATAGGGACCATTTAATTAAGTTAGTTAAACTATATTAACCAAGTTAGATCAAGACATTTACTGGAGGGAGCTGTTTGCTAATACTCGAAATTGTGATAAAAGAAAGGATAAAACAGAAAATGAAACCGGGTAGGACAAGTTTCGAACCCGTGTCCTCCCCAGTCAACAAGCGCACACCATTATTACCACTGGACTTTCCCCCTGTTTGGTGATACCGGGATCATTTACCTTTTATACACAAACTTAAACCCAATTAATCCTTTCTTCTCCACTAGAACTTCGTCAGCAGCGACCCATCCTCACAAGATACCCGACCCGTATCATTCTCACTTGTTTCATGACATTGGTGCTTTATTTTTTTGCAATCAATTCATATTTTCAACGAGTAAAGACCCATAACAACCCATCGATCCGTAATCATCAACATCTATCCATTAAATTATCAAATTAATCCACCATTAAAACTTAATAAGAGCTCAAATCGTTTTTCTTCAAATATGGTCATTTCAAGTTACAATATTGATATCAATTGATTACTGGAGGCTATCTCTATCATTACCCACTCCCTAGACTCGTTAAACATCATCCAAATTCTCTAATTCGAAGCAAGCTGGGAACTTCATTGCTTGATATCTCCTTTATTCTTGCACCAAATTAGGTAATTCCAAAGCCCATACTCATTAATTTTTCGTGCTCTACAAAATCCTAATGTCAATTTATGTGTTAAAAGATTCTACGAATCTGAATTGAATTCTTTGATAAACCAGGGTTCTTAGTTCTTGTAAATTGAGGCTTTTTGATTTAGAATTGAGTTTTGATAAAATTGGATCTAGGGAATTAATTATTATCATGTTAGGATAGTTTGTAGATTTTTTGGACTTCAATTGGATTTAATATGAATTTTAATTTTGATATATATATTATGTAGAAAATAATACAAGATATGAAATTATCAAATCAAATACCATGAATGTTGTTTTTCTTATAAAAACACAAGACTTGGAATATTTATGGTTAATTGTTGGTAATAAAAAAAACTAATTGGACTATGTATAAAAACTTGGTCTTTTAAATAAAATGGGTGATTTTAAGTAAAAAGTTGGAATAAAGGTGAATTTTTGGATTTATAAAATTTGTAGGACGAATTTTTATTAATTTCGTAGAAAATATAATTACAACATATAATAATATAAATAGTTATGTTTAGACCTTATTATTGAATTTTAGACTTATTAAATACAAACTCACTAATTAGTGTAAGTTAGGAATTTTATTGATAAGTTGGAAATTGGGATAAATTTGACTTAGTAAATATCACAATATGTAACTATGGGCATAAGTATTTTTATGCTTAAAATTGAAAACGTGTTGCAATAGTTAATAAGTCATCAATAATAATTTAGTGATAGATTAGAATTACTAAAATAATTATTTACACCAAAGCCTAAAATCATAGAATTATTATAGTTTATTTTGTTATTGGTTGTTTAGTACTTTTATGTTAATTATACTTTTAGGATAACATCCTTGTTGTGGAGATTTCCTTCTCAATATTCGTGTGGTTAATCGGGATCATATAAACGCAACCTGTGAGTAATTTTAACATTTTCTCTGTTTTTACATTTAAAACCTTTGGGGTGTATCATGTTACATATATTCGCATTTTATTCATTTATTATTAACAGACAACTTTCAATGTGTTATTATATGGATGCGTAGTTGTGATTTATTTAACTGTTATGTGATGTCACAGTCTTCTGTATTGTATCACGTCACTGTGGATCCACGACTAACTAGGTTTCCCACGGCCATAATTTGTAGCCTAGTATCGCCACCATCATTAGATTCGCTCTTTGGGGCTTGAGTCTCGTATAGTCACATATTCGCATTATCATATGTTCGCTTGATTCATATATTCACTTGATTGTTTATTTATTTGGTATACATTATTACATTATTGAGTTGTTGATAAACTTTGATCTTTTTACTAACCTTTGTAAAGCATGTTAAAAACTTTTCTTAAAAACAATATAAAAAAACATTTTATAAAAATAAAGATTACTTACCAACTATTGTTAACCCAAAATTTATTTTCGAACATGATACAGGATATTAAGTATGAGGATTGAAAGACGAAGATACATAGGATGGGTCTTAGAAATACAAAGTGGAATATTATCTTATGTTTAATGTTTTGAACATTGTATGAATTATTTGGAAATTTCTTATTATGTGACAATTTAAATTAGATATGCTTTAAATATTAAATTTATATTAGTTGTCATGAGCTATGGACAATCATTATGTCCCGATCATATTCGCTGTGAGTTAGGGTGTAGCATTGGTATGAGAGTCATTGACTATAGGAAATTAGGTTTAAATTATTAGATCCTTAGATTTAGACTATAGTTATTAGGTTCCTTAGGAACCTTAGCTGTTTATTTATTTAATTGTCTTTGCTTATAAATATATTTAAATCACACATGTGCACTTGATCACTTTTAGTTGCTATATGCTTAGAACTATGTGCTTTACATGTTAAGTGTTTATTTATTTCCAAAGTATAATATTATTCCATCTTTTATCTTTGTCATATTGCATACACTATATAATATAAATAAATACTATATCTTTTAATATTTTGCTCCTTATTCTATTTATCAAAAGTTTCAATTTGATTTATTTTCTTTTCAGATATTCTTGAATTTATTTATTTCTGTTTTGAATTTCGAATTTCATTTTGAGTTTTTATTCTCGGCAAAGCGAGTTCTTGTGACGGATATGTAGTAACCGGAGGATTAAGTACCGTTAGTCGGGACGTCCTGTCTAGGCTGACATTCTTATAAATCCAATTTATTGATGGACATGTTTTCCTACCTGGGGACTAACGATGAGAGTACCAATACATATTAGGCCAAAGCATGTCACACCAATCGTCACTTGAACTAACGACGCTTTGATAAGTCAAAGTATCCGTGTTAAATCATGGATACCCTCCAACTTCGTCTTATAGCACCCCAAACTTGAAACATTTATCATTTTTATGATTTCTTTTTGGGTTAAGTGTGTGTCAATGGGTGGACATATGCGGGTCACGCAAAAACTCGGTAATTATGAGGGCCCATGTGATTACGAAACTGACGCATGAAAGGCATACACAACTTTATGATATACCAAACCTATTAATTTTTAATATTTCTTTTGGAAATACCATCGTATCATAAGTATTATTTCAATTTCGTGGTTCATGTGGTTTTAAGTGGGATTTTGTTGGTTGTATTGTGTTTCATGATATGTCACGTTTCGAATTTTCATATACCATAAGTTTCGAATATTCACGTATCATTTTTTTTTTCATTTCTGGATTGTCACTTTATACACTATGTCAATAAATTTCTACTAAAAAAGCATTCACGAACTGTTTTGCGTTTGATCCTTGTAGATGTCTGCTAGACGTCACCGTACTAGAAAGTATGCTTGTCGCATGGCGGCCCACATCACGAAGGAATGGTTGTTGTCATCCCAAATATTGTTGTTCAAATCCAACAGGCCCTTAACAATTAGGGGGCTGACGATAAGGAGAACCATGATGTGCTAGATCTTCTATGTGTTCCTACAAACAATTTAAGTTGTGCGATCCTTCTCCTTATGCAGGCACCGAGGGTGCTACTGCTCTTCTTCGTTGGTTTAAAGAAATGGTGAGTACCTTTCTAAATGTTACTATCCTAATTATTGCAAGGTTCGTTATGCAACTAGCGTTTGTTGGGTAATGCATTAACTTGGTGGAATGGCGAGAAGAATATTCGCAGTGCTGAAGAAGTTATGGCCCTAACATGGGAGCAACTTAAAGAAATTATGACCCAAGAGTTTTGTCATAACCATGAAATCGGGAATTTGGAAGACGGATTTTGGAGCTTAAAGCAAGATAGTGGCGAGAGTTTGGCTTACAATAAGCGGTTTCGCGAACTCGGGCAATTAGTTCCATATTTGTTGACTCCGCTTTCCCAACTCATTGAGAAGTACATCAGGGGGTCTTCCTTCGATCATCAAAGACACAGTGGAAAGCAGTATGAAATTATCAAAAATCAAATAACATGAATGTTGTATTTCTGATTTTCTATAAAAACACAACACTTAGAATTTTTATGATTAATTGTTGGTAATAAAATAACTCACTGGACACTTTATAAAAATTTGGACTTTCTAACAAAGTGGGTGATTTTAAGTAAAAATTTAGAATAAAGATGAATTTTTAGACTTACAAAATTAATAGGATGAATTTCTATTAATTTAGTATAATATTTAATTTCAACAAATAATAATATAAATTGTTATGTTTATACCTTATTATTGAATTTTGGACTTATTAAATACAAACTCACTAATTAGTATAAATTAGGAATTTTATTAATAAGTTGGATATTGGGATAAATTTGACATATTATATGTCGCAATATGTAAATAGGTTCGAGTATATGTCACAATATTGAATAATGTGATTGATTGTGTGTAGGTGAGTTTTTATAATTTCATATATTGCAACCCAAAGTGTGTTTAAAGGGGGTTCAAGTATACTCATTGTTTGCAAGTGGTTTTCACGATCGTCCTGAGAGATTGAGCACCAATTTATCATAACAATTATGAACAAGGTGTGTAAGTAAAAGGATTTAGACGTCAGAATGTAAATGAGATTTAAATAATAAATAATAATAATAATAATAATAATAATAATATATGAAAATACACAAAAAAAATATCTTGACTAAACACTCACTTTGAACACTATTAATTTATGTTTATTTCGTGACCATTCACCCACTAGAAATCCAAGTGTCAGGAATTTCGTCTAAGATAAATGTTTACCTTTGCACCAAACTTTCCACCATAAATTGTAAAAGAAACCTCAAGATTAGTCCTTATTTTGGTGATACACCATATTTGTTTACCATGAAAAACATTTGTGACATTCCATAATGATTTCTTCAAGATGAGAAAGTATGAAAACACAAAGAAAAACAAGAAGAAAAGAAAAAGGTGAAAGGAGATGGAACTCACTTTCAAGAGAGAAGAATTATTTGAGAAGTGGCAAAGAAAAGTTGTGGAATGAGTGTGGTATTTATAGATGATGGATTAGGGTTAGAGGTGGTGAAAAATATGAAAAGTTCAAAATTGGCCCATTAATATATATTTTTTTTGTTTTTCGGCCTAATGTCATGGGCTTATTTGTTTTATGCATTTCTCTTTTATTATTTGTGTAAATTTGAGTTTATAACATAACTTAATAACATATTATGACACAATAGTTGATTGATTGGGTCTCAAATATCGAATTTACACAACATATGTTTGATTGAACAATTATTGGGAGACAAAAAAATAATAAATAAAATTTTTAGAGTCAAATATATTTTCATTTCACATTATAAAAAAAACTTGTCAAGTTACATCAAAACAGAAGGTAGACGGGCAACAAGTTGCGCCGCCACTCTCTTCTGAATTGCAAACCCTAATCTTCCAAAGACGAACCCTTGCCCCCTGGGGATGAACAATTGTTGTGGATGACCCGTTGAACCCTAGTCAAGAAGTGGATAGCTTCTGGTGCTAGGAAGCCAAAGGTATCAAAAGCAAAAGGGACAAAGACATGTTGGTTCTCTACGCAAGCTTTAGCGTGTTTATCCACTTTCTTTGATTCTGCTTTTCTAGATGCTTGCCCAGCTACAAACTCGTTTTCCCTTAAACCAACCAAAGGGGAAAACCCTGTGAGGTCCACACAAGCATGTTCCCCCCAACCCAACTAAAGACGAGCAGATCCGCTGGTCGCAGAGTAGATCTCCCTTCCATAGAGTCCGTGAGGAAATTCACAGGAGCCTCTTTCTTAGCAGAAATCCCAGCTTTTCTCAGGATGTCCCACAAAACATCTCGCACCCAGTCATGCCGATATTTGAACCCAGGGAGCTCTTTACAATGGACAACGTGCTCCCCATATTTATCCATACAAGCTTTACGACATATTGGACAAGTTTCATCTTCCGGGTACATAGGGATCATCAACCGGTATTTGAGAATGGCTCTGTATTCTACTGCAGACATGCATTGACCCAACCCCTCAATCGGGATAACGGTCAAAAAATCCTGAGCATGGGGGCCCTTCAAGCACACAAACACCGCCTTCTGACGTGGTGACAAATTAAAAACTTCTCCCAGGCTCTGAGCGATTTTGCTAAACAGAGCATTCGCCAAATAAAATGAATTCCATTATGATCAAAAGTCTCGGATTACAATCGTTGAATACGAAAAAAACTGAAATGAATAAATACAATAATTGTGGAATGTTACAGTCTCCCCTACTTTAGAAAATTTCGTTCCAAAATTTGTTTAAAGGTTGACTTTTATGAAGGAAATAAGAGGTGGTATTTTAGTAGTTGGATACGAGTAATAACTAGTTAAAATATTTAAATAGGAAGAAGATTGTCGTTTAGTTACTATGAAGTAATGCATGTGTAAGTGTACAGATTGGAAACAAGTTAATAATATGCAAATCAGGCTAACAAATGTTTTGGCTAAATTGATGATTTATAGAGGCGTGAAATAACGGGATTATTTGGTTAGTTAAGTAAATTAATGCATATAAACAATTTGAGGGGAATGATAGGTGAGGTTGTAAAAGCAATTCGTTTGTCTAAAATGGATTGAGATATTATCGATAACTAGGTGGAAAAAGGTTGTAAAACAGATAGGTGCGTGTATAGGCGATGGTATTGTGATCAAATTTAGGCAACTTGATAAATAGGCGACCAAAAAGGAGTGCTTAGGTAACCCGACTTAAGAAATAATTTAGTGGGCATTATTTGAAAGACTAATTAACTTAACCGTACAAAAAAAAAAGATAGTTTAAAACTTCGAAAAAGGGTTCTATTAGTTTAGGATGAGTTAGTAAAACTTACAATTGTAAGAGAAGGTTTTATAGGTTTAAAAACAAGTGGTAACCATTTATAATGGTATAAAATAAGATGTTATCAGTTTAAAATGAGAGGATAAAACAATTATAGGGAGAGATTTTTATCGGGTAAATAGGTTGATTAGTTGAAGTCTAAATGTGAAAAAAAAACAAAACAAAAACAAGGAAAAAGAAATTTTAAAATCTCTGGACTAAGTTGAGTTTGCGAGAATGTGTACTTAAACAAAATAGATAATTATGCTGAAAGTTCATTAGATAAGGTTTAAATGAAATTTTGATCAAATTGTTGGAAACAAATTCTAGCATAAAGATAACTGACTACACGTTTTGAAAGTTGTTAATTGGGTAACAATGTGTATAATTAAATAAATGGTCAAAGATAGTTAAACGATTCTTAGTGGTAAGAAAATGTTACGATTTAAGTGGGCATGTAGATACGGTTTGTCAAAGGATTTCTTGTCAACAATGATTTACCAAATGCATGAGGCAAAATAATGAGGGTGTTAGACCAAAAAGGAAAATAGATCGTTGAAAAATGTTGAAGGTGATTGTATCCACAAACGGCTAATGGATTCGAGCGTGAGGTTTTGTTAATGGAAACCTATTATTAAAATGGTAATATGTATAAGACGTACTTCTAAGGTTGAGCAAGGTTTGAGTATTGAGTAAAGCCTCAATGCTCGGTTACGATGGAAAGTAGTATTGGAGGTCATAAGACAAAAGGAAAAATGTCGTGTTACCGAGAATACTTGTGACGTAAAACAAAAGTGATAGGATTTTGAAATAAGAAGTTTTGTTCGTTTGATAATATTGTTTAGTAAAAGCAGGGTCCAAATAACATCGAACTTCACACGACATGTTTTACGTTCCTTTTGTTAACATGGTAGGAACACTTATATATTGGAAGTACCAACGGCGTATCCACCATGTTCCAACCATGTCCCATATGTTTCATTACTCGATGTCATGTTACGTTTCACGTCACGACACACTAGAACTTCGCTATGATTTTCATGCACATACCGTTATAATTACGGGTGCACCCGTAGTTATTCTGGTCATTCCATGCCCCACACATGTTGTACTAGTGGTGTACATGTCAAATGGTAAAAAGATAAGGTAATCCAGTAAAGAGTACACATATGATAGTTGTGATGCCATGCTTCTAAAATTGGTGAATAAATGTATAGTATTAAAAAGTTCGCCATGAATTTGAACGAAAAGCATGAGAATATAAAAAATATGGATATGAGATTATTTTGGGTAAGACCCATAGGGTGATTTGTCGTGAATTTGCTTATGGATGCATGGAAGTACCAAGCGCGTGTATATGTGATTGTATTCAAGTATGCGTAAGGACAACATTTATAAAAACTAATCGTGTAACATCAAATGCATAAGTTCGAGTATGAGTAGTGACAATTATATGTAGGACTATCATGAATTGTTAAATGTATGAGTTTAAGTATGAATAATGATAAACATGTGTAAAACTATCATGCAATGATGAATGTATAAGTTTAAGTATGTGTAATAATAATCATATGTAAGACTAATATGTAATGTTTGAATGCATCGAATGTCGTGATCATAAAAAGTTTGTAATAAAGTAGGGTAAAGTTGGAGAATCGAATTTGTTGCCATGGAGGGGTGATAAGATTGAGTTTTCATAAGACAGAAATTGAAAAGTGAAGGCTTAAGTTTCATAAAAGTATCACTTTTGTTGAAACTTTTGACTGATAGGGGTTGTAGACTACCCGATTTCGTGAATTTATGCCCACACGTTTAGACTCAAAACTAAGCGTTAGCATTGTTGGGTGTTTGAGAAAAATTTTAGACAATGAATATGTACCTTGGGAGTATTTTACACAAGGTGAGAAAGGTTGTGCTTGTCGTTTATAGAAAAATTAAGTGTTGGAAAAATTTGACGACTACTGAACTTATAGATAATAAACTTCGTTGGTGTTGGCCTTTATGGGTTGAGTTACTAAGTCTAGAGCATGCGTAGGCATTGGGTTGACCATTGGAATGGTAGTAATAGGTTTGTTAGGTGGTAGTAGATAGTATGGTGTCGGGTTCCGACTAAATGGCTATAGGTATGACACTTGGTCATTTGCTTGGCCATGGAGGCTAACATTTTCTTGTTAGTGCTTTGGTTGGAACCTCTTCGTGAGTTGGAGTGACGGCTGGAAGACATCTATAATATGACATAAGAGGGTGATGAGACTTTTATCAGATGGGTTTTATTAAAATTTATTCAATTTGTTACATAATGGTGTGTATAGCATATGTTTGCATGTTTCACATAAGCATGCAGTGATTCAAATATTGATGTAGGCACGTGTGATTTCGAATAGTTTCACATAATGAATGATATATTCATGTTGACATAAATAATGAGACATGAAAGAGTAAAAGTTTGTTCGCGTGATTCGTGTAATCGAATTTAAACGTGTAACGATCAAATGTAAAACACATTGAAATTGATGTAACATTAAAGATATTTCGATTCGTAAAACGTGGAGAGTCTCGGAACGAAACTATGACTAAGCCGAAGTATTTGAAAGTTCTCTTGAGTTCGGAAATACGCTTTGGCCTAATAGGTAGGATGCTCCGAAAATTCGGTTAACGGTATCACCCTTCCAGTTACTTCATATCCCTAGTCAATTGAAAATTCGAGACTTTGGTGAGATTGAAAATCGAGGAATGGAACTAATCGTCAAGATGTGGATTTCACTCCTAGCTTGACGATGTCGTTCCTAAGTGTGGTTAGTTCTTACCAATGAGAAGAAAATTTCGACTCGTTGGCAAGGTCCACTAGAGTGGGAATGGGAAATTTCCATCAAGTTAAGGAAATTACTCCTAACTTGATGGTAGAATTTCGTGAAAATAACATGTAAGGCGATTGAAAGTCGTCACCAAATGTGGGAATCACCCATATTTTCGTGAGTCGTTTTGATTATGGAATAAGAGTGTCTTCATATAGTCATGTCATTGTGTAAATTACCTTAGGAAAGGTATGTAACATGAGACAAAAGAAAAAATAGAAGCAATTTAGATAGAAAATTGGTAATTTTAACATCATAATCAAGAATGGTCAAATAAGATTCTTAACTATAGACTAGGTCAATCATGGAAATTTTCCTAATTCACTATAGTTATGGCTCTGATACCAATCTGTCACACCCCAACCGATGACGGAATCATCAGGGCGTGAGCAAATGGATGATTGCTCAAAGTATCATAACAATTGAAAATGAAATATTTAAATAAATCATTCTTATTTCATAAACTCAAATTCGTACATTGTCAAAAGAAAATAAATTACATCAATTCAAATATTCAAACAAAAGAAAACTAATTTATTTGTGCATTTCTAAATCCACCTAGTAGATTTCTTGAACATTATCATAAATTCCCTGCAATATATGAATAATAAAGGCCAACAAAATAGTTGGTGAGCATACAAGTTTGGTCTGCATAATATAGAATAAAAGGTCTCAATCTAACATGGCAATTTGTATAACTACCAGCATGTGTAAACTATCAATCAAACCAAATGTCCACCAACATATCCTTTCCACATAAGGGAACAGGCCGTAAAAATTGAATACTTAACAATACCACATAAGGGCCTACTCCTATAGCACTATAATTGTTAAGGTAGGCGATTGAGTACACAAGATTGACTTCTAGCAAGTATGTATGAAAAATATCATGTATTCATAAATTGAGTGTTTGAATAATATGATTGATTGTGTGTAGTTGAGTTTTTATAATTTTATATATTGCAACCCAAAGTGTGTTTAAAGGAAAAAGGGTTCGAGTATACTCACTGTTTAAAGTGGTTTCCACAAACGTGAGATAATCATCGTGAGAGGTTGAAGCACCAATTTATCCTAACAAGGATGAAAAAGGTGTGTAAGTAGAAGGATTTAGACGTTAGAATGTAAATGAGATTTGAATAAGAAATAAATAAATAATAATAATATATGAAAATACATAAAATATTATCTTGACTAAAAACTCACTTTGGACACTATTAATTTACGTTAATTTCATAGGTACTATTTCACCCACAAGAAGTCCAAGTGTGAGAAATTTAGTTTAAGATAAATGTTTACCTTTGTACCCAACTTTTCACCATAAATTGGTTGGTGACATGGCTAGGCTTAATATTCATATATATATATATATATATATATATATATATATATATATATATAGGAGAAGGATCCATTAGGAACCACCCTTTATTGCGAGAACCACGAGAACAATTTGAACACAACCAAAAATACCTAAAAAAAAATCTAAAAACCACCCAAATTTTTTTTATTTTTTAACATTTTTATAAAAAAAACCGCTACTTTTCATCACCAGTTTTTTTTGACGAAAAGTAGCGATTTTTTGTTTAAAAATGTTTAAAAAATTGAGTGGTTTTTAGATTTTTTTTTGGGGGTGGGGGGAGGGGTAGTTATTAGCATTTAGCTTGTTGGAGGGGTAGTTTTTTAGGGTTTTTTTTGTGTGTGTGTGAGGGGGGGGGGGGGGTGTTTAGCTTTATGGTTTAATCTTTTTTATTAAAATTCACTAGAAATAAAAAAAAAAGTTTTACTGCACATGTGCACTAATATGGAAAAGTCTAACTAAACCGTAAACATAAACCCCAAAAAACCTAAACCCCCCCACTCGCACCCTCAAAAAACCTAACCCCCCGCCCCCCACCACACATACACACACACCCAAAAACCTAATCCTAATCCTAAATCTCTAAAAACCTAACCCTAAAAGCTAAAATAAACTCAAAAGCTAAGTTTAAGCATAATGCACATGTGCAGTACAAGTTTTTTTTTTTGAAAAATAGTTTATTTTACATAAAAACTAGCGATTTTTTATAAAAAAAAATTGTATGTTTTTCAGGCTTTTTTAGTTTTCTCATTTATATGTATTTTTCTCATGATCATCTCCCTATATATATATATATATATATATATATATATAGGGGATCGTTAAAATGAAACACGAGTTGCGAGAACCGTTAGAACTTTTTAATCCGGGACGTGTTGGGCCAATTTTATAAGCGTAAATGAATATATTTTAAACACATCTGTAAAAAAATTGTCGTGTATGTAGTTTTGACCACCACAAGTTTTTTACGGTACCATAAATTTTAATTTTTAAATTTACAGTACCGTAAAAGAAACTTGTGGTCATCAAAACTACATACATGACAATTTTTTTAGAGATGTGTTTATAGTATATTCATCTACGTTTATGAAAATTATTTTTGGCCCAACTCGCCCTGTATGGTATAGTTCTCACGGTTCTCGCAACTCGTGGTGGTTTTCATTTTAGCGGCCCCCTACATATATATATATATATATATATATATATATATAAAGGAAGCGTAAGATACAATAGGCCTTATCGTACGCTGGTACGCGATTGTGAAATCGCATGTTGATAGTTTTGATGAAATCGCATGTTGGTTTTTGTAACAATTTCGCATGTTGGTTTTTTGTTTTTTTTTTTTTTTTTTTGATGAAATCGCATGTTAAAAGATTAAGACGCACGTTGAAATCGCATGGGGGATGAAGATCTGATGGCTGGGGTTATCGCGTACACAATGTACGATAAACCATTTTGTATGTTAACCCCACCCTATATATATATATATATATATATATATATATATATATATAGTCTATAATGATTTTGGTAATAATAGTAATAATTAATTGCAAGAATAAATGAATGAATCTATCTAATTAAATTACAAGATTAAATGAGTTAGAAACAAAATTAAAGGGGTTATTGGTTAGTAGCATGAATAAAATGTTAGTGATTATTAGCATGGTTAAAGAAATTAGCATTGTTAATATTGTTAGACATATAATAAAGAGTTAAACAATATTAAGTTAGGCATTATAATAATTGATCATAGTTAGTAATGTAAGATGGAAATGACATAACTAAAGGTAAAAAAAAACATGTAAAAGAAAACCCAAGATTGGTTCTTATTTTGGTGATACACCATCTTTTTTTTACCATGGAAAATATTTGGTGACATTCCATAAAGATTTCTCCAAGATGGGGAAGTATGAAAACACAAAGAAAAATAAGAAGAAGAGAAGAAGGTGAAAGAAGATGGAACTCACTTTCAAGTGGGAAAAATTCTTTGAGAAATGACAAAGAAAAGTGGTGGAATAGTATGGTATATATAGATGATGGATTAGGGTTAGACGTGGTGAAAAAATATGGAAAGTTGAAAATTGGCCCACTAATATATTTTTTTTTGTTTATGGGCCTAATGTCATGGGCTTATTTGTTTTATACATTTCTCTTTTATAATTTGTATAGATTTGAGTTTCTCACATTATTTAATAACATATTATGACACAATAGTTGATTGATTAATTTGGTCTCGAATATCGAATTACACAACATAAGTTTGATTGAACAATTATTGGGATAGAAAAAAATAATAAATAAAACGAATTCCATTATGATGATATGTCTCGGATTACACACAATGATTGCGGAATTTTACATTTTATAGTTTATTTTGTTATTGGATGTTTAGTACATTTATGTTAATTATATTTTTAGGATAACAACATTGTTCATGGAGTTTCCTTTCCAAAATTCGCACGGTTAATCAAGATCATTTAAATGTAACCCGTGGGTAATTCTAACATTTTTCCCATTTCACATTTAAAATCTTTGGAGTGTATCATGTTATATATTCGATTTTATTCATTTTATTATTAACATACAACTTTCAGTGTTATTATATGGATGTGTAGTTGTGATTATTATTAACATACAACTTTCAGTGTGTTATTATATGGATGTGTAGTTGTGATTTATTTAATTGTTATGTGATGTCATAGTGTTTTGTATTCTATCACCTCATTGTGGATCGAAGGCTGACTAGGTTTCCCACGGACATGGGTTGTAGCCTAGTATCGCCACCATCATTAGATTCGCTATTTGGGGCTTGACTCTCGTTTAGTCATATATTCGCATTAATTTTTTATTCACTTGATTGTTTATTTTCGTTGGTATACATGTTTACATTGTTGAGTTGTTGATAAACTGTGATCTTTATACTAACCTTTGAAAAGCATGTTAAAAAGTTTTCTTAAAAATAATATAAAAATCATTGTATAAAAATAAGGATTACTCACCAACTATTGTTGATCCAAAATTTATGTTCTAATATGATACACGAAATTAAGTATGAGGACTGGAAGATGAAGACAGATAGGACGTGCCTTAGATAAATAAAGTGGAATATTATCTTATGTTTTTTGTTTTGACATTGTATAAATATTTGGAAATTTATTGTTATGTGACAACTTAAATAGGACATGCTTTAAATATTAAAACTTATATTAGTTGTCATGAGTTGTGGACAATCATTATGGTCTAACCAGATTCGCTACTGGGTTGGGGTGTGACATCAGGTTGGAGTACAATCAAAGTGTGAAGTGAAGTGGGTGTCGGGTTAGAGTACAAATGAAGTGAGGTTGGAGTACAAACAAAGTGGGGTTGGAGTATAGGTGAAGTGGGGCTGTCGGCGGCTTTTTGTTGGAATGTCATGGTTGGTGATCAGTCGACAAGAGGGAAGAGAGAGGGATTGTAGGGGTGTTTTGAATTCAAAAAATTTGAAATTTGACTTAATTT
Source organism: Scalesia atractyloides (assembly GCA_947069175.1). Taxonomy (NCBI): domain Eukaryota; kingdom Viridiplantae; phylum Streptophyta; class Magnoliopsida; order Asterales; family Asteraceae; genus Scalesia; species Scalesia atractyloides. Next base: position 47,183,789 of record CAMTDV010000010.1, read on the forward strand.
GATTCGATTATCAAGAATTCGTTTCGATTATCAAGAATTCAAATTCAATTCAATTCAAGTCCAGAAAATCGAATACGAATTTATAATTTTTAATTCGATTTGAAATTCGAATTCAAAGTATACATAATTATTTATTATATTTCTTATATTACACACAGATATAACTTTAACTAGTTTTTTTTACGTCGCGTGTTACGGCGAAACCGAGCAAATGATAATGTAAAACAAGCATGATTTGAAAATAAAGCAAATTGTTTAGAAAGCCAAACCATTAGAACGGTTTAGTTTATTATTGTATTGTTTTATGATACCAAATAAATACTTTATTTTGAGTACAACTTCGTTGTTAAAAAGACTTACAACGGAAGGTTAAGGAAAAAATCAAGCACAACTACGTACTTAAATTTTTAGAAAAAAGTTTTACACACCAATTATTAGAGATGTATCAAATTAACTGATAAATTAATATATGTTCTAATAAAAGAAAAAATAATTATTAAAATATTGGTAAAGGAAATATATGGTTTTAAAAAGAAAAAAAAATAAAAACACGTTATTAAAAGTAAATATAATAATAAACTATTATAATATATTATATAAAATAATAAAAAAGCTATAAATTATTATAAAATTTAAGTTACTATTCATAGTCCCTCATCAACAATATATATATATACTAGTTTAAGAACCCGTGAATTTCACGGGTTGCTAAAGGAAATTATATACACATACATATATTATAGTCTAAGTATCCGTGTGTTACACGAGTTACTCAAAAACAATATAAACCCTTGTACCACATAAATGTAAATGCTACATATAAGTTGCATCTGAACATAAAAACTACAACAATCTTGCTACAATACTTCTTGAACTTCGTCCTGTGATACTACGAATCAAAGGAGGCCTCCTTAACTTCATCCACCATCTGAAGGATGAAATACTCACTCTTTTAAATACCTCATCATTCTGAGACTACCACAAAAGATTAAAAGTAGAACCCAAGATTCCAAGAAACAAATTAGTATACTCTATGAGGCTTTAATGGAAGTTAATTATGCTAATCAATATTGTTTGAGAGTCTATGGTAAGCATTCCTTAATAACCTTTTAGTTGAATTAAAGGAACAGATTTCACAAAAAACACGCCACATTTACATTTTGATTGGAACATAATTAGAAATAAAATGCATACAACCAACTTGTTTATACTTCTCATAATATTCACAAATAAAACATTGAAATGATTCCAGAGCCGCCAGCAAGCACATTCCAAAAGCTCTCATCTATCCAGGTTGATACCTAAAATACCAATGAGATCGTAAAAGTTCAAGTGAAGATCGATTTTAAGATCAGTACAAAGTTCATATCAATAAAGAGGTAAACAACAAAAGTATTTTGTTGACTACTAATAAAAAAAATTGTAAATGTTAGGAAATAATAGTATTTGGTGTCCACACAACCTATAACACGCAACTCGAACCTCCAATAATGCAAACATAATTTGTATCATTCTTTTGAGCTTCTTCACAGCTGGTGTTCCCAACCAACCATTCAAAACGAACCGGGAAAGACAGATGACGCATATTAGCAGCTATTGAAATTCCACTTCCAGGCATTGATGTTTGTATTTCTTTTTGTATATAGGTCCGGAAACCTGTCACTTATAAGGGACCAGAACCTGGCTGCAACCCATGCCTAAACATGAATCGTTGGTTAACATATCACAGCCAGTCATTGATAGGCATCCAACTAAGTAATCTCCGCGACCAATGATCATCATGTTCACTCTTGCATCGCTCCCAACAGTAGTCAAGAGGTTCAATGTGCCTGAGACTGGGAACCTAGTCAACTTTATTGTGGTTTCACTGGATTTCTGATTATTGTGGTAACGACGATGAGACACTGGTATTGAGCCATACATATAACCACTAAGTGATATGTCTCACAGATTGAGAATGGTGTTCCAGATTCGTATTTTGGTACAGTTTACCTGATAATTGTTCAAGTAGCAACCTTTTTTGTCCCAAAAGGATTTGGAATTGTTACATTCCCACATTTATTGGGGCAGCCGTGAAGGGATTGAGCTGCTATCATTCATGATCGTATCACGATCAATATCGCCAAATACAGAAGCAGTTAAGACTTTAAGCTGTATCCCATTACAGGTGGAATTTAAATCCAGTTATATAACAAATTAAGATTTCGAGAAACCTACGAACTTATAAAAGATCTAAATCGACAAATACCTCCAACCAGCATTCTATGCACTCGCCACCTACTGGTTGCCAGCGACATGAACGCTGCTGCATCCTACCCTTCTCACTGCTACCACAACCTACCCTTAAGCCTTAACCCAAATCTAGTTCGACTAAACAAAACACGAGAAGCTGAGGTGATTTTTTTCTGAAAGAATTGTGGTTAAATGAAGGCAAACTATGTAATGTATTCCCAAATATGTTAAGCCTACCAGATGAAAAAGATTGGCGCCTACTTGACCAGCTCATTATGTGCTAGTATTTTATTTATTTCACCGTTTGATCAACTAAATACACATATTATAGTTTGACGTCAATATTTTAATTTGTGGTTAATTTGTAGTCTTTTTGAAGTAAAAATAATCAAATGTTAGCAATAGTCGCTCAAAAGCATAAAATATCAACCAGATTTATAAATAAAACTTATGTACCTCCTTGTAGAACTCAGGTAGAAGCCGAAAAAGAGCACCATCACCGACGTTCATCTCACAACCACAAGCATCTCTATGCGTCAAACAAACCAACATCTCAATCGCATCGGTCACCTAGCATCAAATTCACAATAATTGAATCAATAAGTTCACAACCACCGTAACAAAATATAAAGCAAAAAACATCGTTGCATATCGTTTTCTGGTTACCTACCGGTTACCTGTGCTGGATAATTTAATAACAAAACCAACCCCACATGAATCCTTATAAAAAGCCAGATCATAAAACCCTAACTGAGCGCATCAAAACCCGACCTGACCCATCCGGTTCAATTTACGGAGCGCCTCAAAACATGAATCCGACCCTAACACACAGGTACTTCTAACAGGTAAAAACGTATCAAACTAAAGATTTGATTAAAAGGGAATATGTTGAAAATCTGTTTAGCCTGCATGTCAGATTGCTATATTTTGGTACCCAACCCGGCTGACTATTATACTAATATTCCACGGAACCTTGAGTTTACCTCCATGGTCAACTGGAAAATTTTGACTGAACTCATAATTTTAAGTCCTACTTTTCCCCTATTTCTAAAATCCAACTTGTATTGCTCTGAAATGTGGGCAGTATCAAGTATTTGGAAGATAATATTTATTTTTATTGAAATTATATATTTTTTCATAAATGTGAACTCTATATTGTTGTAGTGTGGGACATTTGAGAACAACCGATGTACTATGTCAATTCTTTACTCCCAGATTCTAGGTAGCCTATTTATATGTTCTGCGTAAGCAAAATATCCAATATTAGATAATATTTTCTATTGAGCGGAGGCAGAATTATAAAAATTACTCTAAAACGGGTTGATATAAGTTTTGTAAGCATTATTGGCACACTAAAAATGTTATTTTTTAACAGTCATTACTGCTATTGTAGTCCCAAACACTCTTTCATCCATGAACCGTCTTTATTATTTTAAAACTTTAATGCAAGCCAACAATTTTGAAGGAAAAATCTATATACAAAACCAATTCAAACCGACCGCTAAAACCGGCCTATCTCACTGATCCATCCAACCCAATAGGGGTTTGGTTAGTCATTTTCTGAAACTGTAATCAGTGGTTCAGTCTAAAACTTTTGTTAACCCGGCTGAACCGAACGATAGAACTCAATTTGACTTAATTTAAAGGGCAGGCACAAGCAAACAAACAGAGACAAAAACATGTGCTCACCAGTTTGCAGTAATGCTGTCTTGACTGGTGACAGCTCTAAGTGCAACAACATTCGAATGAGTCCTCAGATCTCCTTGAACAGCTGTTGTTTTTTTTTTTCGAGAAAAACAAATCAAACGCCTGCCATATCTCATCATAAACCCCAGCATCCTTTTTTGCTAGAATAAATATTTCATCCACCTTCACCACAAATTCATTACAAAAAACCATAAAAAATAAACTTAACACCATGTCACATTGTTCTCATTGAGTTACGTCACCCGAAATCCTCACCGCAAGTCCCGGCTCGGAAAAGGATGCTGCTACAAAACCGCACATCACTCGTTCTTGTTCTTTGTATCTGTAACAAAACACATTAATCGTATTTATATGGTAAAACGACGAAAACATGAAGAAAAGTTGACCAAAATCTCAACTTAACAGACCGTTATGAACTTTATAGTTGATTGTAGGTATTAAGAAAGATTCTTATAATACATGCTATTCCAGAAGCATCAACACAAATTCACTATTCATAATGTGATTAATATATTCATGTTAATTTGACAATTGAAAACAATTTTATGGGATTAACAGAAACGTCATTCATGTTAGCAACCATTAAACCAACAAATTGTTCTAGTTGAAAACAAATTATAGAAATAGAACTCATACCTAATAAGAGATTTACATCAATAAATTGCCCTAGAATTTCACCTATTAGCACAGTAAAACACATTTAGATATTATAAATTATATATAAACTCTTAACCCAAGAATTTTGCCTATCAACACAAAAATCTCGATGTCGTTTGAAGTTCCGAGCACAATAGAATGATACCATTTGTTATGTCATAAATCGGATGTCAAATCTTAAATAATTATAGATTAGATGATGATGGTCGTTTTAGCCACTATTAGGCACTTCTGAATACTTAAATTATGTAACATCCTTGCCAAAATGCTCCCAGAACCTCTTATAATCATATAGTTATTTCATAAAACTCAAGTTATATAGCCATACACCTTAACAAATAAAGAAAAGAGAAATGTTAATACAATATTTACCAACTTCTTTGTTCTTATTGCCAGCAAGTTCTTGATTTCCCAAAGAATTGCAACCATCTCCACATCTAGTTCAATTCAGTTAATTGATTGTGCCTAAGTGTTCTATTAATTTGCCGCCTCACAACCACTTGAGATTTTAGACACGATTCGAGATTTTAAACTTTAAGTAGATGAACATATATATAAGAAAAAAATCAAACATGAATTAAGACTTCAAAAGAACATTAAAGATAGAGAAAAAAACCTTACTTGTAGAAGACGAGCAGAGATTTAGGGTTCTTGATCATCACTTATCATAGCCTCTAAACACCAATAAGGTAATTAATACACAAATGTAAATGGATCAAGCTTCAAACTATAGACACATCAAATTAAGTTATGTAAAAAAAACCAAATACATACCTCAAGAAGAAAAGGCTCGGTGATTGACCAATAGAAAATATTAGGGTTGGTGAAGAGAAAATGGGCGATGATCGAAGGAAAAGGAGAATTAGGGTTTTTGATTGGAGATGTATTCATAATTTGAAGAAGATTTTCAAGTAATTGATGATTGATCAGTTTCCATATAAAGAGCATATCAGTGGTTTCAGAATTGAACGAAGGAGAATTCAGAAAACCCTTTTTTGCCGCTTATGAAACTGAAAGAGAATCGAGAGAAAGGAAGATTGCCGCTCAAAACAACATTATTCTCTGGCTAAATAGCAATGCCACCTCACTGGTCAAATATCCAAACTTTGAATTATTTTAGTATAATAGATAGATATAGGTATACTTTGAGCTACATTATAAATTAATCTATAAATTTGGAGAGGTGTTCAGAATTCGATTCGAATTAAAAAAATTGAAATTTGACTTAATTTGATTCGATTATTAAGAATTTGTTTCGATCATCAAGAATTCAAATTCGATTCAATTCAAGTCCAGAAAATCAAATACGAAATTATAATTTTATATTCGATTTGAAATTCAAATTCAAATTATAAATATTTATTTATTAATTTTTTATATAATGCACAAATATAAATTTAACTAGTATTTTTTTGACGCCGCGCGTTGCAGTGAAACCGAGCAATGATGATGTAAAATCAGCATGATTTGAAAATAAAACATGTTGTTTAGAAAGTCAAACCATTAGAACGGTTTGGTTTATTATTGTATCGTTTTATGAAACCAAACAAATATTTTATTTTGAGTATAACTTTGTTTTTAACCTGACTTATAACAGAATGTTAGAAAAAAAATCAAACATAATTATGTACTTAAGTTTTTAGAAAAAAAAGTTTTAAACACCTATTATTAAAGATGTATCAAATTAATTGATAAATTAATACATGTTCTAATAAATGAAAAAAAGAATTACTAAAATATTGGTAAAGGAAATATATGGTTTAAAAAAAGGAAAAAAATAAAAAATATGTTATTAAAAGTAAATATAGTAATAAACTATTATAATATATAAATCTAAAAAAATTAAAAAGCTATATATTATTAAAAAAAATTAAGTACTCTTCATCGTCCCTCATCAAAAACACACACACACACACACATATATATATATATATATATATATATATATATATATATATATATATATATATATATATATATTGGCCCACAATATAAATTAATCCACAAATTTGTAGGGGTGTTTAGAATTCGATTCGAATTCGAAAAATTTGATATATGACTTAATTCGATTCGCTTATCAAGATTCGTTTCGATCATCAAGAATTCATATTCGATTCAATTCGAGTCCAAAAAATCGAATACGGATTTATAATTTTAAATACGATATGAAATTCAAATTCAAATTATACATATCTATTTATTATATTTTTTATATAATACACAAAATATAACTTTAACTAGTTTTTTTACCCTGCGCGTTGCGGCGAAACCGAGGAAATGATATTATAAAACAAACACGATTTGAAAATAAAGCAAGTTATTTAGAAAGCCAAACCATTATAACGGTTTAGTTTATTATTATACTGTTATATGATACCAAATAAATACTTTATTTTGAGTACAACTTCATTGTTAATACAAATTATAACTGAATGTCACAGAAAAAATCAAGCACAACTACGTACTTAAGTTTTTAGAAAATAGTTTTAAACACTAATTATTAGAGATGTATCAAATTAGTTGATAAATTAATATATGTTCTAACAAAAGAAAAAAGAATTATTAAGATATTGGAAAAGGAAATATATGGTTTTAAAAAGGAAAAAAATTAAAAATATGTTATTATAAGTAAATATAATAATAAACTATTCTAATATATTAAATAAAAATAATAAAAGCTATATATTATTATAAAAATTATGTTACTAGTCATCGTTCCTCATCAACAATATATATATATAATTTGGCTACAATATTTGATAATCTTTAAATTTGTAGGGGTGTTCAGAATTCGATTCGAATACGAAAGCTTGAATTCGTTTCGATTATCAAGAATTCGTTTCGTTCATCAAGAATTCAAATTCAATTCAATTCGAGTCCAGAAAATCGAATACAAATTTATAATTTTAAATTCGATTTAAAATTCGAATTCAAATTATACATATTTATTTTTATATTTTCTATATAATACACAAATATAACTTTAACTAGTTTTTTATACATCGCGCTTTGCGGCAAAACCGAGCAAATGGTAATGTAAAACAAACACGATTTGAAAATAAAGCAAGATGTTTAGAAAGCCAAACCTTTAGAACGGTTTAGTTTATTATTGTAACGTTTTTATGATACCAAATAAATACTTTATTTTGAGTACATCTTCGTTTTTAACATGACTTATATCGTAATGTCAAGGAAAAAATCAAGCAAAACTACGTACTTAAGTTTTTAGAAAAAAGTTTTAAACGCCAATTATTAAAGATGTATCAAATTAATTGATAAATTAATATATGTTCTAATAAAAGAAAAAAAAGAATTATTAAAATTTTGGTAAAAGGAACTATATGGTTTTAAAAAAGGAAAAAAAAATTAAAATAGGTTATTAAAAGTAAATATAGTAATTAACTACTATAATATATAAAATTAAAAATAATAAAAAGCTATACATTATTATAAAAATTAAGTTACTCTTCATCGTCCCTCATCAACAATATATATATAATTTGGGATACAATATAAATTAATCTACAAATTTGTAGGGGTGTCCAGAATTCGATTCGAATTCGAAAAATTTGATATTTGACTTAATTCGATTCGTTATTCATATTCGATTTAATTCGAGTCCAAAAAATCGAATACGGATTTATAATTTTAAATACGATTTGAAATTCGAATTCAAATTATACATATCTATTTATTATATTTTTTATTTATACTCAAAATTAACTTTAATTAGTTTTTTTACCTCGCGCGTTGCAGCGAAACCGAGCAAATGATATTATAAAAAAAACATAATTTGAAAATAAAGCTAGTTGTTTAGAAAGCCAAACCATTTAAAACGGTTTAGTTTATTATTGTACCGTTATATGATATCAAATAAATACTTTATTTTGAGTACAACTTTGTTGTTAATACAAATTATAACGGAATGTCAGAAAAAATCAAGCACAACTTCGTACTTAAGTTTTTAGAAAATAGTTTTAAACACCAATTATTAGAGATGTCTCAAATTAATTGATAAAATAATATATGTTCTAACAAAAGAAAAAAGAATTATTAAAATATTGGAAAAGGAAATATATGGTTTTAAAAAGGAAAAAAAAAATAAAAATATTTTATTAAAAGTAAATATAATAATAAACTATTCTAATATATTAAATAAAATATAATAAAAGCATATATTAGTATAAAATTAAATTACTAGTCATCGTCCCTCATCAACAATATATATATAATTTGTGCTACAATATTTGTTAATCTTTAAATTTGTAGGGGTGTTCAGAATTCGATTCGAATTCGAAAAAATTTGAAATTTGACTTAATTCGATTCAATTGTCAAGAATTCGTTTCGATCATCAAGAATTCAAATTTGATTCAATTCGAGTCCAGAAAATCGAATACAAATTCATAATTTTAAATTCGATTTAAAATTTGAATTCAAATTATACATATTTATTTATTATATTTTTTATATAATACACAAATATAACTTTAACTAGTTTTTTATACATCAGCGTTGCGGCGAAACCGAGCTAATGATAATGTAAAACAAGCACGACTGAAATAAAGCAAGTTGCTTAGAAAGCAAACCATTAGAACGGTTTAGTTTATTATTGTAAGGTTTTTATGATACAAAATAAGTACTTTATTTTGAGTACAACTTTATTTTTAACATGACTTATATCGTAATGTCAAGGAAAAAATCAAGCACAACTACGTACTTAAGTTTTTAGAAAAAAAGTTTTAAACGCCAATTATTAAAGATGTATCAAATTAATTGATAAATTAATATATGCTCTAATGAAAGAAAAAAGAATTATTAAAATTTTGGTAAAGTAACTATATGGTTTTAAAAAAGGAAAAAAAAATTAAAATAGGTTATTAAAAGTAAATATAGTAATTAACTACTATAATATATAAAATTAAAAATAATAAAAAGCTATACATTATTATAAAAATTAAGTTACTCTTCATCGTCCCTCATCAACAATATATATATAATTTGGGATACAATATAATTAATCTACAAATTTGTAGGGGTGTTCAGAATTCGATTCGAATTCGAAAAATTTGATATTTGACTTAATTCGATTCGCTTATCAAGATTCGTTTCGATCATCAAGAATTCATATTCGATTTAATTCGAGTCCAAAAAATCGAATACGGATTTATAATTTTAAATACGATTTGAAATTCGAATTCAAATTATACATATCTATTTATTATATTTTTTATTATAATACTCAAAATTAACTTTAACTAGTTTTTTTACCTCGCGCGTTGCAGCGAAAACCGAGCAAATGATATCATAAAAAAACATGATTTGAAAATAAAGCAAGTTGTTTAGAAAGCCAAACCATTAGAACGGTTTAGTTTATTATTGTACCGTTATATGATACCAAATAAATATTTTATTTTGAGTACAACTTTGTTGTTAATACAAATTATAACGGAATGTCAAAGAAAAAATCAAGCACAACTACGTACTTAAGTTTTTAGAAAATAGTTTTAAACACCAATTATTAGAGATGTATCAAATTAATTGATAAAATAATATATGTTCTAACAAAAGAAAAAAGAATTATTAAAATATTGGAAAAGGAAATATATGGTTTTAAAAAGGAAAAAAAAAATAAAAATATGTTATTAAAAGTAAATATAATAATAAACTATTCTAATGTATTAAATAAAATATAATAAAAGCATATATTATTATATAATTTGGGCTACAATATTTGTTAATCTTTAAATTTGTAGGGGTGTTCAGAATTCGATTCGAATTCGAAAAATTTGAAATTTGACTTAATTCGATTCGATTATCAAGAATTCGTTTCGATCATCGAGAATTCAAATTCGATTCATTCGAGTCCAGAAAATCGATTACGAATTTATATATTTTTTATATAATACACGAATATAACTTTAACTAGTTTTTTATACATCGCGCGTTGCGGCGAAACCGAGCAAATGATAATGTAAAACAAGCACGATTTGAAAATAAAGCAAGTTGTTTAGAAAGCCAAACCATTAGAACGGTTTAGTTTATTAATGTAACGTTTTTATGATACAAAATAAATACTTTATTTTGAGTACAACTTCGTTCATGACTTATATTGTAATGTAAAGGAAAAAAAATCAAGCACAACTACGTACATAAGTTTTTAGAAAAAAGTTTTAAACGCCAATTATTAAAGATGTATCAAATTAATTGATAAGTTAATATATGTTCTAATAAAAGAAAAAAGAATTATTAAAATTTTGATAAAAGAACTATATGGTTTTTGAAAAGGAAAAAAAATAAAAATATGTTATTAAACGTAAATATAATAATAAACTATTATAATATATTAAATAAAAAATAATAAAAAGCTATAAATTATTATAAAAATTAAGTTACTATTCATCGTCCCTCATCAACAATAAATATTATATATATATATATATATATATATATATATATATATATATTATATATATATATATATAATATATATATATATATATTATATATATATATATATATAATTTGGGCTACAATTTAAATTAATCTTTAAATTTATTCAAACTCTTAAAATGACCCATTACCCACCCAAATTGTTGTTGACATCCACCAAAAAGAATCTTGAAAAATCGGCCGTTTTAAAATATTTTATCCGAACCGTTTGTAAACGGTTTAGATCGATAGAATGAAATGTGAATATTTAATATCTTATCGTATTTTATTATTATATATTAGTTACTTTATAGTGTATTAGTCGACACATGACTCGGTTCCTTGTAAAACTCAGAATTTCATTGTTATCATTTTTTTTATTATCGATTATATTATCCTTTGTATTCGAGATTCGTTATAAGAAAAGTTTATGTTAATTTAATTAAATTATGTTGTTATATCGCATTAATCGTATATTAAACGCATCGCTAATCTCATCGCATCGTAAATCGCAGTAAAATCTATGGTTTTATGTTATTTACTTGTTATGTATGTTTATGGTTATGATTACGCTCGCTATCGCATCGCTCTCGCATACTCGAATCGCTAAATCGCACTATTATATCGCCTATAACGCTTATTATAACTATCTAATACGAACCGAATTGCCAAATGAACACTTAACGCGAAATCAGCAAATGAAACTTGGTCACTAGGCCAAGTTCGGCCGAACTTGACTACCACAAGTTCGCCCGAACTTGCCCGAGACACAAGAATCTTCTGCTTTCCACAAGTTCGGCCGAACTTGGCTAATCTCCCTTAAAAATCAAGCAAGTTCGCCCGAACTTGCATGAATTTCATGCAAGTTCGACCGAACTTGACTTCCCGGCTCTCAATTTTGCCTTCACCTATAAATACTCAGCCCCATTCTCTTATTTGAACTTGCTGCAACTTCGCCCAGAGCTCCCGAAACACAAAACCCTCTGTTTCTAAGTAAGAATCAACCCGATTTTAACTACAACAATGTTTATCAACGTTTTACAACGGTTTTACAACGATTTTGCACAAGGCTCTGCCTTCGTTTTCATCAAATCTCTTCTGTTTACGAAAATCTTCATCTTTTTCCATAAAATTTCTGTTTTCCACTCAGATCTATGTTTAGATCTGAGTAAAACCTTTTAAACATTGATTTTTCCACAAAATACGGACTTTTGGTGATGTTTTGTTCATTTCTGATATGAAACGAAGCATTTACCATTCAAGATCTCAGATCTGGAAGCACAAAGACGTTTATGTTGGTTTACACAAGCCGGACTAACCCGAACGAACCATGAGTTCGCCTGGATTAGCTCACGCTTTTGTAAAACGGCTAAAACCGCTCTAAAAGACCTCTCCGACATAAGTTGGCTCAGTAGCACAGGGTTGGAGGGATGAACACTCGATTTCTTCAGCAAACGACGCGAAAACGCAAGATTTTGGACCCGAAAACATCAAGTTCGCTCGAGATTACACTGATTTTGACAGCCAAGTAGTCAAGTTCGCTCGAACTTGCCCTCAAGGGTTAAGTTCGGCCGAACTTGAGTGGGAATGTTCAAATTTTCTTCAGAAGCCTCCCAAGTTCGCTCGAACTTGTCTCACCTGTTAAGGTTACCCACAAGTTTGCTCGAACTTGTCAAGTTTCCTTGAGAAAATTACAAGTTCGCCCAAACTTGACCCAAACCTCAGCAGTTCCTTACAAGTTCGCTCGAACTTGTATGTTTACATACAAGTTCGGCCGAACTTATCTACCGCTCAACCCAAACTTAACCGTTTCAGCAAATCGGAAGACTGATGCACTTCTGTTCGTTTACAGGCTGATTCGGCGCTCTCCGCAACTCTTCTCAGATCCCTCATCTCACCTAAAACGCACCCGCAGTGAGTATACTTGACCCGTTTTTGCTTTAATGCACTTTTTGGGTGTTACATATGTTCCTCTATCAAAATCACTTCCCAAATCAAACTGTTTACCACACGCGAATAATCTGATTATGTATGCTCAATACATGATACTAGAAACATATGACTAGGACTTATTTTCGTTAACTTGCCTCCTTAGATAGTATGGTAATATAGTTTGGCTAACACCTGACGGGTTCTAGTTAGGATGGACGCGCTAGCCTTCTCACGGAAGTTAGCATGAGAAATAAGCCTAGGTTTATCTGTGTGATGTGTTTTGGTGTATCATGATATGTAATTAGACTATTTCACGAACGCTTTCTCTTATGCTAGTAATACTTAAACCTGTATGCTCACCTTTACTTAATTGTATTGACTTATATTTTAACATATGTGACAGGTTGATGATTTAGCTTATCGGATGCTTTGGATAGCCGAGCTTAGTTGTTTTGTTTCTTTTGTTTTGAATGGTTTGTAAAAAAATATAGGGGATATCGAACCGTATTGTTTTATGGGAAAAATGTGTATTTCATGACATGTTTGGTGACATATTGTTTAATAGTATGGGATATTAGACGTTATATTATCGTTGATTGAATAGTGTTATGGAACTTTCTCATGAGACAATCTGGTCGCCTAGTGCCACTACCCCGATGTTTCCGCCATCGGTTGGGGTGTGACAGTGTAGGACCGATAACCTAAATTTGATATCTAACGTTCAAATAGCGGAAATATTACGACATGTTTACCAAAGACAAGAATTAATCAGTTAAATGTCAATTTTATTGATGTAACAGTCAAGAATCCATATTGACAGAGCGTCGCTTCCAAAATGCCAAAATTAGAAATGAGAGAGGCTAGCTAGCTATTTATAGATGATCAAGTTCGCCAGAGGATGATGTAAGTTCGCCCGAACTTGCCTTAGCAAGTTCGGCCGAACTTGACTTAACATGTCAACTCATGGGCGAACTTGTATCAACATTACATAAATACAATGTTTTGCTAGCCTATTCAACTCTATACTATACAAACTCGATATAAGACTAAGACATAGACATTATGCACCAACAGACTCCCCCTTGGATATCGTCTTTGTCTTGTATTAGTCTTCAAAACTCTGTCTTCGAATAACGCACATGTCCGAAGAAGTTCTTGCATGGCTTCTTTCGTCGTTCTTGCTTAGGATCCGGCGTCTGATCTGTAGGAGGCACTTTGTTCATGTACTGAAATCTTCTAATACTTGCCTTTCTAGTTTTCTCATGAATAGCCTCGAGACGCTTTTCTTCTTTTAGGAATTCAACTCTCTCTAGATCCCTCCACTTTGTCTGCCACATCTTCCCTGAATTTACTTCTCTTGCATAGCAAACATTCACAACTTTCTGATACTGCATAGCTTGTACCTTCTCACGTTCTTCAAACACAATCTTACTATAGAACATGGTTTTGATATCTTCTCTCGAACAGTTAACAAGCCACATTGGATCTAGAATCCCGATCGTTCTCCATAATCCTCTCATGCCCTGAAATCCCAATATTTCAACTCTTTCCTTCAAAATATCCAAGTGTTCTTCGAATCGTAACACAATAACAGCTTCACATGTAGTTGGATCTATCTGCCACCACTTAAACACTGGATAGAAATTTTGCTCAATCGGCATCAATGGCATGTTTCTCATAGCTCTAGGTAACTTCATTATCAACGTTATGTCTTTCTCCCCTGTTTTCTTGTTTGTTTTGATTCGGCGACATGGAATAAATGGCTTCCAATAGTTAAATCCTTTTACCGTTTCATACTTGATCATCTTCCATAACAACTGATCAATGTACTTCATCTGATATGTAACATTCACAGTCTGAACCAACTCCTCAACATCCCAATATGGTAAAGTCTTGAAATCAGCAAGATATTTGAAGTATTGCACTCCAAATTCCCTTTTGATTGCATAAATGTCCAGCTCCTTAAACCAACCCCAACTCAGAATATCCCCCAATGACACATCTTTGTCTCTGGTAAAGAATGCTAGAGGACGTCGAAACTTACGTTTGCGTGGCATTTCCATAAACCAAGACTTCTTTGCTTGAGTTATCTCTTCTTTCGTCATCGGCTTTGGTACTTTACCTTCTCGAACTGATTCCTCAATCTTTTCTTTCAACATGTCTTCGTCTAGTTGCTTGTACATCTCCTCAAATGTAGGAAAACTATCTGTATTAGGACCAACGTACTTCGCAGCTTGATCTGTTTCATTATCATAAGACCAATCTTCAACAGTTACTCTGTTGTATTCATCAGCTTCAAATCTTCTAACATACTGATAATCATTCGGCTCAAACGTGTTAACATTCAACACATCCTCTTCAAAATCAAACTCTAGATTTTCAACATCAACTTCAATTAACTTCGCCAAATCTTCCTTCGAATAGTTATGCACGTACTCGCCTTCCTCTACATTATGTTCAAGCATCAATAGCATAGGCTTTGTCGCAGCAACAGGCTTTGCAAATCTATCAACATTCGCCATATCAACATCATCTGATGGCCATGTCTGCCCTGACTCCCCCTAAAACTGATCATCCATTTTATTTGATTCATCGTCCATTAAAGAAGAAAAATCAACGTTATTAGAAACTTTTCCTTCACTGGTTCTAACACCAACTCCTCCTTGATCATCATCATCATCATCATCAGCAACATTCCAATCTTCATACTCAGAATCATCTTTCTGTTCATCATCCTCTTTATCCTCTTTCTCTGCTTCTTCATCGTCCTTATCTTCAGAAGCAACGATAGGATCAGAAGGCTTGACAGATTCATCAACCTTTGGAATATCAGACTCAGAAGCTTTAGTAACATCATCAACAAACTTCTCTGCAGCTTCAGAAGAAGTAGGGGCTTCACCCTCAACACTTTTACCTTTGCCACTTGCAGCTAACTCTTTTTCAGATCTTTCTTTAGCTTCCTGACGATCCATTCGATCGTATTCAGAGATGAAATCAATCCCAAGTGATAGCACTTTCTGCATTCTTGTGAACCTACGATCATTTAGGGTTTGGATTGACTTAAGATCAGCAATCTCTGTCTGCAGCTTTGCATTGGCGTCTTGTAAACTTTCGATTAACACCTTGAAGAATTCGCGTTCATTCTCTAACACTTTCACTTTATCATCCAACATTTCTTTCTCAACAACGCTTTGATTCATCTTATTGATCAACTCTGCTTTCTCTTCTTCATTCTTGGCCATTTTTTCTTCCAAGATCTTTACACACTTTTCAAGAAGATCAACGTTCGTCTCTGGAAAGAAATAATTTAGATCTTGAAGACTAATTGGATCATTATGCATATCACCAAACATATTTGTCTTTGGAGTAGACTTTGGAGTAGCGTCTGTGGTGTAGTCTTCTTCGGTGTAGAGCTTTCAAAATGTGGAGTTGTTGGAGCAACAGGAGATTAAACAATAGGCACTTCCAATAAACCAGACACAGGAGGTTCTTGTGTGGCTCCTTGCCTTTCAGCTTCACTTGTAACAACTACAGGAGGTTCTTGTGTAGGAGGTTCTTGTGTAACTCCTCTCTCCTGTGCGCCAGAAGGTTTAACTTCTGCGCTCTTCAGCTTTCCCTTATATCGTTTACTAACAGCCTTTTGAACTTCCTTCGTTTTCTTTTTACCCTTTGTCTGAGGAGACCCTGTAGTTTTTGTCGATGTAGCAAACTTCACACGTTTAGCTTTTTTCTTTGGCCTTTCTTCATCAGACTCTTTCTCGAGATTTGGATCAAAATCAGCATCCATTTCTTTCTCCTTCTCTGCTCTAATTTCAGCTTCTGACTTTTATGGTTCTTTTACTGGAGTTTCATCAGAATCTTCATCATTTTCTGATGTAGCAGAGATGACATCATCCTCTTGAGTCGTTTTAACTGTTTCCTGACTCTCAACAACAACCACTGCGCTTGAACCAGCTTCAACTTGAACATTCTCTGGCTCATCTTCATCAACAAGCATTGTATCAACTTTCTTTGCTGTTCGTTTCTTCTTAGGCTTATCAACTTCTGCCTTTAAGAACCATTCACTCCGAGACTTAGGCTTGAAATCTTTGAACCATTCTTTCTCTGTGTTCAACTCTTTTTCATCATCGCTTCCGTCTTTTCTCCATTTATTGTCAGGCGGCGCAATATAATTTGAATCTTTGATAACTCCAAATATTTGTTTAGCAACCGGTGCTGATGCTTGCTTTTGAAACTTTAACAACTTCTTCACCGTTGTATCGTCGAGGTGACTTAGATATAACACATCATTTGGATTCCGTGCAATATTCGTGTACTTCTCATCGATTAGCATTTGCAGAACCTCGGATATAGACATAACCTTGAATCATCCATGTTCTTCGACATAAGAGTAAACACAAGCTTTGAGAAGTTAAACGGCTTCTTCAGAATCAGTGCCGTTGCCATACAAGCCATATAATCTTGCACGTCATCAAGACCTGCCTTTCGGTGACTGAAAGTATGTATGATTGCATGCATCAGGAGCTTGTAAGGGTTTGGCACTTCCCCTTTCTTCAGTGTTGGCTTATTTACTCTCCCCTTGTAACCCATTCGATAAAAATAACCTCGAACCATCTATTCATCAAGAAATATCGGATCTTCTTTGTCATCATTAAGCTGTAGGATCCGTCGAATATCGTCTTCTGTAACAGTGATAGGTTTGACTTCATTCCCGACTTGCACAAAAGATGTAATGGTCTTTCTATCATCACTTAGGCTTGCGTTCATCTAGAAATGGTACGTGTGAGATCTATAAGACACTTTGCGCTCCGTAATCGCTCGATGGATAGGACTTTCCTTTAAAAACTTCAAGATACTGTCGTATTCTTTCAAAGATGGGCATATTGTCTTGTCGAGCGTAATGCAAGTATTATGGAACTTTGAGAAATCCATAGAAATTATCCTTACTGGTTCTTGAGCCTGAAAACGACGCAAAAACAATTAGCACGCAATACGAGAAAAAGTTACAAATTTTCAAACACTTTTCATCAAGTTCGGGCGAACTTGATAAGTGTTATAACATTCTGATTATGTCAAGTTTGCCCAAACATGTCTTACACAACATGTTCCTTCTTCAAATATAAGTTCGG
Source organism: Scalesia atractyloides (assembly GCA_947069175.1). NCBI lineage: Eukaryota > Viridiplantae > Streptophyta > Magnoliopsida > Asterales > Asteraceae > Scalesia > Scalesia atractyloides. The sequence continues at coordinate 47,201,876 of CAMTDV010000010.1, forward strand.
GCGAACTTGTATTCATTACAAAGTTAAAATCCAAACCCTAAGTTCGGTCGAACTTCCACAAATCACTCTTTCACTTTCAGCTTTTTATGAAGTTCGGTCGAACTTCTGTTTTGGAACAGATTTTATTTAAATTTGATAGCAAGTCCGGTCGAACTTGATAACAAGTTCGGCCGAACTTGTCATCTCTTTCAAACAACAACCTGCTATTCACCACAACCATCAATTTGTTCAAATTAAACATGATTATATGGTCGTTTTATGTTATGAATCAAGATTTTATGATCAAATCGTTCATTAAACCCCTAGATCTAACAGATTTAATTGATTCAGATCTGAGTTTATCATTTACAGTTCAAATTATGGTTCAATCAAGCAATACACACCTCTTACATTGAAAGTGGTGTGCAAATCACTAAGTTTAATCAAATTTCGACAGAATAACGACTCTACATACCAAAATCACTCAATCGCTTTTGTCGCTAACAAGTTCGTTCAGAGATGGTTTTTGCAGAAATGAGTTCGGCCGAACTTGCTTTAGGTATTTATACCTAGGCAAGTTCGGGCGAACTTGCAAGCCCATAACAAAGCCCATTCAAGTCCGTGCGAACTTAAGTTTCTCAAAACAGCCAATCACTTGCAAGTTCGGTCGAACTTGCTGTAATGATAAACTATATTCAGTTTAGCAAGTTCGGCCGAACTTGCCAAACACAAATTTAATATTTTTCAAAATTTTCAATTTTAACCCCTGAACTTTCCAACTTTTACTAGTTATGAAAATCAATTCAGTTGACCAAGTCCAAGTTAATGACCTTGGTTAACCGATTTGTCTGCCGAGTCCAAGTTAATGACCCAGGTTTGACCCGTTACGAACAAACTGTTGATATTTTCAAACTTTAAAATTTCAAATTAATGAACTTTTTATCGTTTTGACTTTTCAGATTTTACAGATTAGCTCCCAGCCCGTTGTCAAAGAGATTCCCACCAGTTCTAGCATCTTACCAGACTTCGAAGACCTGTTCTCCAACATTGGTATGCTGAAAACAATGTAGAAACAAAATTTTTTTGAATTTTTGTAAGTTTATGCTAAAACACACTGAAAATCTTTTTTGTTTTAATCTGTAAAGCTGATAAACTATGTACTGGACAAAGTAAAATATGTACAAACATATTTACAAACATATTTTTGTGAATTCGTGTCTAAGGATCATATCAGTTTGTTGAGACATATCACTAGTACCGTTGACCTTTAGATGACTTTAAGTTTTAAACTTGTTTACCTAGATTGTCGATATGTTTGTCCACTTAAACTTTACCACGTTTCTCAACTGTTCCAAGATATGTTAAGGTATGAATTATAAAACTTGACTTATCTGCGGTTCCCACTTCTTGAATATAATCCTGTATCAAGATTCCCTAGATTTCATCTTACAGGTGAATATAGCGTAATTGATATATGTATCTAGGTAATGCGAGACCTTGAGAGCTCAGGTTAGTACTACCGTACAGACAAAGAGATGAAGGCTCGTCTTTAAGGTGTGTTCCATTTAAGGAATCTTTTCAGCACTGCAAATGATTTGATCTTTCCATACTTTTCAAGATTGCATGCAGTTTAGGGTTTCATAGCGAACGTATTATAGAAGTTCTAGGCTATTGCTTCCGCAAAATCAGAAGAACTTGTATAATACCCCAGATATCAACTATCTATAAAGACCTCGTATCTCAGAATCAGGCAATCTCTCAAATGAAATTTCGGAGTACTTAGTCCATATATCCAAGATATATTAATCCACAGGATTAAGCAGTTGTAAAATTTAGTTTATATCTCGAAAACAGTTTACTGAACATGTTAAGCCTATCGACACATCCACAGTAAGACTTGTTCATCACTTTCAAACTTTACATTTCTTTAGCATACTTGATAGTCCACTGATGTACTATCATTTCCTTTTTGTGACATTGAATTCTTTTTGTCTTTTCAATGTTTTTGTATTTTCTCTAACATTTCTCCCCCTAAAATCAAAAACATATTTTTGTATTTTAGTTTTTTTTAATAAAATTCTTAAACTAGAAAGATATAGACAAACCAATGTGGATCACACGAACTCGTCATCCGATCCGTATTCAACCTCAGCGTCCGCACCTGTCAGCAAATTTTTCATACCATTAATTCTTAACAAGTATTTAAACTGTGTAAAGAAAATGGTTTGGTATAAAAATCAGCCTTTTGTTCATCGGTGTGGATTTTTCTATTCGCACCAACTTCTTTTCGTAGCAATCACGAATGAAGTGATAACGAATTTCAATGTGTTTTGTGCGTGAGTGATGAACCGGATTTTTAGTTATATCAATGGCTGCCTTATTATCAACATACAGCGGAGTGTCGAGAAACTGCAGACCATAGTCTCTCATCTGCTGTTGTATCCACAGAATCTGTGAACAACAGCTGGAGGTCGAGATATACTCAGCTTCACAGGTAGAGAGAGTGACCGTAGTCTGTTTCTTACACTGCCAGGTTACCATTCTTGTTCTGAAGAACTGGCATCCCACTGTAGTCGATTTTGAATTCAACTTATCTACACCAAAATCAGAATCAGCGTATCCTGCAAGATCGAAATTATCATTCTTCGGGTACCACAAGCCGGTGCTTGGGCATCCCTTCAAGTATCTAAAGATTCATTTCAGGATCTGCATGTGTGAAATTCTTGGGCTTGACTGATATCTGGCGCATAGGCAGGTCGGATACATGATATCTGGGCACGATGCCGTCAGATACATCAACGATCCTATCATTGATCTGTAGAGCGTCTCATCAACTTTGGCTCCAGTTTCGTCAATGCAAATCCCATGATTAAAAGCAAGAGGAGTAGATAACGGCTTCGAGCTTTCCATATCAAACTTCTTCAAGATGTCGTGCACTTACTTGGTCTGATGAATGAAAATATCGTCAGGAAGTTGATCTACTTGCAATCCGAGGAAGAATTTCATTTCGCCCATCGAAGACATTTCAAATTTCGTCTTCATGATGCCCTCAAACTCCTTGCAAAGACTATCATTCGTTGATCCAAAGATGATGTCGTCCATATATATTTGAACGATAATTAGATGATTACCAACTCCTCTGGTGAAGATAGTACTATCCATAGTTCCTATGACAAAGCCGTTTCCCACGAGATGTTGCGATGACGTCTCGTACCAAGCTCTCGGGGCTTGGTGTAGACCGTAAAGAGCTTTATCAAGAAGATATGCTTTCTTTTTGTTGAGTGGACCGACAAATCCCGGTGGTTGTCCGACGTACACCTTCTCGCGTAATTTTCCGTACAGAAAAGCTGATTTGACATCCAACTGATAGACTTTAAATCCTTTCCATGCTGCGAAAGCAAGAAATTTTCGAATAGATTCTAAGCGAGCTACTGGTGCGTGGACTTCTGTGTAGTCTGTCCCTTCCTGTTGGTGAAATCCCTTGACAACAAGCCGAGCTTTATTTCGAACTATAACCCCTCGATCGTCTCGCTTGCATTTAAAGACCCATTTTGTATAATCACTTTTTGATTTTCAGGTAGGTCTACAAGCTTCCACACTCCTAACTTCTCGAACTGTAACAGTTCCTCTTGCATTGCTTGTACCCAGTTTCATCGCCTAAAGCTTCAGAAACACTTTTTGGCTCCATCTGGGATATGAAACATGAATAGTAGCAATACTCTTGAATTGGAGAAACACGAGTGTAGAAACAGCTCAAAGCTTTGTTTATTTGACTCCGTGTTCTCACACTAGCTTGTAATTCGCCTATTATAGAATTTGACGGATGATAAGAATATGATCTTGGCATTTCTTCGCCTGGAACAACTGTAACATCCATAAAAAAACGGGTTTTCAAAACCCGCTTCGTTTATTAATCGAATAGTCAGTTTTAAAATTTCGTTGCTCATTTATGACTTATTATAATTTTAAACGATACATAATTAATAAACAAATTGGAATTTATAAGCTATAATTGTTAAAAAGTAAAAATAAAATAAATAAAAAGAAAAACAGGCTGCCGGGATTCGAACCCGGGTCAGCCGGATATAAGCTTAGCAACTTAACTCACATACACCAAACCACTCCGCCACTTGTGTTCTTTGGTGATATATCGAAACAATTAATTCATATAACAAAACTCGATTTCAAAAACAGTCAACGACGCGCCCATTTCGCAGTCGCCGGAAATCCCGACGACTTCGCCAATTATTGTCGGTTTCATTTGACTTAGCGTGCGTATTAACACTTACATCGGTTATAACCGATGTCCAGTTCCGCGACATCAGTCATAACCGCCGGAGAATAATTGACCAACGAATCAAGACAGAAATCGGACCCAATTCATCGATATTCTTTCCTAAAAATACACCCCTAGCCTCTGGTAATCTTTTCGCTCAAAATCGCATCAATTCTCGAAGCAATTTCACTCGCCGGAACTTTTCTGCCATCACCGGACTTTCGCCGGAAAACCGAGACTCACATCAACACGGTAAATACCTCGACTCTTTCTGTTTCATTCCATTGTTAGACCATTACTAACATCAATCCATCACCCAGAATCAATCCCAGACGACGTTGCCGGATATTCTATACTCGCTGGAAAATCGCTAGAATTTCCGAACTCACGCTGTTAATCGGTATGACCAACTAAACCTCCTGTTAATCATGGTTTAGTAACTCAATTTCATATCTACTCAATCAAAACTGTTAATTTATCCGAACAGACAAAGTTCACAAACAGAGCCGACGAATCCTTGCCGGAATTCTGAGAAAGACATCTGATTCGGTACATTTTTTTCCCAAACCCTCTCTGTCCATTGCATTTCAATCGCTGATAATTTCCGTTAATCGAATTAAACATGAAACAGTTGATTAAATCATTGTCTGTGTTCTTGAGCGAAGAAGACGAAGTCGTTTATGATTATAAGATTAATTAAAATCAGTATTTTGAACGGGTTAGACACACAGTCCAGCGGTGGACTGTGTGCAAACAATATACACACGTCGCGAGTTCGATCCCTATCACAATCCTAACCTCAGAAATAAAAATGTTTTTTTTTTAAAACCGAACCGGGTTAACTCACTGTAAGATGTTAAGTATAATAAAAATCAGAATATTAACCAGGTTAGACACATAGTGCAACGGTGGACTGTGTGCCAAACTAAACCACAGGTCCCGGGTTCGAGACCTGTTGAGATCACCGGTTCGATACAATTAAATCCTTTTTAAATAAATGATTTTCGGATTAAATTAAATAGTGTATAAATATAATTAAAATAGAAATATTTCGGGTTAGACACGTAGCTCAGTTGGTAGAGCTGCGTGCACGCGTACGGGAGGTCACGGGTTCGAGTCTCACCCAGCGCATGCTTATACACGACCGAACCGGTCAACGGTCAACGGTCAACAGTCATGGTCAACGGTCAAAGTCAACATTTTTTTTATATTTTTATTTAATTTAAAAAATCAATTAAAAATACTTAAAAATAATGTTTTTAAAGTTAGAAATAGCCTTAAACTCACAAAAATATATCCAAAAATCCTATTAAAATTGTTAATAAAATCCACTTATTTACCGTACCTTTTCGTTATTAATTAGGTTAGTTATTTCTCGTCGATCAATCCTCTAAACTCGTGCGCATTCAACATCATCAACCGAACGCACCCAATGTGAGTGAACCTCTACCAATTCCCCGTTTTAATCACATTTTGGGGTGTATCATGTGTCGCTATTTATTTATTTCAATTAAACACTTGTGCATCCATCATATTCATGATCAAATGTGTTGCCAATATATATCAATTGTTTGTGTGGTTAATGTTTAGATTAAAGTTATCATTTTCAGTACATACATTATCATAGGCCGCCGCTCCCCATTACCTATGAGCGTGAGCTGTTCCCCATTACCTATGAGCGTGAACGAGGCGTTGCCAACATACGATCGGCTCCGTTTGATTGAGCCTTGATCGCACATACATCATCATAGGCCGTCCGTTCCCCATTACCTATGAGCGTGAACGAGACGTTGCCAACATATACATTGTCATTCATATCATATACTCATGCAAGGTGGTTTGTGATTGTTTGTTTACATACGTTTGTTCATATATGATTATTGCACAGTTTTTCCATATCAAATACAACAAGAAACCTATAATAAATGTTTTCTAACAAGGTTCACTCGCCAACTTTTGTTGACCCAAAATTCCCCATTTTTACACATGATACAGGTGATCAAGTCGAAGCAAGAAACATGTAGGACGGCCTAGAAGAATAAACCAGTTTAGAATTTGGATTGTTTTAGTTAATTTTTCCTTTCCTTGTATTGTATGAATTTGACTTGAACATTTGAGATGTAATTTGAATTTAATAAATATGAAACATATTAGTAAACATCATGAGCTTTGGTGATAACCCAATTATGCCCCGACTCTTATTCCGCTGCGGGTCGGGGTGTGACAACAACCACAGTATTCTCTTGATTTGTGATATGTTGATCTACCACTACTTCAACTTTAGCACTATTCGGGCTTGCAGATTCATTCAATAAACTTGTAATCTGCTTTGCTTCTTCATCCGAAGAAGATTCTCCATCGGCATCGAACGTTGGAGCCTCGTCCGAGTCTGAACTCTGTGCTTCAGAAAGATTAGGATTCACTGTAGTATTGACCGGTTATGTAGTCAGTGTCACATGATTTGTTTGAATTTCTTGACCACTGCTATTACTTGAACTAGCCTCAGAAGAAGATGATCCCAACATGGGTTGATTAACCACAATCGGTCTGACGATCTGCTCTTGATTTGCTGATTGATGAAGATAATATAACGCTGCGATTTCTTCATCGGATGGTTCTTCAGGCAAATCAAATGATTTCCACAAGTCTTGATAGTTGAATAACCATGCATCACCTTTTCTTTGAATAGGATCTGTATAGTTAAAACAATCAACATGTTGCGCTTCAATGACTCTTCTCAGTGAAGGAACGTAAACTCTTCGCAAAGGACTTCCATATCCGACAAAGAAACCTTCGAGTGATTTAGCTCCAAATCTGCCATCTTGATCGATTACAGTACATGGCGCTCCAAATGGTTCTAAGAACTTCAAATTCGGTTTCCGTCGGTTGATCATCTCAAAACAGGTCTTCTTCGTTGGTTTTACTGTTAAGACTCTGTTAAGTGTGTAACAAGCCGTTGCAACTGCTTCACTCCAGAAGCTGACTGGAAGCTTTGAGTCTGCAAGCATGGTTCTTGTAGTTTCGATAAGCGTCCTATTTTTCCGTTCAGCGACACCGTTTTGCTGCAGAGTGTAGGCGTGCAAAATCCCTTTATCATTGCAGAATTCCTTCATTTTGGTGTTTTTGAATTCAGTATCATTGTCGCTTCTAATGCGTCTCACCGGAAGATGGTACAGGTTCTCAAGTTTCTTGAAAAGAATAACCAAATTTTCAAACGTCTCATCTTTTGATTCTTGGAAGAATACCCACGAGTATCGGGAATAATCGTCTGTAACTACCAAGCAGTAGAGATCTTCGGAGATGCTTCGGGCATTCACTAGACCAAAAAGATCCATATGAAGTCTTTCGAGAGGCAACTTTATCGAATTGAGAATCTTTCTTGTAACATCCGTCAAAAAACGGATTTTACCAAACCCGCTCCGTTTATTAACCTAACAATCAGTTTAAAATTTCGTGGCGTATTTAATGCCCAAATTAATTTTAAACGATACATAATTAATTATTATATTGGAATATATAATTTGTTTTTGAAAAATTGTTAAAAATAATGAAATAAAAATAAAGTGGTTCTGCCGGGTTTCGAACCCGGGTCAGTAACCGGTTCAGCAAACTTAACACCCACACACTCAACCACTGCGCCACTTGTATCTCTTGTTAAATATTGAAGACAAAAAATTCATAACATGTTTCCCAAATTCAAAAACCGGCGCCCAAATTTCAGTCGTCGGAAATCCCGACTAACTCGCCAAGAATTTACGATATCTTCAGTTATAACGTAAAACTTAATCGCTACATCGGTTATAACGACGCCTGAGTCCGCGACACAAGCTATAACCGCCGGAAAACGTAATGACTTTGAATCAAGTCGGAAATCGGACCAAATTCATCGATGACCTGCCTTATAAATACCCCCTCGAAACTCTGCAAGCTTTTTCGCTCAAAACCGCACCTTTACCCGACGTAATTCCACTCGCCGGAAAATTTCTGCACATCGCCGGAAAACCGAACCCTTCACTTCTGAGCCTTACTGAACCCCCTGAGCTTATAGCGAAGTCACCCACATCCTTTTCAAGCTTTCTGAAGACTCTCTGCTGCAAGACACACGACGCCGGAATCTTTTGCTGTCGCCGGAGTTCTGCCGGAGAAACAGAGGAGTCCAGTCGGTATACCTTACGCTTAAATCTTTCATTCTTTTTATATATCTCACATGTAATTAACCACCAGACACTAACGAACATGATTAAAACTTCGAACCAGTCAGTCATCATTTCTGGTTAAAACTGACGAAGAAGACGAAGTTTCGGTAACATATAAGTTTATTATAAATCAAGTTATAACTCGGGTTAGACACACAGTCCAGCGGTGGACTGTGTGCACATTAAACACACTAACGTCTCGAGTTCGAATCTTGTCCCACGCATGCTGCCTTAATAAAAATGCCTTTTTTTTTGTTAACCGAACCGGAGTCACCGCTGTACATGTTAAGTTTAATAATAACCGGAATAATAACCAAGATAGACACACAGTCCAGCGGTGGACTGTGTGAATGTTTAAACACACGTCACGAGTTCGAGTCCGGTCTACTGCACCGATTCGGACAATTATCTAACTTTTTAAAATAAGGCAGAAATGAAATAATGAAGTTTGTTCATAAGTATAATATAAATCGGATTATTTAACAAGTTAGACACACAGTCCAGCGGTGGACTGTGTGTTAACTCAACCCACAGGTCCCGGGTTCGAGACCTGTGGAGCGCACCGGTCCGATTCAGTAAAATCTTTTTAGAAATAAATTGATTTTCGGATTAATCTAATTAATATATAAATATAATTAAAAACAGAAATATTTCGGGTTAGACACGTAGCTCAGTTGGTAGAGCTACGTGCACGCGTACGGGAGGTCTCGGGTTCGAGCCTCACTCAGCGCACACTTACACGCATACGAACCGGTCAAACAGTCAAGGTCAACAGTCAACGGTCAAAAAAGTCAATTTTTTTATTTTTATTTATTTATTTTAATTAAAAATCAATTAAAAATACTTAAAAATAACATTTTTAAGGTTAAAAAATAGCCTTAAACTCACAAAAATACACCCAACAATCCTACTAAAATGGATTAATAAAATCCGTTTACTTACCGAACCATAATGCTATTTATCTAGGTTAATTTCACTCGTGGTTAAAACCACTTCGCGTGCATTCAACATCATCAACCGAACGCACCCACTGTGAGTGAATCTTACAACTCCCCCTTTTTAATTACACGTTTTGGGGTGTGTCATGTGTCACAAAATAATTAACTCGTTTATTTAAACTTGTGCCATACCATATCGTGATCTTAACTTAGATTGTTTATATTGTTGTGATTATGTATTTCATTTTGTCAACTTATATGAAATTCATTCATTAAGCCCATCAGTTCCTCGCGGGAGACGAGTTGAGCAACGCGTGCCTCAAAACCAATCCATTATTGTTCATGTGTGTATTATTGAGTTTATATTGTTGGTAGTTATGTCTTTCATATTATCATGGTTATGCAATTCATTCATTAGGCCCATCAGTTCCTCGTGAGAGACGAGTTGAGCAACGCGTGCCTCTAAACGATCCATTATTGTTCATGTGTGTATTGTTTAATATTAAATTGATTTATGAATAAGTTTACATCTATTTTTACTCATGTGTGGTTGTGCACTTTATTTCATAATCAATTAAATAAACTTGTTCAAATGTTTTCCATAGGATTCACTCGCCAACTTTTTGTTGATCCAAAAACCCTTTTACACATGATACAGGTGAACAGGATGAAGCAAGGAAAACATAGGAAATGCTTTAGAAGAAAACAATGAAGCCTAGATTGATATTTAGGACATGTTGTAATATTGATTGTAATTTTCCATTAAAGTGTATTAATGAATATGAAACGTTAAAATAAATGTCATGAGCTTTGATGATAACCCAATCATGCCGCATCACCTTTTCTGCTGCGGGTCGGGGTGTGACAGATTGGTATCAGAGCCATGACTATAGGGATATAGGATAGGTTATTAGACCCTTAGAGCCTATATTATAGCCTGCCTAAATTTTAATTGATTAGGTGGTTACATACAAACTTGTGATATTTATTTGTTTCATATTTGTTTATACTTACAGTCAAACATACATACTTATATACATATTCATTATACATATATCAATGTTCATATATTCTATTCATCTTCATACTTTTGTTATTCAAAGATTTTGTTGCAATTTTCAAATCTCATCAAAGTAAGTTCTGCGACGGGCATGTAGTAACTGGAAGGGTACAAGTACCGGTAGTCGGAACGTCCTGTCTAGGTTGGCATTCGTATAAATCCAATATAACGGACCAGTTTGCCTACCTGGGACTAACGATGAGAGTACGAAGGACCTATTAGGCCAAAGCATGTCACACCAAACGTCGTTCGAACTAACCCACTTTGAGGTGTCACCGTGTCTACACCTGGACACATTCCGAATATCACACGTTGTATACATATTTCTCGATTTTCTCTGGTTTTAGTGTACGCAACCAGGCTAACACATGCGAACCATATGAAAAACCCGGTATTCATGGGGGCCCACATGATTACGAAGGTGAAGTATGGCGGCATGTAGGGCCTAATGGCGAGCAAAGCCCTAGACATCCTATGGATGTAGTAGATTTATTTTTCTATAATTATTTTATGAATGTTTATTCCTAGTGCGACCCATGAACCCAAAAACATCCAACTCATACTCTTGACATGTATTCCTTGTAGATGTCTTCTAACCTCACCCGTAGGAAGATGAGAGCAGGAAAAGCCCGCGAGCGCATGGCTGCCCTAATCGCTCAACAAATGGCTGCCATAATACCCAACATTGTAATCCAAGTCCAACAAGCACTTACCGCTAATCCTGTCAATCAAGAAAATCAAAACATTATCAACTCTCCCTCAACTACCACTAAATGCACCTACAAGCATTTCAAATCATGCGACCCTCCAAAATACAAAGGGACTGAAGGCGTCACCGCTCTCCTCCATTGGTTTGAAGAAATGGAGAACACTTTTCTAAATTGCGATTGCCCCGATGATCGCAAAGTGCGTTATGCTACTGGTCGTTTATATGGAATAGCACTTACTTGGTGGAATACAGAGAAGACCAAACGAGGCGTCGACGATGCTATGACTTTAACTTGGGACGAATTGAAGGAAATCATGACCAAACGATTTTGCCCAAGGAGCGAAATCAAGAAATTAGAAGATGAGTTCTATTCATTGAAGCAAAAGGAAGGCGACCACATCACGTACAACAAAAGATTCCTCGAGTTACATCAAATGGTTCCCAACATGTTCACTCCCCTCTACCGTTTGATCGAGCACTACATTCGTGGTCTTCCGTCAAAGATTCAAGACTCTGTAATAAGTACCACGCCTGCAACTTTGGAAGCAGCAATGGAGCTAGCAACAGAGCTCACCGAGAACCGAATCCGGAACAAAGACTTCAAGGAGGAGAAGAAGAAGGATAAAGAATCGACTGAAACCTCCGACTCCACCCAAACCGAATCCCCTTCTCAACCCACTTCTAAGAGAAAAAGAGACGGGCAACTTTTCGATGCTATCCAACGAAATCAACCAATTTCACACGCCATACCCATCCAAGCTATCCCAATCACTCAAGTGGCACCCAACTCAACTTACCCAAATAAGAAACCATATCTTGGACCTCACCCTCGATGCAACAACTGTTTTTATCACCATCCCCTTACCTTACCTTGTCGACTATGTGCAACTTGTGGACGCTATGGTGATTTGAGCAAGGTTTGCCGCACCTTTCAAAACCAAATCTCTCCCCCTACTCAAAACATGGTCCAAACCTATCAACAACCCCAATACCCCATGTTCCCATATGTTCGAGCTTGTTTCAATTGTGGCGACCCTACCCACTTTAGAAACACGTGCCCTCGATTGATTAACATCATAAACGCTCAAGCCCAATCAAACCCAGTTAACCAAGTAAACCAAGAAAACCCAACCGCTAGGCCACCAGCAAGAGGAAGAGTCTTCAACATCAACGCCAATCCTGTCGAAGATAATGACGGCCCAAACGAAGATACCCAACTAGTCCTCTTCACCGAAAATCCAGATTCAACTCCAATCGTTTAGTTTTATGTTTTTCTTTATCACATAGAACCAATCATAACTTAAGGATAAAGCCAATGAGAATTTGACAAGAATATGGTGGATACACCGCTGGTACTTCCTATATATAAGTATTCTTGTCAAAGGATCAGAAGCATTATCTGGCGGTTATGAGAGGTTCCATGTGTAAACTGTTTGAGTAATTATTGTTTATTATTTTCAGTACATGCAATTTCATAGGCCGCCGCTCCCCATTACATTATGAGCGTTGAGCATGTTCCCATTTCATTATGAGGTTGAACCTGGCGTGCCCACATACGATCGGCTCCGTTTGATTGAGCCTTGATCGCACAGACATTTTCATTATCAGTATCTCGTGGTTGTAGTGTTTGTTGTAGAGTCACATAGAACTAATCATAACTTGCGGATAAAGTCAATGAGAATTTGACGAGAATATGGTGGATACGCCGCTGGTACTTCCTATATATAAGTATTCTTGTCAAAGGATCGGAGGCATTATCAGGCGGTTATGAGAGGTTCCATGTATAGGCTGTTTGTGTGATTGTTGTTTAGATTAAGTTTATTATTTTCAATACATGCAATACGATCGGCTCCGTTTGATTGAGCCTTGATCGCATAGACATTTTCATTTTCAGTACATGCAATACGATCGGCTCCGTTTGATTGAGCCTTGATCGTACAGACATTTTCATTATCAGTATTTTGTGGTTGTTGTGTTTGTAGTAGAGTCACATAGAACTAATCATAACTTGTGGATAAAGTCAATGAAAATTTGACAAGAATATGGTGGATACGCCGCTGGTAGTTCCTATATATAAGTATTCTTGTCAAATGATCGGAGGCATTATCAGGCGGTTATTAGAGGTTCCATGTATAGGCTGTTTGTGTGATTGTTGTTTAGATTAAGTTTATTATTTTCAGTACATGCAATACGATCGGCTCCGTTTGATTGAGCCTTGATCGCACAGACATTTTCATTTTCAGTACATGCAATACGATCGGCTCCGTTTGATTGAGCCTTGATCGCACAGACATTTTCATTATCAGTATTTTGTGGTTGTTGTGTTTGTAGTAGAGTCACATAGAACTAATCATAACTTGTGGATAAAGTCAATGAAAATTTGACAAGAATATGGTGGATACGCCGCTGGTACTTCCTATATATAAGTATTCTTGTCAAATGATCGGAGGCATTATCAGGCGGTTATGAGAGGTTCCATGTATAGGCTGTTTGTGTGATTGTTGGTTAGATTAAGTTTATTATTTTCAGTACATGCAATACAATCGGCTCCGCTTGATTGAGCCTTGATCACACAGACATTTTCATTTTTAGTACATGCAATACGATCGGCTTCGTTTGATTGAGCCTTGATCGCACAGACATTTTTTCATTTTCAGTATTTTGTGTTTGTTGTATTGGTTGTAGAGTCACATAGGACTAATCATAATTCACTGATAAAACCAATGAAAATTTGACGAGAATATGGTGGATACGCCGCTGGTACTTCCTATATAAGTATTCTTGTCAAAGGATCAGAGGCATTGTCAGACGGTTATGAGAAGTTCTATGTAGGATTTCGTAGTTTCTTGGTAACTAATCATAACTTGTGGATAAAACCAATGAAAATTCGGCAAGAATATGGTGGATACGCCGCTGGTACTTCCTATATATAAGTATTCTTGCCAAAGGATCAGAGGCATTATCAGGCGGTTATGAGAAGTTCCATGTAGGATTTAGTATTGCCCTGGGTTAAAATTTGTGTTACATTTATATCATCTCGCTATTTAAAGAAATTGGATTGTGTTCCATTTCTACATAAACTAACCTCTCCATCATAACAAACGAGAGAGGAACTGTCACCATTCAAACATATATGCTATCAAAATGTGGATTCAAATATTAGCTGTTGTGTTTATTTATGTTCTATAGTCATAGAACCAATCATAACTTACTGATAAAACCAATGAAAATTTGACAAGAATATGGTGGATACGCCGCTGGTACTTCCTATATATAAGTATTCTTGTCAAAGGATCAGAGGTATTGTTAGATGGTTATGAGAAGTTCCATGTAGGTTGTAGTATTAGAAGTTTTGCCTTAGGATATAACCATATCCTTCCAAACATATCCAAACTCTTATGCATGATATCATATTTAGCGAATCAATTCTGCTTATCAATACTTTTACAGTAGGCAACAAAAAAAATGATTCCTGTAATAGGGTACTTAACCCTTACAAGGGACGTTACCGCCTCAAACAAAAATTTAAACTCTTACTTTTCTTCTAAGTATGTAACTGTCAAACTAAACACCATCATTCTTTTAGTCAAATATATCACTACTTAAATTTCGGGACGAAATTTCTAAAAAGCAGGGGATACTGTAACATCCGTCAAAAAACGGATTTTACCAAACCCGCTCCGTTTATTAACCGAACAATCAGTTTAAAATTTCGTGGCGTATTTAATGCCCAAATTAATTTTAAACGATACATAATTAATTATTATATTGGAATATATAATTTGTTTTTGAAAAATTGTTAAAAATAATGAAATAAAAATAAAGTGGTTCTGCCGGGTTTCGAACCCGGGTCAGTAACCGGTTCAGCAAACTTAACACCCACACACTAAACCACTGCGCCACTTGTAATTCGCCTATTATAGAATTTGACGGATGATAAGAATATGATCTTGGCATTTCTTCGCCTGGAACAACTGTAACATCCGTAAAAAAACGGGTTTTCAAAACCCGCTTCGTTTATTAATCGAATAGTCAGTTTTAAAATTTCGTTGCTCATTTATGACTTATTATAATTTTAAACGATACATAATTAATAAACAAATTGGAATTTATAAGCTATAATTGTTAAAAAGTAAAAATAAAATAAATAAAAAGAAAAACAGGCTGCCGGGATTCGAACCCGGGTCAGCCGGATATAAGCTTAGCAACTTAACTCACATACACCAAACCACTCCGCCACTTGTGTTCTTTGGTGATATATCGAAACAATTAATTCATATAACAAAACTCGATTTCAAAAACAGTCAACGACGCGCCCATTTCGCAGTCGCCGGAAATCCCGACGACTTCGCCAATTATTGTCGGTTTCATTTGACTTAGCGTGCGTATTAACACTTACATCGGTTATAACCGATGTCCAGTTCCGCGACATCAGTCATAACCGCCGGAGAATAATTGACCAACGAATCAAGACAGAAATCGGACCCAATTCATCGATATTCTTTCCTAAAAATACACCCCCTAGCCTCTGGTAATCTTTTCGCTCAAAATCGCATCAATTCTCGAAGCAATTTCACTCGCCGGAACTTTTCTGCCATCACCGGACTTTCGCCGGAAAACCGAGACTCACATCAACACGGTAAATACCTCGACTCTTTCTGTTTCATTCCATTGTTAGACCATTACTAACATCAATCCATCACCCAGAATCAATCCCAGACGACGTTGCCGGATATTCTATACTCGCTGGAAAATCGCTAGAATTTCCGAACTCACGCTGTTAATCGGTATGACCAACTAAACCTCCTGTTAATCATGGTTTAGTAACTCAATTTCATATCTACTCAATCAAAACTGTTAATTTATCCGAACAGACAAAGTTCACAAACAGAGCCGACGAATCCTTGCCGGAATTCTGAGAAAGACATCTGATTCGGTACATTTTTTTCCCAAACCCTCTCTGTCCATTGCATTTCAATCGCTGATAATTTCCGTTAATCGAATTAAACATGAAACAGTTGATTAAATCATTGTCTGTGTTCTTGAGCGAAGAAGACGAAGTCGTTTATGATTATAAGATTAATTAAAATCAGTATTTTGAACGGGTTAGACACACAGTCCAGCGGTGGACTGTGTGCAAACAATACACACACGTCGCGAGTTCGATCCCTATCACAATCCTAACCTCAGAAATAAAAATGTTTTTTTTTTAAAACCGAACCGGGTTAACTCACTGTAAGATGTTAAGTATAATAAAAATCAGAATATTAACCAGGTTAGACACATAGTGCAACGGTGGACTGTGTGCCAAACTAAACCACAGGTCCCGGGTTCGAGACCTGTTGAGATCACCGGTTCGATACAATTAAATCCTTTTTAAATAAATGATTTTCGGATTAAATTAAATAGTGTATAAATATAATTAAAATAGAAATATTTCGGGTTAGACACGTAGCTCAGTTGGTAGAGCTGCGTGCACGCGTACGGGAGGTCACGGGTTCGAGTCTCACCCAGCGCATGCTTATACACGACCGAACCGGTCAACGGTCAACGGTCAACAGTCATGGTCAACGGTCAAAGTCAACATTTTTTTTATATTTTTATTTAATTTAAAAATCAATTAAAAATACTTAAAAATAATGTTTTTAAAGTTAGAAATAGCCTTAAACTCACAAAAATATATCCAAAAATCCTATTAAAATTGTTAATAAAATCCACTTATTTACCGTACCTTTTCGTTATTAATTAGGTTAGTTATTTCTCGTCGATCAATCCTCTAAACTCGTGCGCATTCAACATCATCAACCGAACGCACCCAATGTGAGTGAACCTCTACCAATTCCCCGTTTTAATCACATTTTGGGGTGTATCATGTGTCGCTATTTATTTATTTCAATTAAACACTTGTGCATCCATCATATTCATGATCAAATGTGTTGCCAATATATATCAATTGTTTGTGTGGTTAATGTTTAGATTAAAGTTATCATTTTCAGTACATACATTATCATAGGCCGCCGCTCCCCATTACCTATGAGCGTGAGCTGTTCCCCATTACCTATGAGCGTGAACGAGGCGTTGCCAACATACGATCGGCTCCGTTTGATTGAGCCTTGATCGCACATACATCATCATAGGCCGTCCGTTCCCCATTACCTATGAGCGTGAACGAGACGTTGCCAACATATACATTGTCATTCATATCATATACTCATGCAAGGTGGTTTGTGATTGTTTGTTTACATACGTTTGTTCATATATGATTATTGCACAGTTTTTCCATATCAAATACAACAAGAAACCTATAATAAATGTTTTCTAACAAGGTTCACTCGCCAACTTTTGTTGACCCAAAATTCCCCATTTTTACACATGATACAGGTGATCAAGTCGAAGCAAGAAACATGTAGGACGGCCTAGAAGAATAAACCAGTTTAGAATTTGGATTGTTTTAGTTAATTTTTCCTTTCCTTGTATTGTATGAATTTGACTTGAACATTTGAGATGTAATTTGAATTTAATAAATATGAAACATATTAGTAAACATCATGAGCTTTGGTGATAACCCAATTATGCCCCGACTCTTATTCCGCTGCGGGTCGGGGTGTGACAACAACCACAGTATTCTCTTGATTTGTGATATGTTGATCTACCACTACTTCAACTTTAGCACTATTCGGGCTTGCAGATTCATTCAATAAACTTGTAATCTGCTTTGCTTCTTCATCCGAAGAAGATTCTCCATCGGCATCGAACGTTGGAGCCTCGTCCGAGTCTGAACTCTGTGCTTCAGAAAGATTAGGATTCACTGTAGTATTGACCGGTTCTGTAGTCAGTGTCACATGATTTGTTTGAATTTCTTGACCACTGCTATTACTTGAACTAGCCTCAGAAGAAGATGATCCCAACATGGGTTGATTAACCACAATCGGTCTGACGATCTGCTCTTGATTTGCTGATTGATGAAGATAATATAACGCTGCGATTTCTTCATCGGATGGTTCTTCAGGCAAATCAAATGATTTCCACAAGTCTTGATAGTTGAATAACCATGCATCACCTTTTCTTTGAATAGGATCTGTATAGTTAAAACAATCAACATGTTGCGCTTCAATGACTCTTCTCAGTGAAGGAACGTAAACTCTTCGCAAAGGACTTCCATATCCGACAAAGAAACCTTCGAGTGATTTAGCTCCAAATCTGCCATCTTGATCGATTACAGTACATGGCGCTCCAAATGGTTCTAAGAACTTCAAATTCGGTTTCCGTCGGTTGATCATCTCAAAACAGGTCTTCTTCGTTGGTTTTACTGTTAAGACTCTGTTAAGTGTGTAACAAGCCGTTGCAACTGCTTCACTCCAGAAGCTGACTGGAAGCTTTGAGTCTGCAAGCATGGTTCTTGTAGTTTCGATAAGCGTCCTATTTTTCCGTTCAGCGACACCGTTTTGCTGCAGAGTGTAGGCGTGCAAAATCCCTTTATCATTGCAGAATTCCTTCATTTTGGTGTTTTTGAATTCAGTATCATTGTCGCTTCTAATGCGTCTCACCGGAAGATGGTACAGGTTCTCAAGTTTCTTGAAAAGAATAACCAAATTTTCAAACGTCTCATCTTTTGATTCTTGGAAGAATACCCACGAGTATCGGGAATAATCGTCTGTAACTACCAAGCAGTAGAGATCTTCGGAGATGCTTCGGGCATTCACTAGACCAAAAAGATCCATATGAAGTCTTTCGAGAGGCAACTTTATCGAATTGAGAATCTTTCTTGTAACATCCGTCAAAAAACGGATTTTACCAAACCCGCTCCGTTTATTAACCTAACAATCAGTTTAAAATTTCGTGGCGTATTTAATGCCCAAATTAATTTTAAACGATACATAATTAATTATTATATTGGAATATATAATTTGTTTTTGAAAAATTGTTAAAAATAATGAAATAAAAATAAAGTGGTTCTGCCGGGTTTCGAACCCGGGTCAGTAACCGGTTCAGCAAACTTAACACCCACACACTCAACCACTGCGCCACTTGTATCTCTTGTTAAATATTGAAGACAAAAAATCATAACATGTTTCCCAAATTCAAAAACCGGCGCCCAAATTTCAGTCGTCGGAAATCCCGACTAACTCACCAAGAATTTACGATATCTTCAGTTATAACGTAAAACTTAATCGCTACATCGGTTATAACGACGCCTGAGTCCGCGACACAAGCTATAACCGCCGGAAAACGTAATGACTTTGAATCAAGTCGGAAATCGGACCAAATTCATCGATGACCTGCCTTATAAATACCCCCTCGAAACTCTGCAAGCTTTTTCGCTCAAAACCGCACCTTTACCCGACGTAATTCCACTCGCCGGAAAATTTCTGCACATCGCCGGAAAACCGAACCCTTCACTTCTGAGCCTTACTGAACCCCCTGAGCTTATAGCGAAGTCACCCACATCCTTTTCAAGCTTTCTGAAGACTCTCTGCTGCAAGACACACGACGCCGGAATCTTTTGCTGTCGCCGGAGTTCTGCCGGAGAAACAGAGGAGTCCAGTCGGTATACCTTACGCTTAAATCTTTCATTCTTTTTATATATCTCACATGTAATTAACCACCAGACACTAACGAACATGATTAAAACTTCGAACCAGTCAGTCATCATTTCTGGTTAAAACTGACGAAGAAGACGAAGTTTCGGTAACATATAAGTTTATTATAAATCAAGTTATAACTCGGGTTAGACACACAGTCCAGCGGTGGACTGTGTGCACATTAAACACACTAACGTCTCGAGTTCGAATCTTGTCCCACGCATGCTGCCTTAATAAAAATGCCTTTTTTTTTGTTAACCGAACCGGAGTCACCGCTGTACATGTTAAGTTTAATAATAACCGGAATAATAACCAAGATAGACACACAGTCCAGCGGTGGACTGTGTGAATGTTTAAACACACGTCACGAGTTCGAGTCCGGTCTACTGCACCGATTCGGACAATTATCTAACTTTTTAAAATAAGGCAGAAATGAAATAATGAAGTTTGTTCATAAGTATAATATAAATCGGATTATTTAACAAGTTAGACACACAGTCCAGCGGTGGACTGTGTGTTAACTCAACCCACAGGTCCCGGGTTCGAGACCTGTGGAGCGCACCGGTCCGATTCAGTAAAATCTTTTTAGAAATAAATTGATTTTCGGATTAATCTAATTAATATATAAATATAATTAAAAACAGAAATATTTCGGGTTAGACACGTAGCTCAGTTGGTAGAGCTACGTGCACGCGTACGGGAGGTCTCGGGTTCGAGCCTCACTCAGCGCACACTTACACGCATACGAACCGGTCAAACAGTCAAGGTCAACAGTCAACGGTCAAAAAAGTCAATTTTTTTATTTTTATTTATTTATTTTAATTAAAAATCAATTAAAAATACTTAAAAATAACATTTTTAAGGTTAAAAAATAGCCTTAAACTCACAAAAATACACCCAACAATCCTACTAAAATGGATTAATAAAATCCGTTTACTTACCGAACCATAATGCTATTTATCTAGGTTAATTTCACTCGTGGTTAAAACCACTTCGCGTGCATTCAACATCATCAACCGAACGCACCCACTGTGAGTGAATCTTACAACTCCCCCTTTTTAATTACACGTTTTGGGGTGTGTCATGTGTCACAAAATAATTAACTCGTTTATTTAAACTTGTGCCATACCATATCGTGATCTTAACTTAGATTGTTTATATTGTTGTGATTATGTATTTCATTTTGTCAACTTATATGAAATTCATTCATTAAGCCCATCAGTTCCTCGCGGGAGACGAGTTGAGCAACGCGTGCCTCAAAACCAATCCATTATTGTTCATGTGTGTATTTTTGAGTTTATATTGTTGGTAGTTATGTCTTTCATATTATCATGGTTATGCAATTCATTCATTAGGCCCATCAGTTCCTCGTGAGAGACGAGTTGAGCAACGCGTGCCTCTAAACGATCCATTATTGTTCATGTGTGTATTGTTTAATATTAAATTGATTTATGAATAAGTTTACATCTATTTTTACTCATGTGTGGTTGTGCACTTTATTTCATAATCAATTAAATAAACTTGTTCAAATGTTTTCCATAGGATTCACTCGCCAACTTTTTGTTGATCCAAAAACCCTTTTACACATGATACAGGTGAACAGGATGAAGCAAGGAAAACATAGGAAATGCTTTAGAAGAAAACAATGAAGCCTAGATTGATATTTAGGACATGTTGTAATATTGATTGTAATTTTCCATTAAAGTGTATTAATGAATATGAAACGTTAAAATAAATGTCATGAGCTTTGATGATAACCCAATCATGCCCCGATCACCTTTTCCGCTGCGGGTCGGGGTGTGACATTTCTTGGATGAGTTTTTTTGATCTGCTTTCCCTTTTTACACTCGAGGCAATTATCTGACATATGAAACCTTTTCAGATTCACACCTTCCACCAAATCATTATGCACCAAATGATTCATCTTTCTCAGGTGAATGTGACCCATCTTTCTATGCCATAAGATTGACTCCTTCTCAGTAGCTTTCGAGACAAAACATTGTGCCGTTTTTGAAGAAGTAGTAGCATTTCCCATATCAAGAACATACAAATCATTCTCTCTTGGTGCACGCATGAGTATCCACTCGTCTGGTATTTTGAAACCCGGTTTGATTATCATGCATTCTTTATCGTTGAAGTGGACAGTAAACTTTTTATCACAAATTTGAATACTCAGAAGGTTGTTCTCAAGCTCCGCAATGTAGTTCACTTGATCAAATGACACAACTCCGTTTGAGAGTTTTCCCTCGGCGACAATCCTTCCACCTTGGTTTCCAGCAAATCCAACATATCCGCCATTGATAGCTTTTATGTCGAACAAGAGCGCTTTCATTCCTGTCATATGTCTGGAAGCTCCACTATCCAGAATCCACTTGGAAAGTACGGATCTCTGGAGCCCCTGCACATTTCAACAATTAGTTAAACAGCGCGACCCAAGCCTTCTTGATCTTGGGTTGAATTTGATAACCATCATCGTAATCAAATTCACATTCGTCAGCATAATCAAATTCAAATTTATCATCTAAATTTTCTTCGATGTTTATGTTTGAAAACTTCACTTTCTTGTTATCTTTCAAACTGTTACCACTTGTAGTTTTGACAGTTTCAGACTTGATTTCAGATTTTGATTCTTTCATGCTATCACTAGTCTTAACAGGATCAGACTTAGTGATCTCAGATGTTGTTGACCTTTTCTTAGCAACCCAGGCTTGTGATTTTATGTTAGCCTTTTTGATGTAAAACTTTGTTTCATTTGTTTTTGAAGATTCACCTTTTTTGAAAATTGAATTTACAACTTCTTTTCAGATTTGGTTTTATCTTCAGGTTTTGATTCATTTCTTTTCTAAATCTTTACAGGTTTTACAAACTCTGGTTGCTTTGGTTTCACAACATCTCAACTTTCTTTTCTTCGAAGATAGGCTGGTTTTGACATCAAACACTTGCGTGCAATATGACCAACTTCGTTGCACTTGAAGCAAGTTCGATTATCATGTGAATGTCCACTAGTGGATTTTACACCACTTGTCGCTTTCGCCTTATCTCGAAGTTCTTTCTGTTTCTTAAACTCGTCATTTGATTGCTTCCCAATCAAACTCTCCTCGTGAACCGTGCTTGTCCCATAAACAAATTTCATGTTTTATCTTTGTATTCATGAAATGGTGACATTTTCTTTTTTGGTTCATCAGATTCCTCTAATCCCAACCCAGCTCTTCGGTTTTCCGGATGATCACCATCATTCCTTCGGTAGTTATTGTAATTTCTTTTGGGTTTTGAATATAATTTCTTTTCATTTATCTCCAGGTCATCTGATGTGACTTCAACCAGTTTAAACAGTTTATCCAGTTAATCTTCTTTGATGTTCCGAATCGGAAAACTGTCATCAAAGTATAATCTATCAGATTCCTTAACCTTGTACATTACAACGTTAGGATCATCACATAGATCATCCTCCGATGATGTATCGTCATCTTTGGAATTTGTGTCAGAACTGTTCAAACTCGAGGTGGCGCTATCAAAGCTGCCATCATCAGAATCATTCAGAATATTTTTAACCACCTTTTTCACTACCTCATTGTCATCATCTGTTTTAGTATAGACTACATCAATGTTCTCCGGCAACTCGGTTTTCTTTTCAGATAACAATTCAATGTTGAGTGCCTTATCCATCCCATCAACGGTTTTGCGACAATACTTCTCGCATAGGGGTGGAGGAACATTGCTATATTCTTTACCGATTTTCTTTTTAGGTTTTTCTTCCGATGGAATTGTCGGAATAATGTGATCAATGACATATGCGTTACAAGTGTAACTTCTTAAAAGTTGTTGAACATGTTCTGTTTCAATTTTCATGTCCTGGGGTTGTTGTTTGGTCTCAGCAATGGTGTTTATATAGATGTTTATTGCTTTTTGTTTATCCATACTGTACCTTTTAGCATTCTCATAGTATCATGTTGTTAGATATTATTTCTATCGAGCCTGCCGTAATCATCTTTCATTTTGTCATACGCTTCCTTCATTGTACGATAATTGTATTTGAAATGTTCGTTATGTACATTGAGTTCAGCGATGATTTGTGAGTATTTGGCACATTCAGCACATGGCTCGGTACATTTTGTACAAGGTTTCTTAACCTCTACACTTTGTACTTTGACAACCTCATTTACCTCTGGACCTACCTTGGTTAGATTTGCCATCAAAGCTTTATCGGCAATATCCTTGAGGTTTTCAGCATTCATTTCTTGAGTAACAACAATGACTTCTTCAATAGATTTCTCCTCGGCAACTTGCTCCTGAGAACTTCCATCAAAGTGACTTGCAAAACTATCACATGAGTTAGGAGATAAAATGCCTTGATTCTGCATGTGAATATACACCTCTTCCTCCTGTTGTTGTTGCAGATACTGTTCCAGCAAAATATTCTCTATAGTTGTTGCTTCTTCGGTAGAAGTATCTTCAACAATCTCAGCCATTAATGCAACTCTGGTCTTCTTACCGATATAAGAATTCCAATCGAAACCATCATCTTCGGTTGATGCAACCATGGCTTTCTCAGTGTTGTTGCCTGTTTGGCTTTTCCTGGATTTCAACTTGTGTCTTCTTTGGGAAAGGCTTGTATTGAATAGATTTCTTGTAATATTCGTTGCCTCCACCAAAAGGACTTTGATTGCCCGTGGCTTCACGATTTTTGCATTCTCGCTTGAAATGCCCTTTCTGTCGGCATCTAAAACACGTGACCTTGTCGAACCCTAGCTTGTTGCTTGAATTTATGATATCTCGGCCAGTGAGTGCAACAAACTTTGTCACTCTTCGAATGATAGAAGCTAGTGACCACTTGATATCCATTAGCTCAAGCTCTTCTTCGTCCAACTGATCGTAGTCTTCGGCGGTTATCTCGGGATTTTCGATTTTCCCAGCTACAAGACTTTCATACGATTCTAGAACAGTGGCGAGAAGTGACATATGCTATTTTGCAATTTTTCAGACACAACATTGTTTAGATTCACAGCAATGTTACACTTATACACATTCGAATAAGAATTTGATTGTTGATTCTGATTTGCTTGACTCTGATGAGATGAATTTGAACCAGTGCTTGAGAACGAAGAATTTTGTGGACTCTGATCATATTGAGGATATGATTGGTTCTGGTTCTGTGGAGAAGAATTCATGTTTGCACTGAATGCTCCCTGAATCTTTGGGCTTGAAATGTTGTCTTGCATCCCGGTTTTATAATACAAACCAACATCTTGAACAACATTCGCATTTTTAGATTTTGCAATCTTTAGAAGTTCTATTTCATGGCCTTCGAGTTTGTCGATGAATGTAGACAACTTGAAGAATTCCCATTTTCACTTTCCTTCAGAACCATTAGATAAGTAGTCCATTCTCCATCTGGTAGCACGTCTGCAAGCTTATCGATGTACTCTTGTTCCGTCTTCTCAAGACCATGTCTTCGCATTTGGACTTAAAGATGACAAAAACGTTCAATCACCTGCTTCATGGTTTCTCCCTTCAGCATGTTGAAGATATCGAACTCTTTCATAATGAGAGCTTTCTTGCTCTTGATCATCTCCGCGCTTCCTTGATACTTCTTTGAAGCGATAGCCAGAGTTCTCTTGCAGTCGTGTATTCTGGTAGCAAGACGAGAATATCTTCTTTAACGGATTGTTGGATAAGACTGATCATCTTTTTCTCAGCAATGTATTCTTCTTTCTGTGTCGTGGAGTACTTGTATTTCTCCAGAACTTGCTGATGTTCGTCCAACGGAACTGTATAACCTCTCTCGATCGACACCCAGCCTAGGAAGTGCATGGCTTGAACCCAATATGTAAACTTCTCCTTCCATCCTTCATACTCGTCCATGCTCATTAGCTTTGGCGGTTTAACAGTCGTGCATCTCGTTGTCTAAATTGACTTGTTGGATCACGTTGGCATTTGACGAACCCACTCCGGACATATAAGCTCTTTGAATATCATCCATCGCGAATAACGAGACTCGTACGCTAAAAACACTTGAAAACTTTTGAAAAAGTTAGATTTACTACAAGTTCGGTCGAACTTGTAGTGAAATGAAGAATTTTAGGTTTTTTATCCACACATTCGGTCGAACTTATGGTTTTTGTTTTGAAAATGTTACTTGAACTTCGGTCGAACTTGTAACAATTTAGAAAATAAACCTTGGTTACCCTCGAGCGAACTTATCAGACGAATTTGATGAAAAACTAGCAAGTTCGGGCGAACTTAGCTAAAAATGCTTGAATTTTATCAAGTTCGGTAGAACTTGACAAAATATCAATAAAAATCTAGCAACTTCGAGCGAACTTAACCAAATTTCCTCAAAAATTCACTCAAGTTCGAGCGAACTTGGTAAAAAATCACTGAAAAAGTGACTTTTTAGCACAAGTTCGGCCGAACTTGGCTAACAAGTTCGATGGAAAATGTTTTGTCAAACATGGTTTTTGCAACATTTCGACACCAATTCGATTGATTTTGGTCTCCAATCTTTCAAGGGTTTATCTTTGTTGTATTTTACATGTTATATTCAAAATTGAAAAGATTTTGACCGTGAATTCTTCATTTTTATGAAAAAGAAATGAAAAATAGAAGAATGGAGTAGAAATAGAAGTGTTCTTGTCTTGATTACTATCAAATCAGGCTGTTCTAGCTCTGATACCACTTGTAGGACCGATCCTCGATGCTAAAGAACCTAAATTTGATATCTAACGTTCATAATGGCGGAAATATTACGACGTGTTTACCAAAGACAAGAATTAATCATTTAAATGTCAATTTTATTGATGTAACAGTCAAGAATCCAGATTGACAGAGTTTCGCCTCCAAAATGACAAAGTTACAAATGAGAGAGGCTGGCTAGCTATTTATAGATGATCAAGTTCGCCAGAGGATGATGTAAGTTCGCCCGAACTTGCCTTAGCAAGTTCGGCCGAACTTGACTTAACATGTCAACTCATGGGCGAACTTGTATCAACAATACACAAATACAATGTTTTGCTAGCATATTCAACTCTATACTATACAGACTTTGACATTATGCACCAACAGACATATTGGTATCAGAGCCCATAACCTTAGGATAATAGGTAGACTTGCCATGATTCGACCTAGAAGCATGTTTAAGTACCCGATTGACCGATCTTTGACTTAAATACTTAAACTACTTGCCATAAATGCTTAAACATGCCTTTCCTAAGGTTAACACAATATACACGCATGGAAATGCTCGTATCACACAAAACGAGTGATCAAGTCGAGATTAGGTGTGAAAACCGAGAACTCTCGATGAGATCATTCATTCCGCGCATTCTCTCGCACGAGATACTTTTGTTAAGTTAGGAGTGATATCCAAACCTCGACAGAAACCTCCCTTTCCATCTAGTGGAACACCCGATTTGATCGGTGAGTGTACCCACAACTAGGAATGAAGTTGTTAAGTTAGGGGTGAAACCCGCATCTTAATAACTAATTCCACTCTTCGATTTTCAATCAAACCAAAGTCTCGATTACTCCGATGATTTGGGACACGTAGTAACCGGAAGGATAATGCCGTTAGCCGCTTGCGGTGAGAGCATCTATCTATTAGGCCAAAGCGTGGGTCCAAGTTCAAAGGATGGTCGAACCACTTTGGGTAGTCAACGTCTCAAAACCCGAACACTCCCAAATTGATTTAAGCCTATATCGTCGATTTACGCATCATTGAGTTTATTATTATTTATGTGTTTAAAATTTTGAGAATTTTCGCTTATTCGATTTCTCGCTTATTTAGTTTCTCGCTTTATCGATATCTCGATTTATCGCAGTTACACTCCATCGAATGTATGCACAACTCGCACAACTCTCGTAATCTAAAACGCTAATTAATACATCAACCAAACTAATCGCTTAACTCGATTACGCTTATGAGTCCATACGTGGCTCATACGTGGTACTATCTCGCTTATCTCGCTTATGTATATATGTATCGCTTATATCTCGCTTATATCTCGTATCTCATATCGCGCTACGCATGTTGGTTAATTAAAAGTGAATACGTGCAAAATGTGTGCTTACATGCCTACGTGATTATGTTCTTACGTGTCTATGTGCTTACGTGTTTATGTGCCTACGTGTTTATGTGCTTACGTGGATACATGCTTATGTGTGTTGTGCTTGTATGAACAATAATAATAATAAATATTTAAACATGACTCAATTATAATCAAATCTCATCTAATCTAAATCCTTTATGTAGATGTCGTCAATCGGATCTCATACTCGCCGTTCTGCTCAGCGCCACAGCGACAACAAGCGCATCGCTTCACTAGTCGCCAAACAAGTGGCAAAAGTCATCCCGCAAATCGTCTTGGAAATTCATGCTGTGAGCAGTAACTCCTCAGTCGACTCAAAAACTGAAAACCCCAAGTCACGGTTTAGTTTCAAAAATTTCAAGGCTTGTGCACCTCTCGCCTTCATGGGTAACGATGGACCGACAACTATGTTCCATTGGTTTGACGCCATTTAGGTCACCTTTAGGCAAAGTGGATGCCCCGATGACCTCCGCACGGTTGAACGTTACAGGAGTCTTCCAGTCCCGTGCTCTCGACTGGTGGACCGCCGAAAGAAATAGGTGCGGTAATGACGAAGCCTATAATCTGTCTTGGGAGGAACTCAAGGAAGTGACGATGAAGGAGTTCTGTCCTCCACACGAGATTCAGAAGCTCGAGAATGAGTTTTGGGGTATAAAGCAAGATGGTCCCGACAATGCTGGATTTACCGCTCGATTCAAGATTTTGAGCATCATCTGTCCTAGCCAAGTTGATACTACTGAGAAAGCTATCAACAAGTATATCCGTGTTCTACCCGAATGTGTCGCGAATTTTGTGAAAGTTGCTCGTACTACAACCATCGAGGAAACCTACATGCTTGCCGCTGAGATTAATGATCAACGAGTTCAAGATGGTTATTTCAAGAACCATGCGAAAGTTGCCAATCAAGCTGTCACCGAACCAACTGCTGCTATCGAACCATCCAGTGACCCGAAGGGAAAGCGTCAGGGATGCAAACGAGGAAACCCTAGCAAGAACTGCGTCGCTGCTACACCGCTCAACTCTCAGCCTTACCAGGCTCCTGCTCAGGACGCACCCCCAACTAAACGTGCGTACACTGGTCCTCACCCACTGTGCCCTAAGTGCACATATCATCACGTGGTGGGTGGAAACTGCCGTTTTTCCACAAACTGTAATATCTACGGTCACTTTACTATTAGTTGCCATACCGGTCCTCGCCAACCAGCTCCTCAAGCGCCAGCACTGCCAACTCCTCAGCGTACTCCCCAGAACAACCAGCAGCAACAAGCAGCAGCTCCAAAAGAACGTGTGTGTTACGTGTGTGGTGATCCGAACCACTTTGCCAACGCCTGCCTAAACCGTACTGTCAAGCAAGAGCCGCAGCAACAACAGCCACCACCGCAGCCTCAGCAGCAACAACAAGTTGCGCGTGGAAGAGCTTTCAACCTGAATCACCGCCAGGCCCAGAATGACAACAATGTTGTCAATGGTACGTTTCTTGTCAATGGTATTTATGCTTTATGTTTATTTGATACTGGTGCCGATAATTGTTTTGTACCGCTAGAATTCGAAAAGGTTTTAAAATGTAAGCGCGCTAAACTCCCAAAGACTTTCATGTGGAAGTCGCCACCGGAAAATCCATCACCGTCACCTCCGTCCTACGTGGTTGTTCTCTCGATCTCAACAACCATGTCTTCTCGATCAATCTCATACCTATGCAGTTAGGTAGCTTCGATATCATAGTAGGTATGGATTTTCTTCGGGAAAATCATGCCGAAGTTGTATGCTTCGATAAAATGATTCGTTTCCCTCTTCCTAACAGTGATCAACTTCATGTCTATGGTGAAACTCCCTCAAAGAAGTTGATGCTTTTGTCATATACTCGAGCACACAAATGTCTGCGAAAGCAATGTGTCGCTTTCGTCGCCCATATCGTGAACCTGGAGAAAGAAAAGAAGACTTTTAAAGATGTTCCCGTTGTTTGTGAATTTCGTAAAGTCTTTCCCGACAACTTACCTGGTTTTCCCCTACTCGAGATGTCGAATTTCGTATTGATTTAGTTCCCGGTGCTACTCCCGTTGCTAAAGCTCCTTATCGTCTCGCACCATCTGAAATGCGCGAGCTATCAAGCCAACTGTGACATCCCGGTTTTTCAGGTATCTTAAACGCACTACTTCACGGTTATTCATTCCTACGCTAATTTGATTCGGAGAATAAAATTAAACGCCCGAAATAACTACGCTAACTTTGTGAACTTATCGAGTGAATTACGTGCTATGTGTTATTAGATGTTTATAAGTTTTGTGAGTTATTATATCATGTTTTGATTTTGTGATTATTAGTTTATAAAAAAATATATATTAAATAGATAGACGAATCGAACCGAGCCGCGAAATTAGTCGACCTCATTTCCTTGCGACTCAAGGAGTTGAGCGAAACTTGAGGATCAAGTTTTAGACCCAAACCCTTGCGGCCGCGAGCACCCATCCGCAAACCCTTTTTCTTTTTCCTTTTCCTTTTCCTTCTTGCGCCCTATATATGCATGTGTTATGTTTCAAAAACAAAAACACACACACAAACACTAGCACAAGAAACAAGTCGACGGCAGCCTCCTCATCCCTCTCTCGGTCGCAAACAGCCTTCCCACTTTCCTCTCGGTCGCGATCTTCATCATCATCCGATTCGACTTCCATCTAGTTCTCGGATCATTGATCTTCATTGTTAAAGGTTAGAGTTTATCATTGTTTGCAAAGTCATACTAGGATTTATAAACTCTTGATCATGCTAGAATGTAGTGGTAGAATCATTATCATGAAGGTGTACGATGTTTAGTTCGATAAATTATGCTAGTTTGCGATTATGATGATTAGTGGAATCAAGAATCATTAGGCTGCGTTTTGTGATAAAAACCATATATGATGATTAGGGTTTGCATGAGTATGATGTACATGATGATATATGATTGATAAATCTGTTCTTGATCGTTTATAGTTAACGTATCGATTGTTTAAGCGTGTTATATTGCGATAAAATGTCGAAATCAGGATGCTGAATGGTGTTTACAGCCAACTTCAACTGGCTGTAACTTGGTTATTATTTATCGAAAAACGGATTTTCTGAAGCCTAAAACGTATATTTTTGAAAAACGCTTCTAATGGAGCTAGATTTATATTTTCTGAAGTCGTTTGATATTTTTAAGTGGCCAATTAAGTTCAGTAACTGAAGCTGTGAAAATTCTGAAAATTTGTTAGTTGTTTATCGAGTCGGATCTACTAATCTGTAGAGAGTCGAATCACGAAATTTATACAGCAACTGGATATGGAAATTTCCGGGAAACTCCCACTGGAATTTTGTTATTTGGACGAACGGTGATTTTTAAATAAATTCTCCCGTGGACTGCAGTCAGAAAGCGACGAATCTGACTGCAGCCTAGTATATTAATATTTATGAATAATCAGTAAAGTGTTAGAACTTGAAAAATTTACATAAAATTCTACAGCTTAGTTGATACCTTCTGTAAAATAATTGGAATTTTTGGAACGTTGGAACTATTTTATAAAAATCCTCGAAAACAGCCTAATTATGAGTATATAAGCTGAAACTTGATAACTTGCGAATGTGTGTACCAAAGTGTTGTATGGATTGATTTGTGTTCATGATAGGTTGGTTTGATCACTATGTTGGTATGATGATACTTGCATGCATGATTTGAGTTTTAGGAATTGTTATTGTATGTACCGCATTGTGTGTTAGTATGTGTAGGGTTTGTATCAGTGTGTACACACACTAACTCTAAATCAATTGACTTGCTAGGACGCAATTAACGGTCCCATCATTTGCTACATCTGTGTTACACTAACCGAGCAACTAAAGGTGAGTTCACGGCCCCTAATTTTATCCGGTTTTAAACAACAGGGGGAGAAACATGTATACACTCTACAACTCTATCTCTTTACGTTATATGAAATTAACGTCATTAAACTATTCGGTAACTAAGTTAATGTTAACGTACGTTATGGTCACTAAGCAGCTATATCACACAAATCCTCGACAATCTCTCGGATCGTTAGTATTGGGTTAGATAGCGGGGAAATTATAAGTAGTACTACTGGGCCCGACAAGCCCCACCCGAGCTAGTCGCGCTAGCCGACCGGGTATGGTCAACGGGTGAATAATTTGGCCTAACTTCGCCATGGTCAGTGATAGGCCTGGCAACACGGAGGCACAACAGTCAGCTTCGATCGCGAACACTTACGTGACATAACTTTAGGCTAGCTACCTACATGTTAACATTGAACTTAATTACGAATCAACAATATTATTCCGGGTTAGGGATAATGGAACCAACAACGTTATTATTCCGGATTAGGAATAATGGAACATCATTATTATTCCGGGTAAGGAATAATGGAACCATCAGTATTATTCCGGGTTGGGAATAATGGAACGAAATCGTTATCCCGGGTTAGGGATAACGGGGGAAACAAACTTATAACCGAACAAATGAACTTATGAAAACTTGTGAACTCACTCTTCTTTAATGTTGACACTTGTTTCTTTACATGTTTCTTAGGACGCTAGGAGCTCTAGGTGCACTCACTTGCATTGATCAAGACATCTTTTTATCGAGTCTCATTTACGAACATTTTGTTTGAGTTTTTCTTTAGTTTTGGCGTTTGTGTTGGCGCCCGTTCCTTTACTTTACTTTAAATGCTTCCGCTCAACTTTAAAACTAATGCTTCCGCTAAACTTTGAAACCAAACTAAGATAATTTGAAAATAACTATGAATAGGTAAACAAATAATTTTTGGAAAACGTATAAACGAATCATATAGAGTCGTTCGATGTTACTAGTGTCTCAGATTCTGGTTTGTTCACACGCCTCGCGGTAAAACTCTGCAAGTGGAAATTTGAGGGTGTGACTGATTGGTATCAGAGCCTCTAGCTATAGAGAACCAGGTTTGCATTAAAAGTAGACCTAAACTATAGCTGTTACACGACACTAGACTTAGTTGGCACCGAACTGTGATATCTTGTTATGTGTTATACTACAACTGTTTTATGTACGATATATATGTATATTGTGATGCACGCAACTCGTAACTAACTACACCAACCCATCAGGCAATGTCATCATCATCATTCGACAAATCTCGACCACCAAGGGCGCCGGGGAAGGCACCCATGGTCGAACCCTCACCACCTCATGGCGTGGAGACACGCTGCTAGGAAAAGACTCGCTCTGGGAGAGGAGTCGTCCTCATGCCCGAGCACCGCTATGCCGGTCGAACCGGTTAACTCGTTAGAAGTAGGGGACGACCTACTTAGGGATATGATAAGAAAACAACAGGAACAACTAGAGAGAAATGCAGGAAACTATCAAAGCATAAGGATGGATGATATGTCAACTAACGGGTAAGACTGGAGAGCTCGAGGAAGAGCAATATGAGAATACAATAGCTCATAACACTTTAGCTAAAGATCTTCGTGCTGAGCAGCTGAGGGCTGACTGGCTCGAAGACAGAGTTCTTGAGTCCAGCTGGAGGATTCAAGAACTAGAGCAGAATCAGGCACCTGTGGAAGACGAAATGAAATGTGGTGCCGAAACCCAGATTGTAGCTAAGCCCAATGGTATTTATTACTACCTCAATCGTATTTGGATTCCCAGTCGTGATAATATTCGAAAGTTGCTAATGACCGAAGCTCATAAATCTCGATATTCCATTCATCCCGGTGCTGACAAGATGTACACCTTCGTCCTAAGTATTGGTGGCCGGGCATGAAAAAGGATATCGCCTTGTACGTCTCAAAGTGCTTAACTTGTTCGAAGGTTAAAGCCGAACATCAAAGGCCCTCTGGTTTACTCGAACAACCCGAAATCCCGATGTGGAAGTGGGAGAGTATAGCTATGGACTTTATTACGAAACTTCCTCGCACTTCATCCAGTCGTTGATCGCCTCACTAAATCCGCGCACTTTATTGCTATACGAGAAGACTTTAAGGTCGAACGGTTAGCCCGAATCTATACCGACAAAGTCATTTGTCGACACGGGAAGCCTCGTGACATCATCTCTGACCGCGACGGTCGCTTTACCTCGCGTCTCTGGGAGACTTTTCAATCCGCTCTCGGTACTACGCTCAATCTCAGTACCGTTTTCACCCTCAAACCGACGGTCAGACTGGTGCACGATCCGCACCCTGGAAGACATGCTTCACGCGTGCATCATAGATTTCGGTGGTAACTGGGTACGTATTTACCTTTAATCGAATTCTCGTACAATAATAGTTATCACACCAGCATTCGAATGGCTGCTTTTGAGGCACTGTATGGAAGAAAATGTCGATAGCCTATTGCATGGCACGAGATCGGAGGAGCACAAATCACCGGTCCCGAGCTAATTCAAGAAACGACAGACAAAATACTCCAAATCAGAGACAATCTCTTGAAAGCTCGGAGTCGTCAAAAGAGTTACACCGATAAACGCAGCAAGCCCCTACAGTTCGAAGTGGGAGATCACGTTCTCCTAAAGGTTGCACCTTGGAAGGGAGTGGTCCGCTTCGGGAAGAAAGGAAAGCTAGCGCCTCGATACGTTGGTCCCTTTAAGATTCTGGAAAGAATCGGCAAAGTGGCCTATCGCCTCGATTACCGGAGGAACTCAACAACGTCCACCCAACTTTCCACGTGTCTAACCTCAAGAAATGCCTAGTCGAAGAAAATCTGCATGTACCTCTTGAAGATCTGCAAATCAACGAGACTCTCCATTTCGTGGAAAAGCCTATTGAGATCATGGATCGAGAAACCAAGAAACTATGGCGCTCTCGCATCCCTATCATGAAGGTCCGATGGGAAGGCAAACATGGCGCAGAGTTCACTTGGGAATTGGAAAGTGACATGAAGGCCAAATACCCGCATCTCTTTGTTACAGCCACTACTTCATTTCGGGACGAAATTTCCTAAAGTAGGGGAGACTGTAACAACTCAGAATTTCAATGTTATCCTTTTCTTTTATTATCGATTGTATCTATCCTTTGTATTCCAAGACTCGTTTATAAGAAAAGTTTATGTTAATTAATTACAATTATGTATGTTATATCGCATCTAATCTCCTATTAAACGCATCGCTAATCTCATCGCATCGCAAATCGCAGTAAAATCTATGGTTTTATGTTATTTACGTGTAATGTATGTTTATGGTTTTGATTACGCTCGCTATCGCATCGCTCTCGCATACTCGAATCGCTAAATCGCACTATTATATCGCCTATAACGCTTAATATAACTATCTAGTACAAACCGAATCGCTAAACGAACACTTAACACGAAATCAGCAAACGAAACTTGGTCACCAGGCCAAGTACGGCCGAACTTGACTACACAAGTTCGCCCGAACTTGCCTGAGACACAAGAATCTTCTGCTTTCCACAAGTTCGCTCGAACTTGTACACACATGTACAAGTTCGGCCGAACTTAGCAAATCTCCCTTAAAAATCAAGCAAGTTCGCCCGAACTTGCATGAATTTCATGCAAGTTCGACCGAACTTGACTCCCCAGTTCTCAATTTTGCCTTCACCCATAAATACTCAGCCCCATTTTCTCATTTGAACTTGTTGCAACTTCGCCCAGAGCTCCCGAAACACAAAACCCTCTGTTTCTAAGTAAGAATTAACCCGATTTCAACTACAACAATGTTTATCAACGTTTTACAACGGTTTTACAACAGTTTTGCACAAGGCTCTGCCTTCGTTTTCATCAAATCTCTTCTGTTTACGAAAATCTTCATCTTTTCCCCTAAAATTTCTGTTTTCCACTCAGATCTATGTTTAGATCTGAGTAAAACCTTATAAACATTGCTTTTTACACAAAATACGAACTTTTGGTGATGTTTTGTTCATTTATGATATGAAACGAAGCATTTATCATTCAAGATCCCAAATCTGGCAGCACAAAGACGTTTATGTTGGTTTACACAAGCCGGACTAACCCGAACGAACCATGAGTTCGCCCGGATTAGCCCACACTTTTGTAAAACGGCTAAAACCGCTCTAAAAGACCTCTCTGACATAAGTTGGCTCAGTAACACAGGGTTGGAGGGATGAACACTCGATTTCTTCAGCAAACGACGCGAAACGCAAGATTTTGGACCCGAAAACATCAAGTTCGCTCGAGATTACACTGCTTTTGACAGCGCAAGTAGTCAAGTTCGCTTGAACGTGCCCTCAAGGGGTCAAGTTCGGCCGAACTTGAGTGGGAATGTTTAAATTTTCTTCAGAAGCCTCCCAAGTTTGCTCGAACTTGTCAAGTTTCTCAGGAAACTTCACAAGTTCGGCCGAACTTGTCTCATCTGTTAAGGTTACCCACAAGTTCACTCGAACTTGTCAAGTTTCCTTGATAAACTTACAAGTTCGCCCGAACTTGACCCAAACCTCAGCAGTTCCTTACAAGCTCTCTCGAACTTGTATGTTTACATACAAGTTCGGCCGAACTTGTCTGCTGCTCAACCCAAACTTAACCGTTTCAGCAAATCGGAAGACTGATGCACTTCTGTTCGTTTACAGGTTGATCCGGCGCTCTCCGCAACTTTTCTCAGATCTCTCATCTCAACTAAAACGCACTCGCAGTGAGTATACTTGACCCATTTTCGCTTTAATGCACTTTTTGGGTGTTAGATATGTTCCTATATCAAAATCACTTCCTAAATCAAACTGTTTACCATACGCGAATAATATGATTATGTATGCTCAATACGTGATACTAGAAACATGTGACTAGGACTTATTTTCGTTAACTTGCCTCTTTAGCTAGTATGGTACTATAGTTTGGCTAACACCCGACGAGGTCTAGTTAGGATGGACGCGCTAGCCTTCTCACGGAAGTTAGCATGAGAAATAAGCCTATGTTTATCTGTGTGATGTGTTTTGGTGTATCATGATATGTAATTAGACTATTTCACGAACGCTTTCTCTATTATGCTAGTAATACTTAAACCTGTATGCTCACCTTTACTTAATTGTATTGACTTGTATTTTAACATATGTGACAGGTTGATGATTTAGCTTATCGGATGCTTTGGATAGCGAGCTTAGTTGTTTTGTTTATTTTGTTTAGAATGGTTTGTAATAAAATCTAGGGGATATCGAACCTTATTTTTTATGGGAAAAATGTGTATTTTGTGACATGTTTGGTGACATATTGTTTAATAGTATGGGTTATTAGACGTTATAATATCGATGATTGAATAGTGTTATGGAACTTTCTCATGAGACAATCTGGTCGCTAGTGCCACTACCCCGATGTTTCCGCCATCGGTTGGGGTGTGACAGTTCCAAATGATACTTACATTTTAAACAATAATTCAACACTACCATTTTCCACAAAACACCACCTAAACACACATCACCTAAATCTAAAATCATCACCACCATCACCTTTCAAACAACACCCCTTCATGTGAACGACACCCCCAAAAGACATCACACTTCCAAATAACATCCCTTCCTAACGCCAACCCTCCCTTCAAATGGCATCCTAAACTACTCCCAATGTTCCAAACGATAACCCTCCTAAACCCATCCACTACACTCCCAAACAATAACCCCAACCTGTCACACCCCAACCGATGGCGGAAACATCAAGGCGGGACGAAATAGATTGCTCATTGCTCACATCGCTAATGATGACAATATTTAATTAAATCCGAATTTCATTTCATACATAAATTGTCATTACAATACATGGAAATTTCAAATAAACATACAACATTTGATAAAACATTAATAAACCTAACGTCTATGTGTGTATCTAGCATCAACGCTACTTCAATTTCATAGCATCATCTTCATCAACCTGTAACATGTTTTAACCTAAAGGCGAGTACACAAGTTTAAGCATAAGCATACGCATACGAATAAGGTTTAAAATGAATCCACATGATACTAACTTTATACGGGAGCATTATACATGGCATGCAATCTTTCTAGTCAAACCCCTTGTTAACGTAAACTATGATATTTGAGGAGGTGCGTTATTCCTATAGTGTTCTACATGTCAAATGAAGGCTTATGATAAGCTGATGACTATAGTATCACATAAGAATGATCCAAGATATAAGCAACAAGTAACGTATCAAAGCATTCATGAATATTGGATTGTTTTCGTGCATTGCATAAAATTTAAGTTTAGTGATTTTGTATATGGTAAACATGTTACACCTAAAAGTGATATAAATGAAAATGGGTCGACTGTACTCACGATATTGCATATGCTTTCCGATTGGTGATTCTGTGAAGAGCTGGAGGTTGGAGCTTCAAAGCTTCCTTTAAAACACTTAATGTTTTCTTTTAGAACTCTTAGAGCTCTCTTCCTTGCTTGGAAGATTTGAGAGAAGTAGAGAGGTTAAGGTTACCCACAAGTTCACTCGAACTTGTCAAGTTTCCTTGATAAACTTACAAGTTCGTCCGAACTTGACCCAAACCTCAGCAGTTCCTTACAAGCTTTCTCGAACTTGTATGTTTACATACAAGTTCGGCCGAACTTGTCTACTGCTCAACCCAAACTTAACCGTTTCAGCAAATCGGAAGACTGATGCACTTCTGTTCGTTTACAGGCTGATCCGGCGCTCTCCGCAACTCTTCTCAGATCTCTCATCTCAACTAAAACGCACCCGCAGTGAGTATACTTGACCCGTTTTCGCTTTAATGCACTTTTTGGGTGTTAGATATGTTCCTCTATCAAAATCACTTCCTAAATCAAACTGTTTACCACACGCGAATAATATGATTATGTATGCTCAATACGTGATACTAGAAACATGTGACTAGGACTTATTTTCGTTAACTTGCCTCCTTAGCTAGTATGGTACTATAGTTTGGCTAACACCCGACGGGGTCTAGTTAGGATGGACGCGCTAGCCTTCTCACGGAAGTTAGCATGAGAAATAAGCCTATGTTTATCTGTGTGATGTGTTTTGGTGTATCATGATATGTAATTAGACTATTTCACGAACGCTTTCTCTATTATGCTAGTAATACTTAAACCTGTATGCTCACCTTTACTTAATTGTATTGACTTGTATTTAAACATATGTGACAGGTTGATGATTTAGCTTATCGGATGCTTTGGATAGCCGAGCTTAGTTGTTTTGTTTATTTTGTTTAGAATGGTTTGTAATAAAATCTAGGGGATATCGAACCTTATTTTTTATGGGAAAAATGTGTATTTTGTGACATGTTTGGTGACATATTGTTTAATAGTATGGGATATTAGACGTTATAATATCGTTGATTGAATAGTGTTATGGAACTTTCTCATGAGACAATCTGGTCGCTATTGCCACTACCCCGATGTTTCCGCTATCGGTTGGGGTGTGACAGTTCCAAATGATACTTACATTTTAAACAATAATTCAATACTACCATTTTCCATAAAACACCACCTAACACACATCACCTAAATCTAAATCATCACACATCACTTTCAAACAAACCTTCATGTGAACGACACCCAAAGACATCACACTTCCAAATAACATCCTTCTACGCCAACCCTCCTCAAATGGCATCCTAAACTACCCAATGTCCAAACATAACCCTCTAACCATCACTACATCCAACAATAACCCAACTGTCACCCCCCAACCGATGCGAACATCAGGCGGACGAAATGATGCTCATGCTCACATCGCTATGTGACAATATTTAATTAAATCCGAATTTCATTTCATACATAAATTGTCATTACAATACATGGAAATTTCAAATAACATACAACATTTGATAAACATTAATAAACCTAACGTCTATGGTGTATCAGCATCAACGCTACTTCAATTTCTAGCATCATCTTCATCAACCTGTAACATGTTTAACCTAAAGGCGAGTACACAAGTTTAAGCATAAGCATACGCATACGAATAAGGTTTAAAATGAATCCACATGATACTAACTTTATACGGGAGCATTATACATGGCATGCAATCTTTCTAGTCAAACCCCTTTTAACGTAAACTATGATATTTGAGGAGGTGCGTTATTCCTATAGTGTTCTACATGTCAAATGAAGGCTTATGATAAGCTGATGACTATAGTATCACATAAGAATGATCCAAATATAAGCAACAAGTAACGTATAA
Organism: Scalesia atractyloides; assembly: GCA_947069175.1. Taxonomy (NCBI): domain Eukaryota; kingdom Viridiplantae; phylum Streptophyta; class Magnoliopsida; order Asterales; family Asteraceae; genus Scalesia; species Scalesia atractyloides. The sequence goes on from CAMTDV010000010.1 coordinate 47,241,807, forward strand.
AGCATTCAATGAATATTTAGGATATTGTTTTCGTGCATTGCATAGAAATTTAAGTTTAGTGATTTTTATAGGTAAAAGTTAGCACTAAAAGTAGATATGAAAATGAAATATGGTCGATGTTACTCACGATATTGCATAATGCTTTCCGATTGGTGATTCTGTGAAGAGCTGGAGGTTGGAGCTTCAAAGCTTCCTTTAAAACACTTAATGTTTTCTTTTAGAACTCTTAGAGCTCTCTTCCTTGCTTGGAAGATTTGAGAGAAGTAGAGAGGTTAAGGTTACCCACAAGTTCACTCGAACTTGTCAAGTTTCCTTGATAAACTTACAAGTTCGTCCGAACTTGACCCAAACCTCAGCAGTTCCTTACAAGCTTTCTCGAACTTGTATGTTTACATACAAGTTCGGCCGAACTTGTCTACTGCTCAACCCAAACTTAACCGTTTCAGCAAATCGGAAGACTGATGCACTTCTGTTCGTTTACAGGCTGATCCGGCGCTCTCCGCAACTCTTCTCAGATCTCTCATCTCAACTAAAACGCACACCGCAGTGAGTATACTTGACCCGTTTTCGCTTTAATGCACTTTTTGGGTGTTAGATATGTTCCTCTATCAAAATCACTTCCTAAATCAAACTGTTTACCACACGCGAATAATATGATTATGTATGCTCAATACGTGATACTAGAAACATGTGACTAGGACTTATTTTCGTTAACTTGCCTCCTTAGCTAGTATGGTACTATAGTTTGGCTAACACCCGACGGGGTCTAGTTAGGATGGACGCGCTAGCCTTCTCACGGAAGTTAGCATGAGAAATAAGCCTATGTTTATCTGTGTGATGTGTTTTGGTGTATCATGATATGTAATTAGACTATTTCACGAACGCTTTCTCTATTATGCTAGTAATACTTAAACCTGTATGCTCACCTTTACTTAATTGTATTGACTTGTATTTAAACATATGTGACAGGTTGATGATTTAGCTTATCGGATGCTTTGGATAGCCGAGCTTAGTTGTTTTGTTTATTTTGTTTAGAATGGTTTGTAATAAAATCTAGGGGATATCGAACCTTATTTTTTATGGGAAAAATGTGTATTTTGTGACATGTTTGGTGACATATTGTTTAATAGTATGGGATATTAGACGTTATAATATCGTTGATTGAATAGTGTTATGGAACTTTCTCATGAGACAATCTGGTCGCTATTGCCACTACCCCGATGTTTCCGCTATCGGTTGGGGTGTGACAGTTCCAAATGATACTTACATTTTAAACAATAATTCAATACTACCATTTTCCACAAAACACCACCTAAACACACATCACCTAAATCTAAAATCATCACCACCATCACCTTTCAAACAACACCCCTTCATGTGAACGACACCCCCCAAAAGACATCACACTTCCAAATAACATCCCTTCCTAACGCCAACCCTCCCTTCAAATGGCATCCTAAACTACTCCCAATGTTCCAAACGATAACCCTCCTAAACCCATCCACTACACTCCCAAACAATAACCCCAACCTGTCACACCCCAACCGATGGCGGAAACATCAAGGCGGGACGAAATAGATTGCTCATTGCTCACATCGCTAATGATGACAATATTTAATTAAATCTGAATTTCATTTCATACATAAATTGTCATTACAATACATAGAAATTTCAAATAAACATACAACATTTGATAAAACATTAATAAACCTAACGTCTATGTGTGTATCTAGCATCAACGCTACTTCAATTTCATAGCATTATCTTCATCAACCTGTAACATGTTTTAACCTAAAGGCGAGTACACAAGTTTAAGCATAAGTATACGCATACGAATAAGGTTTAAAACGAATCCACATGATACTAACTTTATACGGGAGCATTATACATGGCTTGCAATCTTCCTAGTCAAACCCCTTGTTAACGTAAACTACGATATTTGAGGAGGTGCGTTATTCCTATAGTGTTATACATGTCAAATGAAGGCTTATGATAAGCTGATGACTATGGTATCACATAAGAATGATCCAAGATATAAGCAACAAGTAACGTATCAAAGCATTCATGAATATTGGATTGTTTTCGTGCATTGCATAAAATTTAAGTTTAGTGATTTTGTATATGGTAAACATGTTACACCTAAAAGTGATATAAATGAAAATGGGTCGAGTGTACTCACGATATTGCATATGCTTTCCGATTGGTGATTCTGTGAAGAGCTGGAGGTTGGAGCTTCAAAGCTTCCTTTAAAACACTTAATGTTTTCTTTTAGAACTCTTAGAGCTCTCTTCCTTGCTTGGAAGATTTGAGAGAAGTAGAGAGGTTGAGAGAAGAATGGTTGGAACACTTAGAGTCCTTTTAGAATTATTAGAATTATTGATTTAGAGAGATTGAGAGAATTAGAGAGATGGAGAGAAGAATGGTGTGAAGAAAATGGTAGATGGATGTTGGTATTTACAGGTAGAGAATGTGAAAAAAATGTGAAATATGATTGGTTAAAGAAGGTGGAAGAGGATTGAGAAGGTGATTGGTGGAGAAAAGAGGTGGAAAAGAGTGAAATATGATTGGTTAAAGAAGATGGAAGAGGATTGAAAAGATGATTGGTGGAGAAAGAAGGTGGAAGAGGGTGAAATATGATTGGTTAAAAAAGGTGGAAGAGGATTGATGAGGTGGAAAGATGATTGGTATATTTTCTTCAGTATATATTATTTAATTGAGTATATAAAAAGTATAAAAGTATAACAAAAGTATTGATGATGCGTGTATAAGTATTTATACGTATAATTGTGTCGGTTTGCGTATAAATACGTATTTAAATGATCGGTTGTGTGAATAAAAAAATATGTATAAAACATGAATTTATTATGATTAACGCCTCGAATTGTGAGATTGAAATTAAAATATGAATGTAAGGTTTCTAAAATTAGAATACTAGTACGAACATTTTTTAAAATAGAAATACGAAGATACGAGGCGTTACAGTCTCCCCTACTTTAGGAAATTTCATCCTGAAATTTATACAAGAGGAAGACCTTGGAGAAAAAGCATTTTAGCTAGAAGAATGATTGTCTAAAATCTAGACTTGGCAGTTGGAAATGTGTTGAAAAGTATGAAGTTTCGAGGAACGAAAAGATAAAAGGGTCCGTTTGGCTAAAATGATTCGAGACATTGAGCATAAGTAAAACGTGCATGTGTGTGTATAGACAAGCGAGTTTAAACAAGTTTGAATAACTCAATGACGAGATATTTTAAAACGTGTTACCTAAGAAGGAAGCTTTCGTATATAAACGATATGTATTTTGATGAAAAGTGTGGCCGCACTGTTGGTTGTAAGAAAACGTTTCATTGGATTTAAAGACAATTGGCAATCTTAGTTTTGTAGAGAATTCTTTATCGGTGGAAAAACGAGGAAGTTAGGTATTTTAAATAAAAAAATGGTTTCGGAGGTAACGGCCAACTAAGTATGTTTGCGCATAAATAAAGAATGGAAAATAGTTTTTAGTTGTAAGAAAGTATTTTAGGGTCTGAATGTTTAAACTAATTGATTGCAAACGAGGTTTGTATAAAAGACAAGGATGTCGGGAATAATGGAGACATAAGTGTGAACGATTGATTAGATAAACGGATATGAGTATAAGAATGGCATGTGTGTGTTGGACAATTGAAAACGTCGCGTTTTGGGATGGGTCTCGTCGTGGATAATCGGGTATCACGCGTTTAGCAATGCGTTTGTGAGTTGTTATAGTTCGTATCGGGTCTAAATAGGTTTGCAAAACACTGAATTTCTCATGGCATGTTTTACGGAAGTTTGGTAACATGGTGAAAACACTTATATATAGGAAGTACCAGCGGCGTATCTACCATGTTTTGTCCATGTTATGTTCTTTTCATTATTCGATCTCATGTTACGTTCTGTGTCCTACCATACACAGTAGTACACCCTATGATTCTCATGCGCATATCACTATAATTACGTGTGCACCCGTGATTATATTGATCGTCGCATGATCCGCATAGTTTGTACTAGTTGTGTATGAATCAGGGTATCCAATAAATTTGAAAATAAGAATGTGCGGGCGTATAAGAATGTAATATATAAGCATGTTTACGTTTAAATAGGTATGAGACCAACGTGAGCGAATCCCCTCGGGTAATGCTCACGTATAGGTACGAATGTATGAATTTGAATATGAGCATGAGCATGAATGTGAGCATGATTATAAGTATGCATGTGAGTATAAGTATAAGTATGAATGATGACACGTATGAGCATAAATATGAATATGTGTATAAGTATGAATATCAATAGGCATAAATGACGACGATTGTGTGCATGACATGAATTGAATACAACGAATTTAATCACGTAAAATGATCGAGAAATTTGAGTGTGTAAAAACGAATTTTATAAATGATATTGTCGTGCAAAATTTTGACTAAATCATGTGCGAGGATATGCATGTATAGTGTTTTGAGCAAAACATTGAGTTTACCAAAATCAAAATAGGTTTATGTTTAACTTAAAATGTAGAATCTAGTTCGTAAATGTAAAATGGATATAAATACTTATTGGTTATGTGTGACGTATTTCGTAAGGAACAGAAATGCTATACTTGTTTTAGAAGAATTTATGTAAGTTGAAAAAATGGTCGGTCCCATGAAGTTTCCTTGCCCGCGTGCTTTGAAATTTAAATGACGTATTGGGCAGTGTATGAAAAGGTTTCTAAAAATAGTAAGTTTGCATCGTTTTTAAAAGATCTTGCATTAAAATATGGAATTTGAAATTTGGAGGTTCTCGTGAAAACGTTGATCCTTAAAAAGAAATTTTGTATAATGAACCTAGTAACCGTCGAAAATAAGTGTTTTAGCAAGAGGATTCGTTGATTTTGAAAGGAGTTTTAGTAAAACGATCTTAGAATATCTATAAGATCTTATAGGCATGTGAGAAAGGTTGGTTTGATTTTGATTGAGAATGAAAGTCTTTAGTATAATGATATAATGTGAGCATGTTTTAGTGATTAGGTTGAGTATGAAGTTCGTGGGCAAGAGATTCATTGGACCGATTAAGTTGATAGGTAGCATTTCGTAAGGTTTTGAAATTCAGGTAATGAAACGTTTTAAGGTACGATTAAGAATTTCGTGTATGTGAGTTATGTGAGAATATATTGTAGGGTAAGAACTACGTTTGATAAAACAATGCATTTTGGAATTGATATAAGTAGGGATTTTGACGAATGATAAACGATATAGGTGTAAAACATGATCGTGTTTGCATAATAAAGTATTTTGAAGGAAAATTTTGGTAACGATCACCTAGGTAAGGGAATCACCCCTAAGCCATTGGTGAGGTTGTTTTAAGAAAGGAAAGAGCGGAGTTAATCGTCAAGGTAAGAAAATCACTCCTACCTCGATGAAATGTCTCCATTTTGGGGTTACAAGAAATGTAATTCTAGTTGGTGACGTATTTGAAATCATGCATGTGAATGACGTATAGATGTATGAAAAAGTTTAGCATGATTTGCGTAGAAACCTTAAGATAATTTGAAATTTGAAAAGAAGAGGTAACAAGTATAACAATTTCACAAATAGATTGAAATAGCATAAAAGAGAGGCTCATAAAGTATTAGATTGTTTCGGGTAGAGAAACGTCGACTATTCCAAAGTAAATCGAAGATCCTTTCGAATTAGAGAAATGTGCTTTGGCCTATAGGCAAAATGCTCTGATCGAGAAGCGATTAACGACACTTTACCCTTCAAGTTACTACACGTCTAATCAAAACTTTGGCGAGATTGAAAATCGAGGAATGGGACTTAATCGACAAGGTGCGGTTTCACCCCTAACTTGACGATTTCGTACCCTAAGTGTGGTTGGTACTCGACGGGTCATACTATAATTTCGACACTTTGACGTGGGTCCACAAGAGTTTGAATTGGAAATTTTCCATCAAGGTGAGGATTTCTTTTCTAACTTGATGGCGAATTTCGTGTAAAAGAATAGGTGGAATGAGAGTCGTTCACCAAATTGTGGATTTCACGCCTATTTTAGTGGAGATGTCCCGTTTGTGTAATATGAGTGTTTTCGTGTTTAGTATAATTGAGCAAAATGCATAGGGAAAAGCTTATGTTTGGAATGGAAAAAAAACAAGTATGAACACGTAAGGCATTTCATGAATGTAGCACATAAGAGAAGTTTCAAGAAATTAGTATGCGAATCAAGTACGATCAAGTATGGTGCTTAACCATAGACTAGGTCAAAAACATAGCAATTTTCCTAATTCCCTATAGTTATGGCTCTGATACCAATCTGTTACACCCCAACCGATGGCGGAAACATCGAGGCGGGACGAAATAGATTGCTCATTGCTCACAACGCTAACGATGACAATATTTAAATAAATCCGAATTTCGTTTCATACATAAATTGTCATTATAATACATGGAAATTTCAAATAAACATACAACATTTGAAAAAATTTGATACAACATTAATAAACCTAACGTCTATGTGTGTATCTAGCATCAACGCTACTACAATTACATAGCATCATCTACATCAACCTGTAATATATTTTAAAATAGAGTTCAATGCAAAAGCAAAGGCGAATACACAAGTTTAAGCTTAAGCATACGTATACGAATAAGGTTTAAAACGAATCCACATGATACTAAGTTTATACGGGAGCATTATACATGGCATGCAATATTTCAAGTCAAACCCCTTGTTAACGCAAACTACGATATTTGAACATGTCCTCTAGATTTCACAAGGGAGGTGGTGCGTTACTCCTATAGCGCTATACATGTCAAACGAAGGCTTATGATAAGCTAATGACTATGGTATCACATAAGAATGGTCCAAGATATAAGCAACAAGTAACGTATCAAAGCATTCATGAATATTGGATTGTTTTTGTGCATTGCATAAAGTTTAAGTTTAGTGATTTTGTATATGGTAAACATGTTACACTCAAAAGTGATAAAATGAAAATGGGTCGAGTGTACTCAAGATATTGTATATGCTTTCCGATTGGTGATTTCGTGAAGAGTTTAATATTTTCTTTTAGAACTCTTATAGCTATCTTCCTTGCTTGGAAGATTTGAGAGAAGAATGGTTGGAACACTTAGTGTCCTTTTAAAATTCTTAGAATTCTTGATTTAGAGAGATTGAGAGATTTAGAGAGATGGAGAGAAGAATGGTGTGAAGAAAATGGTAGAAGGATGTTGGTATTTACAGGTAGAGAAGGTGGAAAAATGTGAAATATGATTGGTTAAAGAAGATGGAAGAGGATTGAGAAGGTGATTGGTGCAGAAAGGAGGTGGAAAATGGTGAAATAAGATTGGTTAAAGAAGGTGGAAGAGGATTGAAAAGATGATTGATGGAGAAAGGAGGTGGAAAAGGGTGAAATATGATTGGTTAAAAAAGGTGGAAGAGGATTGATGAGGTGGAAAGATGATTGGTATATTTCTTGAGTATTTATTATGTAATTGAGTATATAAAAAGTATAAAAGTGTAATTCAAGTATTGAGGATGTGCATATAAGTATTTACACGTATAATTGTGTCGGTTTGCTTATAAATATGTATTTAAATGATCAGTTGTGTGAATAAAAAATATGTATAAAATATGAATTTATTATGATTAACGCCTCGAATTGTGAGATTGAAATTAAAATACGAATGTAAGGTTTCTAAAATTAGAATACGAATACGAACATTTTTTAAAATTGAAATACAAAGATACGAGGCGTTACACAAACCCCCACTTACCATTTCCAAATGACAATCCCAAATGCCAAACGATATACCATATCATTTGAGTTTTAAAACCAAACGACACCACCTTTTTTTCCAAACGACTTGTAACTGTGTGTTTTCTTCTTCCCCAAGTTACGATACCCTATTCAAATCCAGTTCTTTTACGCCTTATAAACATTCCAATTACCCTATTTAATTAGGCTTAATATAGAATACTAAGGGGGTGTTTGTTTCAGCTTTTAATGGTTCAGACATCTTACTGGTTCTACACTTAATGGTTTAGATTGGTTGTTTAGCGAGCAGATGTCTGAGTGGTTCAGACTTTTCCTCTGAATGGTTAAGCTTATACTAAGTCTGAATGGTTAAGACCTCTTATCTGAATTGGTCAGACATTTGCCTCTGAACGGTTAAGCATTATACTGGCTTTTAATGGTTCAACACTTACCCATTTAGATGTTGCCCAACAGCCCCTAATACACACTAATAAAAAGCCCAAATACATTTTTAATTTACATAATTGGAATCTCAATCAAATCTCCACTAAAGATATAAAACATGAAAAATTTTATAACAAAAATTCGACCATCATAACACCTCATACTGATTCACAACGACATCTCTACCTCTCTCACGCAAACCCTCAGACTCAATCTGTGCAAACAACCTCTACAGCTTTTGGATTCAAGGCAAATGATTTCTAGGGCTTGGAACTTCATCTCGTGATTTCTCACTCGTTTCTCTACCAATTAAGGTTGTTCTTGAGCCTAAATTATTTAGTTTTTTGAGCACTACAAAACCCCTATGTCCATTCCTATGATAGAGGGCTTATAAATTCATATTTAATTTTTTATATTTCTAGGGTTCTTAAGTTATAGATTTGGGGCTTTTTGACCTTAGGAATAGGGTATGGTGAATTGATGATAGTTACTGATCTTTATCATATTAAAATAGATTGTATATATTTTGAAAATTTTTGGACAACTTTAGGATTTATTGCAATTTGAACCATTATATATATCATAGAAATTATATAAAAATATATAAAAAAATTAAAAGAAATTTTATGATTTTTTTTTCAGAAATTATACAAGTTAAAGAATTTTTATAATAAATTACATATTTTATCAATACATTATTTAAAAGAAAAGGTTTTACTAAATAATGGAATAAACTAATCCTTTTAATAAAATAATGATATTTAAATAAATATGATAAAAATCTGACTTATAAAATCCTTAAATTAATTTTAATTAACTTATCGAAATATATCATTTCCCAACATATAATAACATACTAAATTGTTACTTTTATCATTAATCACATTTATTACTCTAGACTAATTAATATTAATTTGTTTTCATACTTGTTATTGTTTTACATTAGGTTATACAAAAGTCCCAAATATTAGGAGTTAATTTTATGGTTATTTGTGGTGGTTATTTAGCATGTTTGGTTATTTTATAAGTAGGGCGACTTTTTCGAAGTTTTCTCTTCATTTTTCGTGCGGTATTATCAAGGATCACAAAACGCATATAGTGAGTGGATCTCTAATTCCCTTTTTTACAATTTTAACCTTTTGGGGTGTATTATGTGTCGCGAATTTCATGTTTCATTTAACTCAATAATCAAAGCATGTAAGTTCATGGTGTGGTTTATGTGTTACTTGGTTTGTTTTTTGTTTGTTTATTTTATTTATGTACAATGGTTACTCATTTCACAAGCGCCTCATTATGCTTAAGCACTTATCATGGTTGACTTTTTCCTCAACGCATCGCTTCATTACTTACTCTTAGGATAACCTTTCCTCATGGTTTGGGATGTCCGCCATCACATACTTCCTCATGACTATGGGACGTGGGTATCGCCTCATTATTCTTAAGTTGACCATTTCCTCATTACTATGGGATGAGTTATGCTATCTATGTTGTTTGTTTATTACATGTGAATAGTGGTGATTGTTAGTGGCGATTGTCTATTGTTTGTAGTGCCTTATTAACACGAGTTTTGCATGTTAACTTTTTCTTTATAAAATAAATGAACTATTTATTTAAAAACATAGATTTACTTACCAACTTATGTTGACCCAAAAACTATTTTACACATGATACAGGAAATCAGGTTGATAAGACGAGGATGAAGACACGTAGAAAATACCTTAGTCGAATAAAATAACTTACTTTATGAGTTATGTATTGAATGATGTATTTGATTTACTTAATAAGTGATATTTTTAATTTGGATATGAAGAAATATTAAAATTTTAATAGTTTTCATGAGTTATGAATAATCTTCTCGCTCCGATCAATAATCTGCCACAGGTCGGGGTGTGACAATAGCCCATAGCCTAAACCTATCTTCAATATATTAATTCTAACCTAACTTATTTGCATCAACCATGACCATAAGTTAACCAACTAAGATAACGATGTCGCCATCACCCATCGATCGTAGCGCCACTACACAGCCACCATCCCCTATTACGGCACCAGCCACCCTTCCTCATCAACACACCAGCCCCCATCCCCATCGCCACACCATCCACCACCGCGCTTCCCCGCACCAATTTTGATTTGTGCCTACTTTAAAATCTATACTTGGTTTTAAAGTTTTGATTTTGGTAGTGTTTTACGTATTTTAAATGAAATATCGATCAAAATGAATTTACTCGATTTTATCCAAATTTGATTCAAATTCAAATTATTATTTAGTTTTCGACTTTTAGAAATATATTAGCCGATGAATTAGTAGTTATTGTTCTTGTTTCTTTAGTACTTTCAGTGGTTCCTATCCCCGTCAGGTTCCTTGGATTATTTACAAGTGGTATTCAAGCTCTTATTTTGGCAACTTTAGCCGCGACTTATATAGGTGAATCCATGGAGAGCTACCATTGACTAGTTTTCTAAACAGTATTTTTTTTAGTTTAACCTAAGGCAATGGTGCATTTAGTGTAACACCCCAAATCGCGTAGTATAACAACAACCCGCGGCGGAAACACTTGGGGAATCACGTTACAAATTGTTTAACAACACATGGTACTTAAAGTTTTGTTTTATTGAATTATCGAATTACATTGTCTTGGAATATCAGAAATGAAATAAAATCAAATTGTCTTTCAAATTTTAAAGTCACTAAGGCGCGCGTCCATCCTATGTGAAGTATGCGGCGACAATCATCACATAAATAAACCTGAAACATATGTGAAAGTAGGTACGTCAGCATAAAAATGCATGTGAGTAACTGATGTGTGCTAAACAGACTATAAAAATGAACTAACTAGGACTCTCTAAGCCAGACACTAAAAAACTTTAAAAACTAGACTCGACTTAAACCTAAACCATACAATCGGCAAGTGTACCGAATAATGTAGTATAACCTAAGTAAGTCCGGATATCGAACCCACATGACTCTATTAATTACGCTAATTAGACTCTGAAAGACTCGGACAGACACGATTAAAACTGTTTTGATTGTTTTGGGGGGGGGGGGGTTACGGAAAATCTATGGAAATCTATATTAAAACTAACTAAAGACTAAATTAACTAACACGAACGAAGGATGGAAGTTGTTCTCACGAGGTGATGAAGACTACCTAGACTAGAATCCTGGATTGATTTCAAGCGTTTACCGATTAAGTTAATTACTCGTTTTCTGGAACCGGGATCTTATGATACTAAACCTATTAAATAACAGCTAATCCCATCAACCCTTCTCGAGGTGAAACTTATGGCGTTACCTACGCCGTTAATCCTACCAGTTGATTAGATGTCTTTCCAGTTGTCTAATATTGTGTGAGTACCCTAATGATGACCTACTCTTTTCCAATTATAGATCTAGGGTAGTTTGAGTATCTGAACTTGACTTGATAGACTAATAAACCGACGGGTCAACAAAGGCATGGACTTTTTCCAAAGACGGACAGGGTAAGACCTATCAATAGCCCCTCACTTTCCAGGTATTAGGACTAGTAGAACACTAAAATCTAGTACCTGCTAACAACCCCTTCTAGGTTTACTGGGCCCTTCAACCTTAAAGATTATGAACTTATTCTATGATATAGACACTCACCAAAGTTCACAACCTAATATGACTCTATTCCGTGATATAGACAGTCACCAAGAATCATATGAAGCAATAGAAAACATAAAACCAAATCAAAGCATGCACACACACCAAGCCAAATAAACAAACTGCTTACAGAGCACAATTAATCCATAACAAACATGTAATTAACGAAAAAGGTATAAACTTTATATCCATCCATTCATCATAGTCTAGGTAGTTAATGCGTTTAGCCTAGAATAGTCAATAGCGAAAACAAAACAAGAGTAATAAAACTGGAATTCATCATTACAAGTTCAGAAAAGAGAAAACAAGACAAACAAGGATCGTGTAAACCCGAGAAAGTCTCTAATCGTCAATATTCACTTGATCCAATGATTCTAGAGCTTTGAGACCTTCAAACTCAGCTATTACGACTCCAAAATAGCTGTAAGAACTACCAAAATTCGTAACTAGGGTTTTATTATGATAAAATTCATTAAATACCCCTAAATCTCAGCTGAATTCAAAACCCGTTTGCAGATAACATCCTCTCGCGGGGCGCGAGAGGGTTTTGGCTATCAGGTCGCGGCCCGCGACCGCCTTTGTGACGTCAGCAACAAATGGGCTTCTCGCGGTTGGCGAGAAGCCATGTTCTAGCCAGTCGCGGCCCGCCAGGAGACATTTTTCTCATAATTTAACTTATTTCAGCTCCTAAGCTTTCCAATTCGTTCCAGAACTTAACCAAATCGTATTTCTTCTCAATATTCACGCTTTTCTGCTACTTTAAACTCATACGACCTGCAAAACGCAATTGGATCAAAAGACTAACTATTCTACGGAAAACTAAACTAAAACTAATAAAGATTGTACAAACTAAACAAGAATAAACAATGTATTTTACAATACATCAAATATCCCCACACTTACTCTTTTTTCGTCCTCGAAAAAGAATCTATGCAAACAGAATCATAGACAAGCAACTACTCGAGACAAAAGTTATTCATACTTATTAGAATCAATACTTGTGTTAGCCGCGATTGCAAATATGTTTGTCCTCTTAAACCCAAAACCCGGTTCCAAGCCCTTATCATACAGATTTAGTTCAAGTGCAACCAGTTTACCTAGGGCCTCACACTAAAAGCCACAGTCCATTTAATCCCACCTCAAGCTTATAGAACAAAAGGAACGATCACTGGACCAATTCCTAACCGTTTTATATCAAAATCAACAGAATTTAAAACCAAATTTTTTTCTTTTCTCTTTATTACCCTTTTTTTTTCTTTTCTTATTGAGCTTAGACAATGCTTTACCTAACCCAGAGGCATTCCGGCTGTAGAGTCGCTATCCCCAACTCGGATTACAATAGGCTTCGGCAAATTTGTCTTTCCTATGCAACTTAATTTCACACATCCCAGAGGCTTTCTAAGTCAGAGTCACCATCCCCAACGAAGATTACATAGGCCTGCGCAACTTTTCTTAGTTTCTAGCTCAATATATTTTTTTTATATATCATGATTAAAAACTCTGATGATTTTGGCTTATAACGGCATTCCTTATACTATTTTGACGGTTTCAATTTCTCATTTTTCCTAGATGAGCACCCACTAGCAAACCGGAAATTAGGTACATTAAGATAAAAGGAACCTAAAACCAAACCCGGGCCTATTCACATATCCCAAACTAGACACAAGCTCGACTATCTTTAACTCATATTATTATTATTTGAAACCGAGTAGAAACCCATCTTTTCTATCATTTTCCGCTATATTTTTGCAAACTTCTTATTTCAAAAGACATTTTCTGAATTTTTCTTCATTCTTTTTTTTAACGAGAAACTCTATGACTACGACTCCTATTTACACCATGTATCCCATCCCCACACTTAAAGATTGTATTGTCCCTAATGCAAAGACAAGACACGACTCAAATTACCTAGAAGATAAAATACTAAATAACGAAATAAATATTAACACAAGATACAAGTGAAACGACTTAGCTGTAAATATGCGAGACTGTCAATGTGTCAGTCAATTCCACATACGCCCTCCAATCCGAACACGCTCAGCAAACAATTCCTAACTCTCGGACACGCGAACGGAAGCGGTAAAAATAAACACCAAACCTATAATCAAACCAGCTACTAACATAGCATCATAAAAATAACAGTGTTTAACACATCCAACAAACATCACAAACATCCTACCCCCAAACCATCCCAACCAAGTACCCAAGTATTCAAAATTAGGGATACAGACCGAGTTAGATTAAAAACAGCATAAAAGAAAAATAAAAGATACTTAGATAAAACACCACTGCTGCTGCCTCTAATCACTCATCATCTGACTCCTCCGATCCCTGCTGGGAAACATGATACGGCTCAATCCATGCCAAATCACTCGGTCCTGCCTGTGGCTGCCTAAAGAAAGGGGGAACCGCGCGATGCATACCCTCCATCATGTATCTCATACCATCCTCTAACCTCTGTTGACCCTGCTCGTGCATCCGACGACTCTCCAACATCACCTGCCTAACACCTCCAAACTGAGTATCCATATATAACCCTGCAAATCGTCAAAACCGGTCTCCATCCGGTCATACAAAGAGTGCAAAGTAAGCGGGTCAGGACGTGGCGGTATAGGTGGAGGCTGAAAAGTAGGTGGATCAATAACTGGCTGCCTGGGTGGAGACTGAGGTTGAGGCATGCGCTGTCTGGTCCTCTGCTGATAACGTGTAGATGTACCAGTCCCTGAACCGGTGTACTCTGTGACTGCTGAGTCGAATAATCCCACTCTGGTGGGCCAAAATAAGTCAGAATATTAGCAGCCTGAAGATCCTTCAATCTCATAAACCTCGGCGTCGGCCCCTCTCTCATCTTATCAGCCGGGTACCTGGCAAACACACCCAAACTCTCTGCCAACCATGTAATGTACGGGCCCAAATAAATTCTAGCCCCAGAACCACCTCTCCATGTTCTCCTTATCGACCAAGCAAAAACCGTAGCAAGATTAGCGGGCCGCCCCTCAACCATGCGCGTCAAACAAAACAAACTCACCTGATTGACCTTGTTATCACCTTGACCCCTTCCTACCAAAGTAGCTGCTAGAATTTTGTGTACAAACCTCAACACCGGGTCGGTGATATCACTAGCTACCATGTTAGTTGAATAGGGCGCCCTTAAAATCGTACCCCAAAATCTCACCAACTCACTTGTACGAACACTACAGTCATGATCCTTTTTAAAAACCCCTGAAGGCTTGTGATAAAGTCAAGTGACAGCACTTCCTCTTCTGTGTAAAACTGCAATGCTACAGCAAACTGGGGAATGGTCATCTCATAAGATTGGCGACCCAAAGCAAAAAACACCGCATCTTTCTCAAATAAATTCCCTTGTTTGTACTCGAATGTCGAATGAAACTCAAGGGTAATCTCCTTGTATTGTCGAGCATCACAATCCAAAACTCTCCGGAATCTCGGTCCCAACAATTGCTCAACTCGGGCCTTTGCCCCCAAACGATCCAACAGGCCCCAATCTATCCTCCTAAACTTCAACAAGTCGACTTGAATCAAAGAACCCAATCTATCATACTCCCCGAAACTCAACTCGAATTGCAACAACGGGCTATCCACAATCCTTGTGCTTTGACCATGAGGGACTCCCGGGCCCCTATAATCCACTTCCCTATAGTGGACATACTCTTCTTGTTGAACCGGTGCCTCCGGAACACCTTGAGGACGAGCCGGTTGGCCTCTTTTCCTTCCCCTCTGCTTGACGAGCCTTCACCTGACATCTGCAAAACAATTATAATTGACAAAACAAAGCAAAGCAGATCATCAGAAATCACAAACTATTTTTGGTAATTTATATATATAGTATAGCATTTCTTTCGCGGTTGATACCGACACTAAACAAATAATAAAAACTGGGTTACCGTTTACAAAAGCCTAAGTCATAAACAACCTTGCTCGAATGGAGATTGAGTACGGGCGAGGTGGTACATACCTGTTCGTGCATATAAGTAAACCCATGCCCGACTAACACTAAAACTACTAAACTCAAAATACATGACTCAATGTACACTACCCCCTCCCGGCACTTTAATTGCCCTCAATTAAAACTCAAGTGCCAAAACAAACGAACATTGAGAGTGAAAGTTGAAAGCTTTAACGTCATAAGTAGCGAAACGGGTCAAAAGTAAAGTTATAAACACAAGTTTAGCTTAAAGAAATGACCAACCCGAATCCCCACACTCAATGTTACTACACCCCAAAACTATGGCAGTCACAAAACGCAAAGCAATCAACCCAAACCAACCGTTCCGCAACATGCATAATGCTAAGCTACCCATACCGAACCACCCGCAACCTCAAACAAGCACTAAACATACCCAAACACAAGACTAGAACAAGACCCGACACTAAATCGAAACCTAAATGAAACAAAAACTGAAATAATCGACTCATAGTACAAAGATTACAAGAAACATACCTTGGAGTTGAGTTAGACAAGAGAAACTAAGAAAAATCCGGTTGTAACTTGAAACCCTCGTGAAAACCCCGTGTTTGTGGTGAAAGGATGAAATATGATGGTTAAAATCGGTGGGGTAATGTGTGTAAACGATGTGGAGTTACAGATTTGGTGGGTAAAATGGTGAATCTCGGTGGTTTATGGTGGTGAGGTGTGGTTGTCGGCGGTTTTGGAGAAGAGAGATAGGCAAAAATGGATGAAATCTAGCGTTTTCACGAAGTGGGGCTGCAGATTGGTTGGCTCGCGGGTCGCGAGTCCCATAAGAGAACCGCTTGCGCCCCGTGACCGCAAAAGTGACGTCAGAGATCTCAGGCTTCTCGCGGGCCGCGAGTAGAGGAGGTTTAACCTCTCGCGCCCCGCCAGAAGGCAATTTTAACAGAAAGTTTCTAAATTTTAACCAGTTCATGCCTTAGAAAAATTTTCAACACTTAACCAAACCCCCAAAACACAACCCAAAATTTTTCTAACTCTGGAACTTACCTGGACTCGTTTTTCTCCTCATTCCCTGCACATCCTTGGTATAGACTCAAAATACAAACAAAAACCGACAAACTACCCAAGAAAACCGTTAGCTACGAAAAATAAATAACTACGACTCATATACACAAGGTACAAACGGTACACTTGGGTTCTCACCCAAAACACTAAGTGGTGGTGTTCGGTGGAATTTCGGGAGGAGTGTCATCCCTCTCGTTCCAATCAAGTGGTCCACCAATGTAGTGCTTCAAACGATGGCCATTCACCTTCCAACTTCTGCCATCGGACTCATCCACAATCTCAACCGCTCCATACGGAAACACATCATGTACCATGTAAGGACCCGACCACTTCGACTTTAACTTACCTGCAAACAACTTCAACCTAGAATTGTAAAGTAGCACTCTCTCGCCCTAACTAAACTCTTTGATCTTCCTCAACTTGCGATCAAGAAGGGCTTTGGTTTTCTCCTTAATGCTCCATGATCGAGCATAAGCCGCATCCCTAAGTTCCTCTAGCTCATGAATTTGAAAGAAACGTTTCCTAGCGGCTTCGGTCATGTCAAGGTTCACGGTTTTCAACGCCCAAAGGGCACGATGTTCTAACTCGACGGGGAGATGACAAGCTTTTCCGTAGATGATCATAAATGGCGTGGTACCTAGAGGTGTTTTGTAGGCAGTTCTAAATGCCCACAATGCATCGTCGAGCTTATCGGACCAATCCTTCCTATTCTTCCCCACGGTTTTCCTTAAAATGCGTTTGACACCCCGATTTGCGTTATCCACTTGTCCACTCGTTTGCGGATGATAGGCAGTGGATAAACGATGAGTGACCCCGTAGCATGCAAGCAACTTCTCCATCAATGCATTGCAAAAGTGAGTGCCACGGTCACTAATTAAGGCCTTAGGTGTACCAAATCGACAAAAGAGTTTCTTAAGGAAATTCAACACTACTCGGGCTTCATTTGTGGGAAGAGCTTGAGCCTCAACCCACTTTGACACATAGTCAATCGCCACGAGAATATACCGATTCCCTTTCGAGGTAGGGAACGGTCCCGTGAAGTCTATCCCCCAAACATCAAATACTTCAACCACTTTGATTGGGTTTTGAGGCATCTCATCCCTGGCCGAAATGTTGCCGGTTCGTTGACAAGCATCACATGCTTTCACAAACCCCTCGGCATCACGAAGTACGGTGGGCCAATAAAAACCACAATCGAACACCTTTTGTGCGGTCGTATGAGCTCCATGGTGGCCTCCCGTTAGACCCTCATGCACATGTTTAAGGATGTTCATACCCTCTTCTCTAGACACACAACGCCTAAGGATTCTATCTCCTCCTATCCTATAAAGGAAAGGGTCATCCCACAAATACTTCCTAGCCTCACTAAGAAATTTCTACGTTGTTGTGTGTGCATTCCTTTAACAATATTGCCACTCTGAAAGACTCGGACAGACACGACTAAAAAACAGTTTCAGTCGTGTCTGACCCGAGTCTTTCAGAGTCTAATTAGCACACACAACAACGTAGGAAATTTCTTATTTCAACGTAGGTATTTAATGAATTTTATCATAGTGAAACCGTAGTTACGAATAGGAGTTCTTGCAGCTATTTTGGAGTCGTAATAGCTGAGTTTGAAGGTCTCGAAGCTCTGGAATCATTGGATCAAGCGAAGATTGACGATTAGAGACTTTCTCGGGTTTACACGATCCTTCTTTGTCTTGTTTTCTCTTTTCTGAACTTGTAATGATGAATTCCAATTTTATTACTCTTGTTTTGTTTTCGCTATTGACTATGCTAGGCTAAACGCATTAACTACCTAGACTATGATGAATGGATGGATATAAAGTTTATACCTTTTTTGTTAATTACATGTTTGTTATGGATAAATAATTCGCTAAGTCACAAAACCACGGCAATCCTTCTTCCTCGGCATTAACAAACTCTATCGACTCGTGATGGAATGTGTCCCTTATCTCCTCCTCACGAATCTCCTCTCTCTTGGGATCCTCTAGACGTGAAAGGTGGTCGGCGGCCACGTTCTCGACCCCGCTCTTATCTCTAATTTCGATGTCGAATTCGGACAGTAAGAGGATCCAACGGATAAGTATAGGTTTCGCGTCTTTCTTTTGAAACAGAAAACGCAACGCATAGTGATCGGTGAAGACTATGGTTTTAGAGAGAACGAGGTATGAGCGGAATTTGTCGAAAGCGAAGACCACGGCTAAGAGCTCCTTTTCCATCATGGTGTAATTCTCTTGAGCGTCATTTGATGTCTTACTCGCGTAGTAGATCGGGTGGAAGTGCTTTTCCCTTCTTTGTCCTAAAACCGCTCCTACGGCATAGTCACTCGCATCGCACATGAGCTCAAACGGCAAGCTCCAGTCGGGCGAGATAAGAATGGGTGCACTAACAAGCTGCTCCTTAAAAAAGTTGAAGGCTTTGAGACACTCCTCGTCAAAGACGAATGGAACATACTTCTCTAGCAAACGGGTCATGGGTCGTGTGATCTTAGATAAATCCCTAATGAAACGTCTATAGAACCCCGCATGACCTAAGAAACTGCGGATTGACTTCACACTCGTGGGTGGGGGCAACCTACTAATAGTATCAATCTTCGCCCTATCTACCTCTATACCATCCCTTGAAATCTCGTGACCTAAAACAACCCCTCGGTCACCATGAAGTGACACTTTTCCCAATTAAGCATCACTTCATTTCAACACACCTCTTCAACATCCTCTCGAGGTTCACTAAACACTGCTCAAACGAATCGACGTACACTGAAAAATCGTCTATGAAAACTTCCATGGAACTCTCTATCATATCCTGAAAAATGGCGACCATGCACCGCTGAAAGCTAGTTGGAGCGTTACACAGCCTAAATGGCATGCGTCGGTATGCGAAAGTACCATAGGGGCATGTGAATGTGGTTTTATCCTGATCCTCTGGTGCGATAGGGATCTGGAAATAACCAGAAAAGCCGTCGAGAAAACAGTAAAACTGTTGACCCGCAAGACGCTCCAACATCTGATCGATAAAGGGCAACGGGAAGTGGTCTTTTCGGGTGGCATCGTTCAATTTGCGATAATCGATGCATACGAGCCAACCCGTGACCGTGCGAGAAGGGATAAGCTCATTCTTCGAAATCGTGACAACGGTCATCCATCCCTTCTTAGGGACAACCTGCGTGGGACTCATCCATGGTGAATCGGAAATGGGATAAATCATCCCGGCATCTAAGAGTTTCATCACCTCCTTCTTCACTACATCTTGCATGTTAGGATTGAGGTGTCACTGAGGTTGCACCACCGGTTTGAAATTGTCCTCCATGAGAATCCGGTGGGTGCAATAAGAAGGGCTTATACCCTTAATGTCAGACAACCTCCATGCAATGGCCTCTTTGTTGGCTCTCAACACATCCAACAACTTCAACTTCTCACCATCCCCTAATTTCGATGATATAATAACGGGTAGCTCGGATCCCTCTCCTAAATAGACATACTCTAGGTGAGATGGAAGGACCTTAAGCTCTAAGGGTGGTGGTTGGGTGGTGTTATCACTAACCTCTAGCACTTCGGGAATTATAGAAATCCCCTCATCTCCTATCTCCTCTATCTCTAACACTTTCTCCTCTACAACCTCTCCTCCTACCAAGTTGGCACCACTAACGAACTCTAGACAATGGTCTACACACGAGATGAACGAATTCAAGAAATAGACGGAATGACATGGACCACTATAATCATCGAAACCACTCGGGTGGCTCATGGAATGATCAATCTCGAAAGTAACTCTCTCCTCACCAACTCTAAGAGTAATTTGCCCATCATAGACATCTATGAGAGCTTTAGCGGTACGCAAGAAAGGACGACCTAGAATGATAGGAACTCGCTCATCAGCTTCCATATCAAGAATAACGAAATCAGTGGGGAAAACGAATTTGTCGACCTTGACTAGCAAGTTCTCGACAACACCTCTTGGGTACTTCACGGACCGATCGGCTAAGGATAATGTCATACGGGTAGGTGAAAGCTCGCCTAAGTCTAGCTTCTCGTAAAGAGAAAAGGGCATCAAGTTAATGCTAGCACCTAGGTCGGCTAAGGCTCGCGTCTTGTTGTTACTACCGAATAGACATGGGATGGTAAAGATACCGGGATCGGTGAGCTTTTCGGGAAGCTTGTTCAAAACGACGGCGAAACACCCTCTATTCAACAGACATTTGACAACTCCCCTAATTTCTCCTTATTTCTAAGAAGGTCCTTTAAGAACTTGGCGTACTTAGGCATGGACTGGAGTGCCTCTATGAAGGGTAGATTGATCTTCAACTGCTTGAAGATATCTAGGAAGTGCCCGTATTCCTTAGAGTACTTTTGATTCCTAAGACGTGAAGGAACGGGACACGTGAGTGATCTACAAGCGGAGATGGCCTAACATCAACGGGTGGTCTCTCTACTCTCTTCTCTTCTGCAGGCTCACCAGGCTGTGCGGTACTTTCTGGGACTAGCCTAGGTTGCACTTTGCCCGGCGCCTCCATCTCAATCTCCTCATCCACTATCTCCTCATCTTCACTCTCAACTCTCTCCTCTACTCTCGGCTTCCCTACGGTCTTGCCACTATGGGTGGTAATGGCCTTAGCTTGGGCATTAGGTTCTGTTGGGTTGTACCCGAGAACTGACCTGGTGATCTCTCCTCGAGTTTCCTAGACATATCACCCATGACCCTTTCAATGTTGTGGAGTGAAGATTGGTGGTTCTTAAGTAAAAGGTCATGTTCGGAAAGGACCTTTTGGGTGGTTTGGTCTTTGACGAGTATTTGACTCATCATGGCTTCTAAACGCTGAAGATAACCCCCTACATCACTATTTGACCCTTGATTTGGTTGAACCTGACTATTCGAACCCTCACCCACAGTCTGACTATTGAACCCCTTATTGAACTGCCCATTTGACCCCCCACCAAAGAATGAAACCTGCCCCCTGCTTGGATTTTGAGCTACTTGGAAACCAGAGGGGTTACCGGTGGAACGAAAGTTATTATTATTATTATTATAGAAGTTATTATTATTATTACGCCACCCTGAGTTAAAATTGCTACCAAAACCACTACCTTGACCTCTACCTAGACCTCCTCCTACGAAATCGACCTGTTCCTCACCAATCAACAATGGCACGCACTAGTATCATGACCCCCTCGACAATACTCACACTTATCAACTTTTTCCTTGATCTCTTTAAGCTGTCGAGTGAGGTTTTCTAACACAACGGCTACACTAGGATCCAGGTTGACCTGGTTCACCCCTCGAGTGGGTGCACTAGTAGTGGTATTGGAATTACCACTTGAATACGGTCAGTCAGATTGCGACTGAGCTTGAGATTGGGCAAAGCTTTCGAAACGCTCTAAACACTCGGCGACAGTAAGTATATGTGACCTCTCGCATTAGTGTCAAAACAATCACGAGTCTCTTGGGTGAGACCGTTGTAGAATTTCTCACAAAGAACCCAATCAGAAAGACCGTGTTGAGAGCAACGAGCGACTAAGTTTTGAAAACGCTCCCAAGCAAGGTAATAGGGCTCGTCGGGCTCCATGCGGAATGAGTGAATTTGATCGTGAAGACATGAAGCTTTAGCGGGCAGGAAATACTTATTCAGAAAGGCTTGACGAAGGGCCGCCCAAGTAGTCAAGGTACCGGTTGGCTGAGAGTCCAACCATATAGCTGCACGGCCGCGAGTGAAAATGGGAAAAGCTGAAGATAGGTGGCATCTTCGAGTGCTCCATGGAGGCTAAAGGTGGCGAGCATGTGAGAGAAACGATTTATATGAGTGGGTGCATCCTCGTCATCGCGACCATGGAACTGAATGGTATTGGTGATGGCTGTCATGGCGTATGCGGGAATTTGCCATGAGTTTTGGTTCATGATGGGTGGGACAGTGATGGGTGAAGTAAGACCAGTGAAACCTTGGGTGGCTTGTTGGTGGACGGGTTGTCTACGGTCGGCCATTTGGACGATGGGTGGGCTTTGGGGACGGGAAGGTGGTGGGGAATTATGGGGTGAAGACTTCGGAGTGCAGTCAAAGTTTGGTAGTTTAGATGGGAGGGTAGAGTCAGAATGGGTGGAAGATGAAGGAAGTGGTGTACTTACCTGGGAAGATGAAGATGAAGTTGATTTGTCCGTCGGTGACTTTAGTGGAGGTCCCTGTGAGCGCAGATGTGGCATCCACTACAAGCAAAGAACACCTACCAAAGAGAACAGACAATAGTTACTAAGACTCAAGCAAGAAAGAAAAGACTAAAAACAAAATAAAACACTTAGCACATATATGTCAGTGCAGTCAACCAAAGCTAATAAACGCAATTGCCAAGAGTCCCCGGCAACGGCGCCAAAAACTTGATGTGTGCTAAACAGACTATAAAAATGAACTAACTAGGACTCTCTAAGCTAGACACTAAAAAGCTTTAAAAACTAGACTCGACTTAAACCTAAACCACACAATCGGCAAGTGTACCGATCAATGTAGTATAACCTAAGTAAGTCTGGATATCGAACCCACAGGACTCTATTAATTACGCTAATTAGACTCTGAAAGACTCGGATAGACACGACTAAAACTGTTTTGATTATTTTGGGGGGGTTACGGAAAATCTACGAAAATCTAGATTAAAACTAATTAAAGACTAAATTAACTAACACGAACGAAGGATGGAAGTTGTTCTCACGAGGTGATGAAGACTACCTAGACTAGAATCCTGGATTGATTTCAAGTGTTTACCGATTAAGTTAATTACTCATTTTCTGGAACCGTGATCTTATGATACTAAACCTATTAAATACCAGCTAAGCCCCTCAACCCTTCTCAAGGTGAAACTTATGGCGTTACCTAGGCCGTTAATCCTACCGGTTGATTAGACGTCTTTCCAGTTGTCTAATATTGTGTGAGTACCCTAATGATGACCTACTCTTTTCCAATTATAGATCTATGGTAGTTTGAATATCTAAACTTGACTTGATAGACTAATAAACCAACGGGTCAACAAAGGCATGGACTTTTTCCAAAGACCGACAGGGTAAGACCTATCAATAGCCCCTCACTTTCTAGGTATTAGGACTAGTAGAACACTAAAATCTAGTAACCTGCTAACAATCCCTTCTAAGGTTTACTGGGCCCTTCAACCTTAAAGATTATGAACTTATTCTATGATATAGACACTCACCAAAGTTCACAACCTAATATGACTCTATTCCGTGATATAGACAGTCACCAAGAATCATATGAAGCAATAGAAAACATAAAACCAAATCAAAGCATGCACACACACCAAATGCCAAATAAACAAACTGCTTACAGAGCACAATTAATCCATAACAAACATGTAATTAACGAAAAAGGTATGAACTTTATATCCATCCATTCATCATAGTCTATGTAGTTAATGCGTTTAGCCTAGCATAGTCAATAGCGAAAACAAAACAAGAGTAATAAAACTGGAATTCACCATTACAAGTTCAGAAAAGAGAAAACAAGACAAACAAGGATCGTGTAAACCCGAGAAAGTCTCTAATCGTCAATCTTCGCTTGATCCAGTGATTCCAGAGCTTCGAGACCTTCAAACTCAGCTATTACGACTCCAAAATAGCTGCAAGAACTCCCAAAATTCGTAACTAGGGTTTCATTATGAGAAAATTCATTAAATACCCCCAATCTCTGCTGAATTCAAAACCCGTCTGCAGATAACACCCTCTCGCAGGGCGCGAGAGGGTTTTGGTTATCAGGTCGTGTCCCGCGACCGCCTTTGTGACGTCAGCAACAATTGGGCTTCTCGCGGGTGGCGAGAAGCCATGTTCTAGCCATTCGCGGCCCGCCAGGAGACATTTTTCTCAGAATTTAACTTATTTCAGCTCCTAAGCTTTCCAATTCGTTCCAGGACTTAACCAAATCGTATTTCTTCTCAATATTCACGCTTTTCAGCTACTTTGAACTCATACGACCTTCAAAACGCAATTGGATCAAAAGACTAACTATTCTACGGAAAATTAAACTAAAACTAATAAAGATTGTACAAACTAAACACGAATAAACGATGTATTTTACAATACATCAGTAACATAGGTTTTATGATTTAGACTCATGGCTTCGGATGTTTTAAGAAAAGAACATATATTTTAAAAATAGTCATGAATCCTTGTAAAAAGTTTGGTATCTAAAATACTTTGCTTTTTGATATAAAGGATTTGTAGTCTATACGAAATATACTCTGGTTTTTGAAATAACAGAATAGGTAGTATATCAAAATATATATACTTTGGTTTTCGAATAAGAGACTTGATAGTATCAAAATATACTTTGGTTTTGAAATAGTTAAATTGATAGTATATTAAAATATACTTTTGTTTCATGAAGAGATAGATTTGGTAGTATATCAAACTATACTTTGGAAAACAGTATCTAGTTTTGGTAGTATATCAAACTATACTTTGGTAACATATCAAACTATGCTTTGGTTTATGAATAAAAGAATCAGTTAGTATTTCAAACTATACTTTGGTTTAAAATATTTATTAATATATCAAACTATACATTGGTTTAGTATATCAACTGTACTTTGGTAAACAATATCACATTGGTAGCATATCAAACTATGCTTTGGTAGTATATCGAAATATACTTTGATTGTGATTTGGTAGTATATCAAACTATACTTTGGTTTAGGAACTCAATAAAAGATAAGTTTTTATGGCTTAATTAGAAAACCTTTGTAATAACACATTGTGGTCGTTTGGTAATACATTCAAACCTGAGTATATAAAACAATACTTTGGTGACTATAGAATTACCATGAAGGCAAAATCTATTTGGTTTAAACTTGGTTTCTAACATTCCCTAACACGGGAATGGGGTGTCAAGTCCTATAGCGCTATATATTACTACCAATCGGCTTGATCATTGTTAATGAATGTATAAGAATAAATACGCACCAACAATAGTCTTACAAACTTTGAAAATCATTATATAAGCTATAGGTAATGGTTTCAATCCGTTAAAGGATAAGTATTATGTATGCGAAATCATATAGCTTTGAAATCGTGAAAATAGTGAATAGGCACATATGAATCACCCCAATACATTTGAAAAACATAAAAGAGGGGACTATGTACTCAATTGGGGTTGCGTAAGCGTCCGTAAATCAATGGAATAATCAAAGCTCAAACGTGCCCTAATGTATCGGAATACTTATGTTAAAGTACATGACATAATCGGCGGAATCGGATAGAATGAGGTTTTGTAAACCAAATGAGTGTTGGAACTCATATGAAATGGTTTAACAAACTCCATATTCTGATTTGGAATGAATCGTAAGTGCTTTTTGACCCGTTATGACCCGTTAAGGTAGTTTACACTACTTTAACATATCATTTGCGTAAACGCGTGTTCGAATGGTTAAACATGTCCTATGATAAGTCTTAAATGCCCAAACATGTTTGAAAATGTTATTACATCATATGTCAAAAAGTTGATTACATGTGCTTAAATTGGATTTATACGTAAAAAGGGCATTTTGGTCATTTTTAGGCATATTGAAACGACTTATCATATAACTAACCAAACGAAGTGACCATAAGGTATAACATCTGGAGGTTATTCCCTATACAACTTTGGTCACAAATATGTGTTTGGTCGGATCCTAAGATCGACCAAACGGGTCGGATTCGAAAGTCAAAGCGGTGGTCAAGACCGCTTGACTTACGACCCAAATAAAGCACTAAACTAGAAGTGATGAGTTAGACATGTCAAAATATGTCTAATTAAGTTTATAAAACTGATTTTGTATCAAAACTTGGTGTTTTGATACCAAAAAATAGTTTCATCGTAAAATGCACATTATGCGCATCTTTGACCGAAACTTTGACTCATCACTTCGACTAGTAAACGTAGTAATCAGAAGGTGCAATCGCAAGGGATTATAACCTTCGTGATTACGATTACGTTGCAAAGTTCAATTGAACTTTGACTTGACCAAATATGGTCATAGCTAAAAGTCAAACAGAAATTCAAACTATTTGACTTTTGGCTCAAGATGCCAAAATAATGAAAGAACTAAGGAGAGCACTTACTTGTGTTGATGAACACTTTCAGAACTCAGAGTTTGAGGCCTCCAAAAGTTAGAAGTAAGCTCCAAGAGAGTGGGAGAAAGAAATGTGAATCGAGCAAGTTGGAAAGGATGAAGATCAAGGCTATTTATAGTGTTTAGGAGTCCATAAGATCATCACAAGTGTCCCTTGATGTGTCATGATCATAGGGGAGGTCCTAACACTTGTCAAATGCAAGAACAAAGTTGGAAATTTCGAATTATTGGGGACCAAGGCTTTGAATATGAAGCTGCCAAGTTTCTGCTGACCTGAGCATCCCTTAGGACCGTATGGGGGCACCTCTTACGGTCCGTAAGGCCCTGGCAGGGGCGGAAAGTTTCAAAAATGGCAGCTTTGGCCCCTGGACTTGTTTCATCGCGTTTTGACACATTTAACCCCTTTTAACCTAATTTTTAAGCTCTATAAGGGTGTTAAAGTATATGTAACTTGAGTTATGCTCAAAAATGTCGTGGATATCAGTTCGATCGGTTGTACGGTTGCGTTTTTCGCTAAATTATGACGAACGCTTTTACGAACGCGAAAATGACCGAAATTACGGAACGAATGATATTTTTGCATTCGTATCATTATATTAAAAGATTTTAATGATTACAAAAGTTTTTGGATGTCTACACAAGGTCCGTATTCAGAAATACGAGAATCGGCAGACTTTCACAGTTTTACGAGAATAGTCCATGAAGTTGAATAAGCATGTTTTTGCCATACCGAACCCTTTAAAACTTATTTCTAAGTTATGTAAAGGGTATTTAGGGTATGTTTAGCTTATGTCATTGTTCCGGAGTGTACGTCACGTTAAACTGATTACGTTTGCGTAACAGTTTACCTTAACCTCCAAAAAAACTTTGAGGGGTTGAAATTGTACATGGATTGAAACATTTGAATGTCACATGTAATTATACAATTCCCGGGAATGAATCACAAGATTTTATTGGATTCGAAATTGTTCGGAATTGTGTGATGGTTGTAAAGGCACAAATGTCACATTTAGCATCGAATTCGAATATAAGGTTTTATTCGAATATGAATTCGAATCGAATTGGCCAGTATTTAATTGAATTCGAATCGAATACGAATTCAAGCAAAAATATATAGTATTTGAAAGTCGTTATTCGATTAGGTGAACACCCTAAAGGAGGGTAGGTGTGGAAATGAAAGGGACCCAAAATGTTGAACATTAGATATATGAGGGGGTTAGGATCTTTTACGAGTTAAAAAGACCAAATTGCCACCCATGTCGTAAAGTCAGTAACAGAATATGTTGACAGGGTTAAAGGAAAAGGTTCGTAAACTAGGAAAAATAAAAAAAAAGATGAACAGTAATTCTGCCATATAAAGCAATATAAAGCATGAAGACACAGATTTTAGTTTGTTATAAGAGTTATTTAAATAGACAAGTACTAATTTGTAAATTAGGTTCTTTACTTTTCAAATTAATTTCATTTCTTTTTTTTTCTCCATGGATGTTGTATTCCATGGTCTTTTTTTCAGTAACGTATAAATTTATTTTGCATTAATCCAAATAAAAGGTTCATTCATACAAGCCTCTTTAATTAAATAACAGTTATTATTCATATGGCTTATTATTATATTTATAAAATTTATTTGTTTTTTATAGCTTTTTTTTATCAAGTCCATGTAACTGATATGATTACTAGAATCCAATTACATAAATAACAACTCTTTCAGAATAAGATACAAAACTTAAACCTACTTATTTAACTATTTTATTTTATAATTTAAAGACTCATTAACTCCTCATCAATTCATATTATATTTCCGTTACACACAAAATCTTCATGAATATTACCAAAACCCAGTTCGATACGGTGTCGTATTGGGCCCAAACCACCTATATATATTCACACACTCAACACACAAAGCTTCATCTCCTTCATCTCTCTTGCATGAACAAAAAAGCAGTTATGGCGAATGTTCATAACATCCTCTTGTTGTGTGTTTTTGTAATTGTATCATCATCTGTATCGATCGCGGAGGAGGAGAAAGAATATGTTTTGACCCTTGATCACTCGAATTTTACGGAGATTGTTTCGAAACACAACTTCATCGTCGTCGAGTTTTATGCTCCTTGGTATGTCTTTCTCTTTGTTGATTTTGTATGGTTGATGTGTTTTGTTCATGTTTGATTGGATTGCTTGACGGTTTTGATAAGCAGATGATGTTTTTTTTTTTATTTGAGGTCATTATTTTTACCTTTTTATCTAAATTGGTTTAGAAATTTTAGCGGTTAAAAGTAAGAGTGTAAACGAGCAGATCTGAGTTACTTATAATAATTCGAGCCCGGCTCATTCTACTTGTTTATTATACATTAATAATTAACTTTTGTATGTATTTTATTTTAATTTTTATATATAACATAATATATATTATTTTGTTAATTTTATCATAATTTAAAATGCAATAGCATTTTCTATTTATTAATGTATAGTAATCATGTTAATTAAAAACTATATAAATGAAATGTGGTTTAAGGCTCGGCCAACAAGAGCTTGGCACGCGAGTGGTTTTCAAGCTTGAGCTCGGCTCATTTATTATTTTTTAACTAACTATGTTAAAAACTCATATTTTACATTATACAGACAGAATAAATAAAATATTAAATAATTAATAATGAACATTTAAAAATTATAAAACAAGATTTTGAAATCAGATATGATTAAATTAACCTTTTTAACATTAACACTTACTTATTTATTATTTTTAGATTTATATAAATTTTTAATTGTTATATATGTATGTGTGTAAATATATTAATTATAACTTATATGTATACATAAAATATGTTATTTAGTTTTTATGACATCTTAATCTTAAATATAATAAAATTTATTATATAAATTTATAATCTTAATAATAAATAAAATTTATTATATAAATTTTATATTTAATTTATTTAAATATTAAACACAAAATAATATTAAGGTCCATAAGTGAAGCTGGTTTAAGCTAGATTGGTTCTAGCTTATAGCAAGATGATCTTGAGTAGTTTACAAGCCATTTGGGTCGTTTCCACCTCTAATTAAAAGCAACCTGATCGAACGATCCGTGTCGTATTTGATTGTTAGGAAATTATAAGATTTCTGTGTGTTTAGAGTGAAAATGAAGGTGAGATCATCGATGGAAAAACGAAGCATTCAAATCTGTTTGGATTTGGCAACTTTTTGTAGCGTATTATTATTTATTATTTTGAACTAAACCATATTTGGAAATGAAATTGACAGGCTGTTGACTTCAGTTTGTTGCGTGTAAAAATGTTTAAAAAGATGTTGCTAGCAAAATGTTCATTTATGGATTTTACGTACCTAACTCGTTTATTTTATTTTTTTACTTATATAGTTATATTCCTAGAACTGAAAATGCAAACATCATAATATCATGTGAAAGTTTCACTTATTTTTGGCCAATTAACCAATTGTATGAAATGTGGTTTGGTTGTGACATCTATTAATGGCATGCTGTTTCTATTGATTTTGACAGGTGTGGTCACTGTAAACATCTAGCTCCAGAGGTACATGTTAAGTCTCTTGTAAAAGAGCCGAGCCGAGGCTAAGTCCGGGTGGGCTTGGGCTCTCGTTTATAAACCGAGCCGAGCTAGCTTGCCTCATCTATCTTAACGAGTTGTAATGTTGGCCTTGAGCTTGGCTCGTTTATTTTTTCTTTTAAAAAAATTACTTTTTTTAGTTTTAGTTTGTTGACAATTATTGACACATAAAAAATTAATATTTTAGAGTAAATTACTATTTAAGTCCTTGTATTCTAGTGGTTTTAACCACTTGAGACCAAAATTAAAAAATTTAACGCTCCGAGTCCTTCAGTCCAACTTTTTAACACCAAAAAAAATTACTTTTTTCGTTTGTAATTTGTTGACAATTATTGACACATAAAAAATTAATATTTTAGAGTAAATTATTTTAAGTCCTTGTATTTTAGTGGTTTTAACCACTTAAGACCAAAATTAAAAAATTTAACGCCCCAAGTCCTTCAGTCCAACTTTTTAACACTTGTACTTTTGATTTTGGACTTAAGTGGTTAAAACCACTAAAACTCAGAGACTCAAAAAGTAATTTACTCATATTTTAACATATATGATTTATTAACTATGTAATTTATAATTTTATATTAAAATTTGAGTTTTGATTTTGTATCATTATTTATAGACATTAAAATTTTGGGTTAATTCCCAAACACTGCATTGTTTAGCACAAACACTTGGCTTACATAAGCACATTGCCACTAAAACTCACATCAAACATAATGATCAACACTTGACACTTGTATATTTGTGTTATATGTATATATAAATAAGTATGGGTTTTTATGTAAACGAGCCTAATGATCGAACCAACTAGCCGAGGTTACCTGGGCTCGGGTTCCGCTTATTTTGAGCGAGCTGCGAGCCGCGTATGATAGCTTGTTACACACTAGTAATTCATACAAATTAAAGATATTATTACCACTATTCTTACATATACTTCATATGTGTTGGCACTTGGCACTGCAATTGTTTTCTTAAATATATCTACTTCATTTGTGCAGTATGAAAAGGCTGCATCTGTGTTGGCAAGTCATGATCCTGCAATTGTTTTGGCCAAAGTTGATGCCGATAACGCAGATAACAAACCACTTGCAGAGAAATATGAAGTGCAAGGGTTCCCCACAATAAAGATCTTGAGAAATGGAGGTGAAAAGATTCAGGATTATAACGGCCCTCGCGAGGCTGATGGTATAGTGACTTATTTGAAAAAACAAGTCGGTCCGGCATCACCTGAAATCAAAACTAAAGAAGATGTAGAAAGCCTTATAGATGATACAAAGATTTTTGTTGTAAGCATTTAGAATTCACTTCATTTTCCTCATGGTTCCTTAAGCTTTTTAACAAAAAAAATAAAATATAAAATTTTGTAATTCATCATTGCAGGTTGGGATTTTCCCCAAATTTTCAGGGAAGGAATATGATAATTATATGATTTTAGCTGATAAGTTGCGGTCTACCCATGATTTCGGTCATACTTCTAATGCTAAGCTCATCCCTCGTGGGGACTCATCGGTTACCAAGCCAACTCTTAGGTTACTAAAGCCTTTTGATGAACTTGTTGTCGATTCTAAGGTATTCATGATTTGGTATACACATATATTAAAATTTCTTCATTGTTTTTTTAGGGTATTAGGCATAGTTATTTAAGGCGCTAGGCGTATAGGCCTCGTCTGGGGCGTAGGCGTAAGAAAAGCGAGGGTCTGAGAAAATAAAAGCGCACAACGGAAAAAATAAAAAAAATTATTAGAAAATTAACACTATTCTTCAAATAAAACAAACTAAAGCTCTGATATAACATTTTATATCATTTATAATTTAATACCAAAAGTTCTAAAATATTAGTGTAGAAAAGTAATTTTCGTTAGATAAAAGTAGAAATCTAGCTAGAATCTTGCCGGAATTTAGAGAACTTGGCCGGAAACTCTCCGGAATCTAGAATCTCACCGGAATCTGCTCCGGAACAATCACTTGGAGAACTAAAGCGCAATTGCCTTGGCTTAAGGCCAAGAGGCGATTGCTTTTAACAACTATTGTATGAGGTTCTTTCTAGCAGTTAAATAACACCTCTTTGTGTGATCTTTTTAGGACTTTGAAGTTGATGCTATGGAGAAGTTCATTGAAGAAGCTAGCACTCCTCTTGTGACACTTTTTGACCAAAGTGAGACCAACCAACCATTTGTGTCCAAATTCTTTCAGAGTTCAGATTCCAAGGTACAAATTTTATAAAGAAAACAATTATATGTTTTTAGAGACAAAATAATATGGTTAATAAAAAGATTTGTTTCCTCTGCATAGGCTATGCTCTTCTTTAACTATGATCATGAGAAAAAAGATTACTTTAAGTCAACATATCATGAGGTTGCTGCATTGTACAAAGGAAAAGGATTGATTTTCCTCATGGGTGATGTTAAAGATAGTGAAAATGTGTTGGAGGTAATCATTGTTTTCATCTTCAAATACTTACTTTTGATTTTAATCACATACTTAAGTGCCTTTTCCTGATGCAGTATTTTGGCCTTACCGTAGATCAAACGCCCGCCCTCGTGCTACAAGACACGAAAGGTGTCAAGTATGTCAGCCAAAATTTGCAAGCTGATCATATCGCTCCTTGGTTGAAGGACTTTACGGTATGTTCAACCTTCCCACTCTCTCTTATAGTACTCTTCTTTATGATTTTTTATCAATATTAACATAATTAATATAACGTGATAGTACGATTAATCCATTTTCTTATAATCTAACTTTTTTTATTCTACCTGTACGATCCATTAAAGATAAATGTGTCTAAATTGCCACAACTAGATGCACGTGTATGTCTAACGACTATCCATTGAAAGTGATATTTGTTTTGGCATTACTCTAGGACGGAAAGCTAAAACCATATATTAAGTCAGAGCCGATTCCAAAAACCAATGACGAGCCGGTGAAGGTGGTGGTTTCAAAGAGCTTTCAAGACATGGTTTTGGACTCCAAAAAGAATGGTTGAACATTAATTTTCTTTAAACGAATCCAAGTACTTGGCCTATTTGTTTACGGATCTTAGCATTTTTAATCTCCGTTTTACAGTTCTACTAGAGATCTATGCACCATGGTGTGGACACTGCAAAAAACTAGCCCCAATCTTTGAAGAAGTGGCTGTCTCGTTTGAGCAGGATCCTGGGGTCGTCATTGCAAAACTTGTAAGTGCTAACTTGTTTGGTCCGTTGTAAGGGTCAGCCCGGTCTTTAGAAAAAAAATGGCCCCAAACTATTTTTCTTTGTTTTATAACGTGTTAGAACCGGTAGATGTAGACCATCTTGACAATTATTTATTCCTAACGCATTTGTGGCATATATCGTAGGATGGAACTAAAAACGACATCCCAAGCGAGGCATTTGATGTTAAAGGTTTCCCAACACTCTTCTTCATCTCTTCAAGTGGTAAAATAGTGCAATATGAGGGAGACAGGACTAAGGAGGACTTGATTGAGTTCATTCAAAAGAATCGCGAAGTCACTACTGAGTTGACTTCGGAGGAGTCTGTCAAAGATGAGCTTTGAAGAAATCTTGTTTTTTTTCTTTAGTCTTATGTAGTTGGTTATGCACTCTTAAAGTGTTGAAACATTAAGTTAAATGTTGGTTTTTACAGTTAGTTTTAATGAGTTTATAAGAAAATATAAGAGAGTCCAGTCTGTTTAGTTTACCTTTAACTTGCCAAACTTAATCACTTACCTTAGTTCAACTCATGTGACATTGACTTAACAATTCACAATGTAATTAGGGACGGGTAAAAACCGGTTTAGACTAATTGAACTTGGATATTCTCTTCATTGTTGAGCTCATTTATGCTCGCAAGCGTGGTCATGTTCTTCATGTTAAGTTTAAGTTTGAGCCCGTTTATTTCGAATAGTTAATGGGCGCAGTGGCGGATCTAGACCAATGTTTAAGGGGTAACGTTCAAAAATTTTGTTTATGGTGCTTTCATACAATGTAATTGAAAGAAAAATAAAAACACAATAATAAATAAAGTTAAACACATATCTAATAGATTTCTCCTCTTTGGTTTTTGAAAATTCAAAATCAATCCATTACACGAGTAAGGTGACTCATTCCAAGTACCCTAATTATATAAGAAACAAAATGTAAACTATAATCAACTGCATATTTGCACATAAAGTCATAAACCCAAATCAATTACATATAATGACATAAACTTTATAATCATCATCGTCATCATCATACTCAGTAAATCCCACCAATAGCAAGCTAAACTAGGGTCTGAGGAGGGTAAGATGTAGACAGCCTTACCTCTACCCCGTAGGAATAGAGAGGCTGCTTCCAGTGAGACCCCCGGCTCAATAGTAGTTTTACATCAAGTCTTGGACATAAGACACACCCTTACATATAATGACATAAACTTTAGAAAATCTAAAATCAATTGCACACAAACCCCTGTTAATTCTATATAAAACTATAAACCATAATCCAAATCCAAAGTGCCACCTAAATACACAATCAATTAAAACTAGGTTTGTTAACTTTGCGCATTGCTGCAAAACAGAGCAAATGATAAATGTAATACAAACATTATTTGAAAACAAGTATGTTGTTTAGGAAGCCTAACCATCAAAATCAGTTCAGTTTATTATCATACCATTTTACAATACCAATATTTTATTTTGATTACAACTTCGTTTTTAACAAAACTTATACCGGAATGTCAAGAGAAAAATATTAAACACAACTACGTACTCAAGTATTGTTTTTTTTAAATTAACGGACGTAAGTTATTAAAGAAATATCAAATTAATCGAAAACGGAAATATGGTTTAGAAAAAAAAAGAATTATTAAAAGCAAAAATTGAATGAAAAATGAAATATGGCTTTAAAAAATAAAATAAAAAAGATGATAAATAAAATAGATACTGACACGTTGAAAAAAATCCGTAAAACAAATACGGTACTGATACCGATGTTGTTTGGTTAGTATATGAAACAATATTTAAAAAAATTATGTAATTATGTGATTTAATCATTTAATTAAACCAAGAAAATAAGCAAAATATAAAATGTTTGGAAGACAAGGGAAAAAATGGACTAAAATAATTAATAGAATAAAACATTTGAAAAGTGGTGCAAATGTTAAATGTTTGAAATATAAGGGAAAAGAAAGGATTAAAATAATTAATAGAATAAAACATTAGAAAAGTGGTGAAAAAAAGAATAAAAGTTAGGATAGCAAGGATTGAACTTGGGTGAATTCTATAGGTTACAATTGGTTTAACCACTACACCAACATGTTTTTGTTTTAATAAACTTTATCTCCCTCATAGTATATATATATATATAAGAAACTACATAAAGAAAAAGAATGCACTATTCATGAGCCCTTGCCAATAAT
Source organism: Scalesia atractyloides (assembly GCA_947069175.1). NCBI lineage: Eukaryota > Viridiplantae > Streptophyta > Magnoliopsida > Asterales > Asteraceae > Scalesia > Scalesia atractyloides. The sequence goes on from CAMTDV010000010.1 coordinate 47,277,683, forward strand.
ATATATATATATATAGAGAGAGAGAGAGATATATATATATATATATAATTTATGAAGGGTCTTGCTATTTACACACGGTTCCCTTTATTTCACACCCCAAAGCGCCCCTCTTTGGCCAAAGAGGGGCGCTTAGGTTACTTTTCAAGACAAAAGGTGATTTGATTAACGTCTGAGTCAGCCCTTGTCTGTTGACCAAGCCTTAAGAGCCCCTCTTTGGCCAAAGAGGGGCGCTTCAGTTCAAATTTTGACCAAGCCCTAAGAGCCCCTCTTTGGCCAAAGAGGGGCGCTTCAGTTCAAATTTTTCCACAAAGTGCCTCATTTAGATTATAGCGAGGCGTTTAGGGGTTTTTATTAAATTTTAAAAATTCTTTATAATTCACCAACACATCGATACTTGTCTAAATTTTACGTTTTTTTTCGTTACACATCAATTTTTAATATATATAAACTGTACGGCAAGTTCCGGATGTGTTCGGTTAAGTGTGATGTCATATTCCATTATATCGTATCATTCAGGTTTGAAACCACAAGTACTCCTATGTGTCGTGTTATGTGTATACACCCCCTACCGGATAAGTACCTGACATATTTTGTCATTAAATGTAGTATTATGATGTATATTGTCATTTTTGGTTCGTACAAGTGCGTATTTCATCCGTATGGGTCGTGTCGGTGATATTCGAGTTGATCGCGTTTTCAGAATCAAACAGAAGTGTTTGGAGGATCGAGGTGACGAAGGCGAAGCACAACAACACTCCTATCGGAAACCCGATCAATTACATTTTGGACATTGTTCAATATATGCGTTAAATCATTAGCGATCCAAGTGTGTGTTTGTGTTTGCTAAATATATGCGCTTTTGTACAACACCGAACACCGAATGTCACCAACACGACCCATACGACAAAAATACATAATAATAAGACAAATAGAAATATAATACTCCATAGCAACATACTACGCACTAATACGGGCACATACAGATGATAAACGACTCGACACCGAATGTCACCGACACGACCCATACGGATGAACTAGGCACTTGTACGAACCCAAAATGACAATAAACGTCACAATACGACATTTAAGAACAAAATACATTAAGTACTGATCCGGTGGGGGGTGTATACACATTTGACGGCACGTCGGACTACTTGTGGTTTCAAACTAGAATCACGCGATATAATGGAATACGACATCACACATGACCTAACACATCCAGAACTTGCCGTGTAGTCCTTATACATTTTAAAATGAGGTGTAATGGAAAAAAACGTAAAATTTAGACAAATATCGATGCGTTTTTGAATTAACATAAACAATTTAAATTAAAAAAAACCCAAAACGCCCCTCTGTGGCCAAATAGAGGCGCTTAGGCATAAAATTTAAACCAAAGCGCCCCTCTTTGGCCACATAGGGGCTCTTAGGGCTTGATCAACAGACAAGGACTAACTCTATCAGTCCTTGTCTGTTGACCAAGTCTAAGAGCCCCTCTTTGGCCAAAGAGCAGCGCTTCAAAGTGTGTGAATAGACTAGGCCTTTATGAAACAAAAAATAGAATAACACCTCTTTATACAAAGGAGGCGTGGAATCAAGGGTGGATGCGTGTCACACCCCGATATCCACGTGTATTCCGGTGGGCCCGGTGGGGAGTATCATGACGTACAGTTGATATCATCATAACCAATTATAACACAGAGCAACACAGCGGAAGGCTTGGAGTAAAATTTAAACTATTACAAACCATAAAGTGTCCGAGAGTTCGAAACACAAATATACATCAAGGCTTGTAATAAAATCCTCAAGCAGATCGGAAATAAACATACAAAAAATGATAACAAAATCTACGGGCTCAACTTCTAAGGTCGCAAGTCCTTAATGTCAACGCCCCGCAGCTTCCGACCTATTTCGTACTTGTACCTGTATTTTAATCTTTGAAAATACGCCAGTTTACACTGGTAAATACACTAAACCGACTCATTTTGAAAATCCTTTCGAAAATGGTTTTAGGTGCACTTGGCACATTTTCATAAATAACTTGGGACAATACAAATGACCTTGTATACAGATTTACATGTCAGGCTTTTACATATGGGGCCCAATACAAAAATCGAGACCTGATCGACTGACACACCACTCTAAACTTTCACATAGAAAGCAGATAGCAATTACCCAGTGTATGCCTAAACGCCATGCTATATTGTCATGGCCACTAGCACTTTAGTGAACCAAGGATATCCCGGACACGGTCAAGTCCACCCCCAATGTTTTAGTTTCAGACAAAACAGATCAAAACGGGTTATGTAAGATTTTAGTTAATTATCAAAACTGGATATAACATGATCCCATACCCGACCAAGCGGTAATAATTTACCGTATCCCAAGCCCGTATAGGGAAAATAAGTTAAGGGTATTTACCTGAAGTTAAGTCTTCGGAAAGTCAGAACTCAGCCGCTGATCAAAGCAAGTACAGGTACAATTTACCGGAAGGCATTCAGTCTGGAGTGATGGTAATTAATAAGCAATATTAGAATGCTAACGGGTCCTTAATTAAGTCCTAGACTTGGACTGGTTAGTCTTACGCTAAAATAAGATACGGTACGATACGCTAGATTAAGCGGTGATCGGAATAGGATGTTAGTTGGACCCGACAAGTATATAAACTTGTCTAACATGGGTAAACCAACAATATTCTAGGTTTTGATAGAGAAATGACGAAGTTAAACCTGTTTCGGTTTAAGTACGTAAATTAGCTACGTAAGCTTAACCGAACGCACATAGGCGAAACCGGGTAACCGAGAGAGTCATATACAAGCTCCATATGAATACATGTTTAAAATATGTTATAAAATCAGTAGCTTTGCAAAAGATAGGCCCGAGGTATATTTAAAACTGAATTATGCCTTACAAGGGCATTTTGATCATCTTAATGTTCATAAAAGATGTTTAAAATGAATCTGATGTCAAGGTTGTTAATATTCTATAAAAATACTTATTTTATGATTTTATAACAGTAGGATATCAAATATATGTGTGTTTGACGATTTTGAAATAATCTATGTCCCGTAAGGGCATTTTGGTAAATTCACACATAGCTTTGAAGCCAAATTTGGGATTCTGAGTTCGGGACTTGTACGTACTGTTATTATGATGAAAATAAGTTTATAAATCAGTAGGTAACAATTCTCGGCTCACGGTTATGGCTTTAGACCATACTATGCGCCAAAAAGGCGTAAAAGTCGCTAAAATGCCGTTAGATTCATAATTTAAGTTAAACAGAAGTTGAGGCCTGTTTTATATATCAAAATCATGTCATATTATTCATTACATCAGTAGGTTTAAGTTTGGTTTATAAGAAGATTGATTTAAGCCATTTTTCCGTAAAAAGGTGGTTTGGTCATTTAGCGGCAATTAACGATTCTTAAATTTTTATTCAGATCATAATCTGAATAACTATCCCAAATGGTCCTACTTATTATACGATATCAGTAAACACATTGTTTTGATTACAAAGTCATGTTTAATCTTCTTAAAATGCCGAAAAAGGTTTTTTAGTCCTTTTTATGTTATAAATGCATTCTTTTATAAAAACTCATATTCTAATCAGATTCTTGGCTTTAACATAATCTGATTATATTTATAAATCAATTTATGTCTTATAATTACATGCATGGGTGCTTAAAATAATGGTTTGCACAAAAAAGACCTTTTTGCAAAAGTTTAAAGAATTTATGGAACTTTGTAATAAACTAAGATTTCTAAGGAATCAAGTGACAAAACTTTAGATGATCATTCTAAATATAATTATGGTCTCAAAATGGTCAAAAGTCAGTAGCAAAGGTGGTTCGAAACGGGTCAGAACCGAAAGTCATCAAAAGTCAACTGTTGCGACTTTTGGCTACAAACCGAGCCTAGGCCAAAACTTGACGAGCCGAATCCGTAGACATCTGTTCTAATACTTATTTTTAGGTTGTTAGTGCATCAAAACATATTTTATAACATCTAGATCATTAGTTATGATTTTTATAAAAACTGGACAGTTTGACTTTGTTTGACTTTTCGGTTGACTCGTCAGTTGGCCATGAATCCGTGAAAATCTAGAGATGCCCTCTTGAGGGATTAACACCTCCATTATTATGAACGTATAGGAACTTTCGTTACTCACAATGACGGAGTATACACGGATTTAGAACAAAGTCAAAGCGTAATTACGACAAGACTTTGTTCTAAGCTAAGAGCCATAAGAAATCACTAAATACGAATTTGAACACTTACATAAGGTCCAAATGCGTGGCAGGAACAAAATGAAATGCTTAGGAGTGATAGGAGCTCCACTAGGATGAACTTGATGAAAGTTGGTGAAGAAACTGTGTTGCACTCTCAATTTCCATCAATTAAATGGCCAAGGAATGATCACAGAAGGTTACCAGGTGATAAGGGACGAATACAAGTGTCCCTAGACGTGGCAAGCATGCAAGGACGGTGCCAAAACTCGACAAAGGTGGCAGAACAGGCTGCTGCCACCTTTCTGTTCGCTGGCAGGTCCTTACGGACCGTATGGGCTTTGCCTTGCGGTCCGTAAGGACCTCAGGCGCCCATAGGTTTTTTTTTCCTTACGGACCGTATGGCTTGAGCCTTGCGGTCCGTAAGGGGTGCCCAGAACTTGGAAAATTCCAAATCTTCATTTTAAGTTCCTTAACTTCCAACAATCGCATAACGAGGTTATCATTTATTATTTCAACGACTTTGTTCCCTCCTGATACAGCACACGGCCTTTGAGGATTACCGGGACATGTGTCGGAAAAATATTGGACGTAAAAACATAAGGTGTTACAATACGGCGGCCTGAGGCGAAGGCAGTGGCTGAGGGCGGCATGAGGCGGACTGGCGGAGGCTGAGGACGGCCCGAGGTAGGTGGTAGTAGATCCAGGAATTCATCCCAGTGATGTCACTATTTTTAGATGCTTCTGTTTCATAGAACCAGACATGAAAATTTTGGTTTAGTTCAACGATTTGAGTCGGGTTAATCACATAATAAAAAAATACGATACAACAAGAAAAAACACACACCCAAAAAATATAAAACAATAACAATATATATATATGCACCCAATATCAAATGGCGGAACAAAAACTCTTTAACAAGAGGGCCCTAATATATATATATATATATATATATATATATATATATGGATTGGGTAAAATGAGAACCACCTTCAGTTGTGAGAACCGTAGGAACCAATGTAAGCCATTGATCAAAAGTGTTTTAATGGATGAGATTAAAAGACAATAAAGTAGTTGTAATCATTTTCCTTTAATTAATGAGTTTTTTGTTTTTAGTGGATATAAGCAAATTGGTATTTTTATTAAGTTTTTCAATAATTGGTAATTAATGTTGTAATCATTGTGCTTTACTTAATATTTGTGATTTAATTAATGTGATTTAATTAATTAATGTTATTTGTGATTTCAACTATGTCCAATAAATAAATTACAAATAACATTGTTAGTAAATCACCAAAAAAATAAATTAAAAATAAATTGTGCAATGCACATGACCAGATTTAAATTAAAAATCTGACTAGTTTTGGCCTAAAGGACATAACGTGCAAGATTTTGAAAGGTTAAGGACACCGCCGGTAAGCTTTTAGAAAAAAAGGACAACGCCTGCAATTTGGTGTAAACATAAATGACAAAACTTGTAATTTACTCTTTACCAAAACAGGTCATCTTCTTCACAAGTTCGCTTCTAGCCTTCAACTCCTCTTGATTGGGTTTCAATAAAAGCCAATTTTTTAGTAGTCTAGATTAAACTCATAGGTAACAGAAATTCTTTTTAGGGGTAACATAATAAAAAAAAACATTAAAAAATCAAAAAAAATTTACACTTCTACTTAAAAGTTGAGGGGTAGCGGGTGTTACCCCTACGAAAGAGGTAAGTCGGCCCCTGAATGGGCGGGTCAGGTTCTTCACACCTAGATTTAGCCTAACGTGACGAAGGAAAAAAATTATATATTCCATCATCCGTAAATATTAAAAATCACAATATAAAGTAAACTTATATCATATAAACTAATAGATTTTCCTATAAGGGAGTTTTTTCCAGATTTATTAATTATTATATCATATAACTAGGTTAGTTTCCCGTGTGTTACACGGGTTGAACAATTTAAAATATATAATAAATATTTCTTGTAAATATAAACTAAAGATGAAGACATTTATATACTAAATTGACAATAATGAGTTAATATAAAGATGATGTATGTTAGTATTATAAAGATGATGTATGTTAATAAATATAGAACCTAACTATATATACAAATTCTTAAAATAAACTAATAGACAATAAGTAAAATCCCCATAATAAATAAATGAGATATTTGAGTGTGTTCTGGTAAACCAAAAGAAAATATTATTTAACTTTTTTTAGGAAGGAGCTAAATAACTAATTATTTAAAAAATATGAAGTCTATCATATTCATTATTCAAGCTTATAACAACAGAGCCAAGGATTATGTTTTAGACGGGAAAATAGAATTTTAGGTAATCTCAATGATTATCATGTGTCTCAAATTGATTTACATTATTATATATATATATATATATATATATATAGATAGATTTAGTTATGTGATTTATATTGCAGTTTAAATTATTTAAATAGATTATATCACCAAGCCATCTCATTCATCATAAGTGAATAAATACGAGACAGAAAAAAATAAATGATGAACTTCATAAGATAGCAATCTATTTTAATTAGTTTAGGTCTTATATATGGCAATTAATTTTTATCGATATGCTCTAGTTTGTTTAATTTACTTTGTAGATGTAGGTATTAAAGGGGTATGGTCTCAAAAACCTTGCGCCAATCAAGGAAACCATACCCATTAATAACTTCTAAGAAAAAACTGCGCGCAGACTTCTTCGCCAAAATAAGATTTATTAGAACTTTGCGCGAAATATCCAAGAGAGGAAAGGATCATATAACTACCTTGCGCGGGCTCGCGCAAGGTTCAAAGTTAACCTTGAACATTCTCGTTTGATAATGCTTCATTTAACTACCTTGCGCGGGCTCGCGCAAGGTTCAAAGTTAACCTTGAACATTCTCGTTGGATAATGCTTTATGCATAAACCTTGCGCAGATATTTATATCAAAGCAAATATCCACCAAACGTTGCGCTAAGCAGCAAGGAGAAGAAGGAAGATCAGTTAACTAACTTGCGCTTCTCGCGCAAGAAAACAGTAAATCCTGAGAAACTTTCCCTTAGCAAAATCCTTGACTTGGTGCAGAAGCAAAGGGAATCTTTTCTGTTGTAACAGAATGTACACGTGGTGAATAATAGATGGGTAACAGCTGTGAAACCTTCTAGAAGCCATTAACACCCAATCGTGCAAGCATCTTTTCGGTTATAACCAATTGCCACATGGCAGCATCTGGACGGCCTAGGAAGATCACGGTGATGGCATGCTCACACTTATAAGATGTAGTGATCTCATGTTGACACGTGGCACCTCCCTAACCGCTGATGAGCTCACGATCCGTGTGCACTAACGGATTGCCAACAAACATTAACGGAATAACAAAGGATTCCGTTAAAGTTAACAATCTCTCCTTTTGGCACCAAACATCGGCTATAAATAAGTAACTTGGAGTTCAAGGAAGGGTATTCACTCTCAACTACTCTCTCTCTTACAATACTTACTTCCGACTACCTGTACTTATTCTCACGCCGGATGGTGGTCACGGAGAGAACCCCCCTTCTCCCCGTGGCGAGCTAACGGCGTTCTGTTTTTGCAGGTCCAGCCGGAGTACTGTTTTATTCATCATCCATCGTGAAACCAAACGAAGGGTTAACCCTTTTATGCAGAGCCCATTCCATAGATCTACTTAGATTCCGGTCTAGTTGATCTGGGGTTTCTTCATTGGCGCCCACCGATTTCAATTTTTTCTCATCTTTCGTTTCGTTTCACTTAGATCTGCAGCATCATGGCTGACGGATCATCTTTTCAAGGTCCTCGATTAGGGATTCGATGCGTTGTTGTCGGAACTCAGGTCGACGGACAAATAGTTGAGGATTCTTCCGGCGGAGCTAATGCTCAGTATGATCCTAATCATGCGAGTATTCCTGTAACGCCGGCGGCTCCTCAGGTTGATGTTACGTCAATTTTACCACCTGGAGAGACTCCATTATCGTGGTTAATAAAATCTCAAGCGACTCTAAACGCTATGTATGCTCAGTTATGTGCCCAAACCGGAACTCCAGCTTTTCAAGCTCCGGTTAACGCTCCTCAGGTCCGTGCTTCGCCGGTACCTCGAGTTTTGAGTTATAATACTCAAAGTCATGCTCGTTCCCCTTCGCGCATGCCTGAAGATGGAACAGAAATGTATTCTAAAACCATGAATGATCCTGTTCATTCTGGTAATAGAAGGCAAGAAGACAACGTTCAACGTCGCGCATCTGTCCACTCTCGTTTGGGCCCGCGGTCTTCGCAGAAACGGGACACCCAACACGATGAGCTCGATAGAACCTATGAAGAAGGGGATAGTGCAAGTATTTTCAATCGAATATCTGCAGATCATGCTAGTTACAGGCCAAAAGTACGTGCAGTATACAATCCAGAAGCTGATCATGATTACAATTTGGTGTATCGCCCAACCGAAGCAGCTGAACAATCAAAGTTTACCAGAGAGATAGCACTGGCTCCGTTGGAGGGAGCGAAATTACCATCCAACGTTGGAAACTTTAACGGTTTGACCGATCATGATGATCACATGCGCCTCTTTACCGGTGCAGGGTTACTTGGCTGCTGGACATTGCCAATGTGGTGTCACCTATTTGTACAGACCCTTACCGGCGTTGCGCGTCTTTGGTTTAATAATTTGTCGGCAGGTAAACTTTCCTCTTAGAATGACTTAAAAGAAAATTTTCTTACACACTTTAGTCAGCAACGGCGATACGTGCGCGATTCCTCAGATGTAATGAACATCTGGCGGAGGGACGATGAAAGCCTCGAGGATTTTATAACGCGTTACAATAAAGAGGTGTTGGAGATTGGAGATGTCCATGAAGACCTTATACGCGCGCAGTTCAAGTATGCGGTAAGGTGTGACGAAATGATTAAAGTGTTGCCCGGTACAACTGGCCTTCCAAAAAACTGGGATAAACTCATGGCGGCAGCCAAGGTTTACGCCCAGACTGAGCACAACTTAAGTTCTAACAGGCCACCTCTACCTCAGAATCGTCCGCAAGACCTGAGTAGAGGTAGTCGCAAGTATAAGAGAAATTGGAAAGAGTCAAGTCAGAATTCGTACTCTCCTTATTCACCAATTGATGCGCAAGCAACAATCAACAAGATAACAACTCAAAAAGCGATTAAGCAAGAGAATAGGGAACGTCAGTGGACTCCCTTAACGAAATCTCCGGCTGAGGTTCTCAACACTGAGAATTATCAGTTCAAACAGCTGCAACCAATGAAAAACAACAAAGGGCAAGACCCAAGTTTGTTCTGTGACTATCATAGAGACACGGGCCACACAACAGATAACTGCATCAGTCTGCGCACGGAGATTGAAAAAGCATTAAAGAGTGGGAAGCTTACACATCTAGTCCAGAATGCGCGCAAAGAGATTAAACAGATTACGCGCGAGAACGAAGGGCCTAGCAACAAGAAAATGAAACAACACGTTTCCATGATTCAAGGTGGATCATCGCGCAAGCGTAGCCTTCAACATTTTCAAAACAACACTTGGCGCGAACAGCAAGTCATTTTTCCTATCGTTCCAGGAGGTCCTCAAGAAGACCGGCCAGTAGTCATCACTGGTATCTTTGGGCACTACCAAACAGACTATATGTTTATAGATCCTGGTAGTTCCATGGATATTATGTATGAGCAGTGCTTCAAGCAGCTAGATCCTGAGGATAAGGAACGCTTGGAACCAGTTGATTTTCCATTAACAGGGTTCTGCAATGAGGCTGTCTTTCCTCTAAGACAAATCCTTTTTCCTGTTACTTTATCTAATGGGAGGTGTTCTCGAACGAGTAACGCCAACTTCATGGTGATGCCGGCAAATTCCCGTCACGATGTACTATTGGGACGCTGCACGCAACGTGATTTTAGTATGATTACTTCCGCTCCGCATGCTGCTTATGGTTTTCCGACACCAAATGGTATAGCTATACTTTACGCGCGGAAAGAAATCATGTCAATTGAAGAACCAGTTATGAAGGCTGTCAAGACAGTGCCAAGTAACGAACCAGAAAAGTGGGTACTCAACAATAAGTATCCTGAGCAAACAATCTTATTAGGGCCTGCAGTCAGTATTGAAATTCGCACAAAGCTTAAACTACTGTTGTTTCACAACAAAGACATTTTCGCCTGGACACCGGCCGACATGGTCGGTGTCCCACGCAATGTTGTGGAACATTGTCTGAATGTATTTCCATCAGCAGAACCAGTTGTGCAGAAAAGCGCAGCCTCGGGTCAGAAAAGACAGAGGCAATGAACGAGCAAGTCACCGAGTTATTAAATGCTGGAATTATGCGCGAAGTCAAATACCAGACCTGGGTGGCAAACCCAGTCATGGTAAAGAAACATAATGGCGGATGGCGGATGTGCGTAGATTTTAAAGATCTAAACAAAGCGTGTCCAAAAGATTGTTATTCTCTTCCTGAGAATGACAAAAAGGTTGACTCATTAGCTTCCTTTCGCTGGAAATGTTTTCTAGATTGTTATAAAGGTTATTATCAAGTCTTGATGAAAAAAGAGGACGAAGATAAAACCGCTTTTCGCACTGAGAAAGGTATTTTTTTGTTATACCAAGATGCCTTTTAGTCTCCGCAACGCGGGAGCTACTTATCAAAGATTGATGGACACAGTGTTTGGAGATGACATCGGGAAAACTGTGGAAGTCTACATTGATGATTTGGTCATTATGAGTAATTCAAAAGACACTATGCTAGACAACATCCAACGAACTTTTGATTCTCTACGAGAGGTAAATCTAAAGTTAAATCCCAGCAAATGCTCTTTCGGCATGGAGGATGGCAAATTTTTGGGTTTCATCGTCACCAAAGACGGTTTCAAAGTTAATCCTGAGAAGGTCGAGGCAATACAAAAAATGTCTTCTCCTATTACCATCAAAGAGATGCAACGTTTGGCTGGAAGGTTAGCTGCGCTAAACCGCTCGCCAATCATGCTGCAAAGTCTTATCCATTTATTCGAACCTTGCGCAATTGTACGAAGAGCAAGGAGTTCGCGTGGAATCCTGAAGCTGATCAAGCTTTCCAGCAGATGAAAGATTGTTTAGTTCAACTTCCCACACTTACTGCTCCTCTTGAAAAAGAACCCATGGTTTTATATCTTGTTGCATCTGAGGTAGCAGTAGGTGCTGTCTTGTTGGTAGAACGCGAAGGGGTCCAGTCTCCAATTTATTATATCAGCAAGATGTTGAACGATCCAGAGACAAGGTATTCAAATATGGAGAAATTAGTTTTAGCATTGGTCCACGCTTCGCGCAGGTTGCGAAGATACTTTTCAGGACATGTTATTACAGTTTTAACAAATTTTCACATTGGCCAAGTCCTGGCCAAACCAGATGTTTCTGGACGACTTGCGAAGTGGGCAATAGAATTGAGAGGTTATAACATCTGTTATAAACCTAGACCAGCTATCAAAGGCCAAGTTTTGGCGGATTTCATCGCTGAGATTCCCACTGATAAACTTGAAGAACGCCAAGCAATTCAAAACCCAGTCCCAGTCATTGACAATAGAGTCTGGACATTGTTTACCGATGGCGCATCAAACAATGATGGGGCTGGAGCAGGTCTTCGACTAATGAGTCCAGAGGGAGCAGAATTCACATATGCAATTTGGCTAGATTTTAAAAGCACCAACAACGAGGCCGAATATGAAGCTTTCCTAGAAGGCCTACGCCTCGCTATCAAAATGGGTGCAACAAATTTAGAAGCCCATGTTGATTCATTACTAGTTGCTGAGCAAGTAATTGGAACGTACGATGCAAAGGGAGATATCATGGCTTTATACTTGGCGCAAGCCAAGGCTCTTATAGCACAGTTCCAACAATTTAAAGTCATACACGTCAAGCGAAGCGAAAACAAACATGCTGACGCTTTAAGTAAACTCGCAGCAACTAGTTTCAAACATTTGGCAAAGGAAGTTCGCATCGAGGTTTTAAGTAATCCATCAGTCCCTCTCAGATAAGTGACAATGGTCGAAGTAGGAGATCCATCATGGATGTCTCCAATAATGATGTATTTGTTACATGGTTCTTTACCAGAAGATAAGGGGCAAGCACGTAAGTTACGATGCAAAGCCCTCAATTACGAAATGGTTGACGGTATTCTATACCGACGCTCTTACATGGGTCCTTCACTCCGCTGTGTTAACAAACATGATGCGCAATACCTGATCAGGGAGGTTCATGAGGAGCTATGTGGCATACATTCTGGGCCGTGCATGGTAGTAGCCAAAGTGAAAAGCGCAGGGTATTATTGGCCCGGAATGTACGTTGACACGGTAGAGATCTTGCGCAAATGCATGTCCTGCCAAAGGCCTGCGCGTCCAAAGAATCCTTTGTTACCCGTCACAACAGCTTGGTCATTTCAACGATGGGCCATTGATTTAGTGGGACCATTTCCGGATGCGCCCGGCGCAGTAAAGTTTATCATTGTTGCGGTCGATTACTTCACCAAATGGGTTGAAGCCAAACCTTTAGCTTCTACTACAGCGATGGTAATTCGCAAATTCATCTAGGAATACATTATTTGCCGTTTTGGTCTGCCCATGCACATTATTACAGACAACGGTCCAAATTTAATGGCTGAAGAATTGCAAACATGGATGACCGAAATGGGAATCCAGCATGTTTTCGCTTCTGTTGCGCACCCACAAGCAAATGGTCAAGTTGAAAGCATAAAAAAACAGTTGGTCGACGGTATCAAGGCCCGCCTTGGCACGACACGGCGGGGGTGGGTTGACGAATTGCCTAGCATCTTGTGGGCACACCGAAAACTATGCCCAAGACTAGCACTGGAGAAACTCCTTTTAGCCTTGTGTACGGCACAGAGGCGGTGATTCCTGCTGAAATTGGGTTACCATCTCCAAGAATGCTAGCTTTGGAAAAACAAGATAACGAAGAACAAAGGCGCATCGACCTAGACTTATTGGAAGAACGACGAGAAAATGCAGCAATTCGCGAAGCTAAGTACAAGTCTCAGCTTGAAAAGTATTACAACAAAAGGGTGCGCATCTGTTCCTTTTTGCCTGGTGACTTTGTTCTTCGCGATAATGAAGCGTCGAATGCCGAAAACCCGGGAAAGTTAGCCCCGCGATAGGAAGGTCGTACGTGATAAATGAAGTATTGGGAAAAGGCACGTACACTCTGAAGCGTAGGGACAAGATCCAGCGTTCCTCGAATCTGGAACGCCCAACAACTACGCCGATGCTATATGTAATCTCAGTCCTCTAAGCAACTTCTGAACGTTGCGTAACGAGACTGCTTACTTTATTTTGTTATGTAACCTTAGTGGCAGCCATAGTTTTGCGCTTTATCAGTATGAATAAAATACTCTGCCACTACTTACAGTCTTGTATATGTTCATTTACAAATGCATGCAATTCCTTTGGATAAACAAAAACACAAACTCATGAGCCACAAGCTAACTTAATACTTACGCTCACACATGAGAAAAGAAATTGTTCATTTGTCTATCCTACACAAGTAATTGGTCCTATGCAAACATTGCATAGCGGAAATATATTATATTCACCGTACTTGCGCAGCAGCGCAACGTTACAAAGTTATCACAAAGTAAAAAATTACAAATTTTCCTATTCTATGGATTTGGTTCCCGCCTGCTTCTCTGTTGAAGAAAAGATCTCCTTTAGTTTATCAACAAAGTCATATTGCTGCAGCGCGGCATCCACATGGTCCATAATCGGAATCTGCAATTGATCATATTTTTCTTTAGCAGTAGAATAAATGGCGGCAGTATTTAGCCCATGCGTGGCAGCACGGCTTGTATCACATTCAGTCTTCAGCGCATGTGCCACGTGCAAAGTTCACTCTCTATAGCCCTCGGCATGACCGTCATTGCGCGCCGCCATCATCAATTCTGCCACTCTCTCATCCAACTCCGTAGAGTTAAGGATGGCATTTGCGATCTGTATACAAATACAATCAGTATATGTTGCGACAATCAAACCAGACATGTATAAAGAAAAGGGAATATTACCTCCACAATCCCGTACTCCCGCAACCAGGTAAGCTGGTTCATGAGGGATTCGGTCAGGCTTTCTACTGTAGCGCGAACGACCTCCGTATCGTTAAGTTTTTGTTCACCTTCAGTTAAACGGCGGATCAACTCGGCTTTCTCTGTTCGGTGAAGGTTGATATCTTTTTTCAAACTATCAACCTCATCTTGCTGTCGCGCCTGGTCAAATAGCATAGCAGTTAGATCATCAATTTCTTTATTCTTAAGAAGGAGAGTCATTTTGGTTGATACCTCATTCTGCTCGCTCCTTTCTCTCTGTGAGCGCGCCTCTTCTGCTGCCGCAATAGCATCGGCTTTCTCTTTCTTCAGTTTCTCAATTTCGTTGCGCAGAGATATTTTTTTTTGTTATCACGATCACAAGCCTCCACAAAGCGCTTGCGCTCGTCCGCATATTGCGCAACAGATGCCTCACACTTGCGCTTCCACGATAGCGCAGACCACTCTTCGGTTTTCTTCTCCTCCTCAAACTGGGCCTTTTCAGCCTCAAAATCGACGAGCATCTTCAACGTCTTCTCTTTCTCGAGTTTGGCCTTCGCCTCATTAAGCTCAACCTCTTCCCACTCCTTGTTCATGTTGCGCCATTTACGCACAATCCTGTTTATTGTGGAAGAGGCAAGGGCAGACTCTTGCAAATATGACTCGTAAGTAGCCTCGTGGTCTTTTTCTTCCTGGCGCTTCACCTCCGCCGGCGGGAAGATGCCCTTATACCACTTCCTGCAGGAGTGCCAATCCGTAAAACATCACCCTGTTTAACTTTCTACACGGGCTGATGAATCGCAGAGGCCCGCCTCTCAGAATAAGAACGATAATAATAGTCCTCAGGCGTCTCCTCTGGGCGAATGGGCGACTCCTCCGAATCCTCAACAAACACAAAGCCTTCGCTTTGTGTTGAAGGTCCAACTCCCTTGGATATCAACTTTGAAGGTTCCGGCGCAGGGGAAGATATTTTTTCTTGTTCTGCGGAAGCAGTATCTCTCACCCCAACATCTGTAGTTGTATCTTTAACCTGCTCGCCAGCAGGATTTTCAGCATCAAAATTTTTGGGCTCTTCTTCCGGAGCCACATTCTCAATATTTTCCGGGACGATGGGGTCAGCATAAAAAATAGGAGTTTCTTGCCCCGCATCTCCCTCCTCAACATTCTCAGGCGTGCGCGGCGATAGTATAGCAGATGAGGTGGCCGGCGCAGCCTTCACCATTTTCTCTGTAAAGCATATTAACAAATACCAAGTATAAGTTTTTGCGCAACTTTTTTGACAGAAATGTGCAACAAATTAAACGTACCAGGTGAGCATTTTTTTGCAAAGGCATCCAGATTGCCCTTCTTGCCGATGCGCAGGCGCGCAACTTTTGTTGGCGCATGAGTTTTACTTCTTGGAAGTGTGCTTCAACGCCTCTTCCGGGCTAGAAGGTATTTCCAAGGGATCATCTGGGTTCGCAGCAGGAAGAGAGGAGATGTCAACGGGTTCTGGTTCCGGTTTCTTCAAACCTGCAGGCGCAAGACCCTCAAGTGAGTCCGACACCACCACATAATTGCACCAAGAGTCAGATACGAGATCCGTACCTTTCTTGCCATCAGCTTTCGCAGCAGCTGATGGCTTGGTTTTCTGATCTAGGTTGGAAGGGGGAGGTGCAGCAGCTGCAGCAGCAGTTGGTTTCTTCTTCTTCTTCGAATCAGGGCCTACGCTCAAGTTTAGCAAATCACCTACATAATCAATCATATTGAGCAAAGGTTGCGCCATTAGTTATATTGCAATATTACTTAGAAAAACGTTCAAGAGTAATATTGCAATATCAACTTAGGCTTTGTAAGAATTTATTTACCAGTCTTCGATGATGGTTGCGCCTCCAGATCCTCCTTCTTGGGCAACTCAAAGTTCCCCAAGATTTGTGAGAACCAAGTTTCCTCACCCTCAGCAATAGGCATGACGGCCATTTTCCCTTTCTCTCTCTTGAAAGAGACAAAGTAGAGCGGCGCAGCTAAATAACAAACATTTTTGCATCAGTACATATCTATTAAAAGATATTGCTAGGAAGTTAAAAGGTTATGTACCATTTTTGCATCAGTGCATATCTATTAAAAGATGATGTATGTTAATAAATATAGAACCTAACTATATATACAATTTCTTAAAATAAACTAATAGACAATAAGTAAAATCCCCATAATAAATAAATGAGATATTTGAGTGTGTTCTGGTAAACCGTCAAAGTATTAAAAAGAAAATATTATTTAACTTTTTTTTAGGAAGGAGCTAAATAAAAGGCCATAAAAAATAATATCCAACAACTAGTTATTTAAAAAATATGAAGTCTATCATATTCTTTATTCAAGCTTATAACAACAGAGCCAACGATTATGTTTTAGACGGAAAAATAGAATTCTAGGTAGTCTCAATGAATGTCATGTGTCTCAAATTGTTTTACATTATATATATATATAGATTTAGTTATATAATTTATATTGCAGTTTAAATTATTTAAATGTGTATATATATATATATGTAGATTTAGTTATATGATTTATATTGCAGTTTAAATTATTTAAATAGATTATATCACCAAGCCATCTCATTTATCATAAGTGAATAAATACGGGACAGAAAAAAATAAATGATGAACTTCATAAGATAGCAATCTATTTTTTTTAGTTTAGGTCTTATATATGGCAATTAATTTTTATCGATATGCTCTAGTTTGTTTAATTTACTTTGTAGATGTAGGTATTGAAGGGTATGGTTCCAAAAACCTTGCGCCAATCAAGGAAACCATACCCATTAATAACTTCTAAGAAAACTGCGCGCAGACTTCTTCGCCAAAATAAGATTTATTAGAACTCTGCGCCAAATATTCAAGAGAGGAAAGGATCATATAACTACCTTGCGTGGGCTCGCGCAAGGTTCAAAGTTAAAAGCCTAAACATTCTCTTTGGATAAATGCTTCATTTAACTACCTTGCGCGGGCTCGCGCAAGGTTCAAAGTTAACATTGAACATTCTCGTTTGATAATGTTTCATTTAACTACCTTGTGCGAGCTCGCACAAGGTTCAAAGTTAATTTTGAACATTCTCGTTTGATAATGCTTCATTTAACTACCTTGCGCGGGCTCGCGCAAGGTTCAAAGTTAACCTTGAACATTCTCGTTGGATAATGCTTCATGCATAAACCTTGCGCAGATATTTATATCAAAGCAAGTATCCACCAAACGTTGCGCTAAGCAGCAAGGAGAAGAAGGAAGATCAGTTAACTAACTTGCCTTCTCGCGCAAGGAAACAGTAAATCCTGAGAAACTTTCGCTTAGCAAAATCCTTGACTTGGTGAAGAAGCAAAGGGAATCTTTTCTGTTGTAACAGAATGTACACGTGGCGAATAATAGATGGGTAACAGCTGTGAAATCTTTTAGAAGCCATTAACACCCAATCGTGTAAGCATTTTTTCGGTTATAACCAATTGCCACATGGCAGCATCTGGACGGCCGAGGAAGATCACGGTGATGGCATGCTCATATTTATAAGATGTAGTGATCTCATGTTGACACGTGGCACCTCCCTAACCGCTGATGAGCTCACGATCCGTGTGCACTAACGGATTGCCAACAAACATTAACGGAATAACAAAGGATTCCGTTAAAGTTAACAATCTCTCCTTTTGGCGCCAAACACCGGCTAGATAAGTAACTTGGAGTTCAAGGAAGGGTATTCACTCTCAACTACTCTCTCTCTTACAATACTTACTTCCGACTACCTGTACTTATTCTCACGCCGGAGGGTGGTCACGGAGAGAACATCCCTTCTCCCCGTGGCGAGCTAACGGCGTTCTGTTTTTGCAGGTCCAGCCGGAGTACTGTTTTATTCATCATCCATCGTGAAACCAAACGATGGGTTAACCCTTTTATGCAGAGTCCATTCAATAAATCTACTTAAATTCCGGTCTAGTTGATCTATTCAAGTATTATACTCTAGTTTGTTTAATTTACTTTGTAGATGTAGGTATTTTTTCAAAAGAAAAAAAGGGGAAGCCGGCTTCAATTCAGTTCCTTTTCATCAAATGAATTTTAAAATTTATCCAAATGAAATTTAAAATTTATCTTTATATATTTTAATAAAAAATATGTTTCATTGATAAACTAATTATAATTTTTTTTAGAAGAGATTAATTAAAATTAAATTAAATAATAATTATTTATAAGATATTAAACTAAATAATATTTAACAGGGGGTTATTTATAATTAATTAGAATACATTAAATTAATAATAATTATCCATAAGATACATAACCTAATATGATGACAAGTGTCACAAAATGGTTTCTTTTATTATATAGTATAGATAGATAGATAATAACTAATATATGATCGGATGGTTCCGTTGGTCACACGATAATACTCTGGTAGTCCGTCGATTTAAATAAATCTATCAAGCGATTCACCTTTTGTCATTAAAATCTGACTTTATATTTCAATTATTATTATGCGTAACTGGTGTTAAAGTCGGTAGAATAGCACAGAAATTTTTATTTTCATCATATATAAAAGGTAAATTTTAATGATATCGACTAAATGATCACTAAAAGGAGTGCTACATTTTCCAACCCTTTTGATTTATTATTTAACTAAATTATGCAGGATTTAATCTAAAAACTATGGTAAAAATAATAATCAAAATGGTTAAGTAAACATGTAGAGTTAAGGTAAATAAAAATAATAATTAAATTATTACGTGGTATAATTAAGGGGTAAGACCATGTAGACTTTAATTAAAAACCTTGAGCCCAAAGAATGACCTCATCCTGGTCACGTCCGCATGGCCATTCCAACTGTAACGCTTTGTATTTTCTGTACTTTCCACATTTAGAAAGTTGTATCCGCATTTCTATTTTTAGAAACTTATATTCTTACTTCATTTCAATCCTTGTAATCTCGAGACTTTAATCATAATGGAAATCATATTTTTATGAAAACCTGTATTCGTATCATATTCGTATCTCGTTTCCTACTTTGTAATCCGAGACTTTGATCGTAATGAAGTTCATACTTTATACAAACTTGTTATACATGTAATGAATCGTTTAAATACATGTTTTGATACTCATTATACTTGCAAATACTCGTACATGCGCTCACGATACTCGAAT
The DNA here is from genome assembly GCA_947069175.1 of Scalesia atractyloides. Taxonomy (NCBI): domain Eukaryota; kingdom Viridiplantae; phylum Streptophyta; class Magnoliopsida; order Asterales; family Asteraceae; genus Scalesia; species Scalesia atractyloides. The sequence continues at coordinate 47,297,115 of CAMTDV010000010.1, forward strand.
TATACTTGCATATACGTTTTATACTTGAAAGCATGTTAAATATGAAAGTTCTAGCTTAAAATAACAAACAAAAGGAGTTTAGGGGCCAAAGTGTGAAAAATAAGACTTCAAACGGACCAAGAGGCGTCGCGCTACACGACCCCCCCCCTCAACTTCGCGTAACGTGAAAGCTAGTAATCCGCTGCAGTTGGTTTGCTACATATGGGTTGGCCATCCTTTTGTCACACCCCGACCCGTAGCGGAATAAGAGTCGGGGCATAATTGGGTTATCACCAAAGCTCATGATGTTTACTAATATGTTTCATATTTATTATATTCAAAATTACATCCTCAATATTCCAAACATGTTCATACAATTACAAAGAAAAATAACTAACTAAACAATCCAAAGTCTAAACCGGTTTATTCTTCTAAGCCATCCTATATGTTTCTTGCTGCATTTGGATCACCTGTATCATGTGTAAAAATGGGGATTTTTTGGTCAACAAAAGTTGGCGAGTGAACCTTGTTAGGAAACATTTATTATTGATTTCTTATTATATTTATTATGGAAAATTGTGCAATAATCATATGTGAGCAAACGTAAATAAACATACAATAACAATAACAATAACAAACAATAACATACAATAACAAACCACCTTGCATGAATATATAACATGACTGATAATGTAAATGTTGGCAACGTCTCGTTCACGCTCATAGGTAATGGGGAACGGCTCACGCTCATAGGTAATGGGGAGCAGACGGCCTATGATGAAATGTATGTGCGATCAAGGCTCAATCAAACGGAGCCGATCGTATGTTGGCAACGCCTCTTTCACGCTCATAGGTAATGGGGAACGGCTCACGCTCATAGGTAATGGGGAGCGGCGGCCTATGATAATGTATGTACTGAAAATGATAAATTTAATCTAAACAATAACCACACAAACAGTTGATACATATTGAATACACATTTGATCATGGATATGATGGATGCACAATTGTTTAAATGTAATAAATAATACGACACATGATACACCCCAAAAACGTGATTAAAACGGGGAATTTGTAGAGATTCACTCACATTGGGTGCGTTCGTTTGAAGATGTGGAATGCGCACGAGTTTAGAAGATTGATCGACGAGGAATAACTAACCTAAATAATAACGAAAAGGTACGGTAAATAAGTGGATTTTATTAATAATTTTAATAGGATTTTTAGATATATTTTGTGAGTTTAAGACTATTTTCTAACTTTAAAAACATTATTTTTAAGTATTTTTAATTGATTTTTAAATTAAATAAATAAATAAAAATATAAAAAAAATGTTGACTTTTTCGGTTGACCGTTGACTATTTGACTTTGACTTGTTGACCGGTTCGGTCGTGTATACTGTTTGCACTGAGTGAGGTTCGAACTTGTGACCTCCCGTACGCGTGCACGCAGCTCTACCAACTGAGCTACGTGTCTAACCCGAAATCTTTCTGTTTTTAATTATATTTATATACTATTTAATTTATTCCAAAATTCATTTATTTTAAAAAGGATTTAATTCTATCGAACCGGCGTGCGTAACAGGTCTCGAACCCGGGACCTGTTGATTAACGTTGCACACAGTCCACCGCTGGACTGTGTGTCTAACCTGGTTAAAACACTTGTTTTTATTTCTCTTATATACTAACTGGAAGGTTTCATAATTGGGTTTTATAAAAAGTCTGAATATTGTGACGAATCGGAACAAGGACGGACTCGAACCCGGTATCGCTATGTTTCAATTGCACACAGTCCACCGCTGGACTATGTGTCTAACCCGAGATATAACCCGATTTATATTAAATTTATATACAAACTAACTTCATCTTCTTCGTTACAATAACCCAGACAACTGATTTTCGACTGATCTTGTTCAATTCAATTAACCGGCATATAAGTGATTAAAATGTAACGGATAAGAAAGGTTTTGGGAATGAACGTACCGGAATGACGACTTTCTCAGAACTCCGGCGAAGTCGTCGGCTCTGTTTTATGAACTCCGTCTGAGCGGACCAATTAACAGTTTTTGATTAACTAATTGTGGAATTGAAGGACTAAACAAGAGTTATCAGAAGGTTTAAATGATAATACCGTTTCACAGCGTGATTTAGGAATTTTCAGAAAACTTCCGGCGAGTGTTGATTATCCGATATCGACGTCTGGGATTGATTCTGATTGAAAGGTTTGAGTTAGCAAAAGCCTAACAACTGATAGAAGATGAAAGAATTGAGAAACTTACCGTTTTGATGAAAGACACGGTTTTCCGGTGAAAGTCCGGCGAGTTCAGAAAGCGATTCCGACGATCAGAAAATAGAGCGAAAGTGAAATTGGAGGTTCTGTGGATGATTTTGAGTCGCGAGATGATGATATTGTTGGAGTAATTCAGGAAGTGAATGTTTTCGGTTATTAAACCCGAAATCATATGAATTCAAGTTCAATAAAAGCCGAATTGATTGAGATCGTGCGTCGTAATGTTTTCATCGGTTATAACCAGTAATTACAATCACTCAATCGACTTGATTGTTGAAAGCCGATATCGGTTTCAGTTTTGGCGCAAACATGTGGTTTCTCAGGTGAACATATGTTTTATTTGTTTCCTAGATTTCACAAAGGCATCAAGTGGCGGAGTGGTTATGTGTTTGGTGTTAAGGTTCTCCGGCTGACCCGGGTTCGAAACCCGGCAGCCCCTTTTCATTTTTAATTGTTTTAATTTTATTTTTTTACAATTTTAATTTCCATAATCTAAAATGTTTATTAGTTATGTATTGTTTAAAATTAAAATAAGCATTAAATGAGAAACAAAAATATGAAACTGATTATTCGATTAATAAACGAAGCGGGTTTGGAAAACCCATTTTTCGACGGATGTTACAGTATCCCCTACTTTTAGAAATTTCGTCCCGAAATTTAAGTAGTAGTGGTAACAGGAAAAAGATGCGGGTATTTTTCGCGCATTGAGTCTTCATGTTCCCAAGTAAACTAAGGTCCCCGTTTCGACTCCCAGCGTACCCTAACAATTGGAATACGACTCCGTCTTAAACGTTTTTCTCCGAAGTCCATGACTCTACTGGTCTTTCAATGAAGTGCATAGATTTATCGATCTGAATATCTTCCAAGGGAATATGGAGGTTTTTATCGGCGAGACACTTCTTTAAGTTTGATACGTGGAATGTGGGGTGAATTCTGTTGAGTTCTTCTGGTAGGTCAAGCTTGTATGCTACAGGTCCTACTCTTTCGAGTATCTTGAAAGGTCCTACGTAGCGTGGTGCTAGCTTGCCCTTCTGGCTGTAACATCCGTCAAAAACGGATTTTTACCAAACCCGCTCCGTTTATTAACCGAACAATCAGTTTAAAATTTTGTGGCGTATTTAATGCCCAAATTAATTTTAAACGATACATAATTAATTATTATATTGGAATATATAATTTGTTTTTGAAAAATTGTTAAAAATAATGAAATAAAAATAAAATGCTGCTGCCGGGTTTCGAACCCGGGTCAGCCAGCGAGTCAAAGACTTAACACTCAGCCGTTCAACCACTGCGCCACTGATGATTCTTGTTTATTATGAGAGACAATTAATACATAAATAAATCTCGAATTTAAATAACGACGCGCCCAATTGCAGTCGTCGGAAATCCCGGCGATCTCGCGAGATTGGACGGTTTCTTTTATTCTTAACGTAAACTTTAAACTCATCATCGGTTATAACCGACGCCTGAACCCGCGACACAAGCTATAACCGCCGGAAAGTTTCTAACCGACGAATCAAGTTGGAAATCGGACCAAATTCATCGATGACCTGCCATATAAATACCTCCTCGAACCTCTGCAAGCTTTTTCGCTCAAAACCGCACCTTTACCCGACGTAATTCCACTCGCCGGAAAAGTTCTGCACATCGCCGGAAAACCGAACCCTTCACTTCTGAGCCTTACTGAACCCCCAGAGCTTATACCGAAATCACCCACATCCATTTCAAGCTTGCTGAAGACTCTCTGCCGCAGGACACACGTCGCCGGAAGTTTCTGCTGTCACCGGAGTATCGCCGGAGAAACAGAGGAGTCCAGTCGGTATACCTTACGCTTAAATCTTTCATTCTTTTTATATATCTCACCTGTAATTAACCTCAAAACACTAAAGAACATGATTAAAACATCGAACCAGTCGGACTTCCGATTCTGGTTAAATTCAACGAAGAAGACGAAGTTTCAGTTGTGTATATGTATAATTAAAATCAAGTTATAACTCGGGTTAGACACACAGTCCAGCGGTGGACTGTGTGCAAATTAAACACGTAAACGTCTCGAGTTCGATACATGTCCCACGCACACTCACCTTAATAAAAATGTCTTTTTTTACCGAACCGGAGTCACCGCTGTTACGTGTTAATTTTAATAAAAACCAGAATAATAACCAAGTTAGACACACAGTCCAGTGGTGGACTGTGTGAATGTTTAATCACAGGACACGAGTTCGAGTCCGGGCTACCGCACCGGTCCGGACAATTATTAAACTTTTTATTTAAGACAGAAATGAAAATATTTAATTTGTATATAAGTATAATAAAAATCGGTTTATTTAACAAGTTAGACACACAGTCCAGCGGTGGACTGTGTGTTAACTCAACCCACAGGTCCCGGGTTCGAGACCTGTGGAGCGCACCGACTCGTTAGATTTAAATCGTTTTTAAAAAATAAAGGATTTTCTGTTTAATCTAATTAGTATATAAATATAATTAAAAACATAAATATTTCGGGTTAGACACGTAGCTCAGTTGGTAGAGCTGCGTGCACGCGTACGGGAGGTCTCGGGTTCGAGCCTCACTCAGCGCACACATACACGCATACGAACCGGTCAACGGTCAAAGTCAACGGTCAACGGTCAAAAAGTCAACATTTTTTTATTATTTTTATTTATTTATTTTAAATAAAAATCAATTAAAAATACTTAAAAATAACATTTTTAAGGTTAGAAAATAGCCTTAAACTCAAAAAAATACACCCAACAATCCTACAAAAATGGATTAATAAAATCCGTTTACTTACCAAAACATTATGCCATTATCTAGGTTAATTTCACTCGTGGTTAAAACCACTTCGTGTGCATTCAACATCGTCAACCGAACGCACCCAATGTGAGTGAATCTTACAACTCCCCTTTTTAATTACACGTTTTGGGGTGTGTCATGTGTCACAAAATAATTAACTCGTTTATTTAAACTTGTGCATACCATATTGTGATCTAAACTTAGATTGTTTATATTGTTGTGGTTCTGTAATTCATTTTGTCAACTTATATGAAAGTCATTCATTAAGCCCATCAATTCCTCGTGGGAGATGAGTTGAGCAACGCGTGCCTCAAAACAAATCCATTGTTCATGTGTGTATTATTGAGTTTATATTGTTTGTAGTTATGTATTTCATATTGTCAAGTTTATGCAATTCATTCATTAGGCCCATCAGTTCCTCGTGAGAGACGAGTTGAGCAACGCGTGCCTCTAAACGATCCATTATTGTTCATGTGTGTATTGTTTAATATTAAATTGATTGGTGAATAAGTTTACATCTATTTTTACTCATGTGTGGTTGTGCACTCTATTTTATAATCAATTAAATAAACTTGTTCAAATGTTTTCCATAGGATTCACTCGCCAACTTTTTGTTGATCCAAAAACCCTTTTTACACACGATACAGGTGAACAGGATGAAGCAAGGAAAACATAGGAAATGCCTTAGAAGAAAACAATGAAGCCTAGATTGATATTTAGGACATGATGTAATATTGATTGTAATTTTCCATTAAAGTGTATTAATGAATATGAAACGTTAAAATAAATGTCATGAGCTTTGATGATAACCCAATCATGCCCTGATCACCTTTTTCGCTGCGGGTCGGGGTGTGACACTGGCCAAAACGAACTACTCCCTTCCACGGTGATACTTTTAAAAGTACATGATCACCGATGTTAAACTCCAAAGGCTTTCGTCGTCTGTCTGCATAACTCTTTTGTCTATTTTGTGCCGCTAGAAGATTGTTTCGAATTTGATGAATCTTGTCTGTGGTTTCTTGAATCAATTCTGGACCGGTGATTTGAGCTTCTCCAATTTCGTGCCAACATACTGGAGATAGGCACTTACGACCATATAAAGCTTCGAAAGGTGCCATGCCGATACTTGAATGATAGCTGTTGTTGTACGAAAATTCAACTAATGGTAGATGAGCGTCCCAATTTCCCTTGAAGTCTATGACACATGCTCGAAGCATATCTTCAAGAGTTTGGATGGTGCGTTCAGATTGTCCATCAGTTTGAGGATGATAAGGGGTACTGAGGTCTAATCGTGTACCCAAAGCGGCTTGTACGGCTTGCCATGTTCGTGAAGTGAAACGACCATCACGATCTGAAATAATGCTTAACGGTACACCATGACGGCTTACGACTTCGCTGATGTAGATACGAACTAACTTCTCATTCTTGAAGTCTTCGCGAATCGGAATGAAGTGAGCTGATTTTGTAAGACGATCAATGATTACCCATATAGTGTCATACCCACCAGAAGTGCGAGGTAACCTGGTAATGAAGTCCATGGTTATGTTTTCCCACTTCCATACAGGTATTTCAAGTTGGACCAGAAGTCCTGAGGGTCTTTGATGTTTAGCTTTTTCTTTGGAACATGTAAGGCACTTGGAAACAAAAACAGTAATATTCTTTTTCATTCCAGGCCACCAGTAGGTGCATCGAAGGTCTTGATACATCTTGTCGGCTCCTGGGTGTATAGAATATCGTGTTTTGTGCGCCTCATTCATAAGGAAATCATGAAGGTTTTTGTGGTCAGGAATCCATATGCGATCTAGACAGTACAGAATACCGTCGGATTTAGTTTCGATTTTAAGTTCAGCTCCACAAGACAGCTCCTTGCGTACGTCGTTTTCCGTTACTGAAACATGTTGGACTACTCGAATTTGATCTTTGATGTCGGTTATGATTTTATGCATAATAGTTTTGAGGGAATTGATACGTTTGACATGATAAAGTATGTATCATAAAACAAAAACTTCAACCATGACGATATTTAAACCTACATGGAACTTCTCATAACCTCATGGTAATGCTTTTGATCCTTTGCCAAGAATACTTATATATAGGAAGTACCAGCGGCGTATCCACCATATTCTTGTCAAATTTTCGTTGGCTTTATCAGTGAATCATGATCAGTTCTATGTGACTCTAAAACATAAACAAACACAACAACCAAAGCTTGAGTCTCAATTCTGAAAGGATACATGACTGAATGATGATAGTACCTCTCTCATTTCTGATGATGAAGGGGTCAGTTTATGTAAAAGTGAGACACAACCCAACTTCTTTAAATGATGAGATTGAGATACGTCGAGATGTATGATGATATGAATGTTAAATCAATGAGTATAAAACAAAACTGTAATATCAATTCGCATTAAAATTCTTGGATACATAAATCCCAATTTTACAACTGGGATACGGAAAGATTGAGATAACATAAAGAAAACATTAAAACTAGACAATCGGAGTTGAGTCTTGATTCTTGGTGAGGGAAACTAGTTGGGTGATTCGTTTGAGCCGTTATTATTTTCAACAGGATTGGCGTTGATGTTGTAAGCTCTTCCTCTTGCAGGTGGTGGAGCTTGGTTAGCTTGATTCACCGGATTTGCTTGAGCTTGGGCATGAATGATGTTCACCAAGCATGAATGATGTTCACCAAGCATGGACAAGTGTTTCTAAAGTGGTTTGGGTCTCCACAGTTGTACAAGCCCGCATAGGTTGTATCATGGGATAGTTGGGTTGGTAGTAGGATTGAGCTACATGTTGGGTAGGTGGTAGTAGTAAAGGTTGTTGGGCTTGACCCACTATCTGATGGTGGGTTTGGGTTGAGGGCTGATGGCGGTTCGTTCGCTGAAGTACGCGACAGGTTTGAATGGTGTGACCTGCGCGACCACAGCCGGTGCAATGTTGGCAGGGATGATCAGGAAAGTGATGGTATTGACAACGGTTGCATTTTGGGTATGGGCCGGAGTATGGCCTTTTATATGGTGCAGGTGAGGGGGCAACTTGGGTAATGGGTGCAGCAGAGATAGGGAAATTTGTTTGTGTGACAGCAAAGTTTCTGGTGTTTCGATTCCTTTTACCAGTAAACTTCGAAGAGGAGCCAGAATGGTTTGAAGTTTGAGCCTCAATGGGGGCTTTCTTTTTCTCCTCTTTGAATTTACCATTTCGAATGCGATTTTCGGTAAGTTCGGTAGCTAGTTCCATTGCGGCTTCAAGTGTCGCAGGCGAAGTGCTTAGAACTAAGTCTTGAATTTTTGAGGGGAGGCCTCGAATGTAGTGTTCAACCAAGCGGTACACTGGGTTGAACAAGTTGGGGATCATTTGGTTCAACTCTAGAAACCTTTTGTTGTAGGAAGTATGATCTCCTTCCTTTTGTTTTAACGAGTGGAATTCATCTTCCAACTTCTTGATTTCGCTTCTTGGACAGAAGCGTCTTGTCATTATTTCCCTTAACTCTTCCCATGTTAAGGCTGTAACATTTGTCAAAAACGGGTTTCCAAAACCCGCTCCGTTTTGTAATCGAATATCAAGTTATAAATGTCTCGTTGTGTATTTATGGTTATTTTGATTTTTAATGATACATAATTAATAAACAAACTAAACTATAAAAATTATATTTGATAAAAAGTGAAAACAAAATAAATAAAAATAAAATGTTGCTGCCGGGGCTCGAACCCGGGTCAGCCGGAAATTGAAATCCAAAGACTTAACACACACACACATCACTACTCCGCCACTTGTTGTTTTCTGTTATCACTAGGAAACAAATGAAACTTATATTCAAACAGAAAACAACCTGAATGCCAAACCATAACCGAAATCGGTCACCAATCGTCCAAAGACGATTGATTACTCGCGAATTACTGAACAAAACCGGTGCACCGACGATCCTAATCAATTCGGATTTGAATGAACTTCAATTTTGATCATGATCGGTTTTTATAACCGAAAATAATCAATGTCTGAATTACTTCAATCAAGACCCCTCTCGCGACTCAGAAACATCATACAAACTTTCCATTTCACTTTCGTCATACATTCAGTCCATCAGAAAGCTTAAATCAACTCGCCGGAAAAATTCTGCAAGTCGCCGGAAAACCGTATTCTTCATCAAAACAGTAAGTCTTTCAATACCTTCGTGGTCTATCGATTGTTAAACAATTTCTGACTCAAACCTTCCAATTGAAATCAAATTCAGACGTCGTCATCGGATAATTTCTGCTCGCCGGAAAACTTCTGAAAATCCTTATCTTCCGCTGTAAAACGGTATAGCCATTCAAACCTGCTGATAACCCTTATTTAGTACTTCAATTCCACAGTTAACTAAATCAAAACTATTAATTTGTTTGCCAGTCGAAGTTCAAAAAAAACAGAGCCGACGCATTGCCGGAAATTCTGTGATAAATCATTCCTACGGTATGTTTACTTCCAACACCGTCTTTGCCATTTCATTTTAGTCTTATGAATGATTGATAATCGTAAAAGCAAGAAACAGATTAGTAACACAGTCGACTGTAAATTGAGCGAAGAAGACGAAGATAGTTAAGTTATAAGTTTATTTAAAATCAGTAATATGAACGGGTTAGACACACAGTCCAGCGGTGGACTGTGTGCAAACAAATTTCATACGCGACGCGAGTTCGATCCCTGATACACGCACCCTCTCTATTATAAAAATGTTTTATTTTTCTAACCGAACCGGGTTAACTCAAATAGATGTTAAGTATAATAAAAACCGAAATATTAACCAGGTTAGACACACAGTCCAGCGGTGGACTGTGTGCAACACTAACTCGCACGTCACACGTTCGAGTCTGGTTAACGGCACCGGTTTGATGATTTAAAATCTTTTTTTAAAACAAATGAATTTTGAATAAATCGAATTAGTATATAAATATAATTAAAAACAAGATTATTTCGGGTTAGACACGTAGCTCAGTTGGTAGAGCTGCGTGCACGCGTACGGGAGGTCTCGGGTTCGAGTCTCACCCAGCGCATACATGCACACTGACGAACCGGTCAACAAGTCAATGGTCAACGGTCAACGCAAAAATAAACAATTTTTTATATTTTTTTATTTATTTAATTTAATTTAAAAATCAATTAAAAATACTTAAAAATAATTTTTTAAAGATAGAAAATAGCCTTAAACTCACAAAAATATATCTAAAAATTCCATTAAAATCCTTAATAAAATCCACTCATTTACTATATTTTTCCGTTATTATTTAGGTTAGTTAATTCTCGTTGTTCCGCTCTTCCAACTCGTGCGCATCTCACCATCTCAAATCAAACGCACCCAATGTGAGTGAATCTTTACAAATTCCCCGTTTTAATCACGTTTTGGGGTGTATCATGTGTCTTGCTATATATTATATTTAAATCATTGTGCATACATCATATCATGAACTTTGTATTCAGCTTGTTTCAACTGTTTGTGTGGTTATTGTTAGATTCAATTTATTATTTTCAGTACATGCAATTTCATAGGCCGCCGCTCCCCATTACATTATGAGCGTTGAGCATGTTCCCCATTACATTATGAGCGTGAACCTGGCGTGCCAACATACGATCGGCTCCGTTTGATTGAGCCTTGATCGCATAGACATTTATCATTTTCAGTACATGCAATACGATCGGCTCCGTTTGATTGAGCCTTGATCGCACAGTTTCATTCATGTTATTTATCGTATGATGTTGGTATGTTAATGTATGCTATCATATGTTATTGTATGTTATAGATGTGATTGCAATTGCTACTGCTTGATTATTTACATTTGCTCATTTATGATTATGCACAATTTTTCATTGATAAACTAACAAGTAAATCAATAATAAATGTTTGTCTAACAAGGTTCACTCGCCAACTTATGTTGACCCAAAAACCCCCATTTTTACACATGATACAGGTGAACCAGCTGCAGCCAGAAACACATAGGATTGGACTAGAAGAATAAAATGATTTAGAGCTTGGAATTATTTTGTTTGGTTATTTTCTTTGTATTGTATGGACATGTTTGGATTATTTGGAATGTAATTTTGACTTTAATAAATATGAAACATATTAGTAAATATCATGAGCTTTGGTGATAACCCAATTATGCCCCGACTCTTATTCCGCTGCGGGTCGGGGTGTGACAAAGGCCATAGCATCTTCGACTCCTCTCTTACCCTTCTCTGTGTTCCACCAGGTCAGGGCTACTCCAAATAGTCTCCCGGTTGCGTAACGTACCTTGCGATCCTCGGGACAATCGCAATTGAGGAAGGTGTTTTCCATTTCCTCAAACCAGTGGAGGAGAGCAGTGACACCTTCGGTCCCTTCAAATTTCGGGGGATCACAAGACTTGAAGTGTTTGTAAGAGCACTTTTTGGAGGGAGGGTTGTCGACGTTCTGGTCCTCTTGATGGGGAGGATTGTTGGGGTTTGCGGCGAGAGCTTGTTGGACTTGAACTACGATGTCAGGAAGCACCGCGGCCATTTGTTTTGCGATTTGAGTGGCCAAGCGTTCGTTTGACCTTCCTGACCTTCTACCTCCACGTAGTTGTCTAGTCGACATCTACAGGAACGTACATAGGAAGATTGTGAGTTTAAGAAGTTTTTAGGTGTCATGTGTCGTTAAAAATAATAAAAATAACATAAATATCAATAATGCAACTACATCCATAGGATGTCTTGGGTTTGCTCATGTTTGGGCCTCAAATGTCCCCATACCTTCACCTGTATAGTCATGTGGGCCCCCATGACTATTGGCTTAGTAGGATTCACATTGGTATTTGCGGTTTGACACTCGCATCACCCGAATGAAAACCATGAAATATGTTTGCGAGATGTATGGTCGGAGGGTGTCTAGGTGTAGACACAATGACAACTCAAAGTGGGGTTAGCTCACACGACGTTTGGTATAGCATGCTTTGGCCTAATAGGTCCTTCGTACTCTCATCGTTAGTCCCCAGGTAGGCAAACTGGTCCTTTATTTTGGATTTATACGAATGCCAAGCCTAGACAGGACGTTCCGACTACCGGTACTTGTACCCTTCCAGTTACTACATGCCCGTCATGAGAACTCACTTTGATGTGATTTGAAAATACAAAAATCGTTGCAAAAGTCATGGAAGTGGTGTGTGCTCTCATGGATATGATATGTTATGAGAATATGATTCATGATAGGCATTGTATAATAATATGTACTTATGAACATGCTTGCATAACATTGAATGTAACAATAAACATAAAGCATATAAACATCATGAATTTTGCATGTAACACACAAATAATTTAAAAAAATTTTAATCAACTATAGTATAGGCTCTAAGGGTCTAATAACCTATCCTATATCCCTATAGTCATGGCTCTGATACCAATTTGTCACATCCCGACCCGCAGCGGAATAAGAGTCAGGGCATAATTGGGTTATCACCAAAGCTCATGATGTTTACTAATATGTTTCATATTAATTATATTCAAAATTACATCCTCAATATTCCAAACATGTTCATACAATTACAAAGAAAAATAACTAACTAAACAATCCAAAGTCTAAACCGGCTTATTCTTCTAAGCCATCCAATATGTTTCTTGCTGCATCTGGATCACCTGTATCATGTGTAAAAATGGGGATTTTTGGGTCAACAAAAGTTGGCGAGTGAACCTTGTTAGAAAACATTTATTATTGATTTCTTATTATATTTATTATGGAAAATTGTGCAATAATCATATGTGAGCAAACGTAAATAAACATACAATAACAATAACAATAACAAACAATAACATACAATAACAAACCACCTTGCATGAATGTATAACATGAATGATAATGTAAATGTTGGCAACGTCTCGTTCACGCTCATAGGTAATGGGGAACGGCTCTCGCTCATAGGTAATGGTGAGCAGACGGCCTATGATGAAATGTATGTGCGATCAAGGCTCAATCAAACGGAGCCGATCGTATGTTGGCAACGCCTCGTTCACGCTCATAGGTAATGGGGAACGGCTGATGCTCATAGGTAATGGGGAGCGGCGGCCTATGATAATGTATGTACTGAAAATGATAAATTTAATCTAAACAATAACCACACAAACAGTTGATACATATTGAATACACATTTGATCATGGATATGATGGATGCACAATTGTTTAAATGTAATAAATAATACGACACATGATACACCCCAAAAACGTGATTAAAACGGGGAATTTGTAGAGATTCACTCACATTGGGTGCGTTCGTTTGAAGATGTGGAATGCGCACGAGTTTAGAAGATTGATCGACGAGGAATAACTAACCTAAATAATAACGAAAAGGTACGGTAAATAAGTGGATTTTATTAATAATTTTAATAGGATTTTTAGATATATTTTTGTGAGTTTAAGACTATTTTCTAACTTTAAAAACATTATTTTAAGTATTTTTAATTGATTTTTAAATTAAATAAATAAATAAAAATATAAAAAAAATGTTGACTTTTTGGGTTGACCGTTGACTATTTGACTTTGACTTGTTGACCGGTTCGGTCGTGTATACTGTTTGCACTGAGTGAGGTTCGAACTTGTGACCTCCCGTACGCGTGCACGCAGCTCTACCAACTGAGCTACGTGTCTAACCCGAAATATTTCTGTTTTTAATTATATTTATATACTATTTAATTTATTCCAAAATTCATTTATTTTAAAAAGGATTTAATTCTATCGAACCGGCGTGCGTAACAGGTCTCGAACCCGGGACCTGTTGATTAACGTTGCACACAGTCCACCGCTGGACTGTGTGTCTAACCTGGTTAAAACACTTGTTTTTATTTCTCTTATATACTAACTGGAAGTTTTCATAATTGGGTTTTATAAAAAGTTTGAATATTGTGACGAATCGGACAAGGACGGACTCGAACCCGGTATCGCTATGTTTCAATTGCACACAGTCCACCGCTGGACTGTGTGTCTAACCTGAGATATAACCCGATTTATATTAAATTTATATACAAACTAACTTCATCTTCTTCGTTACAATAACCCAGACAACTGATTTCGACTGATCTTGTTCAATTCAATTAACAGGCATATAAGTGATTAAAATGTAACGGATAAGAAAGGTTTTGGGAATGAACGTACCGGAATGACGACTTTTCTCAGAACTCCGGCGAAGTCGTCGGCTCTGTTTTATGAACTCCGTCTGAGCGGACCAATTAACAGTTTTTGATTAACTAATTGTGGAATTGAAGGACTAAACAAGAGTTATCATAAGGTTTAAATGATAATACCGTTTCACAGCGCGATTTAGGAATTTTCAGAAAACTTCTGGCGAGTGTTGATTATCCGATATCGACGTCTGGGATTGATTCTGATTGAAAGGTTTGAGTTAGCAAAAGCCTAACAACTGATAGAAGATGAAAGAATTGAGAAACTTACCGTTTTGATGAAAGACACGGGTTTCCGGTGAAAGTCCGGCGAGTTCAGAAAGCGATTCCGACGATCAGAAAATAGAGCGAAAGTGAAATTGGAGGTTCTGTGGATGATTTTGAGTCGCGAGATGATGATATTGTTGGAGTAATTCAGGAAGTGAATGTTTTCGGTTATTAAACCCGAAATCATATGAATTCAAGTTCAATAAAAGCCGAATTGATTGAGATCGTGCGTCGTAATGTTTTCATCGGTTATAACCAGTAATTACAATCACTCAATCGACTGGAATGTTGAAAGCCGATATCGGTTTCAGTTTTGGCGCAAACAGGTGGTTTCTCAGGTGAACATATGTTTTATTTGTTTCCTAGATTTCACAAAGGCATCAAGTGGCGGAGTGGTTATGTGTTTGGTGTTAAGGTTCTCCGGCTGACCCGGGTTCGAAACCCGGCAGCCCCTTTTCATTTTTAATTGTTTTAATTTTATTTTTTTACAATTTTAATTTCCAAAATCTAAAATGTTTATTAGTTATGTATTGTTTAAAATTAAAATAAGCATTAAATGAGCAACAAAAATATGAAACTGATTATTCGATTAATAAACGAAGCGGGTTTGGAAAACCCGTTTTTCGACGGATGTTACACCTTTCCACCTCCAAACTCACCCAATCACCTTATAACCTCATTGAGACACTAAGCCTAATCCTCCACTATATAAACAAGCATCCTATCACACATTTTCACTTTCCAAACTCACTCACACTCTTAAAACGCTCCATAATCTGCTGGAAATCCAAGATTTAGGCAGAATACTCTAAGTTCCAAAGTGAGCACTTTTCTTACATTTCTTGTCTTTTGTTCACTTCTTCCTCTACAAAGCTTGGAACACCTCTAGGAATGTTTCCACATGTTTACCATGGTAGACCAAGGTGGAACATCATCATTTTGAGGTCTAAACTTTCTGTTTTGGAAGATTAGATGGAAGAAATTTTATAAACTTTACTTTTCTTCATTAATCTTATGCTTAGCATGTTCCTAAACCCATCTATGGTAATGAGACTTGCTTGGGATTGAATCTTATGAGTTTAGAGGTGCAAACAACCTCATAAATTTTCTGTTTTGATAGGGTTTAGACAACCCACAAGTGATGGAATCATCCAAGCCTACCATAGTTCATATGGCAAGGCTTGTGATTTGATAAAGGTGAGAAACTTGGAAGCTTGGGATATGCTAACTTTATTCCACCACCTCACTTGATGATTTTATCCATAATCACTAAGTAGTTTGCTAGCCCTAAAGTAAGTTGACCCCACCTCGCCTCCAACATTTGCCATGTTGGCTATGACATGCCCGGGCTGTCCTTATTTGACTACTTAGTATGTTAGTGGATTAGTTTAGTTTTCATTCTTATTATTCATGACCAAACGGGTTTACCAACTACGTTGGTAAACTTTGTGCTTTGGTGAATCATACAATGAGGTATACAAACCTCCATGCTTGACCGAACTCGTGATGTTAACTGAATCATGGTTACATGTTATGAAAGTAGGTTATATTATCTAAGTTTTAAACTTCTCGTGACGATTCTAATGGGCAAGTTTGACCCATGAAATCACATGAAAATAATAGTGTCAAAAACGAATGTTTAAGGCTAGATAATTATTTTTATATACATACTTTAATACATTTTTAATTCCGAATCCGAACTCTCTACCAAAATCCGAATACTTACACACCTCTGTTTCCCTAATGTAGAGTAACTACAGTGTTCTCGACTCTCAACGCTTCAACTCACGAACGCGAGATTTAAATGTAAAACCGTGAGTATACTCGATCCCAATTTTCCGTTTGAACTTATTCACTTTGGGTGCAACATGTACATTTATACAAATTACGAATCACATTTAAACTTGTTATAATCACACTCTATCAATTTAAAACATGATACTTGTATTATTCTTGTTATCGCATGCTATGTATAGTTGTTCCTATATGTTCATTAACTTTGCTAGCCTCCTTTAACAGTTATAGCGCTATAGGATTAACGCACCGCCCTTATTCTTGTGGTATTTTTAAGTAAACTATTTTACAACCTTGTCATTTCGGTGACAATGGTATGCACAATTGCGTTAAACTTTGGTTTTACATATAGTTAACACATGTTAGCATGATAATAACCAATATATGCAATTTACCATGTTGGATATGAGATAACTTTTAAATCATTATTATGCTATGTATCAAACTTGTATACTTGCCAACTTTTGTTGATCATTATTACTACGTGTTGCAGGGAACTAGTTGATGACGATGAAGAATGTTACTCAGGGTTAGTTACACACCTAAATTTAAACTTATGTATTTTCTTTCATATTGTTTCATGTTTACATTTGTTGTATTTTTCCTTTCGAACAATGTATTACCATTCTAGTATCAATTAAATTTTGGATTATTAAATATTGTCACAAATAGTGTAATGAAGCCTCTTGCAATCTTGTTTTCGTCCCGTCCAATGTTTCCGCCATCGGTTGGGGTGCGACAGATTGGTATCAGGGCCATAACTATAGGAATTAGGAAAATTGTCATGCTTTTGACCTAGTCTATACTTTAGGAACCATATTGACCATTCTTGTTCATGCTTAAAACTACTTGAATTCTCCATACTTGTTTCCTTATCTATTATCCTTTGGTCTCAAATATACATGCCTTTCCTAAGGCAAGCACAATACACATATGAAGACTTGAAAACACTCTTATTTTACAAACGAGACGATCTCACCAAGAATAGGCGTGAAAACCCATATTTTTTGTGAAATCCCTCAATCTGCGTTTACCGATTTTTCATGAAATTTCACCATCAAGTTAGGTGTGATATCCATATCTTGATGGGAATTTCCATTTCATACTATAGTGGACCCATATCAACAACTCGGAACTTGCTCCTCGTTTGGTGAGTACCAACCACGTTTAGGGAACGAAATTATCAAGTTAGGAGTGATATCCACATCTTGATAACTAGTCTCATTCCTCGATTTTCAATCCCGCCAACGTCTCAAAATTTTCGATTGACTAGGGACATGTAGTAACCGGAAGGATGAATACCGTTAACCGTTCCTCAGTGAGAGTATTCTACCTATTAGGCCAAAGCATGTGTCCCTAACTCAAAAGGATTTTCGACCACTTTGGAAAAATCTTAGTTTCGTTCTGAGACATTCCACGTTTTACGTTGAACCTCTTTTATGTCTTATCAATTTAATGTGTTTTACATTTGTTACGTTCTCATTTCAACGTCGAAGACACGTATCGCATTTTACTCGTAATCTCAAACAATAATAATTCTTCGAGAACAAACTAAATTTACAATTCTTTTGTCATTATTTGTGATTATACAATGTGGATTCTTGTTTTACTTATGTGAACTACTTGAAACTTACGTGTTACATGACATACTGCATACTAAATTATGCAAATTATCCTTTTCAAAAAAAAAATTATGATCAAGTCTCATCCCTCCTCATCAGTCTTGTAGATGTCTCTCAACCGTTTCTCCAACTCCAAGAGGGTTCAAAGTCGAGCTCTAACAAGAAGATGCTTGCATTCATTGTCACACCCTAACCATTGGCGGAAACATCAGGGCGGGACGAAGACGGGATGTAAGAGTCGTCATAACACTAATTGTGACAATATTAATTAAACATGAATTTCATTTTATTACTAAGGAACAAGTACAATCATTTTGAAGCAACTTACAACATGTTGAACAAAAACATAATACAACAAAGTACTAAATTTAAAGGTGTGTTTCTAGTCATCCTAATAAGTTCCGTTTGTCATCATCATCATCAATTTCCTGCAATGCATATTAAAGTATAGTTCAATACAAAAGTATTGGTGAGCATACAAGTTTGAGTACTAGCATATGTATAAAAGTTTAAATGAATCCACATTGCAAAAATAGTTAACTAGAACTAACATACGATACTAGCATACAACTATACATGTCAAACCAAAGATTCCCGCTAGCGTAATCTAATCATAGATTCATATCAATGAATAGACCGTTTTGTTTACTTACATGACCTCAAGAATATGGACGGTGTGTTACTCATATAGCGCTATACATGTTAAGGGAGGCGTGTACGAAGTTAATGACAAGTATAAAGCATAAGAATAGTCTAGCATATATGAATTCAAGCATAACGTATCAAGCATGTATATTGGATTGTTTGTTTGTGTTTAAGCATAAAGTATTTAATTGTGTGAGTTTTGATAGCATGTACGTATTGCACCCGAAAGTGTAAAAAGTAAAAAAGGGAGTCATATATACTCACGGTTTGCTAAGCTTTCCAAAGTAACGTGAGTTGACGAGTCGTGGAGGTGGAGCGCCAAAGTTACCTTAGAACACTTGAAAGTATTCTTCCTTGCTTGAAAATTCTTGAGAGGATTAGAGAGTTTGTGAGTAGATTAGTGTGTGGAAAGTGTTTAGGAGGTGGCGGATACTTGTATTTATAAGTGTGGATTAGGGTTTAGGAGTTAATGAAGGTGGAAGGGGATTGGAGGAGAAAGGAGGTGGAAAAAGGGTGAAATATGATTGGCTAAAGAAGCATGGAAGGTGATTGGAGAAGAAAGGAGATGGAAAAGAGTGAAATATGATTGGCTAAAGAAGCATGGAAGGTGATTGGATGAGAAAGGAGGTGGAAAACGGTGAAATATGATTGGCTAAAGAAGGATGGACGGTGATTGGAGGAGAAATGAGGTGGAAAAGTTTTTGGTTTTGCTCACTTTTAGTCCACTCCTTTGTAACTAGGTTATTTTATGCCGTTTTCTTGTATTTTAACTTGTTTTTAGGTATCCAAAGTGTATTTTAAGTCTCATTTTTGCGTATAAACACGTATTAAAGATTGATTACGTATATAACACACATATGAAAGGTAACACATATATGTTAAAATGACTTTCCATTATGATCAAAGCCTCAGATTACAAAGTTGGGAATGAATACGGGTACAAGTTTCCAAAAGTAGAAATAAGATTACATCTTTCTAAATAAGGAAAGTACAAAAATGTGGAAGGTTATATTCATGGCCACGCAAATGGTCCAAGTGATACTCGACTTTGTGAGCAAGGTCACCGCTAATACCCCCAACTTTTCGGTCGATTCCAAAGTCGACCAACCTAAGCCAACCTCGTTCAACTACAAGCACTTCACTATTTGCAACCCTAGGGCATTCACCGACACTGATGTCACACCCCAGCCGATGGCGGAAAATCGGGATGTGGCGACGAGATTGCTCGAGAGATTCCATAACGACTATTTTTGCGAAAATAATTATTTAAGTTGAATTTCATAAATACTAACAAATCCATACAATCATCCGAAAATAAGATACAATCTGTCTCAAGAAACATAACAAAATATAACTAAGTTAGGCGTGTATCTAGGGCCTAATCCATATTCAGCATACGATCCATCAACATGTTACATACGTTAAAATAAAAGTCAATACATAATGTACATGTGAGTACACAGGTTTGGCATAAGTATAGTAATGAAAGCATTTCGCAAAACCAACATGTATAAACGTAGACAAAGTAAGCTATTAGCATTGATACAAGCTAACCAACGAGACCACGTGTGAGATGCGCGTCACGTGTTTACCGAAGTGTCCACGTACGTAAACAATTAAAGTAAAGTGTGCCTTAACAACCCCCGAACCTACGGGTGGCGGGTCAACCTATAGCTGCTATCATAAAGGTGGTAGTGCGAGTCATCAAACGTAAGCGTAGCACACAACAATTCAGCGTTTCACGTTTAAGCATGCGAGATCGGTTTATGTTTAAAGCGTTTTAAGTGTCGTGTGCAGTGTTTGTTTATAGAGGACGTATATAACACCCAAAAAGTGTGTTAAAGCGAAAAGGGGTCAAGTATACTCACAATGCGTGTTTAGGAGTTAAACACGAACGGAATGGAGCAGGGAGAGCGCCAGATCACCCTGCAAGCGGGAAGAAGTGCATCAGTCTTCCATAGTGCTGAAACGGTCGAAACGGAGATTGGTGTTAGGAACAGTCATGTGCGTCATACGACCATGTACTTTGTACGAGCATGTGCTTGTGCTAGTTGACCTATTTTATTTCCAAAATCGAGTGTTTTCGCGTCGTTCTTCGGGAAATCGAGTGTTCATCCCGCCAGCCTTAAGCTACTGATCAAACCTAGGGCTGAGGAGGTCTTTGGAGCGAGTTTAGCCTCTTATGGGAACTTGGACTGGTTTGTATGAAGCGTGCTTCGTACGAGCCAGTCAGGTTCGCACAGGTTACTGTTCTTGCGTCTTCGTGCGTCTGGGACTGAGTTTTCTCCCGAAATGGATGTAATTTCGAGTCCTATTCATGACGGTTTCGACACCGCTTCGTCCCACTATTTAGTGAATGAAACATATGTCAGTTTTGGTCCGTTTTAGTGTGAAAATCAAGTTTAAAACAGTTTTCTTAGGATTGAACACTTGGTGAGTTTGAAATAACAAGATTTCTAACTTGAGAAGCCAAAGCTAAGCCCAATACACTCGTTTAAGTATGAATCCGAGGTAAAAACAGAAAGTTTTATGTAAAAGATGAAGGTTTTCGTAACATAATAAGTTTGGATGAAATCGGAGATAATCTCATGAAAATCATCGTGGAAATCGTTGTGGGTTGTATAAAAATGAGGTGTTACTTACTTGGAAAAAAGAGAAAAGTGAGTAGAAAAGATTATGTGCGAGTGACAGCAAGGGGAGTGCGTGTGGGAGTGAGTGGTATTTATAGGAGAGAAGGAAAGAAGGTGAGAGGCGTCTAGTGCGAGTGGGAGTTCCTCGTGCGGAGCATGCCTCGTGCGAGGCGCTCCTCGTGCAGAGCATGCTTCATGCGGGGCAACTGATTTGTTTGGGGTTTTCGTTTGTATTAGCTAGTTCAAGTACGTTAAGCGTTTTAGCAAGGCGTTAAGCGTTGTGTTGTGTATTAGTGCGATAAATCGAGTTAAGCGAGCGAACGATGTGAGCGTTTAAGCGAGCATAAAACATATATAACACATAAGCACACAAAATAACATAAATAACCGCGTTAAGTTTGCGTTGTGATGAGCGTTTGAGTATTAAGCGTCTAAATGCGATTATTAAGCGAAATAAAATGTGTTTAAAATATCGTTACCCATTTATACTAGAATCTCGGAGTACAAGGTGATTACAAACGAAATAATGGTAAAACAGGGATAATCGGAAAGTCGGGTTGTTACAACTGAAGGTGTTACCAAGATGCTTGAGTGGTTCAATAGCATCGAGGTGACATCCATCAACAGTGAGTGTCCCGAACACCCAAAAACCCGAAGCGCAACCGGCATCTTCCAGTAGAGAGCTCTTGACTGGTGGACAAACAAGCGCAACATCCGATCCAACGAGGAAGCCTACTCTCTCCCTTGGGCAGAGGTTAGGGAAATGATGATGGCGGAAGTTTGTCCTCGGCATGAGCAGGAAAGGCTCGGGAAGAATTCTGGCACCTCAAGCAAGTGGGTGACAATAACCTCGGTTACATCACCCGCTTCAAACAATTAAGCATAACATCTGTTTGAAGACATTCGAAGATCTATTTGAAGCCTTGGAAGCACTATTGAAGAAGAAGAAACCGTTGTTCAAGGCCAAAGGTCTGTTGAAGAAAAGCACTGATCATGAAGACCAAACATCTGTTATGGCCAAACATATTTTGATACAAGCTAACAATATTTTGTAGAACAAAGGTTTCTTAATGTCACATTACTTAGCTTAGAACAAACTTTTCATGTAATAAAAAAGATGTTAGATCTTCGCAGATGTGTGCTAACATCTATGGAATCTTTTATATTAAGAATGTTAGATGTCACTATTTGTACTTAGTATAGATAGATCTAAGCTATTAGAGATCTATTCATCACTTCATCTCATTCTCTTTTATACGAACAAATTTATGAGTGATTAGGCTGAGGGGGAGATTGTATAATCATTGTACTGTAATTGTAATCTTTGGATTTCAATATAAAAACAGTTTTGATATATCTTCTGCTTGTGTGTTTACTTTATTTGAGTTACAATCTACAAATCGTTTGTTCTTCATGTCGTAAATACTTCTATAAATCAGATCCTACAACTAGAGTCGCCACGAGGGTTTTCGGGAGAAAAAGGAGCAAAATGAAGAATAGTGGGGAAGCTAAGGGGTTAAATGGGTGTGAAAGGTCAGGTTTGGGTGAAATTACCAAATTGCACTTCACACTTTTAACTAATTTGACGGTCCATTAATGCCTGTTAGGCAAAAGGATGTTATTAATTGCAATAGACAACCGTAGGGACTACAATGGTCGAAATTTGTAAATAGGATATGTATGTGAGATTTGATAAAAACCGTCGGGACATAAAATTATACTTTACTTTTTTATATATTAGTAATATAGTAAATAAATAATTATTAGAAATTATCATTATAGTATTCAATAATTTCATAACCTAAGCCCATTTTGGGTCAAACACAAATGTATGTGTATTTATAATATTTAATATTTCTCATATATTAATTTACAAATTATAAAGTTGGTTTGTGAGGAACTTTGCTATTCAATTTTTAGTGTGTTGATTCGTGGATGAATATCTGTACGTTAATGGGTGGATGTCATATGACATCAACTTATATATATATATATATATATATATATATATATATATATATATATATATGGTAAGGTTAATGCGAGAACCACCTTTATTGCAAATAAAATCTAAAAATATCAAAAAAGCACTCAAAATTTTTTTTAATGTTTTTTAATAAAAATCGTTATATTTCGTTACCAAAAAAGAAAAAAAACTGTTTTTTTCGAGTAACAGTTATCCATGCAAATGTGCATATGTATCATAACTTCGACAAATTCAGTAATACGTTATCACTAGTAGACAATTGCACTTTGATTTACAATACCATCCATAAAACACTCAATTTTACATAGTAACAATTATATACCGTGTTTTGGTAGAAAAAGTTTGTGATTTTGAATGATGAAGTAGGCTCATTTATATGTTTTTTGGTTAGTTATATCTAGTGGTTGATGGGTTCATTATAGTTGTTCTTTATGATGTAATATGTTGATTGGATGGTATAAACGGTGTTGATATACATGTATAAAGTGAAAATATTTGTATTGGTATTGTATTATAAATGGTAGGAGGTAATGGTATTGTATTATGGATGGTAGGATGTAATGGAAGTGTATTATGGATGGTATGATAGATGAAAGAGAAAGTGTATTCAAAGTAGTGTACCAAAACACCTTATTTCATGTTGATACATATAGATGCACATGTGCATTTCTTATATTGGTAACGTAAAAAGTTGTGTATTACACATGGTAGTGTAAATGAATGTACAATTGTCTAATGTTTGTAATGTATTACGAAATTTGTCAAAGAGATGATGAAAATGCACATGTGCATGGTAATGTATTATGTATGGTATGATAGATGAAAGAGAAAATGTATTCAAATTAGTGTACCAAAACACCTTATTTCATGTTGATATATATAGATACACATGTGCATTGCTAATATTGGTAACGTAAAAAGTAATGTGTTACACATGGTAGTGTAAATGAAACTACAATTGTCTAATGTTTGTAATGTATTATGGAATTTGTCAAAGAAATGACGAAAATGCACATGTGCATGGATAGTTGGTACTCAAAAAAATTCTTTTTTTTATGAATTTTTTTTATTGTTATAGCGACTTTTTCAAAAAAAAAATATTAAAAAAGACAAAAAAAAATTTGGTATTTTTTTGGATTTTTTTAGGTATTACTGTTTGTATTCACACTGTTTCTCGTGGTTCTCACAATAAAGGTGGTTCCTAACGGATCCTTGTCATATATATATATATATATATATATATATATATAAAGTTACGTGTACAAGTCTCTATTGTATATGTTTTCTTCATTTTGATTATTACTAAATGTAAAAATCTTCCCTTAGAGTATTAATGTAAGTATCAAATAACCCTTATGGTTTACTCTTAATTATAACAAACCTTATACTATATAAATTTATTTAACTATTACTATATTATTATTATTATTATTATTATTATTATTATTATTCAAACCCATTTGAGTTGCGAGTTAACAGTATGTAATATGCGTGCGTGGTTCAACATTTTTATGTATAATTTTTGTTCGGTTTTACGGTAGCGCTGCAAAGCCTTTCACCTTTTACATAAGATTTTAGATATTGTCAACGTATTTGCTATAACGCATGGAAATTCTTTTTCTTCTTAGGTTTTGGTATATATTTTACGGTTTAACGTTTCTACATCTATTTTTAGTTTGGTTTAACGATTTCGTCACTATACACGGGTCTTAAATACTAGTTTTATAAATATTATAAGTGGAGCATAAAATAGTTTTTAAATGTTTAGTGATTGACCAGAAAGCTTAAAAAGTTTCAAATCACTTGAAACATAATAAAAGTGATTGACCAGAAAGCTTAATTTTCAAACCACTTATTACATAAAATAAGGTTTATCAAAGTGGATATTTTTATATTTTTGGGTTATTGTCATATTGAAAGAGAGACTGTAATATAAAATAACAAGTATGAGGAGGAACTGGATAATAAGTTTGTACAGGTGGCAGTATTTGAGAAGCAGCAAAAACTGTCAATGGAGAGTAAAGCTGTGCTGGGTCACTCCATAATTATCAGCTCACTCGTTCCTCCCCCAAAATTCTAATTCACAAAATTTCTCAACCCTAATCTCTCAAGTCAACAAACCTTCACTGCTCCCTACTACAGTAGTACCACCAAACAAAATATTCCCTTTTTTTGGCCTTCTTTGTACAACAAAAACCATGAACCATCAATCCATGAACATCAGGATTCAAGCACCATGCCCCCCTTCTCCTTCTTCTCCAAGATTCCATCACAAATCCCCTCTGTAAGTGGTCTTTTTTGCTCTAATTTTTTAACCCTTTTGTTTCCCCCAAATGGGTCTTCTTTTGTTTGATGGGGTTTAGGGTTTTTGCATCTGGGTTTGTGTCTGGTTTGTTTCTTCGGTGTTTCTTTATGTTTTTGCATCTGGGTTTTGCTTAAAGTTTGGTTCTTGATTGTGTTCTTGTTCTTGTGTTCATCAATTTGATTGTTTTTGGTTTTTTGCATCTGGGTTTTGCTTAAAGTTTGGTTCTTGATTATGTTTTTGTTCTTGTATTTATTAATCTGATTGTTTTTGCATCTGGGTTTTGCTTAAAGTTTGGTTCTTGAGTGTGTTCTTGTTCTTGTGTTCATCAGTGTAATTATTTTAGGGTTTAGTAGGATGTAATTTTGGTATGTATTTAAATAATGAGCATCTTTGTAGGTGAATTTTATAAAATTCACCTACAAAGAGCATGATTCATGAGTTTTGGGGCTTCAGTCCATTTAGTTGGCATGACTCTTGTTGACTAAAGTCAATGATTTGTAATAATAAAACAACAAACTATTAAGCAAATTAATGGTTTTTTGGAACTGATATTTGACAGATAGTAGCTCGAGTAAAATGCTATAATTTCAGCCCCTTTTGTTTTCCCCAAATGGGGCATCGTTAATTTTTAGGATTTAGTAGGTTGTTAATTTTGGTATACATTTCAACAGTGAGCATCTTTGTAAATAAATTTAAGAAAATTTTCCACAAAATGAGCAAGATTCATGAGTTTTGTTTGTGATTCGGCTTCAATCCATTAACTTGGCATGTAATTAGATTAATATGTATGAATGTTATATAGATGACTAATATAGATGAAGCTTGTTACCCAAAATCACTAAAGTATATGATTTGTAATAATACATCAACAAACTATTATGCAAAATTTATGGTTTCTGGACTTGTATTTGACAGAATATTACCGCGAGTAAATTGCTCTAATGAAGTGGCGTCCCATGTTGTGCTGCACATGGAGGCCTCATCCGATGTCGGAAACTCGTCTATTACCATGTCTAAACGTAAACGTGCCTTTGGGTGGTCTCAAAAACAATCACTCAACAAAGAATCATTCCCTTTAAGGGCGTTAATGACATCTAGTACACAAGACACACCGGCTTCATTTGTCAATGATGGAAAGATAGGCGTGTTGTTGCTAAACCTTGGAGGTCCCGAGACTCTTGATGATGTGCAACCCTTTTTATTCAACCTTTTTGCAGACCCGGTATGTACCACAAGGATCTCTTGTAATTTACTCTATTCGTATTTTGTAAAAAAATGGACAAATTTTTTTGCGGGTGTAGAGTTATAAAGTGACCGAATTCTGAACCTGTATTGACCCGTTAAGCCAACCTTTCCAACATCCCATATTGCCACATCTACTTTTTAACTATCATTTATGGACAATATTTTACTTATAATTGTTGAAGTTTTTGCATGGGTAGATTTTGACAACTTAGCATTACACAGGATATTATTCGACTACCAAGATTGTTCCGTTTTCTTCAAAAGCCATTGGCACAATTTATATCTGTTGCTAGAGCACCCAAGAGCAAGGAAGGGTATGCTTCAATTGGTGGCGGGTCTCCTCTTCGCCAAATCACAGATGCACAGGCATGATATGTTTTAATGTCATAATGATCATCAGTTATCACTAGACTTTGTTAATTCATATATTTAGTTACATACATGTAATTCCCGCTCTCATTGGACCTTCGGGTGTGCACCTTCTTTATTGATATAGGCTACCGAGTTGAGGAAGGCACTTTATGAAAAGAATGTACCAGCTGAAGTTTATGTGGGTATGCGCTACTGGCACCCGTTCACTGAAGAAGCAATTGAGCAGGTATGTAGGTCGTGACACTTTATTTGATTTTTTTATAATATCCAATTAGCTAATTCTTTTTTGGTAATTATAGATAAAGAAAGATGGAGTGAACAAGCTGGTTGTGCTTCCTCTTTACCCTCAATTCTCAATATCAACTAGCGGTTCAAGCCT
The DNA here is from genome assembly GCA_947069175.1 of Scalesia atractyloides. Lineage (NCBI taxonomy): Eukaryota > Viridiplantae > Streptophyta > Magnoliopsida > Asterales > Asteraceae > Scalesia > Scalesia atractyloides. The sequence continues at coordinate 47,324,590 of CAMTDV010000010.1, forward strand.
TAGACTCCTTGAAAGTATCTTTAGGTGATTAACGCGCGGTCATATCACCTTAAAAAATAATATTATGCGTCATTTGTAAACATATTTATGATTTTTTTTAATTTACAGGGAGGATGAATACCTCGTTAACATGCAGCACACAGTAATACCTTCTTGGTACCAACGTGAGGGATACATAAAAGCCATGGCTGGCTTAATTGAAAACGAGCTTAAAGGCTTTACTAATCCTGAAAAGGTATTTTATTTTTCGGTTTTGCCCTTTTCAGCTATTGAACTATTTATCTATTAATGCCCATTTTCTTTTATCTTAAAGTTTTTAATTTAAAATGATACGGTTATAGGTGATGATCTTCTTTAGTGCTCATGGGGTGCCACTTGCATATGTGGAAGAAGCCGGTGATCCATACAAGGCTGAGATGGAAGAATGTGTGGATTTGATAATGGAAGAATTAGAGAGAAGAAAGATAAATAATCCATACACTTTGGCTTATCAGGTGACCCATATAAGTTTCATATTTCGCGCGTAATAATATCGTTCATTTAGATATATATATATATATATATATATGTTCATAATTATGTTATGGTGATGCAGAGTAGAGTTGGCCCTGTTGAATGGTTGAAACCGTACACTGACCAGACGATCATTGAACTTGGGCAGAAAGGTGTCAAGAGTCTTCTGGCAGTACCCATTAGGTACTTTGATTTTTTAACACGTTACTGACATCGAAAGGGGCATTATTGTAAATTACTAACTTTTTGGCAGCTTTGTGAGTGAACATATTGAAACATTGGAAGAAATCGACGTGGAATACAAAGAATTGGCATTAGAATCGGGTATAGTGGAATGGGGTCGGGTTCCTGCATTAGGATGTGAACCGACTTTCATTAGAGATTTAGCTGATGCAGTTATTGAAAGCCTCCCATATGTAGGAGCCATGGCTGTATCAAATCTTGAAGCTAGACAGGTAAACACTTTTTTATCCTTATATACATTTATTTTATTTTTATAAATAATCGATGTGTTTGTTATGATTGAACACTTTCAACCCGTTTGAGATAAAACATGACCCGGATAAACTTCATAGGGGTGTAAATCGGTTGAGCCGAGCCTGAGCTCGCCTACGCTCTCGCGCTCGGCTTGTTTAACTTAAGAGAGCCTAAGCTCATGCTCAGCGCGTAATTAACTTTTCAAGCTCGAGCTCATCTTATTTATTAAATATTATTTAATTATTTTTATTTATATGCATATATAATTAATTTACACATATAATAATAAATTTATACAATATCTTTTAATTGTTTTTTCATTTGTTATGTATTTTTTATATTAAGAGTAAAGTATATGGATGGTCCTTGTGGTTTATCGATATATTAAATTTGGTCCCTAGCTTTCCAAAAGTACTTGGAAGGTCCCTGTGGTTTGCACTTTGTAACGCATTTAGTCCTCAACTTTTGCCAAAAGTAAATGGATGGCCCTGTGGTTTGCACTTTGTAACGCATTTAGTCCCTAACTTGGACCTTCTGAAACCTTTAAATTTGTTTGTTCGGTAGGGACTAAATGTGTTACAAAGTGCAAACCACAACGACTATCCGTCTACTTTTGAAAAGCTAGGGACCACATCCAAGTCAAGCTCTTGTATTAAATAAAAATTATTATTTTTAATAAACAATAGGCTTGCTTAAGCTCTTCATGTGAAGCTTGGGCTCGAGCTTTTAGCAAGCTGATCATGATGAGCTTATAAGCAGCTTGACTCATTTACACCCCTATTTGTAGGTAAACATGTCGAAAATACGGAATAACGGTTATATGGTTTTGTGCAGTCTCTGGTTCCACTTGGGAGTGTAGAAGAGCTTTTGGCAACATACGATTCACAACGAAGAGAACTGCCAGCCCCGGTGACGGTTTGGGAGTGGGGTTTCACAAAAAGTGCAGAAACATGGAACGGGCGGGCGGCAATGCTGGCGGTGATCGTTTTGTTGTTCTTGGAAGTGAGCACCGGAGAAGGGTTTCTTCATCAATGGGGCGTGTTACCGTTGCAGTTGCCAGTGTTCCCCTGATATGCAGATTCTCAAAATCAGTGATGATGGTGTTCTAAATCAGATATAATATAGGGTGGGGTGGGGGTGGGGTTGGGGTTAAAACTTAAAAAAGGCTAATTGTAAAGAGGATTCTACATATTTTGCTGCTGTTGTTACTTGTAATTATTGGATCCACTTCACCATCCCATCTCACATTTTGGCATGTTAGTGCCCTTTTGGTCAACTGATATTTTATGAATAAATGTATACATTTTACATTAATAGTGTATTGTATGTTGATAATAGAAAGTGGATATTTGAATATACAAATGTGTTGTAATTTGTACATACAAAAAACAGTGATAGTTGACCTTACTAGGGATGATGTGTGATAGTTGACCTTACTAGGGATGATGTAAAATTATGAAACAGTTGAGACGGTAACAGGACATGCATTCGAGTATGAGGTTTAATTACAAAAAAATCTATGGGTTTGGGTATGATATTAGGTGATAGCTCGATTGTACTATATTATTGTTCAAACAAGTTCGTTCTAATGCCTTTTCCAACATTTAAGAAATTGGTTCATTGGACCGGGATGCGTAACTCAAGGAGCTTTATTTTTTCCCAAAAGATTTTTAAGAGAACTTTGTCTCAAAACATAATAAAACTATAACGTAAGTTTTCTTTTGTCAAGTTAATCGAGTGTTATAAACACAGTTAATTATGGCGATTAATAGTCTCAAATTCTCGTTTCTATATAACTTTATAGTTAATCTATAGAAAAAAGTTTTTTAAGACTATTGTCTTGTATATAAAAATATGTTTTTTTTATAAAAATAATGTCGTCATCATCATCATACTCAGTAAATCTCACTAATAGCAAAGCTAAAGTAGGGTTTGAGGAGAGTAAGATGTAGACAGCCTTACCTCTATCCCGTAGGAATAGAGAGGTTGCTTCCAATGAGACCTCCGGCTCGATGGTAACCATCCCCCTCTTTTAACATTACACATAAGGCACATAACACTCGGCAATTAAGACAGAGACCAATTAGTGCATTTACTCCCTTGTCTTTCGGCTTCAACGCCACCACATAATGCATGATTAACCATCCCCCTCTTTTAACATTATTTTCACGAAATTAGTAAAATAACGTTAAAAGCAGTGCACTTTCACTTTTGCCCCCCGAGCGCCCACAAATATATACATTATATACGTATACCGCAAACGATATAAAAAAAGTAAGTGGTTTTAATAAATAAAATGACCTCATTTACAAATTTACATAATTTACTTATTTAATAAACATATATCGGTTCTCTAATATTGGACAATTATTTATGTGGCAAGTTTTTATTTCCCCAAACAGATTTTTTTTTTACTTTTTTTGTTTATATGTTACTCAAAAAACTTGCCATCAACTAAACTACTAAAGTCTATGATTAGACATTTAGACAATTTGGGTGACAAAAAAGCCCCCAAACCAACCATGATGCTAAGTGGCTACTTCAAACATTAAACAACAAACACTATAAAGCAATGATCAAGGAACATTAAGTTCCTTGCAATATGTAGCTACAAATTACAATTACAAAATGTTGGATTTGACATGTTTGACCTGTTTAATAGCAATGTGCTTATTTAATAACACTCGCACTCGGGTTTATTAGGATCTTTGGATCGACATACCATATTAGGTCATATGTCGTATAGTATCAACGCTAACGCTGTATGAGCAGCCTTCTTGCAATACATACATTATACATACATACATACATACATACATACAATATTACCTTAAATTAACCATGCCGAAGAAGCCCCTGAGTCGTGAGATCGGTCCACTTGGTTCATTGGCAGTTTGGCACTATCAGTCTTATGAACGATCCGTCCTGCCAAAACGCATACATGGGTTTATCATCATAGTTTGAAATATCTACTGAATTAACAAATTTAGCATCAAAAGTTAACAAGTAAACTAAGGAATGAAAGCTGCAAAGGGCATTACAATGCAAGAACATGAGTGTTTATTACAAATAACTTTAGCATAGATATATAAAACGGAAGAACGAATGAATGACTCCTATATTCTTCCAATACGAATCCCTGACACCGACTTTCTGGTAGCTATGACTCCACTCGTTTCTTCGACTCCTTCCTTGAAAAAGCCCCTAAACCAATAGAATTATTTAAAACATGGTGAAAGATACCCGAATGTCAACTGTCACGCTTCAGTTTCTAATCTGGTAACTTGAATTGGTTCAAATCGACGTTGTAGAAAGTTTGGCGGTTTTTAAAGTTCTAAAGATTATTTTCGGCAAATAAAGATGGTTACTTTTTTTTCTGCATTTAACACTTCATATGTAACAAGACCTGATCATATGTAACATGTGTTACAATTTTCGCACCCCACGTCATATTTAAACTTAAAGCATGCATTTCACAATCATATACACAAACCAAGTAAAAAAGAGGGTATCATTAGGGAAAAACCGAGAAACACATACCTAGGGGAAGATGTGGGATGCAAGGCGTTCGAGAATCCCGCATACACATTCGAATACGACTTGGTCAAATACGCAAAGTTGGCGATCGGTGGAAGAGGAGGTACCCTTTCACCTTTCTTCAAAAGATATTGCAAGTTGACCCTCTGCAAAGTCAACGCAGCCCTCGATTCCTTCCACGTGAAAACAAGCATCCCGTCTTCAAATACAAACAACGAGCCCGGTTTAGAACCCGGATACCTAAACCCATACCCATTCGCGATACCTTCACCACTAAACACCTCTTTCAAATCAAGAACATCGGAATCACCATCACAAGCCCATGGGAATGATTCATCTGAAGGCTCGTTGATATTTACGACAAACATCGCAGATCCATTCGGGTGCAACACATAGTGGGTTCCTTCCAAGATTTTGGTTCCAATGAGATGGCGTTCGCCTTGAGATTCTACGTACGACAACAACAAAAAGAACAAAGCTTTTCCCGGTTTGTCAGCAGAAGGTTTCCCGGGTGGCCAACCGAAAGTTCCGGCCCATAAACCCGCGTGTTCTTGACCAGTCAACAGTTCCTGTTCGGCTAACTTGTATAAAGCAAATCGACTATCGTGCATATTAGGCCACGCTCTATAAGAAGATAACCTTGCGGTTGAAGCGTGCAACGTTAATCCTATCATATCTCCAGACCGTAAAAAATCTTGAAACTGTGCATGCTTATTGTTTCCACCACTTGAAGAGTGTTTTGTATGTTCAAGGCTTGATTTCCCTATAATACTTTTGAAGCTATCCCTAAAATACCCAACAAGCGATTTCTTTTTCGAACCTTGTGATCGATACGCGTCTCTATGAAGCTGAGAATTATCGAAAAACTTTCTAATTTCACCCAAATCTGATTGGGTAGGATCATCATACAGTTGCATAAGGCGTACACGCCTTTCACTTAACTTATTAAAATCCTCGGTTTCCAAGCAAGGAAAACACAACCCGTCACCTGACTGCGATACTTTAACGCGAATTTGGCTGGTAACAAGCTCAAGAAGTTTCTTTCGGTCAACAAAAGCCAAACGACTGAACGGGACAGACGGTTTAGAACCCTGAAATCTTTGTGACATCGAAAGCCCGCGATCTGACGGACAAATCTTTCTCGAAAACTCTTTATCCACAGGATTTGGATTGCCAGCACAACTTTTGCTATGGACCAATTTACCCCCGTCTTTTTGTTGTCTCGGTTCCACTTCAAGTAACAACACATTGCAGTTTCGGTCTATACCTTTAATGGAACCTGGATACATATAGTTATTATCGCGCTCTCTTCCATGAAATATAAAAGCCGACGATCCATCAACGTTACCTAGGATTTCAAACACGGGTGACCACAAAATCGGGCCTTCGTCAATTCCTAAAGGCCCGAGTTCTTGTGGGATGATTCGACATCCCACAAGTGAAATGAAACCAGGCATGACGTAAACTACATTTCCTAGTTCGGGATTTTGGTGAACCCAAATCCCGATTAATGGCTGAACGTAAACAAGAAACCGACAAAGGGCTTTATAGGAATTAACCCCTTTTCGCCACTCGATAAGATCCTTATGTGGAATCACTCCTAGTAATTCACATTGTGTTAGCCAGACCTTATCAGAACTCGCGTGAACGTAAAGACTCCGGCAACATAAGGAGAGGTTAAATACGTCTTTCGGCTTGAGAGATCTAGTGACAACCGCGAATATATCATCTGGTAAAGCTAGAAGCAGCTTTGACCCACATGAATTATTATCAGACAACATTGTATAAATCAAATTTGATCTGTCCTAATCCCTATCACTATATCACCAACTAATTGCTCATCAAAACACACAGTAAATGAAAATATACAGCAAAATCTTGATCACCAGCAGTCATAAGCTCCAATTGATGATCCCCAAATTCTTGATCACCAAAAGGGTACAAATTGGACACCAAATTCATCAAAATCACACCTTTTTGAACTAATATCAAATGGGTATGTTTTAAAAGCTCATCTTTTGGCATCTACATAGAGAAAGAATGGTCAAATTAACATCTTTTTGAACAAAGATCAAATGGGTATGCTTAAAAATCTCATCTTTTGGCATCTACATACAAAAAGATTGGTAATTTAACATCTTTTCTTGAAAAAGGTAAACATGGGTATAAATGAATTTGAATTTTTGCATCTAGAAAAAGAAAAAGAAAGATGTGTGAAAGTGAATTTACCTGAAGTGGGTTCTGCAGACAAATCAGCAGATTTGGATGAAGAATAATCTTGAATTGTGAATGAAGAATATGGAGTCAGAAGAAGGTGGTGATCTTCATGGATTGAAGTGAAGAAGATGAGCAGCAAAAGGTGTGCCAGTGTGTGTGGAAAGAACACAAAAAACTAAGCATAGAAATTATCAATCATTCTAAACTAAAATGGTTGCTTTTGATGGGGTTTGTGTGAGAAACTGAAATGAGCCACACAACAGCAGCCAATGTTGAAGCTGTGTGCGTAGAAACCAATTCCCTAGACCCTAACCGGTCAACACAATTTTTTCCACATAAAAATCGGTGTTGCTTGATTGTTTTCTTTCTAATTTATTAAAAAAAAAAAATTGCTGTTAGAGAGATCTCACACCCTCCTAACAGAGGGTTATATCATCCACTTATAGTGGCAGGGGCTTGCGCCATCACAAGAGAGAATCTCTCTGACATAACGCACGGTTGACTAAAACCCGGGGTGGCTCAGGCTCGAACTTTTGACCTAAGGTCTCGGAGAACTAGCCTTCATTGCCTTTATTCACCAAATGTGATACTAATATGGATTGAATTTGAGTCTCTAAGGAAAACCCAAGTCTTTCCGACCACTAGACACAAGTAATGGATATAATTAATTCAATTGTTGACATTGTTTTTTAACTTTTATATTTTTATAGTATATTATATAAAATTATAAAAAAAACTTAGCTTTACACATGTTTTGTGCAAATAATTAACTTTTCCTATATTATTGGTCATTTTTATCTTTTCTTGCCAAATTAATATCACATGTTTTGTTGAAAAGTTAAATAGGTGTTGGTTATTTTTCTTTGCTAAATCATTCAACATATTTTTTATTATTATTTGTATAATATTATTATATTTAAGAAAACAAGTAGGTGCATCATATTTTTATATATAATTCATTTTCCTATTCTCTTTTGGTTCTTTTAAAAGATGAACCAAAGAGTGAATAGATATCTTATTTGGATCTGATTTCTTTCTTAGTAGAAAGATAGGGTGTTTAGAATTCGATTTCTATTGAGAATTTTAAAATTCGAATTCGATTATCAAGGTTTGAATTCAAAGTTTATTCGTATTCGAGTCTAGTAAAAAGTAATTGAATATGAATTTATGATTTTCAATTCAATTAGAAATTTGAATTTCATATATATATATATATAATATATATATATATATATATAGGAAAAGTGTAAAATACAAAATCCCTTATCGTACGAGCGTACGATAAGGGGAATTCGCAAGTTATGAAAAAGCGCGTGTGGGGAAATTGGGTAAATCGTATGTAGGGGAAAAGACCATGAAATCGCATGGAGTTTTCAAGTTCGCATGGAATCATGTGAATCTGATGAAGTCGCATGGTGAAGTTACAATTCGCATGTTGAGGAAGCCTCGTATACGCTCGTACGTTAACCTATTTGTACAATAACCTACCCATATTTATATATATAGGAAAAATATATTGTACTGTTGGGCTTAAAGTATATTGGTACGCCGGGGTGATTTCGCATGTTATAAAAAGCGCGTGTGTGGAAGTGTACAAATCGCATGTTGTAAAAAGTATATGAAATCACATGGAGTGCTTCATTTTCGCATGGAATGAAGTGAACTTGATGAAATCGCATGGATGTAAACAAATTCGCATGTTCAAAAAAACCCAGTGTACCAATGTACGTTAAGCCACATTGTACGTTAACCAACCCGTATATATATATATATATATATATTATAACCCCGTGTAACACTAATGTTTATAACCTAGGATTTCTATAAATATTTATTTTCCGAGTTAACTGCCATTTTCGTCCCTGTGGTTTGTTCACTTTTGTCATTTCAGTCTATTTTTAAAAAATGCACAAGTTTCCTCCCTGATATACTGTTTCAGTCCAAAAATTAAAATCTACTTAAGTCAGACAGGTTAAATGAAGAGTATTATTGTCTTTTCGTTTGTCAGACATAAAATAAGGTGAAAATAAAATATACATGAATTGACAATAATATCCTTCATTAAACCTGTTTGACTTAACTTGGTTTTAATTTTTGGACTGAAGTGGCAGATTTCCAATATGTCAGGGAGAAAACTGATGCATTTTTTTAAAATTGGGCTGAAATAACAGAAGTAAACAAACTATAGGAACGAAAATAACAGTTAACTCTTTTTCTTATATTTTGGTATTTTAAATGATGAAATTAAGAGTGAATAAAGGTCTTACTTAGATCTTGTCTTTTCCTTACCAGAATTAATATCACATGTTATTTTTAACTACCAAAATTAATATCACATGTTTTGTTCAGAAAATTAATAGGTGTTGTTTGTTTCCTTTATTCATCCAATATGTAAAAAAATAAGGAATCAATGGGGTTAGGGGTGTAAGAGACAATCGGATTAATCATCGTACTCAACTCACAAACATTAGTATTCAAGAAAAGAAATTTGGGAACAGAGAATATTATAAACACACTCTTTTTTTAGAGTTAAATGCTATTTTAGTTCTTGTGGTTTGAGATAATTTGCCAGTTTAGTCCAAAGGTTTCATTTTTCCCATGTGGATCCAAAAAGGTTTTACTGTTGCCATTTTAGTCCATTGTGTTAACTTAATCCATTTTTTTGTTAACCAGAAGAGCAATTTGGTCATCTTATATGTAATTATGTTAACTAGAAGCACAATTCGGCCATATAAAATTACCGAATTGCTCTTCTTGTTAACAAAAAAAATGGATGAAGCTAACTCAGTGGACTAAAATGGCAACAATCAAATCTTTTTGGACCCACAGGGAAAAATGAAACCTTTGGACTAAACTGACAAAATAGCACAAACCACAAGGACTAAAATCGCATTTAACTCCTTTTTTATTAATCAAAATCACAAATAAAACATTAACCCTACCAATTTATTTATACTAAACTAATAACTTAGAAAATAAACTATCATAAACCAATATCAACTCAAACTAAATGAAATAAAACTATTTAATTAAACAAACATTTATCCCTACTTTTATTCACATATAATTATCATAAACGACCCTTCAACTTTTGCCACCTTTCACTTTTAACCAAACATAGGATTAAAACCAACCCCCCACCCCCAGGGCCGGCCCTGAGAAATCAGGTGTCCTGTCCGAGTTCGAAAAAATGTACCCCTTAGGCTAATGAAATTAACACCTAAATATTGACAAACAATGCCAAATAAAACCCAAATAATCAACACTTAACGCCATATAATACCTAACTAAATAACTAATCAACAATTAACGTCAACTAAAACACAAATAACTATAACACGATATTCGTTTATCTTATTTGTAACATATCATTCTTCAATAAACGCTTCGAGTTATTTCTTTTATACATTACATTTAAATTTAATTATATAAAATATTAAATAAATTCAAATAACTAGATTATTTTTATAAAAGCTTTTTACAATTTTATAATTTGAATTTAAGATAATTTGTATTAAATAAAGTTTTAAAAGGTGAAGGGACTAAACTTACCATTTTAGCAAAATTGAAAATACAAAGAAATTTTAAGTTTAAAACATGTTTTAAAATATTAGAAACCACAGGGACTATTATTGTCAAGTCCCTAGAAGTTTCAAAACATAAAGAAATAAAAAACCCCGTACGTGCCTTCTTCCTCGGCAGGACTCCGGTAGGTTTCCGGCAAACCCGGAGCCGTTAATCGGATTGGTTTTCATCTATATTTCCTTGTTTTAACCTTTATCTACATCCTAAACTAATCTATGACCCAAACCATCACGCCCGTCGCTTATCCGGTCACAATCCCCAACTATTCCGGCAACATTTACGTGCCCCTCGAAAACATTGGCCCTGGCCGGTGATCCTCCCCGCACACCCCCAGGGCCGCCCCTGCCCACCCCATATCCTGATTTGCACCCCTTGTTTCTCACATTAACGGTGTCAGCTCATCAACTTGAGCCAATTGTGCCACTTCATCCTCCAGTTCTTGCTTAGGGAAGTCAGTTGCATAGTGACCATTGGTGCATGTCGAGTGTGTTATAATTTTATTGATATTTTAAGTCCATTTTACGCATTAGTCAAGTTTTAAATTTATAAAACACGATATTGTACTAACACTAAACACACACTAAGGCAAGTGCACCCATCGTGAGCGTAGCATAGTGTTGGTAAGATACCGAGGTCGTCCAAGGACACAAGAGCTTTTAATACCGGTTTAGCGTCAACGTCTATCGATACAAAGTTTTTATTAAAGTTTTAAAAGATAAAAATAAACATAAAAATAAAAAGATAAAAAAAATGAAATACAAATAGACAAGATAGAATCAATTGGATACAACTCCTCTTTTATGTATCCTTTGATGATTTTCACACTTTCGGAATTTTTAAGAGATTATCTTAGTTATAGTAGTAGGCCCCTCTTTTGAAGGTGACGTTACCCTCGGCCAAGTGGTATGAGTCAGCAGGGATACAATCCCAAGAGGCCGGAATATTGGAAGATAATTAAGTAAGTTATTAATGCGAAAAGTAGTAGGCCCCTCTTTTGAAGGTGACGTTACCCTCGGGCAAGTGGTTTGAGTCAGCAGGGATACAATCCCAAGAGACCTGATTTATATTTTAATAGTAGTTTACATATGAGGGGTTCAACTATTCGCACCCCCGCCATCCAATACCATGGGGGCATTGAATGAGGTCCTAGTAAGCTTGAACCAAGTCCTGGCAGGATCTATACACTGAACGAGGCAAGAACTTCTAACCCTCTTCCAAGTACTTAACACGCTTTATATAGACCGTAAAGACACGAATGAGCAAATCAATGATATCATGAAGAAATTGTTAGGAAAATTCACTTTCAACATAAGAAACTAGTTATTAAAGTCATTAATACACACCCAATTAAAAAGTAGCCGGAAGATAAAAAATCAAAAATAATACATAAAAGATTTGTCTTCACCAAGTGATGTAAGAGATTAGCCAAGCATGGTCGTTTGACAAGAACTCTTACGATCAATCTTGGATCCCGAGACAACTACACACTCTGAAGATGGATGATGGTGGTGGGTGCTGGTGTTGTAGTGGTGGTGGAGTGGTGGCAAAATGAGAGAGAAGTGGTTTGCCAGTTGACGCCTTAGAAGGGAACCAAGCACCCCTATTTATGATCAGAACAGAGCCCCGGCCACCGTACCCGCTGGGCACGGCCGGTGGCCACTTCCTTCTCTTCCTTCATTTAATGCAGCTGTCAGCAAAGGGTCCCACACGACCCCGTGGTCAACTCTTTGCTGTACTATGAAGATTCTGCGAATCTTAGCGTTGACCACGGCCCGTTCTTGCTGGACACGGCCCCGTGGTGGCTTGATTTCTACATGTAGTCTTTTTTTGCAGGATTTATTAACTGACCATGGCCCATGTCTGGCTGTGGTGGTCTTCTATTTTTCTTGTTTCTGTTTTTTGGATGCTGCCGAGGGGCCAGACTTGTCACGTTATTCCTTCCTCTTCTATTTTGTGTTGGTTTTAGCCGCTAATTTACTTCTTTTGTTCTTCTAAGCTCTCTTAGTCCCGTAAATAAAAAAGGAACAAAGAAACGTGTTTTTTCCAATATTAGTACTGAAAAAGGGTTTGTTTTACGCCTCGTTTAATGTAATTTATATGATGCAGTTTGTACACATCAACCATATACACTCCTGACAATTGTAACATTATATGCCTCTTATCTCGATACGAACCTATCTTATTTCAATCTTCTTAGATTAGAACCAGCCTCCTCGTCCTCTACCATTATCACGATCACTTCCCTAACCTCGTCCTTGTCCAGCTCAGTCTTAATCAAACTCACCATGTTTTGATCTTTCATTCCACTCCCCCTTTGTAAGTAACAACTTTCCTTGATCAGTGTTTGCTCGATCGAAGCAACAATTTGCAAAAACTTCTTTAGGACCGAACTCAACAATTTTCTTATCACCACCAATTAACCTTTTCAAGCTAGACCCAAAACTCTTGAACTTTGTAGCAATTCTACTAACGTAACCCGAGAACTCATCAATTGATTCACTTTCATTCATCTTCAACATCTCAAGTTCGTTTTTAAGAGTTAGTAGCCTTGCCTTTTGAACTCTCTCGACTCTCAAATACCGCACACAAAGCACTTCCCACACCTCCTTTGCATCTTTATTCCTAACCGCTTGAAGTAACACTTCGTTGGGTAGAGTTTGAAACACAAAGGCCATTGCCATTAAATTATTCTTTGCCTATATCGCTTGTCGCTGGATCAATCGCTTCTCACAACGCATACACTTGTAGAATAGACTCCACCATGATTGATCAACTCGTATAATTCGTACTCGTCAACTTGGGACATTGTAGAGGAATATTATCTTGATTAGTCGTCATCACGATCGCACGTAAACCATCACCACCTTCGGCCATCTTTCCGATTACACAGATTTTGGTTCAGTTAGAACTCCTGATCACCACTTCGATTTGCACCCAACTTCCTTCACTTTCACAAAGAAAAGGCGATCACTAGACTTCACACGAATAGTACGAATGACTTCACACAGAATACTTCGTTCAACCCTGAATTCACGCAGAAACAATTCTGATCGATATCACATAGTTTCGATCACCAACAACTTCACTAAGAAATACTGAACACACCCCAGCTTCACATAGACATCCGATTAACCTTTATTTACAATCCACAAAACTCGATCACCTGCTTGTCTTTTTTTTTTTTTACCTCATTCATGCAACAACAAAAACACCACATTACTTTCTTTGTCTTGTTTTGTTTTTCATAGTTATTTATTCCATCTCTTGGCACAAAGGTCAAGGATGAACAAAACAAGTTAATTGGCTTTTTTTCTTCCTATGTAAATTGTAATTTCCTTAATCGTTTAACATGCCACCCAAAAACATTTCCTTTCTTTTTTTCGAATTGATGATTCTTTTTAAGGAAACAACCTAGTTTCAAAAAAATCAGGTAAAACACGGTTTCACTAAGAAAACGAACTCGATCAATTCTACATGGCTTTCACACATGGTGGCTCCGATTACCTTTTCTTAATACGTCTCCTGATCTTGATCTTGGCCTCGGCTTTGATACTAATTGTTGGATCGATCACCACACTCAACTCAAACACTAGTATTCTAGAAAAGAAAATCGAGAACAAAGAATATTATATTATAGACACAAAATCCTTTTTTGTTAATCAAAACTACAAATAAAACATTAACTCTACAATCTATTTATATTTAATTACTAACTTGGAAAACAAGCTACCCTAAACCAATACCAACTCAAACTAAATTAAATAAAACTATTTTATAAAGCTAACATTTATCAATAATTTAATTTACCTAGAATTATTATGAACGACCCTTTAACTTTTGCCACTTTTCACTTTTAACCGAACTTAGGATAAAAAACCAACAAGTGGCTCATTGAAAAAAACAAGGTATTTAAGAATACTTAGGTTTGAGGTACTGGGTAAGTCCCACAAACAACTTGATTAAAAAAAATCAACAAGATTAAAAAAATTGCCTTAAAAAAATAATAAAAAGATATATCATCATCATCATATTATATATAAGTATTATTATATACTATATTAAAGAGTCGCTAAAGTACATCAAGTATTCTCAATAAAATATTTAAGTACAACTATGACATTATTGACTGCATTGATCTCGGTACATCAAGTATTCTCAATAAAATATTTAAGTACAACTATGACATTATTGAGTTAACTTGTGTGTACTATGAAGGATAGAATTGTCATAGAGAAATGCTAGAAACTCTTTATATATAGTTTTTTTAGCTTGATAGCCACATGTTCTTTTATTTTATTTTTACCTCTTTCAAACTTAGTTACATGAAAGATTTTTTTTAGATTTGGGCTAAATTTAAATGTGATAATTAATCATCAAGCAAAACTTCAAATTAAAATTTACAGTATTTCATAGAATGCGTAAAATTAAAAAAACATCATTAAATATATTAGTTTATCATGACTTTTCGCGTTTTCGCTTTTGGTAATAATACTATATCATTGTAGCTACTGCAGTGGGTATTTTCTGCAACTTTTTGGGCCGCCCTCCGCTACTATAATAAATAATATTAAAACACAACTTTCTAGTTAGATCACCCTACCGGCCACAACTGCAGGGTTGTGGATGTTGCGGGTTGGCAATAATATTAATTAGTGGAGTAAAGTTATTATTTGACTCCCTGTGTTATATTTTAACTACTTGAGTTTAAATCTAATTTTGCTAACTACCTGAGCATATGATTTTTCTAATATATAAACCTACAACACACACTCTTTCCCTCACTACTCAACCCCTCCCCCCCCCCTCCTTATCTATTTACCCAGCTTATATGACAACAACAAGCACCGCCAACACCATACAACAACACCACCATCGTCACCACCAAGCAATTCTGGCGACCTACAAATCCGATAACTCGGCATTAACAACCCAAAAACCCACCTCTGGCGACCTACAAATCCGATAACTCGGCATTAACAACCCAAAAACCCACCTCTGGCGACCCACACATCCGACAAACACCACCATACACCCCCTCTTGAATCAAATCTGCCACCACCACCCACCTAAAACCAGCCCCCCATCCTCTCTGTTTCCAGGACCATTGTTGGTTAGATCAGGAAAAAGTGGGGTATCGAGTTCCGTATCAAAACCACCACCGCCTATGATTAGTAAAGGTGAGTTTCCGGTATGTTTGCTCATATCTGTATAGGGGTTGAAGGGGGTGGGGTAGTGCAGTGGTGGTCCAAGGTAGGCGGCAGAGGGTGTGGCGTGTGAGAAACTAATTGTGGGGTAAGTGGTGGCCGGTTGTGGGGTTGGTAGTTAGTGGTGGTGCGGGTGAGGGTGGTCCAGAGGGATGGGTGAAAAAAGGTTTTAGTGTTTGTATGAGGTTTGTGTGTATATTATATATATATATATATAGTCTTAAGATACTGTAAAAAAGATATTTTTGTTAGAAGACTTAAGAATTGACATGTAGACATCATGCTTTGAACTTACGCATGATGTTTTGCGTTGTTTTGACAAGAAAAACACGAAACATAACAATTTAAAACACAATGCAATGAATTATAGCCTTAAAACTTAAAACAACATGCCAAGAACGTTAAGTATTCTGTTTTAAGTCTTAATCAGTGGGTTTTAAATTTGACGTTCATAATATGTTGCATTGTGTTTTAAATTGTTATGTTTGGTGTTTTTCTTGCAAAACAACCTAAAACAATCATGCCTAAATTCAAAACATGATGTCTACATGTCAATTTCTATGTCTTCTCACACTTCTCATGAAAAAGAACCTTTTTACAGGAACCTCACCATACGATCTAGAGAGATAGAGGCCGGTTAATGTACAATAGCCCTTATATCCTACATTACGTACGGAATCATCCCAACCGTACGATCTTGTGTCCATCAAACGCGGATGAATTATATAACATGCGATTTGTGATGAAAAACCAACATGCGAAATTGTACAAAAAAATAACATGCGAATTCATCAAACTTCACCAACATGCGATTTCGTTTTTTTTCTTTATGTACATGCGATTTCAAGGTTTTTTGAACCATGCGATTTTCATTTTTGGTATCATAACGTGCGATTTTGCCATTGCGTATGCAGCGTACGTTAATGCATATTGTACGATATACTTTTTCAATATATATATGCAAAGTTATTTTGAAAGTACCTATTAAAGATTTGTATCTTAGGTGTAAATGACTGAAATACCCTTGTACTTAACTGACTTTATGGATAACGTTAATAAATGAGACATAAATAGTTGAAAAAAGAATAAAGACTAGATGTTTAGTTATTTAAAAATTTGAATTTATATTTAAGTAGTTAAGACCATTACAATACAAGGACTATGATAGTAATTAGCCTGTATTAATGATATCATCCTTTTGATTAATTTTAATATATATATTCTTTTGGTAGTATAAAAATTATACAACTTTCACTAAAATATGCATATAATGAGTTGAGTTATTCTATAAAGATGTATAAAAATAAGAAGTGTAAGAAGTAATCATAGAGTGACAAATGTCTATAATCTTGTCTATAAAAGAAAAAACCCAAAAACCTAAACCCCCCCCCCCCCCAAAAAAAAAACCCCCAAAAACCTAAAAAAACCTACCCCTCCCCCAACCCAAGCTAACTGCTAAAAACTAAACCCCCCAGAAACCTAAAAAAACCTAAACCCACCCCCACCCCCAAAAACCTAATCCTTCTCCCCCCACCTCAAACTAAATGCTAAAAACTAAACCCCTAAAAAAACCTTAAAAAATCTAAAAAGCACAAATTTTTTAATATTGTTTATAAAAAAACGCTACTTTAATATTGTTTGTAAATTAGTAAGCAAGGTGTGTAAGCGAGTAAACTCCTTTGCTAAAGGAGCGGATTATGTAAATACCAAGAAGTTCTTCCTTAGGGAAGAACAGTTATGAAATAAACGTATTAGTTTCTTTTATCCATTATGTTTATCTTTAAGATTTTGCAAAACCTAAAGCCCTAGAGCCATAAGAGTACCATTAGGCAGGAGGCTATAGGGAAGAAATCGGTTGGGTTGGTCACTTGGAAAAATCAACTTAAAGATTTACTTAGCTGGATAAGAAGAAAAGGTATGCGTTATTTAACTGTTAAATTACTTCAAAGTATTTATGATAATATCTCCTTAAACATTCTTATAAACATCTGATCTTATAAAATACAAACAAAACTCGATTAACCACTATCAAAATTAAATGATTTTTTCAATAAAAAATTTCAGTCAAAATTTTTTAATATCGTTTATAAAAAAAACGCTACTTTATCATCATTAAAAAAATTGGTGACGATAAAGTAGCAATTATTTTAATAGAATATTAAAAAAAGTTGTTTTTAAAGTATTTTTTATCGTACACAATGAAAAATATTCTTTCTCACCCTCTCACAATAAAAGTCATTTGTTTTTAGTTATTACTCTTCGATTCTTCATTTTGTTGTGGGTTACTTCATTCTCACTCTTTAAGGCACGTGTTATGATTCCCACTAGGCGTCAGGAGAAATGATAGGGAGGGTCGTGGGAGTAAGGAACACCGAGTCGCCTTCTTTTCCTCATGAATTTTTGGGGCGGCTATGGCCATGTCTCCGAGCTATCTTTCCCTCTATTTCTCTCTATAATTATTTATTATTTAAAATATAGAAAATAGAATGAGGGAATTAGAGTTTTCATATTAGCTTATCTGTCTATACATATTCACATAATTACACTAAAATCACTTATATTTTCATGCTCATCTTTTCAATTAAATAATTTTTTTACACTTAAATCATCACCCACTTATAACCACTTTAAAAAATATTAAAAAATAAATACGGGGGACAGTGTCTTCCCAAATATACAAATGGACAACATCATTTTATCTCATCCACTCACAACCACTTTCTAAAATATAAAATATAAAGAACTCGCTCACAAATATATGCAGAACCTATTGTGAATGCTCAGGTTGAGTGGTGGAGATGATATGATAAGAGGAGATGGTGATGTGAAGCTAAGCAGGGGCGTTCTAACGTTTTTAGAGGCCCTTAGCTGATACAAAAAATGAGGCCTCTTTTCATAAAAATAAACTCATTTTACTTTTGATGCAGTTCATATCCAAAAATCAGGTTAAACTAATTTGCATCTATCTAAAGAAAAGACATATAAACAAGAATCGGTATGCATAAAAAATAGAAATCAACATGGTGGAAAGAACTGGCATCATTTTGTTTCGCATCCAGGCTCAAATAGTAATTCTTGATGAATCTTTATTTTTGTTCTTTAAGATGCTACCAAACTGAAACAACACATATCATATGCTACTGATGTTCTTTGGTTTTCACAATTACACTTTCTCAAATATTAACAAGAAATAGCAATTTAAATACAACAACAACAACAATAACAACCATATCCAGTATAATCCCACCTATGGAGAAGATATTAGTAGGGTTTGTGGAGGATGAGATGTAGGCAAGCCTTACCTCTATCTCAGAGGATAGAGAAGCCGCTTCCAGTGAGACCCCAGCTCCTAAACCAAATCCAGATATACGGGTCAAATAAGCATACAAAAAGAATATAACACAAAAGCAAGCGACAACACATAGTCTATCAATATAAAGATGAAAAACCAAGCCCCTAAGACGAGTATCTAATACAAAATCGAACTATCCTCCTAAAATGTCGTTAACCTTAATCCTACGTCTCCAAGAACTCCTATCCTCGACCATGTCCTCAGAAAGGTGCAAGTCTATCAAATCTTGTCTAATCCTCTCATCCCAAGTCAGTTTTGCTCTACCTCTACTTCTCCTTCCCTCCACACTAATGGTTTCAACGGTTCTAACTGTGGATGTTGTCGGTCTCCTCCTAATATGGCCAAACCATCTCAACCTCCCTTCCCTTATCTTATCTGATATACTAGCAACCCCTAATCTTATTCTAAAAACCTCATTTCTTATCTTGTCCAACCTAGTGTGTCTACACATCCACCGCAACATCCTCATCTCTGCTACCTCTAGCTTACGCGCCTATGTCTTCTTGATAGCCCAACACTCTGTTCCATATACCATATTCGGTCTCACTGCCACCCTATAAAATTTCCCTTTTAATTTAGTTGGAAACCTCTTGTCACACAATATGCCTGTTGCGGCTCTCCACATGCACCATCCAACCTGGATGCGGTGGGCTACATCACTATCTAGCTCCCCATCACTCTGCACAAACGATCCTAAATAGTTGAACTTGGTTCCTAAATATTTAAATAAAAATTTAAATAGTAATGATAAATCACCAAGTTGTTATAATAAATAATTAATATTTCATATAGCAATTGGCAAATGTAAAATGAAATATTATAAAGAAAACAACTTTAATACCTGGCTGCTAATGTTGTAGTCTTGCAAGCCACTTATCAATATAAAAAGGACAGCATATAATTGAAGTCAAGAGCATCAAGAAGCTAGAATTAGTCTTGCAAGTCGTTTAGCAATGTTGCAGAAATTGGAAGCCATAATCAGTCTTCTCTGGTAACTCACAAATTGCTTATCACGAAGAAAAAAAGTCAAGAAGCCAAAATCAGAATGATGAATCAGTTTCCAAAAATTCCATTGAGTGATTACCGATAACGACGAATGAGTTTCCAAGATAACTATCAAACTTTTTGAACGATAAAATTTGATTTTTCATATTCCCTCGCTGCTTAGCATGGCCTATAATTTTTGCCAAATCTCCTTACTTACTGTATTGTCGCCTAGCAACTTATTTTTTGGGCCTTATTTCTTCAGTTTCAGCCCAAATCCAATGCACCTACTTGCAACTTTTTATCAAAATTTGAGGCGCTATATTTTGGAGGGCCCTAGGCCTTTGCCTAGTTTATATAGCCCATTGCGCCGGCCCTGACGCTAAGATAATAGTCATGGATAAAGGATCAGAGTAGATTACAAGTCATAGCCAAGAGCATATGTTATATTTTGTGGACGTGTGGAGGAAAGAGGGAGCCACGTAAGCTCACACTCACTCAAACACCACACCATTTCGCATAAGTGTTCGTGAGCCTTGAGGGTGTGCATGGTCGTGGGGCGGTAACCAAGTAAACCAAGGAAATAAAATGAGCTAATGAAATACGTACATATCAGGGCCGGTCCGGAAGGGGGTGTGGGGTGGGCGATAGCTCAGGGCCCAAACCCTTCGGGGGCCTGAAAATTTATTTTTTTTAATAAAGTAAAGTTGTAAAACTTAGAATATATAATACTGAATTGGGAAATGACATAATGAAGCACATGGTCTAGTGGT
The DNA here is from genome assembly GCA_947069175.1 of Scalesia atractyloides. Lineage (NCBI taxonomy): Eukaryota > Viridiplantae > Streptophyta > Magnoliopsida > Asterales > Asteraceae > Scalesia > Scalesia atractyloides. The sequence continues at coordinate 47,345,232 of CAMTDV010000010.1, forward strand.
TCACATGTCACATTATTAGCAAGTAGGCCACGGGTTCTAATCCCAATAGCATCATTTTTAGTTGATTTTTTTTGTTAGGTTTGTTACCTATGCATTAAATGCAAATGACATTAATTAATTAATTTTGTGTTATATTAAATCAAAATGGGAGTCATAGTTATTTCTAAAATATAGTTTAAAAATGATTATTTATGTTAAACCTCAAAATATTATTCAATCTACAATTAGTTTTTTGTGTTCCATTTTTTTTATGAAAAAAGTCTTATTTTGTTTTTTTTTCTTTCAACTCCATGTATTTTTCTAAATAGATTTCGATAGGTTACGATAGTTTTACATGATTGTAAATAACGATTTTGGAAGTTACAACGTAACTATACCGTATTTTCTTCTGAATTACTCTTACAACATGGGGATCAAACTCAACCTCGATGGATGGGGAGCTGCGGCCTCGGCAAAAGCATATACTGAAAACAATATATAATATATAATATACCATAATTACTCTAACAGTCTACACATGTGATAAAGAAAAACATAAGACTAAACGATAGGAGTTGAATCTGGATCTTCGGCGAGAGGACTAGTTGAGTATCTTCATCTGGGCCGTCATTATCTTCGACAGGATTGGCGTTGATATTGAAGACTCTTCCTCTTAATGGTGGCATAGTGGTTGGGTTTTCTTGGTTTACTGGGTTTGATTGGGCTTGAGTGTTGATAACGTTAACCAATTGAGGGCATGTGTTTCTAAAGTGGGTAGGGTCGCCACAATTGAAACAAACCCGAGCATATGGGAACATGGGGTATTGGGGTTGGTGATAAGTTTGGGCCATGTTTTGAGTAGGGGAAAAGGTTTGGTTTTGAAAGGTGCGACAAACATTGCTCAAATGACCATAGCGTCCACAAGTTGCACATAGACGACAAGGTAGGGTATGGGGATGGTGATAAAAACAGTTGTTGCATCGAGGGTGAGGTCCAAGATATGGTTTCTTATCTGGGTAAGCTGAGTTGGGTGCCACTTGGGTGATTGGGATAGCTCGGATGGGTATAGCGTGTAAAACTGGTTGATTCCGTTGGGTCGCAGCGAAAAGTCGCCCGACTCTTCTTCTCTTAGGATTCGGTTGAGAAGGGGATTCAGTTTGAGTGGGGTCGGAAGTTTCAGTCGGTTCTTTATCCTTCTTCTTCTCCTCCTTGAAGTCTTTGTTTCGGATTCGGTTCTCCGTGAGCTCTGTTGCTAGCTCCATCGCTGCTTCTAAAGTTGCAGGCTTGATACTTATAATAGGGTCTTGAATCTTTGACGGAAGACCACGAATGTAGTGCTCGATCAAACGGTAGAGGGGAGTGAACATGTTGGGAACCATTTGATGTAACTCGAGGAATCTTTTGTTGTAGGTGATGTGGTCTCCTTCCACTTGCTTCAATGAGTAAAATTCATCTTCTAACTTCTTGATTTCGCTCCTTGGGCAAAATCGTCTGGTCATGATTTCCTTCAATTCGTTCCAAGTTAAGGACATAGCATCTTCCACACCTCGTTTGGCCTTCTCTGTGTTCCACCAAGTAAGTGCTACCCCATATAATCGACCGGTAGCATATCGCACTTTGCGATCGTCAGGGCAATCGCAATTTAGAAATGTGTTCTCCATCTCTTCAAACCAATGGAGGAGTGCGGTGACGCCTTCAGTTCCTTTGTATTTCGGAGGGTCGCATGATTTGAAGTGCTTGTAGGTGCATTTAGTGATATTTGGGGAAGAGTTGAAAATGTTTTGGTTTGCTTGATTGGCAGGATTTGCGGTGAGTGCTTGCTGAACTTGGATTACAATATTGGGTATTACGGCAGCCATTTGTTGAGCGATTAAGGCAGCCATGCGTTCGCGGGCTTTTCTTGCTCTCGTCTTCCTACGGGCGAGGTTAGAAGACATCTACAAGGAATACATGACAAGAGTATGAGTTGGATGCTTTTGGGTTCATGGGTCGCATTAGGAATGAACATTCATAAAATAATTATAGATAAATAAATTACTACATCCATTGGATGTCTTGGGTTTTGCTCGCTGTTAGGCCCTTCATGCCGCCATACTTTACCTGTGTAATCATGTGGGCCCCCATGAATACCGGTTTTTCATATGGTTCGCACGGTTTCTGCCAGGTTGCGTACACAAAAACCCGGAGAAAATCGAGAAATATGTATACAACGTGTGATATTCGGAATGTGTCCAGGTGTAGACACGGTGACACCTCAAAGTAGGTTAGTTCGAACGACGTTTGGTGTGGCATGCTTTGGCCTAATAGGTCCTTCGTACTCTCATCGTTGGTCCCCAGGTAGGCAAACTGGTCCGTTATATTGGATTTATACGAATGCCAGCCTAGACAGGACGTTCCGACTACCGGTACTTGTACCCTTCCAGTTACTACATGCCCGTCGCAGAACTTACTTTGATGAGATTTGAAAATTGCATAAAATCTTTGGGTAATGAGAGTATGAAAATAAATTGAATACATGAACATCGATATATGTATAATGAATATGTATATATATATGATGAATATGTATATAAGCATGTATGTTTGACTGAAATGTAAACAAATATGAAACAAATAAATATCACAAGTTTGTATGTAACCACCTAATCAATTAAAATTTAGGCAGACTATAGTATAGGCTCTAAGGGTCTAATAACCTATCCTATATCCCTATTGTCATGGCTCTGATACCAATCTGTCACACCCCGACCCGCAGCGGAAAAGGTGATCGGGGCATGATTGGGTTATCATCAAAGCTCATGACATTTATTAAGCGTTTCATATTCATTAATACAAATTAAATGGAAATTTACAATAAATGTTACAACATGATCTAACTAACAATCTAAACTTCTTTGTTCTCTTCTAAGGCATATCCTATGTTTTTCTTGCTTCAACCTGTTCACCTGTATCATGTGTAAAAAGGTTTTTGGATCAACATAATGTTGGCGAGTGAATCCTATGGAAAACATTTGAACGAATATATTTAAATTGATTATGAAATATGTGCACAACCAAACATGAGTAAAGATAGATGTAAACTTAATCAACAATCATAAGATACTAAGTGAAACACACATGAACAATAATGGAACATTTAGAGGCACGCGATGCTCAACTCGTCTCTCACGAGGAACTGAGGGGCCTAATGAATGAATTGCATAACCATGATAATATGAATGACACAACTACAAACAATACAAACTCAATGATATACACATAAACAATAATTAATTTGATTTGTAGCATGCGTTGTTCAACTCGTCTTCCACGAGGAACTGATGGGCTTAATGTATGCGTTCCATATAATATGACAAAAGGAAATAAGTAAATCACAACAATAAAGACAATCTAAGTTTAAGTCATGATGTGGTATGGCACGAGTTTAAATAAATAAATTGATTATTTTCATAACACATGACACACCCCAAAACGTGTAATTTAAAAGGGGGGAGTTGTAAGATTCACTCACAGTGGATGCGTTCGGTTGATGATGTTGAATGCACGCGAAGTGGTTTTAACCACGAGTGAGTTTAACCTAGAATAATCGCATTATGGTTTGGTAAGTAAATGGATTTTATTAATCTATTTTAGTAGGATTGTTGGGTGTATTTTTGTGAGTTTGAGGCTATTTTCTAACCTTAAAAATGTTAAATTTAAGTATTTTTAATTGATTTTTAATTAAAATAATTAAATAAAAAATAAAAAAAAAAATTGATTTTTTTCTGACCGTTGACCGTTTGACTGACCGTTGACCTGACCGTTGACCGGTTCAATTCGGAATACAAGTGCGCTGAGTGAGGCTCGAACCCGAGACCTCCCGTACGCGTGCACGCAGCTCTACCAACTGAGCTACGTGTCTAACCCGTTATATATCTGATTTTAATTATATATATATATTAATTAGTTTAAACCGAAAATCATTTTATTTTAAAAACAGTTTAAATCAATTCAGCGGTGCGCTCCACAGGTCTCGAACCCGGGACCTGTGGTTTAATCTAACACACAGTCCACCGCTGGACTGTGTGTTTAACATGTTATATAATTCGATTTTTATTATACTTAAATACAAATTAGATATTTCCTTTTCTGCCTTATTTAAAAAGAAGAGATAATTGTCCGAGTCGGTGCAGAAGACCGGACTCGAACTCGTGACCAATGATATAAACAAACACAAAGTCCACCGCTGGACTGTGTGTCTAACTTGGTTATTATTCCGATTATTAATATACTTAACATATAACTGTGGCGACCCGGTTCGGTTTAACAAAAAAAATTGATTTTTATTAAGGCAGCGTGTGAAACGGGATTCGAACTCGAGACCTTTGAATGTTTAACGTGCACACAGTCCACCGCTGGACTGTGTGTCTAACCCGATTAATTTCTTGATTTATTTTATACTTATATGTTACGGAAATACATCGTCTTCTTCACTGAAATATAACCAGAGTTCGGAAATCGACTGGTTCAAAGTTTTTATCGGTTTATTAGTGTCTTACAGATCATTACGGTGAGATAATTGTGAAAAGGAAAAGAAATTGGGCGGAGAAGTATACCGACTGGACTCTCTGTTTTCCGGCAGAAACTCCGGCGACAGAATTCACCTCCGGCGACGGGTGTCTTGCAGCAGCAAGTCTCCGGAAAACTTGGAAAAAGTATGGGTATCTCCGGTATAAGCTTCAGAGGCTCAGTGAGGCTCGGAAATGAGGTAATCGGTTTTCCGGCGACGAACAGAAAAGTTCCGGCGAGGGAGTTTTCGCCAAGAAAGAGTGTGGTTTTGAGCGAAAAGGTTTTCAATGGGTTGAGGGTGAATTTATAGGGAAAAATCGAAATGTATTTGATCTGATTTCCGACTGGGTTCATTGATTTAAATTTTCCGGCGGTTATAATTTTTTGGTCGCGGACTTCAAACATCGGTTATAACCGATGTCCTAATAATAACTTACGTTATAACTGAAAATGGTGATAAAAACTCGCGAGATTTCCGGGATTCCGACGACTGAACTAAAGGGGCGCCGATTTTGAATTCGTAATGTCATTATATCAATTAAAAGATTCTATTATTTACCAAACAGAACAAGTGGCGCAGTGGTTTGTGTGTGTGTGTTAAGACATGTATCCGGACCGCTCATTGACCCGGGTTCGAAACCCGGCAGAAGTATTATATTTTTATTTTGCGATTTTTTGACAGTTTTTCAAAAACTAATTATATATTCTTGTATAATAATTGATTACGTATCGTTTAAAATTATTTTGGGCATTTAATTTGCAACGAAATTTTTGACTGACTGTTCGGTTGATAAACGGAGCGGGTTTGGTAAATCCGTTTTTGACGGATGTTACAGTATCGTCTAGTGAAAACGTATTATATTTGACCTAACTCGTTTTTGAACAAAAGTTGCATCAAAACGTAGAGAAGCTAAAACGTACATAAATATAAGGACGAAAAACGTAGTATATTTGATCCGACGTATTTGCAAAAGAAATTTACGTTGAATCGTTAACCAACTTGAACTTATACCGACATGTACACAAAAATAAGTATGTAAGAAAGTTAACTATTTTTAAGTTAAAGAACGGTACATCGGCGCATTTCGACAGCATCGAAACATAAAGTAACTCGAATTTTTACCATCTAATAAAAAGGTATTACACTTGACCCAACTTGTTTTAAAACAAATTTTATTTGAAAATGTAAACCAACTAAAAAATTACATAATAAAGCACCAAAACGTACTATATTTGAGCCTGCGTATTTCCAAAAAAAAACATTAAATTGAAACGCAAATCAACTGAATTTATATCGATACATAAAAGTAGGGGTGAGCATTTAGTACCGATACCGAACCATATTGTGTATATATGGTACCGGTACCATTTTCCTTGTTTTTTGGTACCGATATTTACGGGTAAAACACCGGTAAATAACGGTACGGAACCGATATATTTGATATCGGTACCAATTTTCTCCGCATTTCGGTACCGATACTTTTAGTTCCGGCACTTTCGATACCGAACGGCTACCGTGCTCATCACTAGTAAACACATAAAAATAGATTATAAAGTTTTATAAAGTTGAGTGGTTATAAATAAATGCTAATACTAACATTAAAGTATGAAAGTAAAAATAGAAAAAGAACACACTAAAAAGCAAAAAAAAAAGAAGCATGTGAACTTCCTGTTCATCCAAACTTCTTCTTGTAACTATATAAATAAATAACTAAAAGATCACTCTTATATTTACTAGATATCATGCATGATTAGTGAGTGTAAAGAGTGACTGGCTTTTCTACTTGCATAACGTCTAAGTGACTCATATTCACTAGACATAACAAATACCCAAATGTTCATTTACATGCCTAACTTGAAGAAAACTTCCACTATATAAAAATAAAATTAGGTATTTTTATAAAACCTTCAATATTGGTATTTCAAAAATCTTAGCACTCATGAAAAAGTAATTTGCAAACACGCTTTATATCTAAACAATTAGTTTTCATATACATACTATTTTAATTCACAAACTGAATTTTAATCATCAAATCTATGACATATTGAGCGATAATAATTCTTACTTTCAATAACATTCTTGCCTTTCATTTTTGTTAACAATGACAATCTCACTCGTATAATCATCAAATGCTTACACTTGAATACTTGATTAGTAAGACGTTAAAAGGGTGATCACTGCCGATCAATGAAACAATTGTAAGGGTTATTACTGCCTTCACAATGATTAATTTAACTGGTGATCACTACCAACATTAGTAATAAGATGTGAAGAGGTAATGGCCATCTGTAAAGTCTCACTAATAGGGTAGTAATTACCCCTTCTATTCAAGAAAGTATCTAAAAATGTAATTTCTCAAAAAGATATATAAAACCAATTTTTCAAAACAAATAATTGATTATTTAGAAAACATTTATATACGTTTTAAACGGTATTTGGGTATATTAAATAAAACAAATGTTTTGATATTACGAAAGAGCTTGATTTAACAAATGGTGTGAGAATGAAAATACAATTATGTCACATCTCTATGGTCTATTATTAAACCAATTATTCGAATCTAATTATTTGATACATTTCAAAAGCAAAATTATCAAATGATAGAAACGACTATTATAAGCTTGTATAATACGTTAATTATTTTCAAATCATATATAGTGTGTAAAATCGGAGTCACAATTATTGAATAATTTGTTTTAACACTGACTATCATTTTTTTAAGGACAAACAAACCTAATCGTCGTCTACCCTATTAATCACTGATAGATACACTATACTATACAGGATTTGAATCATTCACCTTTAAGATAGAAGAAAGACGTCTTACCACGACCCGTTCATAAAAATGAATTATGTACCATCAGGAAAGAAATTTTGATTTGTCAAGTGGATATATTTAGATGAATTTAGTACTTTGAAGAATTAATTATGATATTATCATAAACGACATAATTATTTAATTGTTAATTTCCATTTGGTAACATCAAATGTTTTGTAAAATATGTTGTCGAAATCATGAATATAAGTCTTAACTGATACGGAAGAAGACTCGTAAATAGTTTGTGGGTGGAATGGTGTTGAATTCATAATTCATTAATCTTAAAGAAATTAGCCCTAACCTATACACAACTAAAATTGCCTAACCTAAGGTTGTGGGTTATGGGGCGGGGTTGGGGCGTGGGCTGGGGGGAAACGTCCAAAGCACCACTCTGGGTGGGCTTGGGTTTCAGCGTTGCCCGTTGGGCGGGGGTTTCAGACCGGGCGTGGGGCGGGGCTACCTAGATGACATGGCGGCAGGTCATTGGCGGAGACACACTAGCCGTTTGGGCTAGCAGTTGGCTGTTTTAATAAAAAATAAATATATATTTTTTCCTTATAAATACATTAACAATTTTCCTTACAAATAACAAGTTTCTCACAAAATTTTAAAATTCATAAAACGCAATGAGTAATTCAAATTCGAGTGAATCGTCATCATCATCCGACGACGGCGCGGAAATATTTCTACAAACGATCGCGACTGTGGTGAAAGCTATTGTGGAAGAAGATGAGGAAAAGACTTCGCAACCGAAACGGAGGAGGTATAACCCTCTTGAACGGCACACCGCTAACGATTTGTTGGTAAGCGATTATTTCTCAACCGAACCTAAATATGATGAAAAATTGTTTAGGCGTCGTTTTCGTATGAGTAAAAACTTATTTTCTAGGATATGTAAGGATCTTGAGGAGAAGTATGATTTTTTCCAACAAAAACCGGATGTCACAGGCCAGTTAGGATTTAGTACGTGGCAAAAGGTCACGACCGCACTTAGACAGTTAGCGTACGACAATAGTTCGGACATTATGGACGACTATTTAAAAATGTCGGCATGTGTAGCTAGAGAAAATCTTCACAACTTTTGCGCGTGTATTTTTAGAAGTTTATAAGGAAAAATATTTGAGAAAGCCATCGTTCAGTGATATGCAACAAATATTGGAACATCACGCCGACTATCATGGGCTACCCGGGATGCTAGGTAGTTTAGATTGTATGAAATGGCCACATGGCAAGGCGCTCACACAAGTGGATTTCATGAAATGCCATCCATCATGCTTGAAGCCGTTGCATCACAAGATCTTTGGATATGGCATGCGTTCTTCGGTATGCCAAGTTCACATAAGGATATCACCATCATAAACCACTCGCCCCTTTTCAATGATCGGGTAAATGGTATAGGACCCAAAGGAAGTTTCTTTGTAAATGCGGTTGAGTACGTGTATGGTTACTACGTAGTTGATGGGATTTACCTAGAGTGGGGGGTTTTCGTAAAGTCGTTCTCAAGAAACACCACCCTGGATCCATAGAGATTAAAGTTTAACAGGGTCCTGATGGCCGCACGTAAAGACGTCGAGCGAGCGTTCGGTGTTTTGAAGAAGATGTGGCGAATTTTGGCAATGCCGTGTTGACTATGGGACAAGGATCAGATTGGAAACGTGATGTACGCATGCATCATTCTTCACAACATGATATTGGAGGATGAAGGTCGTGCTGTCCCTACCTACTATGAAGATGACAATGTCCAAGTATATAACGTAATCGTTACAGACGAAGAGAAATCCATAAACGAATTTTTGATCAAGTCTAGGGATATACATCACAACCTTCGATCTAATTTGGTCGAACATGTTTCAACGATTCCTGGGTTCGACTCCGACGAAGACGACGACTAGTGATCTTTTTTTATGTATAATTTTGTAATTTTTGAATATTTTTAATATTATTTTTAATTTGTTATAATATTGTGTTTATTTGTAAAAAAAATTGAAAAAAACAAAAAAAATACATGTGGCCTACCAACGCGGTCTAGTCACGCCCCATCATACCCACCGTTCGGCTTCTTGACCGGCAGTGCCCCTCAAACTCCACGTGTCGGCCCATGCCCCCAACCCCCGCCCCACCATACCCATGGTCTAAATATGACATAAATATGACATGTGTTGCTCATTTATCTAAATGGATCAAAGCTGGAAGCACATTAAATGGATCATAAAATGTTGTCAAGTTGTAACGGGTTGAAATAGACGGATTAAATGGATTTGTAGGCTAGCCTTCTAACTTGTTATTTTTATTTTTATTTTAAATCGGTTGATGGGTCGACTTAATTAATCGATATAAACACGCCACCCCAAACATGACTTGTTTATTTAAATGAGTCAATCTAAATACAACATATATAAACTATGTTAAACATAACAACTCAAAATCTAATTAGTTGCATGTTATGTTATGTTAGATCCCATAGTTAATTATGATTTTGATAGCCCGCTAAAAGGTATCATTTCCGTCTTGGGCCCAGCACTTTTGTGACAGTAGCGGAGGCAACCACGCCAAGTTTCGAGGGTTTTTATGATTTCTTGATAAATTCAACTAAAAGGATCAGAGGTAGTATCTTAAAAGCGACCAAGGGTTGTAAGCTACTGAAACCGATCCTACAATAAAAGGCATATACCTTCAACAAACCGGTAACCAACAATTATAAACAACTAAAAAACAAGATTTGACATGGACTGGGATCACATAACCACCTTGAAGCTTTCATTATACATAGTACGTATATATCGCTTATATGTTTAAGTGAAGACGTTAGCATCACATTACATTGACTCCCTCGCACTAGAACTCATAAGATCCTCCAAGTCCGAAATGTATTATCATGTTGGAGACTTTTGACGGTAAGAAATCCCTTTTAAGGTAATGAGGCAAACCGATGCTCTTGTTTAAAAGTTTTATAGTATTCGTAGTAATTCTTCTAAGTCTCCTTTGTACACTATGACCGTTGTAGTCTCAGATCAGGTCGAACTTAAAGCAACAATTACAAAGTACAAGTTTTTTAATTTTCGCCAAACCGTGTCGGGTCACGTTTAGAAGTTAATCATGCATTTTGGTCCAGTCACGTGTGCATATGGAACCATTGTGGCTAACATGTTGACTTGATTAAGGCGATAAGTGTGGAGCCGTGTTTGGTTGGGTTCCGACCTCCGAGACCCATGTGTCCCATCTCTCATTTTCATATACAAAAGATAAAGATTCTTTTTTTTCGGAAAAGAATTCTTTTTGTTATAGCAATTTTTTTATACAAAAAGTTGAATTGGATAAAAGAAATCAGTAAATGACTTGTAGGGGCGAACCAAATTACCTTTTTTGTTAAACTAAGATTTTTGGCTACGAAAGTGAAAGATAACGAGTATCACTAGTCATACTGTCCAGTATGAATTATCATCAACAATAAGCCATACTTTAAAGTTTTTCAATAATGTTTACAGCCAGAAAATATTAATCATTAAAACTATCTACATCAAATAAATGATTGGAAACCATAAACACTAATTTTTTAACCAACAAAACTATCACACATGACATCAGACATAATAAATATTTAAAATTTATGTGAGGTATATAAACCAGATCACAACACGTGTTCGTGTTGGGCGAGATTACGCTCGCAGCTAAGCCCAAAAGCTCTACAAGCGCCGCAATTTTGTAATTATGTCAGTGCATTGTCGCACCAACCATAGTTGTGCGTTGTGAAGTGAATGCATATGTGGATTCTGTCTTGGCTAATGCTCCTCTTAGATGCCACTCAAGTGTTATGGGCTAACGCTAAAAGACACCTCAGCCCCAAAGGGCGTTAAACACCACCCTGAGGGGGTGTTACCAGGGCGTGATCAAGCCTATCATTACCAGCTTCATATGGTACCAACTTTTTTATTGAATTTTATTTCCGCTTAAACTAGTGCCGTGTACAAGTACTCGCATGCCAAAAAAATGTTGTTTCACGGTCTGATTACATAATAATTTAACCTAAAAGCAAAATTAACCAAGGACTGCCATGATGTCTGATGCGCGTAGAACAATGTAATCCGAGCCATCGCTTCCTTTGAAATCATTCCCAACAAATTTCGAGTAAAGGACAGTGTTACCTTCAGACACTGTTAGCCCTTTTCTACTTCCATCCTCATCTAATGGACCAGGCCCAACTGCAATCACCTGCACTCCCATTATATGAATGATTAATATATATAATTACCACGCTAAATAAAGTTATTTAGCAGGCTTCTATATATTTATGAATACGTTTCCGATGACTTTTAACCAGGGGAAGCAAACATTAAATCGTTAAACCCAAACATAACCCTTATAATTATCAGTAAAATCATTTAGATCAACCTGCTTAGACCTTATAAAACGTCTGAACTGGGTCGCTTAACACTCACCGTGCCAGTGGAGGGTTTTTCCTTGCTTGCCTGTGTGAGCAACAAACCACCAGCTGTAGTTTCCTCAGCCTCCATAACCTATTCACCATGTTTCAAACATGTGAAGTTTAAGTTATTTTTTTAACCAAGTTAAAGTTACGGCCTAAAGTAGATAACAGAAGAACAAAAGTCAAAAAGAAACTTGCAAACCTTGATTAAAACTCTATCATTAAGAGGCTTCAAATCCTTCACGTCATCCGTCTCAAGAATACCAACAATGTCATCCTCTTTAAGTAAGAGATGGTTTGAACCATTGAACTCAACCTCTGTTCCAGCATATTTGGAATATACAACTTGTGTGCCAGTCTGAATTAATGGTAGATTTTCAGCATATCTAATCTAATCTAATCTAATTCAATAACCCTATACTAGAGGCACCAAAATGGACATGTCGAGTAACAAATAAACACCAACTTGAGTCAAAACAGGTTGGGTTGACCCACAAACATTTTATTAACTATATTTATAGATAGCTGATGTGTTCAATATAATTCCAGTCATACCGTATACAGTCACGTACAGAACATTAGAGCTTCAAGATGAAGAAGCATTACCTTCACACTTACATCCACCTTGTGCTGCCCAACGGTCCTGCCTTCTCCGACAGCAACAACCTCGCCCCCTTGAGGTTTTGACTGTGCTGTTGATGGCAACAATATACCACCTGAAGTCTTCTCCTCCGCAGCACTAATCTTCACCAACACTCTATCACCCAATGGCTTCAATGTAGTGTACTACAAAACCAAAAAAAAAAAAGATATGGAATCAGCCAGATGCAATATACATAATACCTACATCATAGAATATTCAACTTTACTGTTTTAAAATAAAGAAAACTGAAATGAAACTATAAGTAACAGGTAGAAAACATACACATCCAATACAAAGAAAGAAATCACATATAACTATCTACCTCCTCCTCCTCCTCCTCATCATCATCCTCATCCTCATCCTCATCCTCATCCACATCCTCATCCTCATCCTCATCCTCATCCACATCCTCATCATACTCAGTAAATCTCACCAATAGCAAAGCTAAGGTAGGGTCTGAGGAGGGTAAGATGTAGACAGCCTTACCTCTACCCAGTAGGAATAGAGGGCTGCTTCCAGTGAGACCCCCCGGCTCGATAGCAGTTTTGCATCAAGCCTTGGACATAAGGCACATAACACTCGGCAATTAAGACAAAGGCCAATTTGTGCATGTACTCCCTTGTCTTTGGGCTATCAACGCCACCACATGATGCATGATTAACCATCCCCTTCTTTTGACATTATTTTCACGAAATTAGTAAGATAACGTTAAAATTAGTGCACTTTCACTTTTGCCCCCCAAGCGCCCACACATAGATACATTGTATGCGCATACCGCAAGCGGGGCGTAACACAATTATTTGAGATCTCACAGTTAACAAGATTTCTACCATGATGAAGATTCAAATGTGAGAATTTCTGCCACTGTAACTTGACAGCAAATTTATGAAGAAAAACAAAAGACAAAACTCACTCCTAAAAACAAGAAAATAAGATCTTGAAACAAAACAAAAAAAAGTCCCAACCGATTAACCGACGACAACAAAGATTGGTGATTGAACAATTCCCTATCTCTTACCTTAATGAGTTAACCACCGAGCTTACACTACACGAAAATGTCAACCAATCTAATCTAATGAGCATGTTATGATAATGAATAACATTATAATCAAAGCAAAAGAGAAATCCAGGTTACATTAACGATTAGCCACCGAGCTCGCTCATACAACACGAAAAGGTCAAGCTAATCTAATTCAATATGATAAGATAAATAGATAATAAATAACATTATAACCAAAACAAAACAAAATAGAAGTCCATATCACATCTATCATAACAACTTACTTCTGTTAAAAAAAAACCAATATCCTAAACCGATTCAAAACGCCTAAAAGTCTAAAACCAAACACCGTAACAAAACCTAACCACTAAAACTTATACAAATTAGTGAATTACAAAAATGGCTATAAATTAACAAAGTATAATGTAGCAGTAAACCTTTGGAGCCACAGTAGTAGCAGCTTTAACAACGAGTCCACGAGCTGACCGGAGAGTCAAACCACCACTCGCTCTAAGCGACAGAGACGAAACCTTCAATGTTACCGGCCGGAGACCTTCAAACGGCGGCAGAAAACCACGTGACAATGCGGCGGTGGTCATCTGAGCAGCTGCCATATCTACATTCAAACAAGAAAAGGAAAATTAGTATCAAAGTGATTGAAAAGTGGACTGTATAAATGTATTTACTCTGTTTACCGAATGGAGATGAAGATAACGTGTGTGTTGGTAGGTATGAAATGGAGATGAAGAAGATAACAAAACCCTAGAGAGATGGAGGTTTATTCTCGGAATAGATAAGAGGCTTCCAGAAGCTTTTTGTGCATTCTGAATACGACGCCGTTTGTCTGGAATGCAAGTTGTAATAATTAGAAAATTTTATAGCCGAGTTAGGGCCACTATAGTATAGTTGACACTACCAAAAACACCACATGAAAGAACGACGTGGGTTGAAATCATCGTCCGGTACTCAGTAAATCATATGAATAGCAAAGCTAAAGATATGGATTAAAATATTTGATAATAATAATATAGATTAGGTTCGGGTTACACATTTCAACATGTCAACCAGACACGATTGAAACCTCCAAAATTTATTGTTATTACGTCCTTGATGTCCGTGAAGAGGGTCGGAGGAAGTGACGCAATGAGAGAGTCAAAATCTTTCTTTAGTAGTGAGGTTGATCAAATAATCAGGGGCAGACATATGTAGTTACTAGGGTTAGCGTCCGCTACCTCTCAACTTTTACGGCGTAGTGCAATTATTATTATTTTTTTATATTTTTTGTATCTTGTTACCCCTAAAACCCCTAATATTATTTTAGGCTACTCCTAAAAAAATGGGCTTTTATCGAAAGTCCAACCGCAAATGTATGATTAAAAGCTTAATGATAAACGGTTAAAATGTCACTATAACTAAAACTCAAGACCCCACTAACCCGTTGTTGATTGTCGAACGTCTCCGGATATCCAATCTCAAATCTCCATTGTAAAGAGGATATGTGCAAATTCTAGGTATGCGTTTAACTTTCAAAAAACGAAAATGAAAAATATATTAGGTATGTGTTTATTTATTATTGTGTCTTTATATTTGTTTCGTAAAGCAAACCCGTCCATGAGAATGTTAACAAAAAAATTGGGCCCTCGAGGAGATAAAAAAAACTGAACCCTACCCGTCCTATAATATGAACTCATCAATCACATATGTAAAAAGCAAAAACCTATAATACGATAATAATTGTTAAAAATAAATAAAACAAAAGTAGTGTAGTAAAATGATCGATTGGTATATGTAATTTGGGTTTGAAAATTGGGCCTTTTAAAATGGAGTGAGCCATTCTAGTATTAGTTATGTTTGGGTTTAAATTTTAGATCTTTTAAAATGGTTGTAACTAAAGTATTAAAAAAAGACTAAACTAAGTTAAAAGTAGATATGGAGTTTTTTGTATATATATGTAATTTAAATTTTGTTAACAACTTTGTGGATACATATAATATATTTTTAAAATTTTGCGGGCCCTCTGAGGTTTTGGTCATAGGTTGTCGCCCGCCCGACCCATTCTTAGCGCCGACTCTGTATGAAAGTATGGTAACAGAAAATTTTTGAAGCTTACCCCTGAAATTTCAGTTTAGATCCGCCACTACAAATAATGCGAAAGGGGAAGTATGTGAACATGAATGTGGGAAAGGTTCGTACATCTTCTCTTACAAAGCAGATAGAGTTAAAATTGTATAAATGTCGTGTAAGCCATGTGTGCGCAGGATCATACCCGTACTTTAATTCCCAAAACACTCAGCTGGTCCCAAGGTTACCGCGCAAGCTCATCCTGCGGCTGTGCAACCATGACAACTCATAAAGATACAACCAGTACAAGTGGCAGTGACCTGCAGTCAATCAACGTGCGATATGATGTACCACAACCAATCCTCACGATGATCAATCGTGCAAGAGGTACACTGTACAAAGAGACAGTGATGTGTAGCCAATCAGGACGCACCGTTCACTACTCCATGATTTCCATTCACATCTGATAACAGATTTAACAACAAGTACACTTGGCAGACAACGTGTAACCAATCACGATGCGCCAATGTCCCTCCACCTCTACGGACACTACCTATCGTGTAAGAGGGGGCCAAGGGGCTATTCCTTGATGGCGACGTCGGGCCCATGAGCCCATTTCCTTCTCTAAACATTCGGCTATAAATACCAACCTTCACCAAAGGTTTAAGGATCACTCTCTCACTCTTAAAACACACTCGTTTTCTTACTTCTTTGTAAGAACATTACTTATTCTCATGCCGGATGATGGTTACGAGAAGAACCACCCACCTCTCCCTCTCGTAACGAGCTCACAGTGTTTTGTTTTGCAAATCAACCCAAGCTTGAGGACAACCCAGTCAAGACTACTATTATTATTCTATTCAAACGGATTAGAATCGGTGTTTCTTATTTTTATAGTATTGTTATTATTCTAAAAGTGATGTCATAAAAGTTGAAACTAAAATTGTTGGATATAGCAATTTAATATATTTTAAGCTTTGAACCCAATCTGGAGATTTACACAAATATCTCTTCGGCTTTGATTTTCTAGTCTTAACATTTTGGACACGATCTAGCCCGTCTTCATGGTGCATGCATACAACCGGTGTCGCAATTTATTTGAAAAACCGGGTTTAACTGTTTAACTCACAATTATTTAGCGGTAATTTGATAGAATATAATTCATATATAAGCCAGAAAACTTACCAAGTTACATCAAAACAGAAGGTAGCCGGGCAACAAGCTGCGCCGCCAATCCTTTCTGAATTGCAAACCCTAACCTTCCAAATACAAACCCTTGCCCCCTTGGGGTTGAACAATTGCTGTAGACCACCCGTTGAACCCTCGTCAAGAAGTGGATAGCTTCTGGCGCTAAGGAGCCAAAAGTATCAAAGGCAAAAGGGACAAAGACATGCTGGTTCTTTGCGCAAGCTTTAGCATGCTTATCCACTTTCTTTGATTATGCCTTTCTTGCCGCTTCTCCAGCTACAAACCCGTTTTCCGTTAACCCAACCAAAGGAGAAACCCCCGTGAGTTTTGAAATTTAAAACCGGTCTTATACACCCAACCAGCCATTTCATATATCATTACTTTTAAGTTCTAGAATATGATATGATAATATTAACAAATCATTTTTATAACTTTTTAAAATTTAATAAAACCCAATGATTTTTCAAAGATTTTAAAATTTAAAAGCCGCTTTAAACTGTCAACCGAACTGTTTTTGGCTGTTTGACTCGACTGGAACCAACCTAGCCAGTTTGGTTTGTCGTTTTTCAAATTTCAACCTGTAACTTTTATCAAAAGCTGACTTACCAAAACCATGAACATCTGTAAATCGTAATACAAACCCTTGTGCTTATTCATACATACAGATTAAAGCATCCAGGGTTTACAACAGATAAATAATGTATAACAATTACAAATACTATTTTTTTAATTTTTTTTTTTACTTTTTAGTTTTTACACCACAAAAATTAAACTTATAATAAAAAACAGTTTCAGGGTATATTCACATTCAAGAAGCTCTTGTCAACTGTCAACACACAGGTTCTATTTCACACCGTTGATGCCACCAACAGTCTCTTTTTCGAGGCCCGAGTCAAAGTCAACAACTGGAAGATCGACAGTAGTTTCTTTACTTCCTTCTGTATGATCTACAATAGGATCGTCCTCGTCCTCATCTTCTTCGCTTGCAACTCTCGAGTTTGCAGAAGCGGTTTGTGATGGTCGCTGATTGGCGAATTTTGGGGAGTCTGGGTTTGACCTCACTTCCTCAAGCTCTGCATCAATCTTCATTTTATTTGTCAAATGGTTGAGCCACAGCAACAGTTCAACGATATATGCTTCTGTAGGCCCTTTGTCCGCATGGTTAAACGTTTCAACCCGGTTTATATCGTTCAGCCCGTTTGGCTTCCTTCCTCCTCCCGAACTGCATTAATCACGAGTTCCATTTCTCAACCCAATTATGAGCTACTCGAGATTGGCTCGCTAAAAACTCAAATCGAGAGCTCAGGCCCAAGCAACCGAGCTCAAGCCTAAAAATAAGCTTGTTTAATATATTAGCATGCTCAAGTAGGCTCGCAAGCTTAAAGGAGTCTACTATTTATATTTTTTCACTTTATATATCTACATAATAATTATTTTTTATATAAATTATATAAAAAGTAACTAAAAAAATTATATATTTTTGTAATAAACCTATAGTTATAAATATATGTACATATAATTATAAAACGAGCCAAGCTCAAGCTCAAGCTCGAGCTTGAAAAATTAATCACGAGCTCGAGTTCTCGTTTACACCCCTAATGTTGATAATATATTTTTGTTCATATATTTAACAGATTAACAGAATTTGTGTGTCCAGTTTGATACGCTTATCATTGTTTCATATTTGGACTTGACCCGTTACCCAACCGTATAATTTCCAGTGGTAAACAGATACTGAAACAAATTTGTGACTCACCCGGTGTCCGCCCACTCGCCAACCCAACCAAATCCATGATGAGCCCTATTGAAAAAACAAGATACACAAAGAAAAGTTAAAACTGATCAGTTTGCCAGCTGAAATGGTCAAAGGGTAAAGCAGGTCAACTTTGCTTACTTTGCTGTGTTTATGGCTATAGGAGAAAACCAACATAGCGTTTTTTCAATTTCGGCTTTAATAGCGGGAACATCGAGCTACAGAAACAGATAATATAAATTTCTAGAACATAATCAAGGCTTCGGGTCGAAATGGTACATTTTAATGTCCCTTTGGGCCCATTTTCAAGACTTTTGTAAATAATCAATGCAATTTAGGAGGTTGTACGTGTTTGTATACACTTTGACCTGTTAACCAGTTCGATCAATTTCACTTGTTTCCTGATTAGTTATATTTTCCAATTTTGGCCCGTTAAAAACATAACCTAAATCGACCCGTTCAGACAAGGTGAAAATTTAGCGTACCTCTTTATCTACACGAAATGAAGCTAATTTGGACCGATAAGATAATTCTATATCAGGTGGCAGGCTCTGGTATAATGTGCTTCTTGCAATGAAAGTCATAGGGCTGCTTCTAGAAACCTAACAAAATAAGACAACCCGTGCGAAACAATGAGCCCGAAA
The DNA here is from genome assembly GCA_947069175.1 of Scalesia atractyloides. NCBI lineage: Eukaryota > Viridiplantae > Streptophyta > Magnoliopsida > Asterales > Asteraceae > Scalesia > Scalesia atractyloides. The sequence goes on from CAMTDV010000010.1 coordinate 47,364,290, forward strand.
CCTAATAGAATAAGACAACCCGTGTGAAAAAATGAGCCCGAAAGAGACCAAAACTAAAATTTGAGCAACATTTTGCATATAACTATATAAGTATGTTGTGAACCCTTGGAAATGATATCTAAACTTTAAAGAGAAAAAGGGTGTGTACTCACTATTGAGTCGATTTGAAGGACAATATTAGCATAATGCAAAGCAAGACCAGCAGGTCCAAGTTTATGCTGCATGTTCGGGCAACCACTTGATACTGCATAATTAAATGTCATAATCCAAAACTAGATACCATGAGTATAAACGTAAACAAATAGATTATGCTGCATGTTTGGGCAATCACTTGGTGCTAAACGGGTCGTCTTTGTAGGTTGCCGGGTCGAACCCGATACGAACCCAAAAATCGTGAAAGCCCAAACATGACATGGGTATTTGTGGGATAACACGAACACGACCCTTTTAACCCACAATTCCAATTATTTTGCATATTTATATTTGAAAATTACAAGTTTTCAAAAAAAGAATACAAATGTATATAAATTTAGTGTTCAGTTTTATTTTAACTTTTATATTTTGGCACAACCACTTTATATTATGGCATAAAACACGTTTAAAAAAACTTGTAAAAATAAATGGGTTAAATGCATCGGCCTAAATCCAACCCATTTAGCTAAACATGTTCATGCGTTCAACCCACGACAGATAAACCCAAACCCATGAGGACAGGGGTTCGTGGAGATGTAGGATTAAGGCCAAGGATTTTTAGGTAGATGATTTGGTGTTGTTCTAGGTTTTTGCTTAGTAGCTTAACTTTTCTTAATTTATTTCGGTAACCATTGCATGTGGTGCGTTACTTGTCTATATCATGTGTTTTATATTCTATAATGGTGTTTTACTTGTCTATATCATGTGTTTTTATGTGTCTTTTTTTCTAGTGGCTATGTGTGTTTTACTTTGCCTTATATGGATATACGTGACTCTAGAGCTCGGGGTCTCACTAGAACCAGCCTCTCTATCCCCCGGGATAGAGGTAAGGCTTGCCTACATCTCACCCTCCCCAGACCCACCAATAGCTTGGCTATGGGTCGGATTATACTGGCTATGGTGGTTGTTCTTGTTGTTATTTGTGTCGTGTCAGAATATTTGGATCTTTTTGTAAAAAAAAATTAATTCATAAAAAAAGTTTGGTTGTTGTCTAAAATACCCTTATATAATAACAAAACTACTGAAATCTTGTAGGTCAAAATTAAAAACATCAATAAAAGATAGATTAAATTTTAAGGAACAAGTTTAGTTGTTAGAAATATTTGGATCTTTTTGTAATTTTCACGAGACATGGAATATATATATATGAAGCTAAGACTGACAAACAACACGAGAAGGACATACATGCGGATTCAAAAGCTTCTTTGATCTGTCGGTTTAGATAGATGACAATATCTACAAGCTTTTCCATAACCTGTATCAGATAGTAAGTCAAAGAAGAATTTTCAACTAAGTCAAAGAAGAAATCAATGACAGAAATTAGAGGTTGTAACGGGTCACACGGGTTTACATCTTCCATACTCCTAGACCAGAGCGACTTCTTCTTCAGGAGTTTTACTTGCTTCTTTTGGCCTTTCAGTGTTTGCATTAAATACAGCTCACGGCCTGCAAAATGCATGATATGCTTATTTGAGTGTAATAAATTAATTCATAAACTATATAACGGATGTACGAAGCATGCAACAAAACTATGCTATATGGAAGCGTAAACAGGTTGAGCCACTCGTGTGCTACTCAAGATCTGCTCGTTGTAAGCTCGAATCGAACCGAGCATAAAAGAGCTCAAGCTTAAGCTGGAGATCATTTAATAAATTAACCCAAGGCTCTACTAGGCTTGCGAGCCTATAAAACCTATTATTCATATATACATAAGAAATATTATCACTATATATATAGTATATAGGAAAGTAACTAAATATAGTGTGCTATAAAAATAGAATTAAAAATTAAAAAAAAAATACAAAATTAAACATATATGTTAATAAATAAAATAATTAACATAATAAACGAGCCAAGCCTGAGCCGAGCTTGAACTTAAAATACTCACGAGCTGAGTTCGAGCTTTAGATAGAGAGTTCAGCTCGTTGACACCCCTAGTGGTATACTTTCTAATTGGGGTGGTTTTAAACTTTAAAGATCTACAACATTTCCTTTTTTGGTAAGTTTTCAAATTTGAATTATTGTTTTTCCTTTTCTAGTATCAACAAGTTTTCTTTACTTTGTCCTAACTAAGGAAATTTTAGACATTTGATCAATAGTTAAAAAAGTTTATTCAAATTTAAATATACATCAAATCAAACATTGCAAGCTTTTGAACTTGTAATTTCCTAATATATATCTGGATAATTGAATTATGGTTTGACCTTTCGGAGTGGGAGTTGAATTAGGCCCTCCTTGGTCATCTTGCTCGAGTTTGTCCAATACGGATAACTCTCTGTACATATCCTGCACCCAAAGATGACGGATTAGCTTTGACACCGTGTAAAATTATAAGTTGTGACTTTTCGCTAGTTATTTAAGGAAAAACCTTTTCGTATAGAATACATGATGAGCCACGGGACGAGATTAAGATAGATGCACATAAAGAAAAAAAACGTACGAGTGAGAAAATTTAGTGTGGGACTAATGGACTACTAACAAAGTGGATTGTTATTTGAATATTTGGGGTGTAACAAGGTTCTAGAAACGACCATAATACCTCTATACTCATTCCAAGTTTAACTTGAGAGTCTAGAACCTCCGGTAGTCAAACTCATCGCGTACATTATTCATATAGGTTACCGAAATGTAATATTCATCCTTTGTAACATTAGATCTTTAAAACATTTAGCTTTCACACAAAAAAAGGTGTTTTGAAACTGAGTATCTATATTACACATAGTAATGTATTTAACTGTAAATATCATAGTCTAAAAGGTCTATGTGTGTAATAATAAACTTTACATACAAACTATAAAAAGTATTGTATATTGATTGCGTGTATAACAGGGTACACAGGCCTCTTCAGTGGTGAAGCTTGAGATATTATACCGGGGGGTCGAAAACGTATATACCCAAAAATTTCTATAGAACCGGGGGGTCGAAAACGTATATACCCAAAAATTTCTATACGAAAGCTACATATATAACACTACTGAGCGAAAAGTTCGAGGGGTCGGGCGCCCCTCCCGGCCCCTTCTAACCTTCGCCCCTGGGGCTCTTTACACATCACGCATATAAACCTTCTAGTCCATGATAATCACAGGTAAATACATAAATAGTCTAATAATCTAATCATTGTGATAGTAAGTCACACATACCACTTGTAAATGTTTTGGATAAACGGATTTTCACTTTGGTCAAATAACCAATTTCATACCAACAACATTTCTAAGGATAAAAATCTTAGTTTAGCATTTCATTTTAAGAAGTCTACGCATTTCATAAAGCATGTTCCTTTTCTTCACAAAAATGTTCTTTTTGGTCGTTTTATCTATTTAACCTTAAATAATTAGAATTTGTACACACAAACATCTAATCATCAGATTATTACAAATTCTTATTTTATTACATGTGATTATCTTTATCTAATTATTCAATCTCGGGGTCCACATTTTTTAGCTTCCATTAAATCAAAAGATATTATAACTTGGGATGCTTACAGCTGTATGTTGAACCAAGTTTAGCAATTGCTCCATTGTTACTTTTGGTGGCACCTTAAATTGCTTAGGGCGGGTAAGTCCCCTGTCCTGTCTGGAAAACGGTAAATCAAAAAACAGGGTGAAAACTACGTAACAATTGATAAATAGAGGTGGCAATATGGGTAGGTTGGGTAACGGGTCAAAATGAGTTCAAGTTAAAACTGGTCACTTTTATTATGGTTTGCTCGCAAACACCTTTTTCTCCCTTTTTAATATATAATTTAATTGCTTTAATTATGCTTAACATAATAATATTATATTTCGTAAATCTAAATCTTTGAATAATTCGGGTGGCTTTCAAGTTTCAACCTGTTCAAACCATTCCCCTTTCAGCTAAAAAATTGAGTTGACCCCGAGATTGAATAATTAGATAAACAACTAATATCGACCCGTTTATGAATAAACGGATAAAACCGCCACCTCCAATAACAAGATATGCCATAAGAGTATAAAATGCACAAGTTACTTCTCAAAATAAACATCCAAATTGTGCCATTGAGGATCTTTACATCTATTTCCAAACCGAACCACTTCTCCCGTAAAGATTTTCAGCTCGGCCCTGCAAAATCCGAATATCCCATCAACTAAAATAATACCAAAATAAACGACTCATGAACAAAATCTATGATTTTGAACCTCTTATCTGCTGCGACGATTCTTAAAAGCTCGTCCACGTCTTTAGATACTAAATTTTGTACGCCTTCAGAAAGAAAAACTACTTCTTTTAAATGATTTATATTTTCATCTGACAAAGTGTTCATAAGGCTAGAACCCTTCATAACAGTGTTGGCAACCTCAAATGACAAAATACATAGTTCATTGCCTTTAGTTGTAGGCCCTGTGACGAAATGACTACCCGAGTTTAGACTTTTCACACTACTTCCAAGAGTGTCTAATACGTCCACTGCCTTTCCTATCCCTAAACTACCGGCTTTGAGTGCAGTCACCTGAAAGCATTAAGCATAAGATAATGGTTAGAGATGGCGATATGGGCAGGTTGGGTACGTGTCAAAACAAGAGATTTGTAGTATGTGTCGAAACGGACTAGGTTGGGTTGACCCGCAAACACTTCCTTTTTCACTACAATCTGGATGTTGCAAACGAGCGGGGCTGAGCCCGAGCTCAGCTCATTGGTAGTTTCTCAAGCTCGAGCTCGGCTTGTTTTTTATTATCTATTAATTAATATATTAAATAAAAAAATATAAATAATATACTCATTTAGGCTCGCGAGCTCAATAAGTGAAGCTAGGGCTCTTTACTAGACAAGCTTATTTTTAGGTTCGGGCTCGGCTCGTAAACAAGTTTAAATAAGCTCGTCTCGTTTACTAGACAACTTTAAATAAGGGGTAAATGTTATTACATATTAATAAATTAATATTATACTAAGGCTCGATAAAGCTCGACGAGCCTGACGAGCTTCACATGCGAGGCTCGAGCTCGGGCTCGATAAATAAACGAGCTTTATTTTAGGCTCAAACTCGGCTCGGGCTCAATAAGGCTTGGCTCGTTTCGAGCTTTTTCTCAAGCTGCTCGGCTCGTTTGCACCCCTATTTGAATACAACGATCTTGGATGTTGTATGGATTAAAACTAAAATTTGGACAACTTTCAACGTGTTTGACCCTGTTCCCCTCTTAGCTACTTCTTTATTTGGTCTGTTTGAGATAAAACACAAACCAGATAGACTAATATACAATAATGTGTTCAAATTTGCCATCTTTAGTAATGGTGGTAAACTCATAATATCTAAAAGATACAAAGAGAATTTTAACTAGCATATAAACTAGAAACAAAATCGTTCAAGAAAATGGCGAATTCATAATTTGCACTATGGTTACAAACTCTTATCCTCTATTTTTACAAAGTAACCAATGTAAAAGATCCACATACCCGGAAGCTTCTAGATCTTGATTTCTCAGACAAAGCTGTAGGGATGCGAGGTATCCCATCGTAAAATTCATCTTCTTTGCTACTAAATATAGTCGCATTCTTTTTAGGACTAACAACCTCTTCTTTCGTTTGCTTTCTTTCAAGCGTAGAATTATCGGTTTCCTTTCTTGAAGGAGTCGAGTCATCTTGCAAATTTGATTGCTTCGAGTCACGAGATCCGTATGCATTGGCATGTGATGACCCCTTTTTAGGGGTTGAACTCTTCGAAGAACGCGCTCCCATATCTCTAATGAGTGCACACAAAGGCTCTACGAACCTTAGCTCACCTAGAGCTTAAGACAAAGACAAAGGGTATCAGACTAGCTATATATTTTTAACCGTAATTATCATAGAATCTATGTGTAATATCAACTCTATAATACACAATCTACATACGTTTACCCTTTGTGGTTTAACTCAAATAACTAACATAAATAATTCACATAAACTTTCAATCAATGTATAAAGAATGAGTTCTTGGCTAATGATTGCCTGTAATCACCTAATCAAGAAACGTGCTTTTCAAGAAAATAATGAACCCAAGAGAGCAAATCACATTAACCATAAAGAAAAGACCCACCAAGAACATTAACCACAAAAAAAAGACCCACCAAGAACACTTATATTGCCCTAATTAACACAAATTTAAAACCTTTTTATCAAATTCATCTCAAAATCTTGAAAAAAATCATGAGTTCCTAGTTCAACTACTTGGATCATAAACTTTGAGCACCAAAAAAAAAACACCGACATAATTTTAATCTAAAACTAAACAGACCCAGATGGTAAAATCTTGATTAAACAATATGCTTACCCAATACAGAAAAAAGGTATGAAGCCTGTATGAATAAAAATGAAATCTTGATGAAAACCCCAAGTGGGTTTTGGGGTTGAAGACGAACCCTAGAAGAAACAGGACGGTCAAGATCGATGGGGAAGAATCAGGAGACCAAAAAGGTCAAAATCGTTGTGCTAATTCTGAATACACAGCTCTGTATTTGTCAACGTTTTCCTTGTTTTGTTTCATTTGTTGTAAACAAATGTCTACGTTGTCCCGCGTTCCTTTTTTATTTATTTATTTTTTGTTTTTTTATGTTTACTGTTTATTTATTTATTATTATTTTTTTTCTGACAATTTCTCTTTCATCCTTGTGTGAAAGCAAACACCCCCCACAATTTTTTAGTTTGACAGCAAAAGCCATGTTGGACCGGTGGTTGACACCTTGGTTACGTAGCTATACTATAGGTCTAGCCCGGTAAAAATATTGATCTTTAATTAACTATAATATAATATTAGGTTATGCTTAGGCCGGCTCATCGCCTTAGAAGATCTAAAACGAATTCAAAAAATGGAGCCTTTTTATGAAAATAAGATAATAATAATCTAAAGTCAGTTGGCTAACAGTCTAACTGACCAAATAAACTGAACGAGTAAGGCGGATAACATGTATTAAAATGTCTCTTTTTATAGTTTCCTTATACGAATAAAGATCTTCAATTCAAGTAGTTACCTAGCCAAATACAATTAGATCATAGTTTCTTTACCGGATACAACTCAATTCTTGATCAAAGGCTTCATTTGGATTAGTGCGTATATAATTAAAGAATTAATTTATTAGATATTGGAGGCCTTTGGAAAGTGTGGCCCAAAGCTATTACCTCATTTAGATTACCCTTCAGCTGGGCCTGGTTAGGTTAGTTTACATATTATTTCGAAAGAGGATAAAGGGGAGTTGCATTCCTTCAAAGGGTGTAATGTTCTCTCTATCCCTCACCTCCTTTAATTTTATTCTGAAATATCTCAAATCTTTTTTTTATTTCGTATTTCTAAATAGGACCTCCATTCCCTCCATACTGATTCCTTTCAAGGGTGTGGTTGATCCCCCACCTCCAAGTCAGCATCCCTCTGACACGATCCTTAACCCATAATGCATAGCTTTACTTGAGACTTGGGTGCCCTATTTTGATTCACGACAAAGCTCGATTATAAGACCGACTTGATCCAGCCTTGTTTTAGCTTGGTGTTGTATCTCTAAGGCCTAAGTCAATTTGAATTTTGATATTATGTCGTAAATTGAACTTGTTGATGAACCGTGTGCATGGCTAATAGTATCTATATCTATATATTTAATAACCTAATCGACATGAGCATGCTTTTATATTAGTTTAATTTAACCGAATATAAAACCAGAGTGTATGACTTGTTCTCGTATGTGTTTGTTTTTTTATAACATATTAAAATATATAGGATAACTTAAATAAGTAGGTAAATGTCGAGGGTTCTTGTACGATTTCAATGTTTGTAAGTAAAGTAAATCTTATATAAATATCATGCAAAAGTTGACAAATTCATACATCATAATAATATATATTTCTAAAAGTGTTTGTCATACTATTTGAACTTTCCTACTAATACATACTTTTCTTCACGTTTTCATATTCATCTAGATGTACAAAAATATAAATAAGAATTTGAGTTAAATGCTTGGTTGGTCCATGTGGTTTGCAAAAATTACAAACTTGGTCCTAGTGGTTTACTAATTACACGCGTGGTACCAAAACTTGTCAAAAATGAACTCGCTTGGTCCCCAGCCCTAACGTCAATTAAAAATCTCTGTTAAAACACCCCATGTGATTGGCACATGAGGGTAATTTGGTCATTTCAGTCCAACCCATTATAAAAACTAAAAAGAGATAAATACCTTGTTGGTCCCACCCACCCCCTTCTTCTTCTTCTTCCCCAAACCATCACCACCATCTCATCTCCTCCAACCGGATATAGAGCACTTATTCAGGAAGCATTATAATCCAGTATCTAGTTAAGTACAACACTAGAAGCTGAAGCTACATACTGAGTTATAACAACGAAACACTACTGAATCTGCATAACTTCGTAAGTCGTAACTGTGAGAAATACGAAGAGGAGATTGCTTTGAAACGGACCTGTTTTCAGACCAAAGCTCTAAATTTACAGTCCCGAAATCCTAGTGTATAAGACACATGTAAACTTGTAAGGCTGCTGGTCTATGTTGAATTTGTTGACCAAAGCTAACCTAAGGCATTTGTCAATACGCATCCATTCACCTGAACAGATAATATTAGTAAATTATTATATACACAAAAGTAATCAGTGTAACATTTGTAAAAATCGGATTTTCAAAACCCGCTCCGTTTTGTAATCGAATATAAAGTTATAAAAGTCACGTGGAATATTTATGATTATTTTGATTTAAAATGATACATAATTAATAAATAAACTAAACTATAAAAATTATATTTGATAAAATGTTAAAACAAAATAAATAAATAAAATATGTTGCTGCCGGGACTCGAACCCGGGTCAGCCAAGAACAACCCCAACGCCTTAACACACACTCACATCACCACTCCGCCACTTTGTGTTTTCTGTTATCTCTAGAAAACAAATGAAATTTATACACAAACTCGGTTAAACCGGTTGCGCCAACTGAGAAACGGAAATCGGCAAATCAATCGTCAAATCGTTTGATTACTCGCGTATTCACGTTCATAACCGATGAACCGATGTCTTTAATCAATTCAGAATTGATTGAGCATCAAGTCTCATCATTATCGGTTTTTATAACCGAAAAGTAATCAAATCCAGATTACTTCAACTCAAGACCACTCTCGCGACTCAGAAATATCATACCAGCATCCCATTTCACTTTCGTCACATTTTCAGACCATCAGAACGCTTAAAGCAGCTCGCCGGAATTTTCTGCAAAAGTCGCCGGAAAACCGTATTCATCCTCAAACGATAAATCTTTCAATATCATTATAGTTCAACAATTGTTAGGCTATTTCTAACTTAAACCTCTCAATTGAAATCGAATTCAAGCGCTATATTCAACTAATTCCAGTTCGCCGGAAATTTCCTGAAAGTCCTTATTTCCGTCTGTGAAACGGTAAGGACCTTCAATCCCTCTGATAACATTTGCTGAACACTTCAATTTCACGATTAGTTGATAAAAACGGTTAATTGTCTTGTTCAGTTGAAGAGCATAAAAACAGGGACCGACCCATTGCCGGAATTCTGTAACCAATCGTTCACCGGTATGTTTTTCCTCTAATTGTCATCCCTGCTATCTCTTATCAGTTTGTGTAATGCTTAGCAATCGAATTAACAAGTTTTAATGATGTAAACTGCTGTCGGTAAAAATCCAGTGAAGAAGATGAACTTTGACAATACTATAAGTATAATTAAAATTGTTAGTTTAAACGGGTTAGACACACAGTCCAGCGGTGGACTGTGTGCAAAATACACACGCAAGTCCCGAGTTCGATCCCTGCTACACGCACTCCTTATGTAATAAAATGCCTTTTTGTTTAAAAACTAAACCGGGTTAACTCAGTTAATTGTTAAGTATAATAAAAACCGAGATAATAACCAGGTTAGACACACAGTCCAGCGGTGGACTGTGTGCAACATTAAGTCACACGTCGCGCGTTCGAAACCCGTCACTGGCACCGGTCCGTTGAATTAAAATGTTTTTGCAATTAAAAGAATTTCGGTTAAACTGAATAAGTGTATAAATATAATTAAAAACAAGATTATTTCGGGTTAGACACGTAGCTCAGTTGGTAGAGCTGCGTGCACGCGTACGGGAGGTCTCGGGTTCGAGCCTCACCCAGCGCAAACCATGTCACTGACCGAACCGGTCAACAAGTCAACAGGTCAACGGTCAACGCAAAATAAACAAATTTTTTTATATTTTTATTTATTTAATTTAATTTAAAAATCAATTAAAAATACTTAAAAATAACATTTTTCAAAGATAGAAAATAGCCTTAAACTCACAAAAATATATCTAAAAATTTCATTAAAATCCTTAATAAAATCCACTCATTTAATATATTTTTCCGTTATTATTTAGGTTAGTATTTCTCGTTGTTCCGCTCATCTAATTCGTGCGCATCTCACCATCTCCAATCCAACGCACCCAAAGTGAGTGAATCTTTACAAATTCCCCGTTTTAATCACGTTTTGGGGTGTATCATGTGTCTTTGTATATATATTATAGTTAAACCATTGTGTATACATCATATCATGAACATGTGTATTCAGTTTGTTTCTGTTGTGTAGTTATTGTTGGATGCAATTTATTATTTTCAGTACATGCAATTTCATAGGCCGCCGCTCCCCATTACATTATGAGCGTTGAGCATGTTCCCCATTTCATTATGAGGTTGAACCTGGCGTGCCCACATACGATCGGCTCCGTTTGATTGAGCCTTGATCGCATAGACATTTTCATTTTCAGTACATGCAATACGATCGGCTCCGTTTGATTGAGCCTTGATCGCACAGTTCATTTATGTTATTTATCGTATGTTGTTGGTATGTTAATGTATGCTGTCATATGTTATTGTATGTTATAGTTGTGACTGCTATTTGCCACTGCTTGATTACTTACATTTGCTCATCTATGATTATGCACAATTTTTCATTGATAAACTAACAAGTAATTCATTAATAAATGTTTATCTAATAAGGTTCACTCGCCAACTTATGTTGACCCAAAAACCCCCATTTTTACACATGATACAGGTGAACCAGCAGCAGCTAGGAACACATAGGACTTGGACTAGAAGAATAAAACGATTTAGAGTTGGGATTGTTATGTTTGGTTTATTTTCTTTGTATTGAATGAACATGTTTGGATATTTGGAAATGTAACTTTGACTTTATTAAATATGAAACATATTAGTAAATGTCATGAGCTTTGGTGATAACCCAATTATGCCCCGACTCTTATTCCGCTGCGGGTCGGGGTGTGACAATCAGCTTTATATAAAATCAAAAAAATGTTAAAAACAATTTATAAACTTTACCGTTGGGACGAAGAAGATCTCCTTTATAGAGTTGCTCGCCGGATTCTGGCCATACATCATGTTGGACCCGTTGATGGATGAAATGAGATGAGATGGTGGTGGTGGTTTGGGTAAGAAGAAGAAGGGGGTGGGTGGGACCAATAAAGTATTTATCTTTTTTTAGTTTTTATAATGGGCTGGACTGAAATGACCAAATTACCTCATGTGCCAAGCACATGGGGTGTTTTAACAAAGATTTTTAAATGATGTTAGGATTGGTGACCAAACGAGTTCATTTTTGACAAATTTTGGTACCACGCGTGTAATTAGTAAACCACTAGGACCAAGTCTGCAATTTTTGCAAACCACAAGGACCAACCAAGCATTTAACTCTAAGAATTTTATCAAATCTCTGAAAAAATGTACAAAAGTATAAATAAGAATTTTATCAAATCTCTGAAAAATTATCAAATTTCCAAGTATGTTAGATGAGTTGATACATTTATTTGGATATACTTTGAGAAATAATAATAATAATAATAATAATAATAATAATAATAATAATAATAATAATAATAATAATAATAATAATAATAATAATAATTATAATAATCTATATATTTAATAAATGAAACTATTGGGGGACACATGTCACCCAATGGCTTCACACAAATGGAGAATCCCTTAATAATCACTACACAATAGCTTGACACGTGTACAAATGACCCAAGGTCCAGTTTATTGGATCCATGACCCGTTTTCTTTTGAAGTTTCTTAAACAAAAGATCGTATCCTTCTCTCTCTCTTTACAAAACCCTAAAACAAAAATGCTCTGCCTCCTAATCTCTGTGATTTCTCTGCGACAATCAACAATCCATCATCTAAATTATTACACATACCCTAATCTCTCTCTCATATATTCTAATCCAATCCACCAGACGACGGCCTAACCTCTCTCTCAAATCGTCTTCTTCAACATGCTAGACGGCGAATCATTGTCGGTAATCTCTGTTCTATTATTAATTCATGTAGTGTTTCATCTATTAGGGTTTCTGTTTGTACGTGTTGTGTTTCATTGATTGCGTGTTTGTGCCTCTTTTGTTGTTAATGGATTGAAGGATTTGATTGGGGTGTTTCAGTGATTCATGATTACATTGTTCTGTATTATCGATTCATGTTCTGTTTCATCTGTTAGGGTTTCTGTTTGTTGTATTTCTTTGATTAATGGATAAACTTTAACATCGATTCAAGTTTGGTATTTTATCGATTCAGTTGAACATCGTCTTTTGTGGTTAATCGATTGAACGATTTGATTGGGGTGTCTCAGTGATTCATGTGGTGTTTTTCGTTGTATTACATTGTTCTATATTATCGATCAGGTTCTGATTCATCGATTAAGTTTTTGTTTGTTGTATTTCTTCGATTAATGATTCAAACAATATTTATAATTTCCTATTTAACAAGAGTTTCTAAATATTTTTTGACAACATCTCTCAAACTAAATTTGAATTTCAAATTCAAATTTGTGTGGTTTACATGATTAGTATTCTAAATATTGTTTGACAACATCTCTCAATTCAAATTTGAATTTCAAATTCAAACTTGTGTGGTTTACATGATTAGTACTTAACTACAACGAAATTCTTGCCAAGATTAACTACAATGAAAAAGTTGCCGTAAATTACGTATATAAACTTTTATACAATTATACAATATATAATTATATAATACGTGTTGAATATGTCATATATTATTTTAATATTTTTTTTCAGCTATCAATTTAAAATTCAAACTCAAACTTTGAATTATGTTTCATATTTAATCCTAACATTTACCTATTGTCATTAATCAATTTACTACTTTCCAAAATTAACATATAGATTATTTTATATTTACATAAATTTTGATTTTTTTAGTATTATAACAAATATAGTTATAATGTAAATAATTTTATTAAGTTTTAATTAATTGCTATGATTTTTGTATTAGTTTCATATCGTATACTTTTGGTAAATTTCGTCACATATTTTAAGTAATGTAAATCTCTTATTAGACTAATTTTGTTAAATATTTTAAAGTATATGTACAATTAATAATTAACAATTACTAAATATATAATCTTCATGCAAACACTATATAAACACCTATTATCCTCCTACGTTTTTTCCACATATCGCATTGCATCCTTTGTTTTATCTCTAGGTTTTCTTCTATCAAATTCTTTTATATGTTTTGTTTTCTTTGATGTCTATTTGCATATTACTGTTATCATTATTATATCTTATGACAACTACTAACTTTTTTTTGCAGTAAAACGATGGATGTGAAGAATGTTACCATGCTAAACGAGCTGAATACGTTTTTAAACAACTATTTAGTTAAAGTGAAGATTGTTAGTACGTCGAGGAAAATGATGAACGAAAACAAAAGCGAAACGTATTGTCTCGATATAATCTTAATGGATGAGGAGGTTCTATACTTTTTCCATACTATTTTATTTTTATATCATGTAAAAATTCGTAGGATTAAATTCATCTTTTAATAATATGTTGCATGATAATAGGGAACTATGATACAAGCAACTTGCTTGCATAAATTTTTTGAGAAGTTCGAAGAGTACCTTTAAGATGATTGGTGTAGGTGAATGAGAATTGAAAATATCAATAGAAACAAGTCAATTTAATTATACTTTATGTTGTATATTTTATTTAATTGTCATATACACTTATCACCTACTGTTTGCTATAGGTATAATGTTGTCGATTAGTTTGATGTGATGAGAAATTAGGGAGTTCCATGGGGCAAGATGGTTGTTTTTAGATGCTCTACAAGCCTAAGGATATAAGAATGTTTTCAAGGTCATGGATTACTAATTATAGGATATACTTTTGTTGTCGCCCATTTTGCTTTTGCTGAGAAAATTTATAAATGGAATTGTTTTTTTTTTCGGTTACGAGAAGGGTGACCTAATTGAATTCAAGGTCATGGTATGAAAAAAACTACCTTTAATTTTCTCTTTTTGTTATATAATTTATCTTTTAACTTGCGCAAAATTTTAGCATCACACAATTCATTTTTTAAGTCAGTAGTATTTAAAGGTCCTACTAAACCATTGAAGTTGATCAAACTGCCTAACTAAAGCAAGTCAGCAGGTTCTGCCAGTTTTAAATATGTACGGTTTTGGTTCAAGGTTTGGTTTTGGCAGTTTGACGGTTTAACGATTCGGGCTACGATTTGGAACTTTGAACTCACTTAAATACGCCGAACCAATTGCTTAACCACTGTTTAATTTTTTTTTATTTTCATAGTATGTATTGGTTTTCACCAATGTAAGAAGCCTGGTGGATTCAACACTTTGACACCTTCAAGAAGGGGCAAAGAAGGTCGCCAAGCAACAAAGAAGGGGCAAGATTATGCTGGAGATATGTGACAACATTGTAAGTTTCTTTCGCATGGGATTATTTGAACTTTATTTTTTATATATCTATATTGGTAGCATTATCTTAATTGATAATGTGTATGTTAAATAAAATTCCATCTGATACATCTTCATAAAGTTTAACTCAGGCGCAGATCTTGGATCTACAGAAGAAGCTATCATCGATGCAGTCCATTGAGCAACAGGTTCAAGCACTTCGTTCACAAAATTCAGCAATCGAACAGGATATGGAGCTTGCTTTATGTTTGGATAAGCCAATAAAGAGCTTCAAATGAAGGAAAAAAAGATAAAGGATGTACATACTGATGGAATTGAATCTATATTTGATCTAGCTAAGGGTTTAGTGACCATTCAGAGGCATCATTGGACAATATACATTCTAAAGCTGTTGAGCACTCTTTTACCTTTAAAAAAGTGTGAGTAAGTTAAATCTAAGTCAACGTTGCTAGAGATTAAATGTTTAATGGTTTATGTTTCTGAAAAGAATAAAAGATTTATTTTTTTCTATAATGTATTGATATTTATGCAGCTGATTAGAGGAGCTTCAGTAAAAGTTGGTGACATACTTGTGGATTCGCATAGTAACCTTAATGAACAAGAGAAAAGTATCGCTTCATTTTGGCAACAACAGCATGAGGTACATCAATTTTGGTTAAGCGACCATAGAAACATTTGAGAAATATATAAAATTTTTATATAAATACCTTGCGCCTCGTGTACGTGATGCATGCACCTTTGCCTAGGCTTTGGGTACCCTATCGCCTCAATACGCCTCACTTTTGTTTTTGAAAAAAACCAAGATTTTAATCATTATGTTTTATTTAATAAACCATAACATTTACCTCAGCTCATACACTCGGTACTTTAAGCAGCCTATAGTATAAAAATCAATATAAAGACCAGATTAGGTAATCTTTTGTTATGGGTCACAGAAGGTTGGGTTGGATCGTCCAGAAACACCTTTTTCCAAATTAATTTATGTTCTTTAAGTCTTATTCTTCTTTCAATCTTTTTTATTATAGGTCATTTTTAAGTCTTATTCTTCTTTTAATCATTTTTTATTATAGGTCATTTCCGAGTATCCTCAGGCAAAAATGACAACGGAGGAACAAAAGATATCACTAGGAGAGACATACGCTGAGTTGGCAAAAAAGTTGGATGATGGTACTTTCGCACTCACGCACCTTCATCTTTAATAGTTGTTTGTTGAATAATTTATTTTTAAGCCAGCCTTTCAACGATTTATATCATTATATTCAGTTCTTTGTAAAATTTTATTTTGACTAATGAAGAACTTACGTTCGTTTGATTATGTCGTGGAGCTCTTCGTAGTTTCATTGATGCCCTATCGTTTACCCCACAAAGGCTATGTGAGGTAATTGTGTTAATATTATTTGTGATGATTATTTGATCCCACTTGGTAAACTGCACGCTCGAACTTTTGATTAGCTTTTGTTTTGTTTTTTTCTGATGAAAAGATTATTTTGGACTCACGAATCTTGATTGTAAATCTTTCAAAGCTTGCCCTGGCCTTAGAAAAGGTAATTTAATCAACACATTGTGATTTGTGGCCTTTTACAGTATTGAATCCGCACCATTATACAATTGAACTTGCAGAGTAGCTAATTTTGCTAACAATGATAATTTATTGTAAACACTGCTTTACAGAATTTGTCGGTGACATCAACCTTGACTATCTCTACTGACATTTATCCATCATCACTGATGACAACAGGGTTAACAAAGTAACCAAGGCTTCAGACCAAAACCTGCAACAATTTGATACTGTCATGGAAAATGGAGCCCCGCCTATGGCAGCAGATAGGGACCAAACTATGACAGAGGTGGAGGCTGATGTCGGCGATGTTACGACAATGGATGTGGAACCAACTGAGAAAGTGAGAAACCATGAGAATCAAGTCCCATGATAGCAGGTGATTCTTGAATCTTTTTATTATTCTTTAAAACCTTCAAATGTCATGCTGTAAGAGGATAAAAGTTTATTCGTGTATGTGGCGTTTTAGATCATACATATGAACGTTTGATGCGAAATCATTGTGTGATATAGTATGTGAGAAGTGTCACTATTTACATTTGTTTAATGTTTACATATATAGTTGGTAGCAGCAGTGTGTCGGTCTAACGCACGGGCGTAACGAAAATTGGATTCAGAGAGAACATATGATTGTGAAAAAAGGCGACAAATGTTGTGATCGAGAATAGATAGATTGGGATACATGATTGTGCTGGTTTACAAGGAAGTTTTTTACGGGATTTAAATAATTTTGATCTTTTGTCTTCCAATGTATGTGTTTTTACATAATATTAAATTTGAACATAAATAATAGGTTTTTGGTTGAAGCCGCGTTTAACGCGGCATTAGCCTAGTAATAATAATAAAGGAATAAAGAACTGAAATTCCGTGCCTACTTGGTTCAATAAAACTACATGGATTTATATTGAGATGGTGAATGTTTACGTTGATATAAATAGTTGGGGTAAGTTGATTATTAATGATGATTGAGGTTTAAATAAGATGTTTACACATGTATGGAAATAGTGAACATATGTAATAAAATAAGGGTGTTAGGGGTAAATATTTAAACTCTGATGTATAAGTTTCATGTTACTTCTCAAAAACCCATTTCCACTCTCACTCTCTGCAACCTATATATGGTGATCAACTCGACATCTACACTTGTAGCGAACCACTATGTAAAAGAGCAAAGGCGGTTATACCTCCCAATCCTCTGTATTTAGAAAAACAAGAGTTAAAACAAAAGAGTTCGCATAAATAAAGACCCATTCTGATTTGAATCCACAAGAACCTTACACTAATCAGGAACGCCATATTCACATCATTTTTGTATTCATGTGGACACGTTCTGTCGAATCCCTAAGCTTTGTATGAGAAGGTCCAAGTGATCCGCTGACGTCTAGCTGAGCTTTCTTGATGTACTACAAAAGAATAAACCGTTAGCCTTGTCACGGAGGGTCCCGATGGGGGATCTGTGACCAAGCTCCGGCGTGAGATAAGTAAACTTGCCGGAGACTGGAGCTTTCCGGCGAGTAGAGATCGCCAGAGTATTCCAGGTGTGAACCCTACTGTATTAAATACGATCCAGAGAATGTCTGGAGTGAATGTGTTTCTAAGATTAAATGCGAGAGTGATAAATGTCTATGTATTGAATGCATACCTTGGTGTTTATACACGGGTGATATATAGATAGATGCCCATATCACCTTGGGGAAATCCCAAGGTTATCTAACAGTAACGGTGGAGGCCAGGCTGGTGCCTGGTCTCTTGTGGACACGTGTCCTCCATTCGGTGGAGAGATGCTCCTCTCATTAAATGTTCTCTGTTCGGCTTCCTAGTCATTTCAAGTTGCATGCATTAAATGCCCTTGTTTGGAGAAGATGATCGTTGGAAAGGCAGGCTTGATGTTAGGAATTGTTGAGCTTCAGAGATTATTCTTAATGAGCATGTCCCCAAGTTTAAATAAAATAGTCCAAGACGAGGAGGCCCAATTCGAGACCCTCGTCGACACATTCCACTACGTAATAATCCAATAATTGTCTACATTGGTTATCAAGCATAACATGAAGAACCTAGTGATGAATATTCTAAAAAGGACAAAGGAAAAAGGTTATGACTATTGAATAAGAGAAAACATAAAAACAAGCAAGAAATACATTGGCTAAGTGTTAAAGATCAATCTTCTATTGCAAGTGCAATGATGGAGAGGATGTGATTGTGGCGAAGGCATAATCTACAAGTCTTGAAGATTTTATAATATCGAAATATTTTGCTCAAAGTCTTGAAGACCTCGACACAAATGAAGATATTGATGGAATTAGTTGTTGACATTACAAATTTAGTTAAAAGGAAAATGCCAACAATTAATTTACAAAAGGCTATTATGGAAGAAAACCATAAAAGAAAGAAACACAAAAGTCTATACAACTTATAAGCTACAGATGACAATTGGTTGGACTTGGATATCACAATCTCGTATCTGATTATAAAAGCTAGTCTCATACTTGATCTAAAATTTGTCAGCTATCTAACATGTAACTACTCGTCAGGCATCAAGCATACCTGTTAGTTTATTAAACTACCCATTGAGTATACCCTACCCAAAACCCATTTGGGTAGCTATTGATCATTTATGTTAATCATACTCACCAAAAAATGTCTCAAATGTGTATAAAAAAACATCCAAATGCATAGATGACAACTAAAGTGTATGCCAAGTTTATATAGTTGTTAACAAAGATCACAAAAAAGTGTATTCCAATCTTGAAAATCAATCTACAGTTTTTCGCATATCACAAGTTAATATAGCCCCATGTTTACACTCATTCCTTTAACCCTTTTTCCTATATATAAAATAAATAAAAGAATACAACATCAAATAAATCATAACATAAATATGTTAAGCCCTTCTCGTTACATGGTCAAAAAGCCTTTTTCGACAATAACAAAATTTGGGTCAAAATGAAAAATTTTATACACTACTTAAAAAATTACATAACAACCAAGTTTAACATTCCCTAACCACGGGGTGTCAGCCCAGTGGCCAGCCTCACCCATTCCAAACGGGAGGACGCGGGTTCGAGTCCAGCTCGACCCGAATAATCCTGCTGGGTAGTAACCGTCAGGCAGCTATGGGGCTAAGCTAGCTTGGGGAGGGAGAACCCTCCCGCGGTCAGGGGTACCGTGCATTTACCCTTTTTTTTTCAACATTCCCTAGTTCAAAAAAAAAAGTTGCACTAACCACCATAAGTTACATACAAAACATAAGTTTTAAAAGAGATGTTTAACACTAACTAGACTTTGACTCTAAGAGTATCCTACAAAAGTTTTGACCCGTTTAGCCTTTAGTCATTTCGGAAGCGGTTGAAGGTGGTGTGTTTGTCCAAGCTCGCCAAAGACCTAATTGGATGATTTACCTACAATCATAATCATACATATTAATCACCACAATGAACATAAATATGAATTCAAAACCTTCTTATTCAACATGGTAAATCATACTTTCAAATATTTCACACTTATGAACATACTAAGTTGTTTCACAACTTAGTTCGCATACCATCCAAATTCCTTCTTTTCATTCTAAAATCTTTCTAAACATTCTTATGTCAAAACTATTTAATCCAAAAGTGTGCTAATAAGATTCACTCATCTGGCTTGTATTCCTAACAGATCCTTTATAGAAGTCGGGTGGACGGGAAGCATAATGCAATTAAGGCAGTGTACTTAACTTTGTGATTTTTATTTTTCTTGATCTCGTTGCTCAGTCATTATGTCAAGTTGGATTTCACTATAAAGTTTGCTATTCATGTTATAATGGGCCAGATTTGGTATATGAATTCAGGCGTTTCACAAGTCTCATTTGAAATATATTTTTTTTTCTGAATGACTTCTTCAAATTGTGGAGTCAGACGATCTGGAACTCATTTTTCAACTGCAACTCGTGAGTGAGTATTCAACACTAGTTGAAGAACCGTGGATGAATAAAACTTTTCAAGCAACTTATGTTATATGAGATGAACTTCCTGCACTCCCAATAGTTGTTGTTGATTATCTCTTAGGATGATAAATGTTGAAGCTATGTTAACGTCTTCTGTTCGAAAATAGCTATAAACACTTTTCGTTTGAATATTTCGATTTAGATATTTTAATTTGAGTTATTTGATTTGGATGTTCATTGTGAGGATAATTGTATGTTATGATTTTGAAATTTCATGGATACATTTTTTAAGTTTTGCAAAAATATAAATGTCAAAGAAATGAAAACCGATATAAATAGGTGAGAAAGGTGATCTATAAATAGTTGAAGGTAGCCTAACTGGGACAAAAAGCGTGATCACAAAATGATGTCAAAGAGCAAAGAGGTAGCAAAACGGTGACAAAAAGCAAAGAGGTAGCAAAATGGTGACAAAAATGGTAGCAAAACATCGATATCAAAAAATTAAACAGTAGCAAATAGATGACAATTTTTTTCCTACCGAGTTTTTGGTAGCAAAACGGTGGCAAAAGGGCAATTGCCACTGTTTTACGGCCGAAAATACGGTGGCAAAAACTCAATTCTCTAGTAGTGGACATATACACACATATGTATAGTTAATGTGTATATATCCACAAAGTTTGAATACAAACACAAAGGTATAACATTACAAGAGTTATGGATAATTTGTAAGAGTTATGGGTAATTTGTAAGAAGGTAGTTATGGATAATTTGTAAGAAGGTACATGAGTAACGATTAGTACTTGCTACATATGTGTCTATAGTGGTTGGCATCAAACATGCAACACTTACATCCCATGATGTTGGTAGAGGAAGCTAAATAGGAAGAGGTTTTGTTTTAAAATAAAAAAATATTAACTATGTAACATCCGCCAGAAACGGGCCTCATAAAAACCCGACCTGTTATTAACCATATTCGATATAAATAAATGTGGGATTATATTATCACTATGTATTTAATATTGCGTACCCAAATCTTTAAAACATAAATGATATAATTTTTTTCTTTCATTTTAAACATATGTTATTAGTTTTAGATTATAACTATACAGAGGATTTATAAGAACTTAAAATGAATTTAATGTAATCTCAATAATTATTTTTCAATGTAGTTAATGGTTTTAAATGAAATTAAACATATAAACTTTAATATCGAATGAAGTTCTAAGGAAATTAACACAGTAAGTTTGATATTTTGTGAATCCATATTCATGACAATTGATTTTTAGGTAATATTGATTTAAGTATAGTAAAGTACCATCAATATATATATTTGTTTTGAAAGCCTTGATAGACGCATCCTTAACACATCCAGCAATTTTGCCGTCAATCTCGTTGGAGCTTTTACTACCATTTATGGCTTTCTAAGTCGATGCGTCTTGATTCGATTTAAATTAAATGCGCACCGAAATCGCGACATTGATTGGTACTGAGAACCCACCTTCCTCCATCTCTACTCCATGTTATGCTACCCAAGCCTTTGTCACATCCCAACCAATGGTGGAATCATCGGAGTGAGACGAAATAGATTGCTCATCACACATAAAACTATTTGCGACAATAATTAATTCAACAGATTTCATTGCATATCATAAATTGTCAAGTACATTGAAAGGAAATTCAAATTACAACAATATAAAAGACAAGTACAATAAGTTCAACAAAAAAAAATTCAAATCTAGTATTTCTTGTGCGTATCTGTGTCGTACTTACTAGATTCGTCATAAACATCCCCATCAACCTGTAACATGTTAAAAATATGGTTCAACTCAAATACATTGGCGAGTACACAAGTTTTAAAGTACATAGCATAAGTATAAAAGAATTTACTCGAATCCACATGGCAATTGTATACAAGGTAAACTAGCATGTCATACTAAATGTCAACCTCAAGTGTCCACAAGAATTAAGTGTCCCTCGCCACAAAGTAACGAGACTATTTATGAATAAAAAGATAAGCTTAACAATACCCAGTCGGACGGCGTGCTACTCCTGTAGCGCTATATATGTTAAGTTGGGCTCATAGTTATCGATAGCGAATAGCGAAAAATAGCGACGAGGTACCTATATGCTACGTAGCGATAGCGATGAAATAGCGCTCGCTATTTCGTGTATAGCGATAAGGTAGTAGAAAATTTTAAAAATAAATAAAATACATATTACAATTTATATATGTATATAATTTCAATTTTATACTTTTTATGCACAAAATTCAGAAGTTTAAGGACCAAATGTAAACTAGTGAAGATAGAGGGGTTAAATGTTTAGATACACACACTTATTTTACACTTTTTATATAAAAATTATAAGTTTAGGGGCTAAATATAAGCTGATGAAAAACAGAGGGGTTAAATGTTAAAATATCAAAAGTTATTTAACCCTAGAAAGCAATAAACACGCAGCTCTTCATCTTCTTCCTCTGGTCTTCATCTTCTTCCTCTGGTCGCCTCTTCTTCTCACAGGTTTCCGGCAAAAAGCTTCGCCGGCGCCGGAATTCATCGCCAGAGGTCGCTATCTTCACGCTTTTCAGCCGCGAGATCCAAATAGTGGAGACCCATCGCTTCGCAACGCTATTCACGACAGCGGTCGCTATGGCCGCTATCGATAACTATGGTTGGGGTAGCTAAGTGAATGACAAGAAGCATGTATGTATCTAGCATGAACCTAAGCATAACAATAAGCATGTATAACGAATTGAGTGTATAAAGTACGTTGTGTGTAATTGTGTATTTTGTAAGTTAACATGTTACAATCCAAATTGTGTAAAAATGAAAATGGGCCAAGTGTACTCACGGGTTGCAAAGAAATTTCCACTTAATGGTTTTGAGGAGTCTTGAGTTGATGGAACAGCGAAGTTACCAATTTTCATTCTTGAACTTTTTGCCAAAAGTTGAAAATCTTGGATATTTGAGAGAGTTTGGAAGTGATTTGGGGGTGGTGCAAGTGGTTGGAAGGTGTTTGGGTTGGTATTTATAAGAGGGTTAAGTGGTTGGGTTTAAATGAAAGTGGAAGGTGATTGGAGGAGAAAAGAGGTGGAAAATGGTGAAATATGATTGGCTAAAGAAAGGTGAAAGGTGATTCAAGGAGAAAGGAGGTGGAAAATGGTGAATCTAATTGGTTAAAGAATGGTGGAACGTAATTGGAGGAGAAAGGGGTTGGAAAAGGGTGAAATCTAATTGGATAAAGAAGGGTGGAAGGTGATTGGAGGAGAAAGAGGTGGAAAAGCTTTTTGGTTTTGCTCACTTTTAGTCCCCTGCACTTTGTAACTATGTTATTTTATGCCCTTTTCTTGTGTTTTAACTTATTTTAAGTATTCAAAGTGTATTTTAAGTCCCGGTTTCGCGTTTAAACACATATTTAAAGATTGATTGCGTATATAACACAAATATGAAAGGTAACACGTATACGTATAAAAATGAATTCCATTATGATTAACGCCTCGAATTGTGAGATTGAAATTGAAATACGAATGTAAAGTTTCTAAAAAAATAGAATGTGAATACGAACTTTCTAAAAATAAGAATACGGAAATACGAGGCATTACAGCCTCTCCGACAAGCTGCCGGTGAAAATCCATATTTCCAGTGACACCCAAAACTGACACCACCTGGCGACGCCCTTACACCATCACTCCACTCGATTACTATACCAAGCCCATCATTGTGTATCTCCAGCCTCAACAAACTAGCATGGTGTTTGGACACGTACGGAGCATCTCCGAATGACGAGTTCTGTTAGTCGTCATACCAACATGAATACGGAATCTTGTATGTTTCTCCTGGAAGTAACTAGACAAACTTTTAAACGATTGAAACCTACTATTACCAATGGAAGCATACTTTGATTATTATTATTATTGTTTTATGAATCAAGGTTTTTTTTTGTAATAACCCGGCTTTCGGCTGTTCCTATTTTATCGTTTATCCTATTTGTAGCTGTTTGTACTTTGAGATTCCTATGTAACAAGGGTTAATGTTAAGCTAAATACATTTTCGTCACACCCAGTCACACAATCGAAACGCTTAACACTCGAACGCTCGTCGCAACGCAAACTAAACGCGGATATTAATATTGGTTATGTTATGCTGTGTTTATATGCTTTACATGTTTTATATGTTTTAGATACTCACTCAAATCCTCACACGCTCACTTTCTTAACTCGATTTATCGCACTTATACGCAAACAACGCTTAACGCCTCGCTGGAACGCTTAACACAATTAACTAATACGAATGAAAACACCAAACGAACAGCCAACGCGTGAATTGGAAACAATTCGCACGAATCTGGTCAACTCGTACGAATTGCTCAATTCGTACATTGCTCAATTTGTACGAATTGACAACTCCTACGAAGTGCCTCCAAAACCTCACCTTCTCCACTCCTATAAGTATCACACTCACCTATGCACACTCCTCTTGCTGCCACTTCACACAGAATCTCTTCTACTCGTATTTCTCTGCTTTCCAAGTAAGCAACAACTTGTTTTACGTAAAACACAACGATTTCCACAACGATTTGCACAAGATTATCTTTGATTTCATCTAACTTCTTCTGTTTACGAAAAACTTCATCTTTTTACATAAAACTTCTATTTTCACCTTGGATCCACACTTAAACGAGTACATTGGGCTTAGCCTTGGCTTCCCAAGTTAGAAATCTTGTTATTTCAACTCACCAAGTGTGTAAACCCAAGAAAACTGTTTAAACTTGATTTTTACACTAAAAACGGACTAAAACCGACATATGTTTCGTTCACTAGATAGTGGGACGAAACGGTGTCAAAACCTGCCTGAAATGGACTTGAAATCACATCTATTTCAAGCGAAAACTCAGTTTCTGACGCAGGAAGACGCAATCAGTCAACTCGTGCGAACTGGACTGACTCGCACGAACTGACCAGTTCATACTGTAACACCTCGAAAATTTCATCCAATAAAAATCTGACACGTGTCCCGGAAATTCTTGGTTGTCTCGTGTAGCCGAGGGAGAGACCAACGACGCCGTCATGTTATATTGATAACCTCTGAACGAGCATCGAGAAAGTCGAAAAATCCAAAGTGATAAAATGCCAAACTTTCAATCGCTGAAGGTCCTTACGGACCGTAACCATCCCAGGTTATGGACCGTAAGGTTAAACAGATCATTCTTTCCGTAAGGCGGTTACGGACTGCAAGCCTTTATGGTTACGGTCCATAACCAATTCAAATCTGTGGGCGCCAGAGGTCCTTACGGACCGCAAGGCATGACCCTTAGGGTCCGTAAGGGACTGCCAGCGACAGAATGCATGGAAGCCTGCTGCCCTGCCACCTTGCTCGCCATGCCACTCTCTTGGCTGGTTGTGACACGTCCAAAAACACCTGGAGACCCCTGGTAGCACCCTTGGACAGTTGTCAAGGCTTTATACTCCTTCCTCACCTCTAAAAGGGCAGTTGAATTGCCTCATTCACTTGCTCATTCTCATTTCTCTTCTTCTCTTGCTCTCTTGGGAGTTCCTGAGACTTTTGGGAGCACCCTCTGAGTTCTTAGTACTTGTTTGGATCACTTGTAAGTGCTCCAACCCTCTTTATTCAGTTTTTGTTAGGCTTAAAGCCAAGGTCAAAGCGTTGACGTAAAAACGCATTGACTTTGTGCTAAGACCATTATGGTCTAGCCAATGTTCGTAACGAACATGGCTACGTGATCGTAATAAGGCAGGTGTTAATCCCTCAAGAGGGCACCTCCTGATTACTGTCACACCCCGACCCGCAGCGGAATAAGACTCGGGGCATAATTGGGTTATCACCAAAGCTCATGACATTTACTAATATGTTTCATATTTAATAAAGTCAAAGTTACATTTCAAAAATCCAAACATGTTCATTCAATACAAGGAAAATAAGCCAAGCATAACAATCCCAACACTAAATTGTTTTATTCTTCTAGTCCAAGTCCTATGTGTTCCTAGCTGCAGCTGCTTCACCTATATCATGTGTAAATTGGGGGTTTTTGGGTCAACATAAGTTGGCGAGTGAACCTTATTAGATAAACATTTGTTAATGAATTTATGGTTAGTTTATCAATGAAAAATTGTGCATAATCATAGATGAGCAAATGTAAATAATCAAGTAATGGCAATTAGCAGTCACAACTATAACATACAATAACACATGACAGCATACATGAACATACCAACATCATACTGTAAATAACATAAATGAAACTGTGCGATCAAGGCTCAATCAAACGGAGCCGATCGTATTGCATGTACTGAAAATGAAAATGTCTGTGCGATCAAGGCTCAATCAAACGGAGCCGATCGTATTGCATGTACTGAAAATGAAAATGTCTGTGCGATCAAGGCTCAATCAAACGGAGCCGATCGTATGTGGGCACGCCAGGTTCAACCGCATAATAAAATGGGGAACATGCTCAACGCTCATAATGTAATGGGGAGCGGCGGCCTATGAAATTGCATGTATTGAATAATAAATTTGCATCCAATAATAACTACTTAACAGCAACAAACTGAATACATAAGTTCATGATATGATGTATGCACAATGGTTTAGTAATAATATATATATATACAAAGACACATGATACACCCCAAAACGTGATTAAAACGGGGAATTTGTAAGATTCACTCACATTGGGTGCGTTGGATTGGAGATGGTGAGATGCGCACGAATTAGATGAGCGGATCAACGAGGAATACTAACCTAAATAATAATGGAAAAATATATTAAATGGGTGGATTTTATTAAGGATTTTAATGAAATTTTTAGATGAATTTTTGTGAGTTTATGGCTATTTTCTATATTTAAAAATGTTATTTTTAAGTATTTTTAATTGATTTTTAAATTAATTAAATAATTAAAAATATAAAAAAAAAATTGTTTATTTAGCGTTGACCGTTGACCGGTCGGTCAGCGTATTAGTTTGCGCCGGGTGAGGCTCGAACCGGCGACCTCCCGTACGCGTGCACGCAGCTCTACCAACTGAGCTACGCGTCTAACCCGAAATAATCTTGTTTTTATTTATACTTATACACTTATTCAGTTAATCCGAAATTCTCTTTAATTTCAAAAACATTTTAATTCAACGGACCGGTGTAAGTGACGGGTTTCGAAAGCGCGACGTATGGTTCATGTTGCACACAGTCCACCGCTGGACTGTGTGTCTAACCTGGTTATTATCTCGGTTTTTATTATACTTAACAACTATCTGAGTTAACCCGGTTTAGTTTTTGATCAAAAAGGCATTTTATTACACAAGGTGTGCGTGGAGCAGGGATCGAACTCGGGACGTGTATGGTTTTTGTTTGCACACAGTCCACCGCTGGACTGTGTGTCTAATCCGTTTATAATTCCGATTTTAATTAACCTTATGTCATCACTGAACTCGTCTTCTTCATTACAAATGCAGACATCGATCAAACAACCGATACGCGATTAATTTAGTTAATGAACATGATGTCCAGTTTGAATGCATTGAACCGAAAAGTTTGGGGAAAGAAGATACCGAACAGATCGTCTTCTTCAGAGAATCTGGCGAAACTTGTCGGCTCTGTTTTTGGAACCTTCGGCTGAGAGAATCAATTAACAGGTTTAAGGGATTAGATGTGAAATTGAACTAATGAGTATTGATTATCAGTACGTTGGAATGAGCATACCGGTAATCAACGAGTTTCCGACAATTCCAGAAGTTTTCCGGCGAAAACAGAAAGTCCAGCAATGTCGTCTGTGGTTGATTATGAGCGATGAGTTAATGTTAGTAAGGTTCTAACAATAGATTGAAACCGTAAAGTAGAAGTATTTTACCGGTTTGAGTTGAATACGGTTTTTCGACGACTTTTTCAGAAAATTCCGGCGAGTTGTTTTAGGCGTTCTGGTGGTCCGAAAATGCGATGAAAATGAAATGGAGTATTGGTATGATATCTCTGAGTCGCGAGAGTGGTCTGAAGCTTGTGTTATTCTGGACTTGATGATTTTCCGGTTTTAAAAACCGACAATGATGAGTCTTTAAGTTTAATCAATTCCAATTTGATTAGAAACCATCGTGCATCGGTTATAAACTGAATGTGTGAAATAAACAACGAATTGACGATTGGTTTGCCGATTACCGTTTCTCAGATGGCGCAATCGGTTTTTAACTGGGTGTGTGTATAAATTTCATTTGTGTTCCTAGAGTTAGCAGAAAACACAATGTGGCGGAGTGGTCTTGGGAGTGAGTGTTAAGTTGTTGAAGGGTGTCTTGGCTGACCCGGGTTCGAGTCCCGGCAGCATTATAATTTTTTTATTTATTTTATTTTAACTTTTCATCAAATATAATTTTTATAGTTTAGTTTATTTATTAATTATGTATTGTTTTAAATCAAAATAATCATAAATATTCGACATAACTTTTATAACTTGATATTTGATTATAAACGGAGCGGGTTTTGAAAACCCGATTTTTACAAATGTTACAGTATCCCTACTTTTAGGAATTTCGTCCCGAAATTTAAGTAGTTGAAGTAGTAGGAAAAAGATGCGGGTATTTTTCACGCATTGAGTCTTCACGTTCCCAAGTAAACTCCGGTCCCCGTTTCGACTCCCAACGTACCCTAACAATTGGAATGCGACTTCGTCGAAGACGTTTCTCCCCGTAGTCCATGATCTCCACTGGTCTTTCAATAAAATGCATAGATTCATCAATCTGGATATCTTCCAGCGGAATATGGAGATTCTCATCAGTGAGGCACTTCTTCAAGTTCGACACGTGGAATGTGGGATGAATCCTGTTGAGTTCTTCTGGTAGGTCAAGCTTGTATGCTACAGGACCTACTCTTTCGAGTATCTTGAAAGGTCCTATGTAACGAGGTGCTAGCTTCCCCTTTTGACCAAAACGAACTACTCCCTTCCACGGTGATACTTTTAAACGCACATGATCACCAATGTTAAACTCTAAGGGCTTCCGTCGTTTATCTGCATAACTCTTTTGACGACTTTGAGCTGCTAGAAGATTGTTTCGAATTTGATGAATTTTGTCTGTGGTTTCTTGGATCAATTCTGGACCAGTAATTTGTGCTTCCCCAATTCCGTGCCAACATACAGGAGATCGGCACTTACGACCATATAAGGCTTCAAAAGGTGCCATGCCGAGGCTCGAATGATAGCTGTTGTTGTACGAAAATTCAACTAATGGTAGGTGGGCGTCCCAATTTCCCTTGAAGTCTATGACACATGCTCTAAGCATATCTTCAAGAGTTTGAATGGTGCGCTCAGACTGTCCATCAGTTTGAGGATGATAGGCGGTACTGAGATCTAATCGTGTGCCCATAGCGGATTGTACTGCTTGCCATGTTCGTGAGGTGAAACGACCATCACGATCAGAAATAATACTTAATGGTACCCCATGCCGGCTTACGATTTCGTTGATATAAATACGTGCAAGCTTTTCGTTCTTGAAATCTTCACGGATAGGAATAAAGTGAGCTGATTTTGTAAGTCGGTCTATAATTACCCATATTGTGTCATACCCACCAGAAGTGCGAGGTAACCCGATAATGAAATCCATGGTTATATTTTCCCACTTCCATACAGGTATTTCTGGTTGGACTAGAAGTCCTGAGGGTCTTTGGTGTTCAGCCTTCACCTTGGAACATGTGAGACACTTGGAAACAAAAACGGCAATATCCTTCTTCATTCCAGGCCACCAATAGGTGTATCGTAGGTCTTGATACATCTTATCGGCTCCTGGGTGTATAGAATATCGCGTTTTGTGAGCTTCATTCATAAGAGTTTCACGAAGATTGTTGTGGTTAGGAATCCAGATACGTTCTAGGTAATACAGAATACCGTCTGATTTAGTTTCAAGTTTTAGCTCGGCTCCACAGGACATCTCCTTTCGTACATCTTCTTCTGTTATTGAAACGTGTTGGGCTTCTCGAATTTGATGATTAATGTCGGTTATAATTTTCGAACATAGAAGATGAATGGAGTTCGCATAACCCTTTCGACTAAGTGCATCAGCCACCACATTTGCTTTACCAGGGTGGTATCTAATTTCACAGTCGTAATCATTCAGAAGTTCGACCCATCTTCGTTGCCTCATATTTAACTCTTTTTGATTGAAGACATGTTGAAGACTCTTGTGGTCAGTGTATATTTCACACTTAGTACCATAGAGATAATGTCTCCATATCTTAAGAGCGAATACAACGGCTCCAAGTTCTAGGTCATGAGTGGTGTAGTTCTTTTCATGCGTCTTGAGTTGTCTCGAAGCATAAGCTATGACTTTTCCTCTTTGCATGAGAACGCAGCCTAATCCTTGCCCTGACGCGTCGCAATAGACTTCAAAATCATCAGAACCTTCAGGAAGAGTGAGGATTGGTGCATCACAAAGTTTTTGTTTAAGAGTTTGAAAAGCTTCTTCTTGCTTGGGTCCCCATACGAAAGGTTTTCCCTTATGAGTTAAAGCCGTGAGTGGTACGGCAATGCGAGAGAAGTTTGAAATGAACCATCGATAATAGCCAGCTAGTCCAAGAAAAGATCTTACTTCAGTTGGTGTACGTGGAGCTTGCCATTCTTGAACTGCTTTGATCTTTGAAGGGTCAACATGTATTCCCTTGTCATTGACTACATGCCCGAGGAATTGCACCTCTTTTAACCAGAATTCACATTTAGAGAACTTGGCATAAAGCTTTTCCTTTTCTAGAAGTGCAAGAACGAGTCGAAGATGACGCTCATGATCAGCTTTAGATTTTGAATAAATAAGAATATCGTCGATGAAAACTATAACAAATCGATCAAGGTAAGGTTTGCAGACTCTGTTCATTAGGTCCATGAAGACAGCTGGTGCGTTGGTTAATCCAAACGGCATAACCATGAATTCATAGTGGCCATAACGAGTTCGAAAGCAGTCTTAGGGATGTCTTCTTCTTGCACTCTAAGTTGATGATAGCCAGATCGAAGATCGATTTTCGAAAAGCAGCTGGCACCTTGTAGTTGGTCAAGAAGATCATCAATGCGAGGTAAAGGATAGCGATTTTTGATGGTTAACTTGTTGAGCTCTCTGTAGTCGATGCACATACGAAAAGATCCATCTTTCTTCTTTACAAAAAGGACAGGTGCACCCCAAGGCGATGAGCTAGGACGTATGAATCCCTTGTCAGTCAACTCTTGCAATTGACTGGCTAGCTCTTGCATTTCAGAGGGGGCTAACCTATATGGAGACTTTGCAACTGGTGTAGCACCAGGTATAAGATCAATACGGAATTCGACGTCTCTAATTGGAGGAAGTCCTGAAATGTCGTCAGGAAAAACTTGTGGGAAGTCTTTTACTACAGGAATGTCTTCAAGTTTCTTCTCTGTGGTTCTCTTTTTGATGATATGGGCTAAAAACGCGACATAATTCTTGCGAAGATATTTTTGAGCTTGAAGACAAGACATTAAGCTGAGCCCTTTCGACGAGGTTTCTCCAATGATTCGAAGAGTCTGACCGTTTGAAAGAGGAATACGAATAAATTTTTCACGACAAACAACTTCCGCCTGATGTTGACTGAGCCAATCCATACCGATTATGATGTCAAAACTTCCCAGCTTCATAGGAATAAGGTCGACTGAGAAATCGTGGTTGTTTAAGGTGAGTGTACAGTTGCGTAAAATAGAGTCTAATGAAACTGGTTTCCCGTCCGCAACTTCTACCGTTATGGATTCCGCGAGCTTATCCCGATTTTTGTTTAAGATAGGTTCAAATTCTAAAGATACAAAACTTCTATCCGCACCAGTATCAAATAACATAGAGGCATATCTACCATTTATAAGGAACGTACCGTTGACCACATTGCCGTCAGCTCTGCCTGGTTCGCGTTAATATTGAAAGCTCTTCCTCTTGCAGGTGGAGGAGCTTGGTTCGCTTGATTCACTGGGTTGGCTTGGGCCTGAGCATGAATAATGTTTACCAACCTTGGACAAGTGTTTCTGAAGTGGCTGGGGTCTCCGGAATTGAAGCAAGCCCGCATAGGTTGGCCCATAGGATAATTGGGTGGTAGTATGTTTGGGCTAAATGTTGGGTGGGTGTAAATGGTAGGGGTTGTTGTGCTTGACCCATTAACTGTTGGTGGGTTTGGGTTAAAGGTTGGTGGCGGTTTGTTCGTTGAGGCATGCGGCAGTTTTGAACAGTATGTCCTGCGCGACCGCAGCCGGTGTAGTATTGGCAAGGATGATCAGGGAATGGTGATATTGGCAACGGTTACATTTTGGTAACGGGCCTGTGTAGGGTCTTCTGTATGGTGCGGGTGAAGGAGTGACTTGAGTAATGGGTGCAGCAGGAATAGGGGTGTTGGTTTGGGTAACTGCAAAATTTCTGGTGTTACGCTTCCTCTTGTTAGCAAACTTAGAGGATGGAATGGGGTGGTTTGAAGTTTGTC
The DNA here is from genome assembly GCA_947069175.1 of Scalesia atractyloides. Lineage (NCBI taxonomy): Eukaryota > Viridiplantae > Streptophyta > Magnoliopsida > Asterales > Asteraceae > Scalesia > Scalesia atractyloides. The sequence goes on from CAMTDV010000010.1 coordinate 47,397,129, forward strand.
CCTCAACAGGGGCTTTCTTCTTCTCTTCTTTGAACTTCCCGTTGCGAATTCGGTTTTCGGTCAGTTCAGTTGCTAACTCCATAGCAGCTTCAAGTGTTACTGGTGAAACGCTGATAACTGAATCTTGGATTTTCGAGGGAAGTCCTCGAATATAATGCTCGATCAGACGATAGGTTGGAGTGAATAAATTTGGAACCATTTGGTTCAACTCCAAGAACCTTTTGTTGTAGGTAGAGTGATCACCCTCCTTTTGCTTTAGAGCATGAAATTCATCCTCCAACTTCTTAATTTCACTTCTAGGACAGAAACGCCTAGTCATGATTTCCCTTAACTCCTCCCAATTTAAGGCCATCACATCTTCAGTTCCCCTCTTCCCTTTCTCAGTATTCCACCAAGTGAGAGCTACTCCAAGTAGTCTCCCGGTGGCGTATCGAACCTTGCGATCCTCAGGACAATCGCAGTTTAGGAAGGTGTTTTCCATCTCCTCGAACCAATGTAGGAGAGCAGTGACACCCTCGGTCCCTTCAAATTTAGGGGGATCACAAGACTTAAAATGTTTGTAAGAGCACTTGCTGGTAGGAGGGTTGTCGATGTTCTGGTCCTGTTGTTAGGGAGGGTTAGTAGGATTGGTAGTAAGGGCTTGTTGTACTTGGACCACAATGTCAGGAAGTATCGTGGCCATTTGTTTCGCAATCTGAGTGGCCAAACGTTCCTGAGACCTTCCCGATCTTTTACCCCTTCGTTGCTGTCTAGACGACATCTACAGGATCATAAAATGAGAAGATTGTAACAGTGAGTAGATTCGATACTCTTTTCCCCCTTTTTTCCATTAACTCTTTTTGGGTTGTAGCTCGTGTTTGATTTTAAATTTATTATTTAAATTGATAACATGCAATTCGATGTGTTGCTATGTGTCATAAGTTGTTAAATTCTATTGTTTCTATATATGTGCATCTATGTGTTACTCGCTTTGTGTCACACAACAACCGATGGCGGAATCACCGAGGCGCGACACTAAGCGAATCAGATTGCTCGAGAGAATCCATAACAATCACTATAAGACAATATTTAACAAGGTTCAATTTCCCATAAAACTAAAAAGATATTCATACAATAATTGAAATAAATCCAAGTTTCTCAAACAATAAAACAAAGTAGACAACTTGATTTAGCGTGTATCTAAAGAATCCTAATCTTGATTCGATATAACCTGCGTTTAACCTGCAACATACGTTAAAATAATGTCAATACAAAAATGTATTGGCGATCATACAGGTTTTGATATAGTAGCATAGTAAAGAAAAACGTTGCGAAATACCATATACAAAAACATGATAAACACATATAAACTCACAAGACAAATTTCTCATGCTAAGTTCCTATAAAAGGCTGGTAAGCGCGATTTGTGACTTCCTAGCTAGACCCCGTCGGGTGTTAGCCAAACTATCGTACCATACTAGCTAAGGTGGGAGTTAACGAAAAAGTGTCCTAGTATATATGTATCAAGCATCATGTGTAGAACTGTGTAATGGGTATTCGCGTGTGATAATCAGTTTAGTTAGTGTTGTGCGTTTTGATATGAATGTATGTTACACCCAAAAGTGTGTTTAAAGCGAAAAGGGGTCAAGTATACTCACAGTGGGTGCATAAGAGTGAACACCGAGAGTTGATTAGAGGTGAGAAGAGTGTCGGTTTAGCCTGCGCGTAGAGACGGAAGTGCATCAGTCTTCCAGAGTGTTGAAAAGTTGAAATGGAGAGTCGGTGCGAGGGAAAACAGATATTTCGTACGAAATTAGTTTTCGTGCGAAAATTTCGTGCTAAAATTCTGGTGATTCAACTTGCGAAATTTTCTTACGAAAAGTTTGTGCAAAAAATTTGGTGATTCAACTTGCATGAAAATTTCGTGCAAAATCTTTGTAATTCAACTTGCGAATTTTCTTACGAAAATTTCGTGAAAAAATTTTGGTGATTTTCGTCATTCTTGGGGAAATCGAGTGTTCATCCATCCTGTAACATCCGTAAAAAACCGGGTTAACCAAACCCGCTTCGTTTATTAACCGAACATCTAGTTAAAATTTTCATTGCGTATTTAATGCTCAAATTAATTTTATACGATACATAATTAATAAATATATTATAATTTAAAAACTATAATTAATAATTTATAATAAATAACGAAATAAAAATTATTTGCGGACGCCGGGTTTCGAACCCGGGTCAGCTAGTTCACCAAACAACCAACACACCGCTCCGCCACACGCTTAGTTTGGAATATTACTGAAACAATTAATACTTAATATAAAACTCGAAACTCAAAACCAGCGCGCCCAAATCCGCAGACGCCGGAAAATACGCGAATCTACGACTGTTTTCTTTGACTCCGGAATCAAACAAGTGTAACTGACGATTAACGTCAGTTATAACCGAAAACTCAATCAATTTCATTCATGGACCATAATTTCCGTTCGAAACCGAAAATCCAAACCGGTTGAAGAAGTTTATACACACCCTGTGCGATTTTTTCCTAGCTCGCTCATTTTTATCCAATCTACACTCTCAACTCTCACACTTTGTTCAAAAGTTCTCGATCATCGGAGAACATCATACTCGCCGGAATTCTCTGCAAGTCGCCGGAAAACCGAACCCATTTCATCTCTGTTGCCCTACTTTATAAACAGAACATCTAGAGCTCATACCGAAGTCACCCACACTCACCTCAAACTTCCTGAAGATCCTCTGCCGCAAGATACACGTCGCCGGAATAACCTGCTGTCATCGGAATCTCGCCGGAGAAGCAGGGGATCTCTGTTCGGTATATCTTACACCTAATCTCTCTCATTTTTATTAATCTCATACGTAGTTAATTACAATTTACTAAAGAATTTGATTAATGTATCGAAACAGTCGGGATTGGGAGTTCTGGGTAATGTTTACGAAGAAGATGAAGTTTTGGATTGTGTATATATGTAATATAAATCGGGTTATATCTCGGGTTAGACACACAGTCCAGCGGTGGACTGTGTGCATTTGAAACATAGAGATACCGAGTTCGAGTCTGTCCTTGTTCCGATTCGTCACAATATTCAACCCTTTTTATAAAACCCAAATACGGAACCTTCCAGTTAGTATTTAAGTTTAATAAAAACCAGTATTCTAACCAGGTTAGACACACAGTCCAGCGGTGGACTGTGTGCAACGTTAAACAACAGGTCCCGAGTTCGAGTCCTGTTATGTGCACCGGTTTGATATAATTAAAATTCTTTTTAAGTAAATGATTTCTGGATAAATCTAAATAGTATTTAAGTATAATAAAAACCGGAATAATAACCAAGGTAGACACACAGTCCAGTGGTGAACTGTGTGCAAAAACAGTAAGCACGTCGCGGGTTCAAGTCCAGGCTACCGCACCGGTTCTGGCAATTATCAAGTTTTTAAATAAGGACAGAAATGAATTTATCTAATTTGTATATAAGTATAATTAAAAACAGAAATATTTCGGGTTAGACACGTAGCTCAGTTGGTAGAGCTGCGTGCACGCTTACGGGAGGTCACAAGTTCGAACCTCACTCAGTGCAAACAAATACACGACGGAACCGGTCAACAGTCAAACGGTCAACTGGTCAACGGTCAACTGGTCAAAAAGTCAAAATTTTTAATTTTCTTTTATTTATTTATTTTATTTAAAAATCAATTAAAAATACTTAAAAATAATATTTTTAAAGTTAGAAAATTTCCTTGAACTCACAAAAATAAACCTAACAATCCCATTAAGAACACTAATTAAAAATATTAATCTCAAATAAAAGTTTATTTATTTATCGAACTATTATGTTATTATTTAGGTTAGTTCCCTTGCCGTTTAAATCCGAATTCGTGCGCATTCATCATCAATCCAAGAAACGCACCCACGTGAGTGAATTCTTACAAATTCCCCTTTTTTTATTCATGTTTTGGGGTGTATCATGTGTCGCTTAAACTAATTCGCTTATTCAAACTCGTGATATACCATATTATGATCTAAACTTAGAATGTAAATATTGTTTGTTGTTATGTATTACATATTGTCAAGTTGTATGCAAATTATTTGTTAGGCCCATCAGTTCCTCGTGGGAGACGAGTTGAACAACGCGTGCCTTAAAACTCATTCATTAGGCCCATCAGTTCGTAGAACAACGCGTGCCTCAAAACTCATTCATTAGGCCCATCAGTTCCTCGTGGGAGACGAGTTGAACAACGCGTGCCTCAAAACAATCAATTGTTGTATGTGTGTGCAATATTTAATATTATGTGTATTGTGAATAAATTTACATCTACATTTACTCATATGTGGTTATGCACTTTATTTTATAATCAATAAAATAAACTCGTTTAAATGTTTTTCATAGGATTCACTCGCCAACTTTTTGTTGACCCAAAAACCATTTTTACACATGATACAGGTGGACAGGATGAAGCAAGGAACACATAGGAAAGTGCCTTAGAAGAAAAAATAATGAAGTCCTAGAAGGATGTATAGAACATGTTGTACTTGTATGATTTGATTGTATGATCTTCTTTAAAATTGTAATAATAAATATGAAACATTGTAATAAATGTCATGAGCTTTGATGAAAACCCAATCATGCCCCGATCACCTTTTCCGCTGCGGGTCGGGGTGTGACAGATTGGTATCAGAGTTTTTGACTATAGGGATATAGGATAGGTTATTAGACCCTTAGAGCATATACTATAGTTAATTAGATTTTAATTGTTTATGTGGTTACATGCAAACTCATGATGTTTATTTCTTTCATATTTATTACATACACAAATGCATGCAAACACTTCCAATATTACATTTTGTGATACATAATGAATTATACTTACAGTCAAACATACATACTTACATACACATTCATCATACATAATTCAATGATCACATATTCAAATCATCTTCATACTTCCGTTATTCAAGATTTTGTCGCATTTTTCATTTTTCAAATCTCATCAAAGTAAGTTCTACGACGGGCATGTAGTAACTGCAAGGGTACAAGTACCGGTAGTCGGAACGTCCTGTCTAGGTTGGCATTTGTATAAATCCAATATAACGGACCAGTTTGCCTACCTGGGGACTAACGATGAGAGTACGAAGGACCTATTAGGCCAAAGCATGCCACACCAAACGTCGTTCGAACTAACCCCACTTTGAGTTGTCACCGTGTCCACACCTGGATACATTCCGAATATCATACGTTACATACATATTTCTCGATTTTCTCCGGGTTTTAGTGTACGTAACCAGGCTAACACATGCGAACCATATGAAAAACCCGGTAATCATGGGGGCCCACATGATTACGAAGGTGAAGTATGGCGGCATGCAAACCCAATTACGAGCAAAGCCCAAGACATCCTATGGATGTAGTAGATTTATTATTCTATATTTATTTTATGAATGTTCATTCCTAAATACGACACATGACCCCTAAAACGTCCAACTCATACTCCTGATATGTATTCCTTGTAGATGTCTTCTAATTCCGCTTGTAGGAAGATGAGACCAGGAAAAGCCCGCGAGCGCATGGCTGCCCAAATCGCTCAACAAATGGCTGCCGTAATACCCAACATTGTAGTTCAAGTTCAACAAGCCCTTACCGCTAATCCCGTCAATCAAGAAGATCAAAATGTTGTCAACCCTCCCCCAAGTACCACTAAATGCACCTTCAAGCATTTCAAATCCTGCGACCCTCCAAAATACGAAGGGACTGAAGGTGTCACCGCTCTTCTCCATTGGTTCGAGGAAATGGAAAACACTTTTCTAAATTGCTATTGTCCCGATGATCGCAAAGTGCGATATGTTACCGGTCGTTTGCTTGGAATAACACTTACATGGTGGAATACAGAGAAGGTCAAATGAGGTGTTGAAGATGCTATGACTTTGACTTGGGAAGAGTTGAAGGAAATCATGACAAGACGGTTTTGCCCAAGAAGCGAAATCAAGAAATTGGAGGATGAATTCTACGCTTTGAAACAAAAGGAAGGCGACCACACCACATACAACAAGAGATTCCTCGAGTTAAATCAAATGGTTCCCAACTTGTTCACTCCTCTTTACCGTTTGATCGAGCACTACATCCAAGGTCTTCCTTCAAAAATTCAGGACTCTGTAATAAGTACCACACCTGCAACTTTGGAAGCAGCAATGGAGTTAGCTATAGAGCTCACCGAGAACCGCATACGAAATAAGGACTTCAAGGAGGAGAAGAAGAAGGATAAAGCATCAACTGAAACCTCAAACTCCACCCAAACCGAATCCCTTTCTCAACCCATTTCTAAGAGAAAACGAGATGGGCAACTTTTCGCTGTCACCCAACGCAATCAACCAGCCTCACAAGCCGTACCCCTCCAAGCTATCCCAATCACTCAAGTAGCACCCAACTCAACTTACCCAAATAAGAAACCTTACCTTGGACCTCACCCTCAATGCAACACCTGCTTTTATCACCATCCCTCTACCTTACCTTGTCGACTATGTGCGAATTGTGGACGCTATGGTCATTTGAGCAAGGTTTGCCGCACCTCTCAAAACCAAACCTCACCCCCTACTCAAAACATGATTCAAACATATCAACAACCCCAATACCCCATGTTCCCATATGTTCGAGCTTGTTTTAATTGTGGCGACCCTACCCACTTTAGAAACACGTGCCCTCGATTGGTTAACATCATAAACACCCAAGCTCAAGCAAACCCAGTTAACCAAGCAAATCAAGAAAACCTAACCACTAGGCCACCAGAAAGAGGAAGAATTTACAACATCAACGCCAATCCTGTTGAAGATGATGACGGCCCAAACGAACCACCCAACTAGTCTCCTTCACCAAAAATCAAGATTCAACTCCAACCGCTTAGTTTTTATGTTTTTCTTTATGTTATCTCAATTTTCACGTATCTCAATTATAAATTGTAAATTTATCCAAGAATCTTAATGCGAATTACTATTTCAGTTTTGTTTTATACTCATTGATTTAACATTCATATCATCATACCTCACGACGTATCGCAGTCTCATCATTTAAAGAAGTTGGGTTGTGTCTCACTTCTACATAGACTAACATCTCCATCATAACAAACGAGAGAGGTACTGTCATCATTCAAACATGTATACTATCAGAATTAAGACCCAAGCTTTGGTTGATGTGTTGGTTTATGTTTTAGAGTCACATAGAACTAATCATAACTTGCGGATAAAGCCAAGAAAATTTGACAAGAATATGGTGGATACGCCGCTGGTACTTCCTATATATAAATATTCTTGCCAAGGATCAGAGACATTGTCAGGCGGTTATGAGAAGTTCCATGTAGGATTTAGTAATGTCTTGGTTGAAGTTTGTTTTATACTCACTGATTTAGCATTCCTATCATCAAACATCTCAACGTATTTCAATCTCATCATTCAAATAAGTTGGGCTGTGTCTCACTTCTACATAGACTAACCTCTCCATCATAACAAACGAGAGAGGTACTGTCATCATTCAAACATGTATACTATCAGAATTAAGACTCAGGCTTTGGTTGTTGTGTTTGTTTATGTTCTAAAGTCACATCATAGAACTAATCATAACTTACTGATAAAACCAATGAAAATTTGACAAGAATATGGTGGATACACCGCTGGTACTTCCTATATATAAGTATTCTTGCCAAAGGATCAGAGGCATTGTCAGGCGGTTATGAGAAGTTCCATGTAGGTTTTAGTAGTAGAAGTTTTGTTTTAGGATATAACCTTATCTTTTCAAACGTATCAAAACTCTTGCGCATGAAATCATACTTAGTGAATCAACTCTGTTTATCAATATTCTTTATCGTAGGCATCAAAAAGCGATTCCTGTAGCAGGGTACTCAACCCTTACAAGGAACGTTACCGCCTCAAACAAAATTTAAACTCTTACTCCCTTCTAAGTATGTAATTGTCAAATTAAAACACCATCCTTTTGAGACAAACATGCCACTACTTAAATTTCGGGACGAAATTTCTAAAAGTAGGGGATACTCTAACATCCGTAAAAAACCGGGTTAACCAAACCCGCTTCGTTTATTAACCGAACATCCAGTTAAAATTTTCGTTGCGTATTTAATGCTCAAATTAATTTTATACGATACATAATTAATAAATATATTATAATTTAAAAACTATAATTAATAATTTATAATAAATAACGAAATAAAAATTATTTGCGGACGCCGGGTTTCGAACCCGGTTCAGCTAGTTCACCAAACAACCAACACACCACTCCGCCACACGCTTAGTTTGGAATATTACTGAAACAATTAATACTTAATATAAAACTCGAAACTCAAAACCAGCGCGCCCAAATCCGCAGACGCCGGAAAATACGCGAATCTACGACTGTTTTCTTTGACTCCGGAATCAAACAAGTGTAACTGACGATTAACGTCAGTTATAACCGAAAACTCAATCAATTTCATTCATGGACCATAATTTCCGTTCGAAACCGAAAATCCAAACCGGTTGAAGAAGTTTATACACACCCTGTGCGATTTTTTCCTAGCTCGCTCATTTTTATCCAATCTACACTCTCAACTCTCACACTCTGTTCAAAAGTTCTCGATCATCGGAGAACATCATACTCGCTGGAATTCTCTGCAAGTCGCCGGAAAACCGAACCCATTTCATCTCTGTTGCCCTACTTTATAAACAGAACATCTAGAGCTCATACCGAAGTCACCCACACTCACCTCAAACTTCCTGAAGATCCTCTGCCGCAAGATACACGTCGCCGGAATAACCTGCTGTCATCGGAATCTCGCCGGAGAAGCAGGGGATCTCTGTTCGGTATATCTTACACCTAATCTCTCTCATTTTTATTAATCTCATACGTAGTTAATTACAATTTACTAAAGAATTTGATTAATATATCAAAACAGTTGGGATTGGGAGTTCTGGGTAATGTTTACGAAGAAGAAGAAGTTTTGGATTGTGTATATATGTAATATAGATCGGGTTATATCTCGGGTTAGACACAAAGTCCAGCGGTGGACTGTGTGCATTTGAAACATAGAGATACCGAGTTCGAGTCTGTCCTTGTTCCGATTCGTCACAATATTCAACCTTTTTTATAAAACCCAAATACGGAACCTTCCAGTTAGTATTTAAGTTTAATAAAAACCAGTATTCTAACCAGGTTAGACACACAGTCCAGCGGTGGACTGTGTGCAACGTTAAACAACAGGTCCCGAGTTCGAGTCCTGTTATGTGCACCGGTTTGATATAATTAAAATTCTTTTTAAGTAAATGATTTCTGGATAAATCTAAATAGTATTTAAGTATAATAAAAACCGGAATAATAACCAAGGTAGACACACAGTCCAGTGGTGAACTGTGTGCAAAAACAGTAAGCACGTCGCGGGTTCAAGTCCAGGCTACCGCACCGGTTCTGGCAATTATCAAGTTTTTAAATAAGGACAGAAATGAATTTATCTAATTTGTATATAAGTATAATTAAAAACAGAAATATTTCGGGTTAGACACGTAGCTCAGTTGGTAGAGCTGCGTGCACGCGTACGGGAGGTCACAAGTTCGAACCTCACTCAGTGCAAACAAATACACGACGGAACCGGTCAACAGTCAAACGGTCAACTGGTCAACGGTCAACTGGTCAAAAAGTCAAAATTTTTAATTTTCTTTTATTTATTTATTTTATTTAAAAATCAATTAAAAATACTTAAAAATAATATTTTTAAAGTTAGAAAATTTCCTTGAACTCACAAAAATAAACCTAACAATCCCATTAAGAACACTAATTAAAAATATTAATCTCAAATAAAAGTTTATTTATTTATCGAACTATTATGTTATTATTTAGGTTAGTTCCCTTGCCGATTAAATCCGAATTCGTGCGCATTCATCATCAATCCAAGAAACGCACCCACTGTGAGTGAATTCTTACAAATTCCCCTTTTTTTATTCATGTTTTGGGGTGTATCATGTGTCGCTTAAACTAATTCGCTTATTCAAACTCGTGCTATACCATATTATGATCTAAATTTAGAATGTAAATATTATTTGATGTTATGTATTACATATTGTCAAGTTGTATGCAAATTATTTGTTAGGCCCATCAGTTCCTCGTGGGAGACGAGTTGAACAATGCGTGCCTTAAAACTCATTCATTAGGCCCATCAGTTCGTAGAACAACGCGTGCCTCAAAACTCATTCATTAGGCCCATCAGTTCCTCGTGGGAGACGAGTTGAACAACGCGTGCCGCAAAACAATCAATTGTTGTATGTGTGTGCAATATGTAATATTATGTGTATTGTGAATAAATTTACATCTACATTTACTCATATGTGGTTATGCACTTTATTTTATAATCAATAAAATAAACTCGTTTAAATGTTTTTCATAGGATTCACTCGCCAACTTTTTGTTGACCCAAAAACCATTTTTACACATGATACAGGTGGACAGAATGAAGCAAGGAACACAGAGGAAAGTGCCTTAGAAGAAAAATAATGAAGTCTAGAAGGATGTATAGAACATGTTGTACTTGTATGATTTGATTGTATGATCTTCTTTAAAATTGTAATAATAAATATGAAACATTGTAATAAATGTCATGAGCTTTGATGAAAAGCCAATCATGCCCCGATCACCTTTTCCGCTGCGGGTCGGGGTGTGACACATCCAGCCTTAGGCCACTGATCGAACCTTGTGCCGGAGAGGTCTTTAGAGCGAGTGAGTCGTTTGTGGAAACTCGGACTGGGTCGTATGAACCAAAAGTGATTCGTATGAGCCAGTCCAGTTTGCACAAGTGACTGTTCTTGCGTCTTTGTGCAACCGGAAATGAGATCTTGTCTAAAACGGATGTAATTTCGAGTCCATTTCGTGACGGTTTGACAGCGCCTCGTTCCACTACTTAGTGAACGAAACATTAGTCGGTCTGATCCGTGTTTGGTGTAAAAATCGATTTATAAACAGTTTTGTTAGGATAAACACTTGGTGAGTTTGAAACAACAAGGTTTCGGGTCTGAGAAGCCAAGGCTAACTCAAACATGATCGGTTAAGTGCTAAATCCTTAAGAAAATCAGAAAGTTTGATGAAAAAGATGAAGATTTTCGTAAACAGAGAAGTTTAGATGAAATAGGAGGTAATCTCGTGCAAAATCGTTGTAGAAACGTTGTGATTTGTGTGAAAAACGTAGTGTTCTTACTTGGAACAGAGAAAACGAGCTACAGAGCGTTTTGGTGTAGAATGGCAACAAGTAGAATGAGTTATGAAGTGAGGTATTTATAGGAGAAGAGAGTAGAAGTGGTGTCTGGTGAAATTTTCGTATGAAAATGGTCATTTTCGTGCGAAAAGTACCATTTTCGGGCCAAAATACGTTGTTTTCGCACGAAAAACAACATTTTCGTACGAAAATATGAATTTTCGTGCGATTTTTAAGGCTTCGCTTAGTTAGGTTAACTGCGCTGAAAGTTTTGGCGAATCATTAAGCGTTTAAATTTAATTAAATAAAATAATTAAGCGAGATAGTAGGCGTCTTAGTTCTCAAGTCTTGCGAGAGTAGCGTTGTTGTTTAAGCGAGCAGATAGTCTTGGAAACATCACGCAAAGTTAATAGTATTTAGCGAGTGCGTTATAAGTGTGTGAGGTGCGATGTAGTGTGTTGAAATAAGCGATCTAGTGCGAAAATATGCGATGTAGAGTAGTAAGTGATATAGTTTACATTATGATCTGAATCTCTGGTGCTAGGCGTAACGAGAGTAACGAGCTGCGAAAATGCGGGTTGTTACACTTTGTGTCACAGGTTTCGCATGGATCCACCTGGCTGACTGGTTCCCCACGGCCATGGATCAAACTCGGTATTGCCATCATTGTATCGCAGATTCGCCTTTCGGGGCTTGAATCTCTATGTATGTATGGTTACTATTGTTGTTATATTTGTGTTGCTTATGACATATGTGTAGAACACTCGTATATTGAATGACACAGTTTCACATTTGATTATGCATGTTAACAAATAATGTTTTCAAAAAATATTAATAATACCAAAACGTTTTTTTATTATAAACCGAATCTATTCACCAACAATTTTGTTGACCCAAAACTCTTTTACGTGTGATACAGGTATACAAGTGTGAGCCGAACTCGAGACAAAGACACTTAGGGCTTGCCTTAGTAATTAACCGGCTATGTTATGTTTCTTTTATTTATTTAAATTTGGAACTTTGTAATAATATTTGAATTCTATTTTATGTGTGACATTTTAATAATGATGCTTTAAATACTATAACTTTTATATAGTTTTTATAAGCTTTGAGCAATACTACAACTTTTAAATAGTTGTTATAAGCTTTGAGCAATCAATCATACACCCTGTACCATTTTCCCTACATGTCAAGGTGTGATATGGGTGGACACAAATATGTCATGTGTTACACTTTCTGATTCAACACTTTTTTTTTGACATTGTAACACTTTTTTGTGTTAGAGGAGAGAGAGTCCATGTGTTACATTTTTTTCACCGTTCATTTGTTGTAACTTCACATGCATACACTTTTTTATGGTTCCGATATAGCTATTTTACAGCAATTACGAAGCGTGTAGATTTTAAAACTTAGAATTTATGAACTTTTATTTTTTGTAGTGCATGTAAAAATATATGTTACATTTTTTTACGGGGAGATTTTTTGTGTAATAATTGCAGTTGTTACAACTTTTTGTCAGAGGAGAGAGAAAGTGTAAAAGCTAGTAACATCTTTTTGCAATCCATTACAACTTTTTGCAAACCGTTATACTTTTCTAAAGAAAAAAAACACTTTTTGTACTTCAGCAAACTCCACCATTGATTAGTTAGATGGATGGTGGAGATGAGGTTTCCTTAACTCACTAAGGTTTTCTCTATATCCTTCTCGTAGTGTGTGTGTATATATAACTATTGGTAGTCGGGTCCTTCGAGATGTCCACTCATGAGACAAAGCTAGCTCATCATCACCCGTCCACCGTTCATGGGTTTTTTCATCGGGCTCGACTTCAGCTCTTTTTTTATGTTTTCTCTCATGTTTTAATGGGCTCCTTTGCGTTGGCTGTACAAATTTTGGTTGAGGTTGAGATTCTTGTATTGGCCCGACCAATAACAACTAGTGAAGAGGTTAGAAACTATGAGGTAAGTGTTGGGTTGGGGTGTTTGGTAAGCTTCAATTTTGATTATGTGGGTTATTCGGGTCAATAAAAGATAATGTTTTGGTTTAAAAATGTATAAAAAAGTTTAGAGAGTGGAATAGTTTAGAGGGTTTGAGAGTGAGGTAGTGTGGTAAAAAAATTGAAATATGTATATAGAGTTAAAGAAAAATATTAAAGGTTAAACATGACCATTGGTGTTACACCTTAACCAATGGCGGAAACATTGGGGCGGGATGAAAACGAGATTGCAAGAGACTTCATAACACTAAAAGTGACAAGTATTTAATAAATAATATTTCATTTCATTACTAACGGTTCAATTACATGACTTGGAAACAAAATACAATAAGTAACATATGACTAATCTATAAACATGAATAAAAGTTTGGTGCGTTTCTAGTCCTTCCTACTAAGTTCCATTCATCATCGTCATCATCAATTCCTGCAATACATACTAAGTACAGTTCAATACAAAAGTATTCACGAGCATACAAGTTTGAGTACTAGCATAAGTATAAAAGTTTAAACAAAATCCACCTGGCATAATAGTTAACTAGAATTAACATACGATACTAGCATGCAACTGTAAATGTCAACCCAAAGATTCCTTCTAGCGTAATCTTATCGTAGCAACGATAAGACCGTTATGATTAACTTAACATGACTTCAAGAATATGGGCGGTGTGTTACTCCTATAGCGCTATACATGTTAAAGGAGGCTTGTATAAAGTTAATGACAAGTATAAAGCATAAGAATAGTCTAGCATATACGAATTCAAGTATAACGAGTTAAGCATGTATATTGGATTGTTTGTTTGTAATTAACGCGTAAAGTATGTGATTTTGATAATGTACATGTATTGCACCCAAAAGTGTTAAAGGTAAAAAGGGAGTCGAGTATACTCACGGTTTTGCAAAGCATTCCTAGCAATCCGCGAGTCGTTACGTTTATTGGAAGGAACACCGAAGTTACCCTACATGGGGAAACGTGGGTGTGTGAGTAATCGACGTAAGGGTAGGTTCGGTTTTGGGAATTATAAGTATGTAAAAGTACTATGTATACGAAAACTAATTATCTAGTCTAACACTTGTTTTTGACACTAAGTTTTCATGTGATTTCGTGGGTTAAAATTACCCATTAGAATCGTAACGAGAGATTTAAAACACAGATAATATAACCTTCATTCATGACGTGTAATCATAATCCGATTACCATCCAGATTTCGCTTATGTATATATATATATTATATCCTATAGTTAAGTCCATCATATATAACCATAAAATTCATATAAGCCATGCATGGAGGTATGAACACCTCATTGTATTCATCAAAGCACAAAGTTTACCAACTAAGTTGGTAAACCCGATTGGTCATGAATAACAAGAATGAAAACTAATCTAATCTATTTACATACTAAGTAGCCAAATAAGGACAACCCTAGCATGTCATACCTAACATGGCAAATGTTTGAGGCGAGGCGTGGTTAACTTACTTTAGGGCTAGCAAACTACTTAGTGAATAAGCATAAAAACATCAAGTGAGGTAGTGGAACAAGGTTGGACAGCCAAGCTACCATGGTTCACACTTTTAGACTCCTGCAAGAATCACCATACGAACAATGGTGAGCTTGAATGGTAACTACACTTGTAGGTTGTCTAAACCTTGTCAAAATAGAAAGTTTAGAGGGTGTTTGCACCTCTTAAACTCATAATAATCAAGCTTAACAAGTCCATAACCATAGGTGGGTTTAGGAACATGTTAGGCATAAGATTTATGGAAGAAAAGTAAAGTTATAAAGATTTACAAAAAGGTTCTTCCAAAACAGAAAGTTTGGACCTCAAAATGATGATGTTCCACCTTAGTTACCATGGTAAACCTGTGGAAACACTCCTAAAGGTGTTCCAAGCTTTGTAGAGGAAGAAGAAGTAACGAAAGTAAAGAAAAGTGCTCACTTTGGCACTTAGAACAATCTTCCTTTTCTGAACTTTGCAACTGATTTGAGAGTATAGATGAATTTGGAAAGTGAAAATGGGTGAATGGAGGCTTGTTTATATACTGGTTGATTAGGTTAGTGTAACTTTAGCTCGTAAGCATACTGCCGAACGAATGAAGAGCTACCTAAGTACGATTAAAGAAAGTGAAAATGTACTGTACGTATTGGGTGAGTTAGGAGGTGGAAAATATGGCCAACCCGTATGCAGCAAATGAGTTTTTGCTGATTATGGGGGCTCGCGCCCCTCAACGGTGATTGAGGTTGTGGTCGCGTAGTGCCACGCCTCTTTTTTCCAGATTTTGGGTTTATTGCAATTTAGTCCCTGAACTTTGATTCTTTCATCATTTTGTGCTAAAACTATGTAGTTTAACATGTTTTCAAGTATATAGAACGTATGTAAGTATAATTCGAGTATCACGAATGTATGTACGAGTATTTGCACGTTTAATGAGTATCGGTTTGCAAGTAAATGTGTATTTAACGATTGGTTACATGTAAAACAAGTATGTATAAAGTATGAATTTTTATTATGATCAAAGCCTTGGATTACAAAATTGGAAATGGAATACGAACATGATACGGATACAAGTTTACGTAAATAGAATTACGATTATACTTTCTAAATAAGGAAAATACAAAATACGAAGCGTTACAGTTAGGCACAAAGCCCAACATACCTCACCATCCTCAAGCTCGTGAGGTAGACCACATGTGTGGCCTTTAACCGACCAACGCCCAAAGGCGGTGTGCCACATTAGGATATGCGTTCCAGATGCCACCTACCAAGGCATGAGGTGACAACAAGTAGCCTAAGAATTTTATAATCAAATGGAAAAACTTTGAAAATACGTAAATTTTTTCAATTTGTTTATATCATATGTTTCCATTATGTTTGATCAACTTAGTAAGTTCTAGTTTTTCAAAAACTTTATTTGTTTTTTTAGGTATGTTGTTTGATTTATTTTTCATTTTTCAATTTAATTCTTAATCATATATCATATCTTTTAATTTTTTTGGACACTCATATTGATGAGAAGTTGTAGATAAACGCCAATTAATTATAAAAAAAGTTCTATTTACGATCCCTGTGTAGAAAACTTTGGTTTTGACTTATGTCAAGAAAATTTTGGTTTCGACTTATGCCATTGCATTCACACGTTGGTGATGGATGATGATATTTCAATTCCAACGGATATCATGTCACACCCCGACCCGCAGCAGAATAGGTGACCGGGGCATGATCCGATTACTCATAGCCTATGACAGAGTATTCAAAGTTTAATATTATTATTAATTAAATTGACAATGTAACAACCCATGAATGTAATACAATACAAATCCGGTTTACCCCTGAGGTCTCAACCCTAAGTGTTATCATCCAATCTTCAAACATGTTAATCTGTATCATGTGGAAAAATGGTTTTGGGTCAACATAATGTTGGTGAGCAATTCTTATTGTTTTTTTGTGAAAATGATAAGTTTATTTTTGTATATAGAAAATGTGCATATAAACAAATGTAATTGAATGTGTTGTCTGTAAATGTATCAAACCTCAAGCAATCAATCAGCAAATAATGTAATGATTCCAATGAAAGTACGTATGTTGCACTGGATAACGATGTGCAATAAAACATTAATCAACTCAATTGTATGTAAATGTGCACGGTATTATGGTGTGCTGGGTTGTATTGCAAGATTCGAGCTCAATCAAACGGAACTAATCTCGTGTGTTGTCAATGCCAGGTTCCGCACTTGGTAATGGGGAATGGACGAGCCATTGGATCCATATGTATCTGTCTCTGTCTCATGAATGTGATGTACCAAATGATAACCAACAAGTCCTCACAAAGCACATAAACTACACAAGTTGGTATTTGCACGTATGGAATTATGATAAAGTAATAACTGAAAATGTAACACACAATACACCCCAAAATGGTTAAATGATACAAAGGGGAATTTGGAAAGATTTACTCACAGGTTGCGTTTTGTGATTTCTTAAAATAAGCGTGCGAGAAATAAAGAACTCCAAAATAAGAAGAGGTATCCATAAGATTTAAAATACAATTACTAAATATAATGCATACAAAAACCACAACGAATTGTACCGCTTGATCATTTAAATTTTTCATTAATCGCAAGGTACGTCTTGTGTCACCATGAAATCCTAGATCTGAAGGATCCAGGTGAGATTGGAAGATTAAGAGTTGTCCCAACTATATACCATTTGCGATTATTTTTAATTAACTAAACTTTGGCTTTTCGAACACACTGGGTTTACTAAAAGGATTAACAGTTTGTAGTATTTTATAAAAATCGGATTGCTAAGTTATTTTAGTGTATGTATATTCGTATTTTATATTAAGTTTAATTTTATAAACTAATTAAATTCTTATATTATAAAATAAACCCCATAATATTGTTTACTAACAATATACATTTATTTATTGTTTAAAAAAAGTTCATTTGGGAATAAGATGATAAATAGCGAAAAACGTGGAGGGTTGTGATTCAAATTTCCCTAATGTTATAACACTCTTGCAAGACTCACAATAACCAATAAATAATTCATTTTCAAGATAAAAATCTTGGACCTTTTCTGTGTTCACATCATTTCATTTCCAAATGTAGTTTTCATTATACAACAATTTGTTAAGACTTATATTAAAACGAAAATTATAAAACAAATATGATTTAGTTTAAGGCCCTACGCTTAGTAATTAATTGAAAGAAAATAATGGACATTTGTTTCCTATTTATACTTCATGGTGGACACCTTCTCAATTATTTACATAACGAAATCAATATATACTTTTTCCCAAATCTTCGTTTTACAGATAAACATACATATAGATGTAATCTACTGTTTTGGAACTCTAATATGATAATATGACCATAAAGAATATCTAGAGAGAAAAAAATGTCACACCCTAACTGATGGCGGAATCATCGGAATGTGACACTATGCGACGAGATTGCTCGAGAGAATCCATAACGACTATTTTATGATAATAATTAATAAGGTTCAATTTCTCATAAGACTAAACAATTATCCATACAATAACCGAAATGAATTACAAGATTCTCAAACAATGTAACAAAAATAAACAACAAGATTAAGCGAGTATCTAAAGGCCTAATCCAGTTGTAGCATATAACAATCCATCAACCTGTCACATACGTTAAAATAAAAGTCAATACAAAATGTAAGGTGAATACACAGGTTTAGCATAGTAATAGTAATAAAGTGTTTCGCAAAAATAGCATGTACTAACGTAATTATGTGAACATGTATGCTTATTTGGCATTGATACTAGCTAACCAACAAACCGCGAGTGAGTCTGCGCGTCACGTGTCCACCGAAGTGTCCACGTACGTAAAAGTAAAGAGAGAGCGAGCCTTAACAACCCCCAAAATTGCGTTTTAAGTGTCGTGTGCTGTGTTTTGTTATAGATAACGTATGTAACACCCAAAAGTACGTTAAAGCAAAAAGGGATCAAGTATACTAACAATGAGTGCTTAAACAGTTAAGCACGAGCGAGATGGAGTGAGGAGAGCATTGGATGTAACATCCGTCTAAAAACGGGTTTTCAAAACCCGCTTCGTTTATTAATCGAACAATCAGTTTTAAATTTTTTGTTGTTTATTTATGATTAATTTTAATTTTAAACAATACATAATTAATAAACAAATTAGGATTTAAAAGCAAAAATTGTTAAAAAGTGAAAATAAGAGAATTAAAAATAAAACAAGGCTGCCGGGATTCGAACCCGGGTCAGCCGGGTCAGCCAATGACTTAACTCCCACTCATCCAACCACTCCGCCACTTGTGTTATTTGATAACATATCGAAACAATTAATTCAAATAACAAAACACAGAAATCAAATTCAGTCATTGACGCGCCCATTTCGCAGTCGCCGGAAATCCCGACGACTTCGCCAATAATTGACGGTTTCTATCGATTTAATGGAAGAATTAATCCTAACATCGGTTATAACCGATGTCTGAACCCGCGACATCAGTCGTAACCGCCGGAGAACAGCTGACCATGAATCGAGACTGAAATCAGACCCAATGCGTCTCGATTCTTCCCTATAAATACACCCACAAATCTCTGGTAGCCTTTTCGCTCAAAATCGCACCTTTTCTCGAAGCAATTTCACTCGCCGGAAATATCCTGCCATCACCGGACTTTCGCCGGAAAACCGAGACTCACCTCAACACGGTAAACACCTCGACTCTTTCTGTTTCAATCCGTTGTTAGACTGTTACTAACTTCAATCCAACAATCAGAATCAATCCCAGACGACGTAGCCGGAATATTCAGCTCTCGCCGGAAAACCTCTGGAATTTCTAATCTCACGCTGTGAATCGGTATAATCATTCGAACTTCGGTTAATCCTTGTTTAGTACCCCACTTTCATAACTAATCAAACAAAACTGATAATTGATTCAAGCAGAAAGAATGAACAAATCAGAGCCGACGTTCATTGCCGGAATTCTGAAGAAATACAATTGATCGGTACATTCGTTTCCTGAGTTCATTTTATTCATCACATTTCAACCAGTAATATGCTCGATGAACGACCCAATCAAGAACAGTTGAAAAATCGTCGACTGTGTATTATAAGATTAATTAAAATCAGATTAATAAACGGGTTAGACACACAGTCCAGCGGTGGACTGTGTGCAAATAATAAGAACACGTCTCGAGTTCGATCCCTGCCCCAACCTCACTCCTTTAAACAAAAATGCTCTTTTTAACCGAACCGGGATAACTCACAGAATCATGTTAAGTATAATAAAAACCGGAATATTAACCAGGTTAGACACACAGTCCAGTGGTGGACTGTGTGCAACACTAACTCGCACGTCCCGGGTTCGAGACTGGTTAACGGCACCGGTTCAATGCAATTAAAATCCTTTTTAAAAATAATTGATTTTTGGATTAAGTTAAAAAGTATATAAATATAATTAAAAACAGAAATATTTCGGGTTAGACACGTAGCTCGGTTGGTAGAGCTGCGTGCACGCGTACGGGAGGTCACGGGTTCGAGTCTCACCCAGCGCACATATATAAGCGACCGGACCGGTCAACGGTCAACGGTCATGGTCAACGGTCAAAAGTCAACATTTTTTTATTATTTTATTTATTTATTTAATTTAAAAATCAATTAAAAATACTTAAAAATGACGTTTTTAAAGTTAGAAAATAGCCTTAAACTCACAAAAATATACCCAAAGATCCTATTAAAATTGTTAATAAAATCCACTTACTTACCATACCTTTTCGTTATTAACTAGGTTAGTTATTCCTCGTCGATCAATCCTCTAAATTCATGCGCAATCAACATCATTCACCGAACGCACCCAAGGTGAGTGAATCTCTACAAATTCCCCGTTTTAATCACATTTTGGGGTGTATCATTGTGTCGTTATTATTTATTTAAATTAAACACTTGTGCATTTATCATATTCATGATCAAATGTGTTGCCAATATATATCTATTGTTTGTGTGGTTAATGATTAGATTAAAGTTATCATTTTCAGTACATACATTATCATAGGCCGCCGCTCCCCATTACCTATGAGCGTGAGCTGTTCCCCATTACCTATGAGCGTGAACGAGGCGTTGCCAACATAAGATCGGCTCCGTTTGATTGAGCCTTGATCTCACATACATCATCATAGGCCGTCCGTTCCCCATTACCTATGAGCGTGAACGAGACGTTGCCAGCATATACATTGTCATTCATATCATATACTCATGCAAGGTGTTTGTGATTGTTTGTTTATATTTGTTTGTTCATGTATGATTATTGCACAATTTTCCATATTAATTCCAATAAGAAATCAATAACAAATGTTTTTAACAAGGTTCACTCGCCAACTTTTGTTGACCCAAAATTCCCCATTTTTACACATGATACAGGTGATCAAGTTGGAGCAAGAAACATATAGGGCGGCCTAGAAGAATAAACCAGTTTAGATTTTGGATTGTTTTAGTTAATTTTTCCTTTCCTTGTATTGTATGAATTTGACTTGAATCTTTGAGATGTAATTTGAATTTAATAAATATGAAACATATTAGTAAGCATCATGAGCTTTGGTGATAACCCAATTATGCCCCGACTCTTATTCCGCTGCGGGTCGGGGTGTGACAGATTGGTATAAGAGCCATGACTATAGGGATATAGGATAGGTTATTAGACCCTTAGAGCCTATACTATAGTTGATTAGAATTTTTAAATTGTTTGTGTGTTACATGCAAAATTCATGATGTTTTTATGCTTTATGTTTATTGTTACATTCAAAGTTATGCAAGCATGTTCATAAATACATACTATTATACAATGCTTATCGTGAATCATATTCTCATAACATATCATATCCATAGGAGCACACACCTCACAATTCATATGACTTTTACAACGATTTTTGTATTTTCAAATCACATCAAAGTGAGTTCTCATGACGGGCATGTAGTAACTAGAAGGGTATGAGTACCGGTAGTCGGAACGTCCTGTCTAGGCTTAGCATTCGTATAAATCCAAAATAAAGGACCAGTTTGCCTACCTGGGGACTAACGATGAGAGTACGAAGGACCTATTAGGCCAAAGCATGCTATACCAAACGTCGTGTGAACTAACACCACTTTGAGTTGTCATTGTGTCTACACCTGGACACCCTCCGACCATACATCCCGCAAACATATTTCATGGTTTTCATTCGGGTGATGCGAGTGTTAAACCGCCAATACAATGTGAATCCTACTAAGCCAATAGTCATGGGGGCCCACATGACTATACAGGCGATGGTATGGGGGACATTGGAGGCCCAAAATGAGCAAACCCAAGACATCCTATGGATGTAGTGCATTATTGATGGTTATGTTATTTTATTATTTTAAACGACACATGAAACCTAAACACTCCTTAAACTCACCATCTTCCTATTTATATTCCTGTAGATGTCGGCTAGGCAGCTACGTGGAGGACGAAAGTCAGGAAGGTCAAACGAACGCTTGGCCACTCAAATTGCAAAACAAATGGCCGCGGTGCTTCCTGATATTGTAATTCAAGTCCAACAAGCTCTCACCGCAAATCCTATCAACCCACCCAATCAAGAGGATCAAAACATCGACAACCCTTCCTCCAAGAAGTGCTCCTACAAACACTTCAAGTCTTGCGATCCCCCAAAGTATGAAGGGACTGAAGGTGTCACCGCTCTCCTTCACTGGTTTGAGGAAATGGAAAACACCTTCCTCAATTGCGATTGTCCCGAGGATCGCAAGGTACGTTACGCAACCGGGAGATTATTTGGGGTAGCCCTGACCTGGTGGAACACCGAGAAGGGTAAAAGAGGAGTTGAAGACGCTATGGCCTTAACGTGGGAAGAGTTAAGGGAAATAATGACAAAACGCTTCTGCCCAAGAAGCGAACTCAAGAAGTTGGAAGACGAATTCCACTCACTGAAGCAAAAGGGAGGAGACCATACTTCCTACAACAAAAGATTTCTTGAGCTGAACCAGATGGTTCCTAACTTGTTCACCCCAGTGTACCGCTTGGTTGAACACTACATTCGAGGCCTCCCCTCGAAGATTCAAGACTCAGTCCTCAGCACTTCGCCTGCAACTCTCGAAGCTGCTATGGAATTAGCCACCGAACTTACCGAGAACCGCATCAGAAATGGTAAATTTAAGGAGGAGGAAAAGAAAGCCCCCGTTGAGGGCCAAACTTCAAACCATTCCACCTCCTCCTCAAAGTTTTCAAACAAGAGGAAACGAAGTACTAGAAATTTTGTTGTTACCCAAACCAATTTCCCTATCCCTGCTGCACCCATCACTCAAGTTGCCCCTTCACCTGCACCATATAAAAGGCCATACTCCGGCCCCTACCCAAAATGCACCCGTTGCCAATACCATCACTCCCCCGAACACCCCTGTCAATATTGCACCAGCTGCGGCCGTGCAGGTCACACCATCCAAACCTGCCGCTCGCTGCAGCGAATGAACCGTAACCAACCCACAACCCAAACCCACCATCAAATAATGGGTCAAGCCCATCAACCCCTACTACTACCACCTACACAACATACGGCCGAAACCTACTACCAACCCAACTACCCCATGATGCAACCGATGCGGGCTTGCTACAATTGTGGAGACCCAAACCACTTTAGAAACACTTGCCCACGTTTGGTGAACATTATACATGCTCAAGCTCAAGCAAATCCGGTGAATCAAGCTAACCAAGCTCCGCCACCTGCTAGAGGAATAGCTTTTAACATCAACGCCAACCAAGCTAGGGCCGACAACAACGTGGTCAACGGTACGTTTCTCATCAATGGTAGTTATGCATCCATGTTATTTGATACTGGCACGGATAAGAGTTTTGTGTCCTTAGAATTTGAACCCATCCTCAACCAAACCCGTGATAAACTCACGGAATCCATAACGGTGGAAGTTGCTGACGGAAAACCGGTCTCATTAAACTCCATTATCCGAAACTGCACTCTCACTCTAAATGATCACGATTTCCCAGTTGACCTCATTCCAATGAAGTTGGGAAGTTTTGACATTATAATCGGCATGGATTGGCTCAGCCAACATCATGCTGAAGTAGTATGCCGTGAGAAGTTCATTTGCATTCCTCTTGCAGACGGTCAAACTCTACGAATCTTTGGAGAAACCCCTTCGAAAGGACTCAAACTGATGTCCTGTCTTCAAGCCCGAAAATATCTCCGCAAGAATTATGTAGCATTTCTAACTCACGTTGTCAAGAAGGGAAGCAAAGAGAAGAAACTCGAAGATATACCCGTAGTGAAAGAATTCCCGCAAGTCTTTCCCGACGACATCTCAGGACTTCCTCCCAAGAGAGAAGTCGAATTCCGCATTGACCTTATACCTGGCGCTACACCCGTCGCGAAATCTCCTTATAGGTTAGCCTCATCCGAGATGCAAGAGCTGGCCAGTCAATTACAAGAACTGACCAACAAAGGATTCATACGTCCTAGCTCATCGCCTTGGGGTGCACCTGTTCTGTTTGTAAAGAAGAATGATGGAACGTTCGCATGTGTATTGATTACAGAGAACTCAACAAATTAACGGTCAAGAACCGCTATCCATTACCTCGCATCGATGATCTTCTAGACCAACTCCAGGGTGCCACTTGTTTTTCAAAGATCGACCTTTGTTCCGGCTATCATCAACTCAGAGTACATGAAGAAGACGTCCCAAAGACCGCCTTCCGAACTCGTTATGGTCACTATGAATTCATGGTCATGCCATTTGGTCTAACCAACGCTCCAGCCGTCTTCATGGACCTAATGAACATAGTTTGCAAACCCTATCTCGATCGCTTTGTTATAGTCTTCATCGACAATATTCTCATTTACTCAAAGTCTAAGACTGATCATGAACGACGCCTTCGACTCATCCTCACGCTCTTAAGAACCGAAAAGCTCTACGCTAAGTTCTCCAAATGCGAATTCTGGTTAAAAGAAGTGCAATTCTTTGGACATGTCGTCAATGACAAGGGAATACATGTAGACCCCTCAAAGATCAAAGCAGTGCAAGAATGGCAAGCGCCACGTACACCAACCGAAGTAAGATCTTTCCTTGGTTTGGCTGGTTACAATCGCTGTTTCATATTAAATTCTCTCGTATCGCTGTACCACTCACGGCTTTGACACATAAAGGAAAACCCTTCATATGGGGACCTAAACAAGAAGAAGCCTTCCAAACCCTTAAGCAAAAGCTTTGTGTATCCTCACACTCCCCGAAGGTTGCGATGACTTTGTAGTATATTGCGACGCATCAGGGCAAGGACTAGGCTGTGTTTTAATGCAAAGGGGAAAAGTGATAGCCTATGCTTCTAAGCAACTCAAAACTCATGAGAAGAACTACACTACTCACGACCTAGAACTTGGAGCCGTTGTGTTCGCTCTTAAGATATGGAGACATTACCTCTATGGTACCAAGTGTGAAATTTACACTGACCACAAGAGCCTCCAACATATCTTTAACCAAAAGGAGTTGAATATGAGGCAACGAAGATGGGTCGAACTTCTTAATGACTACGACTGCGAAATTCGGTATTATCCTGGCAAGGCAAATGTGGTGGCCGATGCACTCAGTCGAAAGGGTTATGCGAACTCCATTCGTCTTCTATGTTCGCAAATCATAACCGATATCAAAGATCAAATCCGAGAAGCTCAACATGTTTCCATAACATAATACGACATACGCAATGAGTTATCTTGTGGAGCAGAACTTAAACTCGAAACAAAATCCGACGGTATCCTATATTATCTAGATCGCATATGGTTTCCCGATCACAATAACCTTCGCGATATCCTTATGAAAGAGGCGCACAAAACACGATACTCTGTACACCCAGGAGCCGACAAGATGTATCAAGACCTTCGATACACCTACTAGTGGCCTGGCATGAAAAAGGATATTGCTGTTTTTGTTTCCAAGTGCCTTACCTGTTCTAAAGTGAAAGCTGAACATCAAAGACCCTCAGGACTTCTAGTCCAACCTGAAATACCTATATGGAAGTGGGAAAACATAACCATGGACTTCATTACCGGGTTACCTCGCACTTCTGGTGGGTATGACACTATATAGGTAATCATTGATCGGCTTACAAAATCAGCTCACTTCATCCCGATTCGCGAGGACTTCAAGAATGAGAAGTTAGCTCGTATCTACATCAGCGAAATCGTAAGCCGGCATGGTGTACCATTAAGCATTATTTCAGATCGTGATGGTCGTTTCACTTCACGAACATGGCAAGCCATACAAGCTGCATTGGGTACACGATTAGACCTCAGTACCGCTTATCATCCTCAAACTGATGGACAATCTGAGCGCACCATCCAAACTCTTGAAGACATGCTTCGAGCATGTGTCATAGACTTCAATGGGAATTGGGACACTCATCTACGATTAGTTGAATTTTCGTACAACAACAGCTATCATTCAAGTATCGGCATGGCACCTTTCGAAGCGTTATATGGTCGTAAGTGCCGATCACCAATATGTTGGCACGAAATTGGAGAAGCTCAAATCACCGGTCCAGAATTAATACAAGAAACAACAGACAAGATTCATCAAATCCGAAACAACCTTCTAGCGGCACAAAGTCGTCAAAAGAGTTATGCAGACAAACGACGAAAGCCCTTGGAATTTTACATTGGTGACCAAGTACTTTTAAAAGTATCGCCGTGGAAGGGAGTAGTTCGTTTTGGCCAAAAAGGCAAGCTAGCACCACGCTACGTAGGACTTTTCAAGATACTCGAAAGAGTAGGACCTGTAGCATACAAACTTGACCTACCAGAGGAACTCAACAGAATTCATCCCACATTCCACATATCGAACTTGAAGAAGTGTCTCGCCGATGAAAATCTCCATATTCCTCTAGAAGACATTCAAGTCGATGAATCTATGCATTTCATTGAAAGACTAGTAGAAATTATGGACTTCGGAGAGAAACGTTTAAAACGAAGCCGCATCCCAATTGTCAGGGTACGCTGGGAGTCGAAACGAGGACCTGAGTTTACTTGGGAACGTGAAGACTCAATGCGCGAGAAATACCCACATCTATTTCCTGTAACTACTACTACTTAAATTTCGAGACGAAATTTCTAAAAGTAGGGGATACTGTAACATCCGTCGAAAAACGGGTTTTCAAAACCCGCTTCGTTTATTAATCGAACAATCAGTTTTAAATTTTTTGTTGTTTATTTATGATTAATTTTAATTTTAAACAATACATAATTAATAAACAAATTAGGATTTAAAAGCAAAAAATGTTAAAAAGTGAAAATAAGAGAATTAAAAATAAAACAAGGCTGCCGGGATTCGAACCCGGGTCAGCCAATGACTTAACTCCCACTCATCCAACCACTCCGCCACTTGTGTTATTTGATAACATATCGAAACAATTAATTCAATAACAAAACACAGAAATCAAATTCAGTCATTGACGCGCCCATTTCGCAGTCGCCGGAAATCCCGACGACTTCGCCAATAATTGACGGTTTCTATCGATTTAATGGAAGAATTAATCCTAACATCGGTTATAACCGATGTCTGAACCCGCGACATCAGTCGTAACCGCCGGAGAACAGCTGACCATGAATCGAGACTGAAATCAGACCCAATGCGTCTCGATTCTTCCCTTAAAATACACCCACAAATCTCTGGTAGCCTTTTCGCTCAAAATCGCACCTTTTCTCGAAGCAATTTCACTCGCCGGAAATATCCTGCCATCACCGGACTTTCGCCGGAAAACCGAGACTCACCTCAACACGGTAAACACCTCGACTCTTTCTGTTTCAATCCGTTGTTAGACTGTTACTAACTTCAATCCAACAATCAGAATCAATCCCAGACGACGTAGCCGGAATATTCAGCTCTTGCCGGAAAACCTCTGGAATTTCTAATCTCACGCTGTCAATCGGTATAATCATTCGAACTTCTGTTAATCCTTGTTTAGTACCCCACTTTCATAACTAATCAAACAAAACTGATAATTGATTCAAGCAGAAAGAATACACAAATCAGAGCCGACGTTCATTGCCGGAATTCTGAAGAAATACAATTGATCGGTACATTCGTTTCCTGAGTTCATTTTATTCATCACATTTCAACCAGTAATATGCTCGATGAACGACCCAATCAAGAACAGTTGAAAAATCGTCGACTGAGTCTTTGAGCGAAGAAGACGAAGTCGACTGTGTATTATAAGATTAATTAAAATCAGATTAATAAACGGGTTAGACACACAGTCCAGCGGTGGACTATGTGCAAATAATAAGAACACGTCTCGAGTTCGATCCCTGCCCCAACCTCACTCCTTTAAACAAAAATGCTCTTTTTAACCGAACCGGGATAACTCACAGAATCATGTTAAGTATAATAAAAACCGGAATATTAACCAGGTTAGACACACAGTCCAGCGGTGGACTGTGTGCAACACTAACTCGCACGTCCCGGGTTCGAGACTGGTTAACGGCACCGGTTCAATGCAATTAAAATCCTTTTAAAAATAAATGATTTTCGGATTAAGTTAAAAAGTATATAAATATAATTAAAAACAGAAATATTTCGGGTTAGACACGTAGCTCAGTTGGTAGAGCTGCGTGCACGCGTACGGGAGGTCACGGGTTCGAGTCTCACCCAGCGCACATATATAAGCGACCGGACCGGTCAACGGTCAACGGTCATGGTCAACGGTCAAAAGTCAACATTTTTTTATTATTTTATTTATTTATTTAATTTAAAAATCAATTAAAAATACTTAAAAATGACGTTTTTAAAGTTAGAAAATAGCCTTAAACTCACAAAAATATACCCAAAGATCCTATTAAAATTGTTAATAAAATCCACTTACTTACCGTACCTTTTCGTTATTAACTAGGTTAGTTATTCCTCGTCGATCAATCTCTAAATTCATGCGCAATCAACATCATTCACCGAACGCACCCA
Organism: Scalesia atractyloides; assembly: GCA_947069175.1. Classification (NCBI taxonomy): domain Eukaryota; kingdom Viridiplantae; phylum Streptophyta; class Magnoliopsida; order Asterales; family Asteraceae; genus Scalesia; species Scalesia atractyloides. The sequence continues at coordinate 47,425,810 of CAMTDV010000010.1, forward strand.
AGGTGAGTGAATCTCTACAAATTCCCTGTTTTAATCACATTTTGGGGTGTATCATTGTGTCGTTATTATTTATTCAAATTAAACACTTGTGCATTTATCATATTCATGATCAAATGTGTTGCCAATATATATCTATTGTTTGTGTGGTTAATGATTAGATTAAAGTTATCATTTTCAGTACATACATTATCATAGGCCGCCGCTCCCCATTACCTATGAGCGTGAGCTGTTCCCCATTACCTATGAGCGTGAACGAAGCGTTGCCAACATAAGATCGGCTCCGTTTGATTGAGCCTTGATCTCACATACATCATCATAGGCCGTCCGTTCCCCATTACCTATGAGCGTGAACGAGACGTTGCCAGCATATACATTGTCATTCATATCATATACTCATGCAAGGTGTTTGTGATTGTTTGTTTATATTCGTTTGTTCATGTATGATTATTGCACAATTTTCCATATTAATTCCAATAAGAAATCAATAACAAATGTTTTTAACAAGGTTCACTCGCCAACTTTTGTTGACCCAAAATTCCCCATTTTTACACATGATACAGGTGATCAAGTTGGAGCAAGAAACATATAGGGCGGCCTAGAAGAATAAACCAGTTTAGATTTTGGATTGTTTTAGTTAATTTTTCCTTTCCTTGTATTGTATGAATTTGACTTGAAACTTTGAGATGTAATTTGAATTTAATAAATATGAAACATATTAGTAAGCATCATGAGCTTTGGTGATAACCCAATTATGCCCCGACTCTTATTCCGCTGCGGGTCGGGGTGTGACACTGGATCAGCCTGCAAGCAGGAACATAAGTGCATCAGTCTTCCATAGTGTTGAAACGGTCGAAACAGAGCGTCGTGTGGGGAATAGATCAGTTCGTGTGAACTGCATTTCGTATGAACTGGTCTAGTTCAATTCGTACGAGTTGAAGCTGTGTGCGAAGTGACCTATGTCGTGTCCAACATCGAGTGTTTTTCGCGTCTTTCTTCGGGAAATCGAGTGTTCATCCCCCCAGCCTTAAGTTACTGATCAAACCGTGAGCTAGAGAGGTCTTTTGTGCGAGTTAGCCACTTGTGGGAACTTAGACTAGTTCGTACGTGTCACACCCCTAATTTCCACGTGTAACCCGGTGGACCCGGTTGGGGAATATCGTCATTACCAAACAATACATTATTACACAGAGGAAGTCTGGATAATTACTATTACAAACGTTTGAATGTTCAAAGTTCAAAATAATAAATACAACGCTTGTAACTAGATCCACAGGCGGATCGAAAATGTGAATACAAAAGGAAACTTGATAGACTAAGGCCTTCTAAGCAAAGGGTTGCAATTCCTCTTAAGCTTCGCCGAGTACTTCCAGCCTATTTACGTATACTTGTCACCTGCGCTTAGTCTTTTGAAAATACGTCAGTTTTCACTAGTAAATACATTTAACCGACTCATTCTGAAAACATTTCGAAAACATTTAGTGTACACGATGGTACTTTGTTTTATAAATACCTTGGGATAAATAATTTCATGTTATCAGTTTTACATGCTAATAATACATTTAGAGCCCGAAAACTATGCCGGTATCATGATTAATCGACACACCACTTTAACACTTTTAATAGGTGCACCCCTATTGAGTAATACTTTATTTTAGCATCTGACAGGTGTATCCCTACACCCCGTGCTTAGGTCGTGGTCATTTGCAATTAAATGAGCCGTGGATATCTAGGACACGGTCGTTTTAACCCCCAAATGTTTAATATTAAGCAATACGAATTAAAATGGATTATTTGAATTCCCGACTCATTGGTTTTCGATCCCATATCCAACCATGCGGTATCAGTATACCACATCCCAAGCCCGAATAAGGGATAATAAGTTAAAGTATTTACCTGGCTTGCAAAATCTTTAATAATAAGCTCAGCCGTAATCAAAATAACTAGCTTGGCGACAATCTACAGGAAGTCTCTAGTCTGGAATGGATGGTATTATTAATCGATTAGTTGGTTAGCGGGTCTTTATTTAGTCATTGACTTAGACCGGCTAAATTAAAATAAAAATAACGGTACGCAACGCTAGATTAAGCGGTGACCGGAAAAGAATGTATTTTGGACCCAACAAGTACTAGGACTTGTATAATATGGGTTACCATTTTACATTCTGGAGTATGAGAATATTTTGATATGATTAAACCTAGTTCGGTTAATTTACGTAAACTAGTCACGTAGGCTTAACCGTACGCATATAAGCGAAACTGGGTGAGTCCTATACAAGTTCCATATGCCATTATGTTTAAAATATGTTATTATAACAGTAGGTTATTGATTTGACGGCCCGTTATGGTTTTAAAAGCAAAATATGCCTTAAAGGCGTTTTCGTCATTTAAAATATGATAAACGAGCTTATATGTAAACTGATGTTATTATTATAAACATTCTGCAAAAATACTTATTTTATGATGCTATATCAGTAGGACCTCAATTATATGTGTGGTTTATGGCTTAAGACCAAACTATGCCCCGAAAGGGTAATTTGGTCATTTCACATATAATTGATAACTTATTTGGGAATCTGAGTTTGGGACATGTACCTACTGTTAATAATTTGAAAATATGTTTTGAAATCAGTAGGTATCAAGTCTCAATGCTCTAATGTGGTTTTAAACCACATTATGCGCCGAAATGGCGATTAAGTCGCTAAATGACGGTTTAAACGATATTTAAGTAAAACTGTTGTTGTGACCAGGTTTAAATGACCAAAATATGTTAATTCATATATTATATCAGTAAGCATAAGGTTTTGGTTCATAAAAATGTTTAAAACTTATTTTAAGCGCCGAAAGGGCGGTATCGTCATTTAAGGACATAATGCGTAAACTAGAGATTAAACTCAGTTTGCAACCGGAATAAATATCCCAAATAACCTTAATAATGATATTACATCAGTAGGAATAGAGTTTTGATGTCAAAATTATGTTTAAACCATTTTATGTGTAAAAAGGGCGTTTTAGGCATATTTAACGGATACTTGCATAATGACTCGGATTTCTACATGACCATGTCCCATAACTCCAGAGGGTTATAGTACATTATAACATGGTCATAATGCACCTTAGGGACAGTACGTAATGTGGCTAAATCGGGTCAGAACTGAAAGTCAACGCAGAAGTCAAACTTTGCGACTTTCGGTTGCGAACCGACCTTGGACCTGGAATTGACGAGCCGAACATGTTCCCACATGTTCTTACAATTATTACCAAGTTATTAGGGTGTCAAAACAGGTTTTATAACATCCACATTTCTAATTATGATTTTATTTCAAAACTGACCCGTTTGACTTTTTATTAACATAACTTTGACCCATCAATTGACCAAGCAAACGTGGTGATCAGGAGGTGCCCTCTTGAGGGATTAACACCTACCTTATTATGATCACGTACCCATGTTCGTTACGAACATTGGCTAGACCATAATGGTCTTAGCACAAAGTCAAGGCGTTTTTACGTCAACGCTTTGACCTTGGCTTTAAGCCTAACAAAAATTGAACAAAGAGGGTTGGAGCACTTACAAGTGATCCAAACAAGTACTAAGAACTCAGAGGGTGCTCCCAAAAGTCTCAGGAACTCCCAAGAGAGCAAGAGAAGAAGAGAAATGAGAAAGAGCAAGTGAATGAGGCAATTCAAGTGCCCTTTTATAGGTGAGGAAGGAGTATAAATGTCACACCCCGACCCGCAGCGGAATAAGAGTCGGGGCGTAATTGGGTTATCACCAAAGCTCATGATGTTTACTAAAATGTTTCATATTTATTAAATTCAAATTCAAACTACAATCTTAAATGTTCAAATCAAATTCATACAAATGCAAGGAAATGAAACTAAGTAAAACAATCCAAAGCTTAAACTGATTTATTCTTCTAGGCCCTCTTATGTATTTCTTGCCTCAACTGGATCACCTGTATCATGTGTAAAATGGGGGAAATTTTGGGTCAACAAAAGTTGGCGAGTGAACCTTGTTTAAAAACATTGTTATTGATTTCTTGTTGTATTTAATATTGAAAAGTTGTGCAATATTCATATGTGAGCAAACATATATAAACAAACAATCACAAACCACCTTGAATGAGTATATGACATGAATGATAATGTATTGTGAGATCAAGGCTCAATCAAACGGAGCCGATCGTATGAAATGTATGATGATGTATGTGAGATCAAGGCTCAATCAAACGGAGCCGATCGAATGAGGCACCTGTACTCAACCCGTCTCCCACGGGGAGCTGATGGGCCTATGAAATGCATGTACTGAAAATGATAACTTTAATATAAACATAATCCACACAAATATTGATACATATTGAATACACATTTGATCACGGATATGATGGATGCACAAGTGTTTAAAATATAATAAATAATTAAGCGACACATGATACACCCAAAAATGTGATTAAACGGGGAATTGGTAGAGATTCACTCACATTGGGTGCGTTCTTTGGATGATATTGGATGCGTACGAGTTTTGGGATTTGATCGACGAGGAAAACTAACCTAAAATAATAACGAAAGGGTTCGGTAAGTAAATGGATTTTTAGATTTATTTTTGTGAGTTTAAGGACTTTTTCTAACTTTAAAAATATTATTTTTAAGTAATTTTAATTGATTTTTAAATTAAATAAATAAATAAAAAGAAATAAAAATTTTTGACTTTTTGACCGTTGACCGTTGACCGGACCGTTGACCGGTTGGACTGTGAGTAATGTGTGCGCTGAGTGAGGCTCGAACCCGAGACCTCTCGTACGCGTGCACGCAGCTCTACCAACTGAGCTACGTGTCTAACCCGAAATATTCTCTGTTTTAATTATATATATATACTAATTAATTGTTATTTTATTTGAGTTAATATTAAAATGATTTAAAATGGCCGAACCGCTTGCAGGGACCCGGAGTCGAACTCGGGTCCTTCGGTTCGTTTGCGCACAGCGCAACCAGTTGGGCTGTGTGTCTAATCTGTTTAAATTATGGTTTATATTATTCTTATAAACATGCTGTGACTCGTTCTGATTCAGTTTTAAAAAGGTTGGTTTTAATTCTGAAAGTCGGTACGTTGTAAGATTCGAACTCGTGACGTGCGTTGTATGTGTGCACACAGTCCACCGCTGGACTGTGTGTCTAACCTGGTTAAACATTCAGTTTATATTAATCTTATACTCATTTCGACTTCGTCTTCTTCATTTATAACGACACAGACGAAGGTGTCCGACTGTTCTTGCTTAAATCGTTCGTCTAACATATAAATGATTGAAATGTAATGGATAAAGAGAGTTTCGGAAACGAATGTACTGAACAGGATGTTTTTCTCAGAACTCCGGCAAGGGTCGTCGGCTCTGATTTGTGAATTCCGTCTGAGCGGATCAATTAATAGCTTTGATCAATGAGATGTGAAATTAAGTGACTAAACAAGAGATATCAGGGGGTTTAGATGATTGTACCGATTTATAGTGTGATTTCAGAATTTCCAGAGATTTTCCGGCGAGTGCAGAATTTCCGGCAACGTCGTCTTGAACCGATTCTGGTTGAAGAATTGAAGTTAGTATATGTCTAACAATGGATTGAAAACGAAAGAGTCGAGAAATTTACCAATTTGGTGTAAGTCTCGGTTTTCCGGTGAAAGTCCGGCGAGTTCAGAATTTCTCCGGCGAGTGCTAAGACTTCGATAAATTATGCGATTTTGAGCGAAAAGGTTATCAGAGACTTGAGTGTGAATTTATAGGGAAGAACAGGATGAATCGAGTCCGAATTTGATCTTGATTCGTGGTCAAAACTTTTTCGGCGGTTTTGACTGGGATTGCGGGATTAAACATCGGTTATAACCGATGTCGAAGTTAATACACACGATCAGTCAAAGGAAAATGGTCTTGATTGGCGAAATCGTCGGTATTTCCGGCGACTGCGGATTGGGCGCGCTGAACTCAGGTTTTGATTTCGAGTTTTATTTTAAGTATTAATTGTTTCAATATAATAACAAAGAAGTCAAGTGGCGGAGTGGTAAGTTGTTTGCTTAACGAACCGGCTGACCGGGTTCGAAACCCGGCAGCGGTATTTATTTTTTTATTTACTATTTCTTTATTTTTATTAATTAGGTTTTAAAATTCTAACAATGTTTATTAGTTATGTATCGTTTAAAATTTATATGAACATTAAATACGCAACGAAAATTATAACTGAAATATTCGATTAATAAACGAAGCGGGTTTTGAAAACCCGTTTTTTCGACGGATGTTACAATAAAGCCTTGACAACTGTCCAAGGGTGCTACCAGGTGTCTCTTTCGAGTATCTTGAAAGGTCCTACGTAGCGTGGTGCTTGCTTGCCCTTCTGGCCAAAACGAACTACTCCCTTCCACGGTGATACTTTTAAAAGTACTTGCTCACCAATGTTAAACTCCAAGGGCTTTCGTCGTTTATCTGCATAACTCTTTTGACGACTTTGTGCCGCTAGAAGATCGTTTCGAATTTGATGGATCTTGTCTGTTGTTTCTTGAATTAATTCTGGACCGGTGATTTGAGCTTCCCCAATTTCGTGCCAGCATACTGGAGATCGGCACTTACGACCGTATAAAGCTTCGAAAGGAGCCATGCCGATACTTGAGTGATAACTATTGTTGTACGAAAATTCAACTAATGGTAGACGAGTGTCCCAATTTCCCTTGAAGTCTATGACACATGCTCGAAGCATGTCTTCAAGAGTTTGGATGGTGCGTTCAGATTGTCCATCAGTTTGTGGATGAAAAGCGGTACTGAGGTCTAATCGCGTACCCAAGGCGGCTTGTACGGCTTGCCATGTTCGTGAAGTGAAACGACCATCACGGTCTGAAATGATGCTTATAGGTACACCATGACGGCTTACGATTTCGCAGATGTAGATACGAGCTAACTTCTCATTCTTGAAGTCCTCGCGAATCGGAATGAAGTGAGCTGATTTTGTAAGACGATCAATGATTACCCATATGGTGTCATACCCACTCGAGGTGTGAGGTAACCCGGTAATGAAGTCCCTGGTTATGTTTTCCCACTTCCATACAGGTATTTCAGGTTGGGTTAGAAGTCCTGAAGGTCTTTGGTGTTCAGCTTTTACTTTGGAACAGGTAAGGCACTTGGAAACAAAAACAACGATATCCTTTTTCATGCCCGGCCACCAGTAGGTGTATCGTAGGTCTTGATACATCTTGTCGGCTCCTGGGTGTACAGAGTATCGTGTTTTGTGCGCCTCATCCATGAGGAAATCACGAAGGCTATCGCGATCGGGAATCCATATGCGATTTATATAACATAGAATGCCGTCGGATTTGGTTTCGATTTTGAGTTCTGCTCCACATGACATCTTATCTCGTACGTCGTTTTTTGTTACAGAAACATGTTGAGCTTCTCGGATTCGATCCTTGATGTCGGTTATGATCGCATCGGCCACCACGTTTGCCTTGCCAGGATGATACCGAATTTCACAGTCCTAGTCGTTAAGAAGTTCGACCCATCTTCGTTGCCTCATATTCAACTCCTTTTGGTTGAAGATATGTTGGAGGCTCTTGTGGTCAGTGTATATTTCACACTTGGTACCGTAGAGGTAATGTCTCCATATCTTGAGAGCGAACACAACTGCTCCAAGTTCTAGGTCATGGGTGGTGTAGTTCTTCTCATGAACTTTGAGTTGCCTAGAAGCATAGGCTATCACTTTTCCTCTTTGCATCAGTACACAGCCTAGTCCTTGCCCTGACGCGTCGCAATATACTACAAAGTCATCGCAACCTTCAGGAAGTGTGAGGATAGGTGCGTCACAAAGCTTTTGCTTAAGGGTTTGGAAGGCCTCTTCTTGTTTAGGTCCCCATATGAAGGGTTTTCCTTTATGAGTCAAGGCCGTGAGTGGTACAGCAATACGGGAAAAATTGGCAATGAAGCGGCGATAGTAACCAGCCAAACCAAGAAATGACCTTACTTCGGTAGGGGTACGTGGCGCTTGCCATTCCTGCACTGCCTTGATTTTTGAAGGATCAACATGAATTCCCTTGTCATTGACGACGTGTCCAAGGAATTGTACTTCCCTTAACCAGAATTCACATTTCGAGAACTTAGCGTACAGCTTTTCAGTCCTTAAGAGTGTAAGGATGAGTCGAAGGTGTCGTTCATGATCGGTTTTAGACTTGGAGTAGATAAGGATGTCATCGATGAAGACTATGACGAAACGGTCGAGGTAGGGTTTGCATACCCTATTCATTAGATCCATGAAGACAGCTGGGGCGTTGGTTAAACCGAATGGCATGACCATGAATTCGTAATGACCATAACGAGTCCGGAAGGCGGTCTTTGGGACGTCTTCTTCATGTACTCTGAGTTGATGATAACCAGAACGAAGATCGATTTTTGAAAAACAGGTGGCGCCTTGAAGTTGGTCTAGAAGGTCATCGATGCGAGGTAATGGGTAGCGGTTTTTGACCGTTAACTTGTTGAGTTCTCTGTAGTCGATACACATGCGAAACGTTCCATCTTTCTTCTTCACAAAAAGGACAGGTGCACCCCAAGGTGATGAGCTAGGACGTATGAATCCTTTGTCAGTCAACTCTTGCAGTTGACTGGCCAGCTCTTGCATTTCGGATGGGGCTAACCTCTAAGGAGACTTTGCGACTGGTGTAGCGCCAGGTACAAGATCGATGCGGAATTCGACTTCTCTCACAGGAGGGAGTCCTGAGATGTCGTCGGGAAAAACTTGTGGGAACTCTTTCACTACTGATATATCTTCGAGTTCATCTCCTTGTTTCCCTTCTTGACGACGTGAGTTAGGAATGCGACATAGTTCTTGCGGAGATATTTTCGGGCTTGAAGACAGGACATTAGTTTGAGTCCTTTCGAAGGGGTTTCTCCAAAGATTCGTAGGGTCTGACCGTTTGCAAGAGGAATGCGAATGAACTTTTCGCGGCATACAACTTCAGCATGATGTTGGCTGAGCCAGTCCATACCGATTATAATGTCGAAACTTCCCAACTTCATAGGAATGAGGTCAACTGGAAAATCGTGATCGTTTAGAGTGAGAGTACAATTTCGTATAATTGAGTTTAATGAGACTGGTTTTCCGTCAGCAACTTCCACCGTTAGAGATTCCATGAGGTTGTCACGAGTTTGGTTGAGGATAGGTTCAAATTCTAAGGACACAAAACTCTTATCCGCGCCAGTATCGAATAACATGGATGCATAACTACCATTGATGAGAAACGTACCGTTAACCACGTTGTTGTCAGCCCTAGCTTGGTTGGCGTTGATGTTGAAAGCTCTCCCTCTAGCAGGTGGAGGAGCTTGGTTAGCTTGGTTTACCGGATTTGCTTGAGCTTGGGCATGGATGATGTTCACCAAGCGTGGACAGGTGTTCCTGAAGTGGTTCGGGTCTCCACAGTTGTAACAAGCCCGCATAGGTTGCATCATGGGGTAGTTGGGTTAGTAGTAGGATTGGGCTACATGTTGGGCTGGTGGTAGGAGTAAAGGTTGTTGGGCTTGACCCACTATCTGATGGTGGGTTTGGGTTGAGGGTTGATTGCGGTTCATTCGCTGAAGTGTGCGACAGGTTTGGATGGTGTGACCTGCACGGCCACAGCTAGTGCAATGTTGGCAGGGATGTTCAGGAAGGTGATGGTATTGACAACGGTTGCATTTTGGGTATGGGCCGGAGTATGGCTTTTTATATGGTGCCGTTGTAGGAGCAATTTGGGTAATTGGTGCGGCAGTGATTGGAGGGTTTGTTTGTGTGACGGCAAAATTTCTGTTGTTTCGTTTCCTCTTACCAGCAAATTTCGAAGAGGAGACGGAATGGTTTGGGGTTTAGGCCTCAATGGGAGATTTCTTTTTCTCATCCTTGAATTTGCCATTTCGGATCGGTGAGTTCTGTGGCTAATTCCATTGCGGTTTCGAGTGTGGCAGGCGAAGTGCTTATAACCGAATCTTGGATTTTCGAGGGGAGTCCTCGAATGTAGTGTTCAACTAAGCGGTACACTGGGGTGAACAAGTTGGGGATCATTTGATTCAGCTCAAGAAATCTTTTGTTGTAGGAAGTATGATCTCCTTCCTTTTGTTTTAACGAAGGGAATTCATCTTCCAACTTCTTGATTTCGCTTCTTGGACAGAAGCGTCTTGTCATTATTTCCCTTAACTCTTCCCATGTTAAGGCCATAGCATCTTCGACTCTTCTCTTACCCTTTTCTGTGTTCCACCAGGTAAGGGCTACCCAAACAGTCTCCCGGTTGCGTAACGTACCTTGCGATCCTCGGGACAATCGCAATTGAGGAAGGTGTTCTCCATTTCCTCAAACCAGTGGAGGAGAGCAGTGACACATTCGGTCCCTTCATACTTTGGGGGATCGGAAGACTTGAAGTGTTTGTAGGAGCACTTTTTGGAGGGAGGGTTGTCGACGTTCTGGTCTTCTTGATTGGGAGGGTTGATGGGATTTGCGGTGAGAGCTTGTTGGACTTGAATTACGATGTCAGGAAGCACCGCGGCCATTTGTTTTGCAATTTGGGTGGCCAAGCGTTTGTTTGACCTTCCTGACTTTCTACCTCCACGTAGCTGCCTAGCCCACATCTACAGGAACATACATAGGAAAATTGTGAGTTTAAGGAGTCTTTTTAGGTGTCATGTGTCGTTAAGAAAAAATAAAAAAAATAACATAATCATCAATAATGCAACTACATCCATAGGATGTCTTGGGTTTGCTCATGTTTGGGCCTCCAATGTCCCCCATACTATCGCCTGTATAGTCATGTGGGCCCCCATGACTATTGGCATAGTAGGATTCACATTGGTGTTGGCGGTTTAACACTCGCATCACCCGAATGAAAACCATGAAATATGATTGCGAGATGTATGGTAGGAGGGTGTCCAGGTATAGACACAATGACAACTCAAAGTGGGGTTAGCTCACCCGACGTTTGGTATAGCATGATTTGGCCTAATAGGTCCTTCGTACTCTCATCGTTAGTCCCCAGGTAGGCAAACTGGTCCTTTATTTTGGATTTATACGAATGCCAAGCCTAGACAGGACGTTCCGACTACCGGTACTCGTACCCTTCCAGTTACTACATGCCCGTCAAGGGAACTCACTTTGATGTGATTTGAAAAATACAAAAATCGTTGCAAAAATCATGGGAATTGTGAGGTGTGTGCTATCATGGATATGATATGTTATGATGATATGATTCATGATGAGCATTGTATAATACTATGTACTTATGAACATGCTTGCATAACATTGAATGTAACAATAAACAAAAAGCATATAAACATCATGAATTTTGTATGTAACACATAAACAATTTAAAAATTCTAATCAACTATAGTATAGGCTCTAAGGGTCTAATAACCTATCCTATATCCCTATAGTCATGGCTCTGATACCAATCTGTCACACCCCGACCCGCAGCGGAATAAGAGTCGGGGCGTAATTGGGTTATCACCAAAGCTCATGATGTTTACTAAAATGTTTCATATTTATTAAATTCAAATTACAATCTTAAATGTTCAAATCAAATTCATACAAATACAAGGAAATGAAACTAAGTAAAACAATCCAAAGCTTAAACTGATTTATTCTTCTAGGCCCTCTTATGTGTTTCTTGCCTCAACTGGATCACCTGTATCATGTGTAAAATGGGGGAAATTTTGGGTCAACAAAAGTTGGCGAGTGAACCTTGTTTAAAAACATTGTTATTGATTTCTTGTTGTATTTAATATTGAAAAGTTGTGCAATATTCATATGTGAGCAAACATATATAAACAAACAATCACAAACCACCTTGAATGAGTATATGACATGAATGATAATGTATTGTGAGATCAAGGCTCAATCAAACGGAGCCGATCGTATGAAATGTATGATGATGTATGTGAGATCAAGGCTCAATCAAACGGAGCCGATCGAATGAGGCACCTGTACTCAACCCGTCTCCCACGTGGAGCTGATGGGCCTATGAAATGCATGTACTGAAAATGATAACTTTAATCTAAACATAATCCATACAACAATTGATACATATTGAATACACATTTGATCACGGATATGATGGATGCACAAGTGTTTAAAATATAATAAATAATTAAGCGACACATGATACACCCCAAAAATGTGACTAAAACGGAGAATTGGTAGAGATTCACTCACATTGGGTGCGTTCTTTGGATGATGTTGGATGCGCACGAGTTTTAGGATTTGATCGACGAGGAAAACTAACCTAAAATAATAACGAAAGGGTTCGGTAAGTAAATGGATTTTTAGATTTATTTTTGTGAGTTTAAGGAATTTTTCTAACTTTAAAAATATTATTTTTAAGTATTTTTAATTGATTTTTAAATTAAATAAATAAATAAAAAGAAATAAAATTTTTTGACTTTTTGACCGTTGACCGGCCCGTTGACCGTTGACAGGACCGTTGACCGGTCGGACTGTGAGTAATGTGTGCGCTGATTGAGGCTCGAACCCGAGACCTCTCGTACGCGTGCACGCAGCTCTACCAACTGAGCTACGTGTCTAACCCGAAATATTCTCTGTTTTAATTATATATACATACTAATTAATTGTTATTTTATTTGAGTTAATATTAAAATGATTTAAAATGGCCGAACCGCTTGCAGGGACCCAGAGTCGAACTCGGGTCCTTCGGTTCGTTTGCGCACAGCGCAACCAGTTGGGCTGTGTGTCTAGTCTGTTTAAATTATGGTTTATATTATTCTTATAAACATGTTGTGACTCGTTCTGATTCAGTTTTAAAAAAGTTGGTTTTAATTCTGAAAGTCGGTACGTTGTAAGATTCGAACTCGTGACGTGCGTTTGTATGTGTGCACACAGTCCACCGCTGGACTGTGTGTCTAACCTGGTTAAACATTCAGTTTATATTAATCTTATACTCATTTCGACTTCGTCTTCTTCATTTATAACGACACAGACGAAGGTGTCCGACTGTTCTTGCTTAAATCGTTCGTCTAACATATAAATGATTGAAATGTAATGGATAAAGAGAGTTTCGGAAATGAATGCACCGAACAGGATGTTTTTCTCAGAACTCCGGCAAGGGTCGTCGGCTCTGATTTGTGAATTCCGTCTGAGCGGATCAATTAATAGCTTTGATCAATGAGATGTGAAATTAAGTGACTAAACAAGAGATATCAGGGGGTTTAGATGATTGTACCGATTTATAGTGTGATTTCAGAATTTCCAGAGATTTTCCGGCGAGTGCAGAATTTCCGGCAACGTCGTCTTGAACCGATTCTGGTTGAAGGATTGAAGTTCGTATATGTCTAACAATGGATTGAAAACGAAAGAGTCGAGAAATTTACCAATTTGGTGTAAGTCTCGGTTTTCCGGTGAAAGTCCGGCGAGTTCAGAATTTCTCCGGCGAGTGCTAAGACTTCGATAAATTGTGCGATTTTGAGCGAAAAGGTTATCAGAGACTTGAGTGTGAATTTATAGGGAAGAACAGGATGAATCGAGTCCGAATTTGATCTTGATTCGTGGTCAAAACTTTTCCGGCGGTTTTGACTGGGATTGCGGGATTAGACATCGGTTATAACCGATGTCGAAGTTAATACACGCGTTCAGTCAAAGGAAAACGGTCGTGATTGGCGAAATCGTCGGTATTTCCGGCGACTGCGGATTGTGCGCGCTGAACTCAGGTTTTGATTTCGAGTTTTATTTTAAGTATTAATTGTTTCAATATAATAACAAAGAAGCCAAGTGGCGGAGTGGTAAATTGTTTGCTTAACGAACCGGCTGACCCGGGTTCGAAACCCGGCAGCGGTATTTATTTTTTTATTTACTATTTCTTTATTTTTATTAATTAGGTTTTAAAATTCTAACAATGTTTATTAGTTATGTATCGTTTAAAATTTATATGAACATTAAATACGAAACGAAAATTATAACTGAAATATTCGATTAATAAACGAAGCGGGTTTTGAAAACCCGTTTTTTCGACGGATGTTACAATAAAGCCTTGACAACTGTCAAAGGGTGCTACCAGGGGTCTCCAGGTGTTTTTGGACGTGTCACAACCAGCCAAGAGAGTGGCATGGCGAGCAAGGTGGCAGGGCAGCAGGCTGCCATGCATTCTGTCGCTGGCTGTCCCTTATGGACCGTAAGGGTCATGCCTTGCGGTCCGTAAGGACCTCTGGCGCCCACATATTTGAATTGGTTACGGACCGTAACCATAAAGGCTTGCAGTCCGTAACCGCCTTACTGAAACAATGATCTGTTTAACCTTACGGTCCGTAACCTGGGATGGTTACGGTCCGAAGGACCTTCAGCGATTGAAAGTTTGGCATTTATCACTTTGGATTTTCCGACTTTCTCGATGCTCGTTCAGAGGTTATCAATATAACATGACGGCGTCGTTGGTCTCTCCCTCGGCTACACGCGACAACCAAGAATTTCCGAGACACGTGTCGGATTTTTATTGGATGAAATTTTCGAGGTGTTACATCTTTATCCCCTTAATAAAAATCTCGACCTCGAGATTTATTCAAATAGATAAGGGTATTTTTGTCGCATATTGGACTCGACCTCCCAACTATATTCGGGACCTCGACGGGCATCCCATTTGACCTTCACAATAGGTACATACTTCCTACGAAGCTTCTTAACTTGCCGATCCTCAATCGCAATTGGTTTCTCTATGAAACACAAGTTTTCATCGATTTGTATGTCTTCGTGAGGCATTTCTAATGACTCATCCATGGCATCTCTTTAAATTGCTGACATGGAAAACATCATGGATTCCATTGAGCTTTTCCGGTAGCTTGAGCCTATAAGCTACAGGTCCAACACATTCGATTGTTTCGAATGGTCCAATGTACCTTGGGCTTAACTTGCCCTTTTTCCCAAAACGCATTACACCTTTCCAAGGTGACACTTTTAACATAACCTTGTCCCCAACTTGGAACTGTAAAGGTTTACGCCTTTTGTCGACACAACTCTTTTGTCTATCTCGAGCTGCCTTAAGTCGATCACGGATTTGTACAATCTGTTCCGTGGTCTCAAGAACGATTTCGGGTCCAGATAGTTAGGCTTCTCCAACTTCAGCCCAACATACAGGCGTTCTACATTTTCTTCCGTATAAGGCTTCAAAAGGAATGGATGGTATTATTAATCGATTAGTTGGTTAGCGGGTCTTTATTTAGTCATTGACTTAGACCGGCTAACTTAAAATAAAAATAACGGTACGCAACGCTAGATTAAGCGGTGACCGGAAAAGAATGTATTTTGGACCCAACAAGTACTAGGACTTGTATAATATGGGTTACCATTTTACATTCTAGAGTATGAGAATATTTTGATATGATTAAACCTGGTTCGGTTAATTTACGTAAACTAGTCACGTAGGCTTAACCGTACGCATATAAGCGAAACCGGGTGAGTCCTATACAAGTTCCATATGCCATTATGTTTAAAATATGTTATTATAACAGTAGGTTATTGATTTGACGGCCCGTTATGGTTTTAAAAGCAAAATATGCCTTAAAGGGCGTTTTCGTCATTTAAAATATGATAAACGAGCTTATATGTAAACTGATGTTATTATTATAAACATTCTGCAAAAATACTTATTTTATGATGCTATATCAGTAGGACATCAATTATATGTGTGGTTTATGGCTTAAGACCAAACTATGCCCCGAAAGGGTAATTTGGTCATTTCACATATAATTGATAACTTATTTGGGAATCTGAGTTTGGGACATGTACCTACTGTTAATAATTTGAAAAATATGTTTTGAAATCAGTAGGTATCAAGTCTCAATGCTCAACCACATTATGCGCCGAATGGCGATTAAGTCGCTAAATGACGGTTTAAACGATATTTAAGTAAAACTGTTGTTGTGACCAGGTTTGAATGACCAAAATATGTTAATTCATATATTATATCAGTAAGCATAAGGTTTTGGTTCATAAAAATGTTTAAAACTTATTTTAAGCGCCGAAAGGGCGGTATCGTCATTTAAGGACATAATGCGTAAACTAGAGATTAAACTCAGTTTGCAACCGGAATAAATATCCCAAATAACCTTAATAATGATATTACATCAGTAGGAATAGAGTTTTGATGTCAAAATTATGTTTAAACCATTTTATATGTAAAAAGGGCGTTTTAGGCATATTTAACGGATACTTGCATAATGACTCGGATTTCTACATAACCATTGTCACACCCCAACCGATGGCGGAAACATCGGGATGAGACGAAAACGAGATTGCTCATTGCTCACAACATTAATAAGTGACAATAATTAATTGAACCATATTTCATTTCATAAGAATTGTCAAATACATTAATGTAACAAAACAAAGAAACAACATAACATTTGCAAAGTCATAACAAAATTGATACATCGACATTAAACCTAACGTCTAATTTGTGTGTATCTAGTCCTTGCTATATTGTTTTCATAGCATCATCTCCTTCAACCTATAACATGTTTTAAAATAATGTCAATGCGAAAGCAAATGCGAGTACACAAGTTTAGGCATAGCATACGTATACGAATAAGTTTAAACAATCCTTATGGCAACCAAATCTATACGAGAGCAATATCAAGACATGCAATACTAATAATCAAACCCTTAACGCAATCACGATGTTTTAACATGACCTCACGAATAACACGATGGAGGTGGATGCGTGAATTCCTATAGCGCTAAGCATGTCAACCGAAGGCTAAAAATAGTTAATGACTAAAGCATGGCATAACGAATATCCAAGACAAGCATCAAGTATAAGATTCAAGTTTTCATGTATATGGGATCGTTTGTGTGTTTCATAAAGTTTAAGTGTTCGTGATTTTGTATATGGAAGCATGTTACACCCGAAAAGTGTTATAAACAAAAGTGGGTCGAGTGTACTCACGGTTTTGCTAAGTCTTTTCTACACTTGACAATCCGTGAAGACGTTGGTTCGAGGATGACGCCGAATTATCCTACAAGAGGAAACAAGGCGTATGAGTATAGAGTTTCAATGGGAGATTAGGAGTATTCGAGCATGATTAAAAATAAGTTTGATAAAGTATTATGATACGAAAGTATTCACTAAGATGTAACACTCGTTCTTGACACTATAGTAACTCTTACGAGTTAGATGTGATTTCATAGGTTCGGGACCTATTAGAATCGTGACAAGGAATTACATACTTTAGTGTTAAACTTAATAACTTGATAGGTGATTATAAGTTCATTATCAAGGTTTCGGTTTTAGAATTATAATATATTTATATATATCATTATAATCATGTAGGAGGTGGGATGATGAACCATCCACTTTGTAACCTCTAGTGTCATGTATGTCAAGTATGAGGTGGGAGGTTAAACCATCCACTTTGAACCTCGGATTATGTTCACCACTACACAAGTTACCATTGGTAACAAAGAGGGTACAAGACTATATACTATACAAGGATGATAAGGTGTCATCTAGATACCAAGTAGTCAAGTATTCAACAACCCGACGAGCACACGAGGACAATCGTCAACGGCTTTGTGGGGTTGTGACACTTTAAGTCTAGCAAACTTCTTGGGATCTTGATGAAAATCATCAAGTGATGTGTGGTCTCAAGTTAGGATAGCCCAAGCTTCCTTGGTGGACACACATGAACAAGTTTAAGAACTTGCATCACTTGTGAGCTCAATGCTCTTCAAAAACAGAAAGTTTGGAGTGATTAAACACTCCTATTTACAAGTTTAACAACCTAGGTTAGTCCCCATAATCATACATGTGATTAGGAGTTCAAGAACACTAACAGTCCACTTTGGAACCTTTTTCTGGTCATTCCAGAGCTTGGTTTTCCATGGAAAACCAATGGAAATGATCTTTAGGTTAATCCAAGAAAGTGGGATAAAGAATGGAAGGATTTTGTTAAGAAATGAGTGAGTTATACTCACTTTTGTGAAGATGGGTAATTCTGCTCGAAAATCTGATGTTGCAAGGATTTGAGGTGATTTGAGAGGGATTAGATGGAGTTTAGAAAGTGTAAAATGCTTGGATTGTGTGTGGGTTTTATAGGGAAGGGTTAGGTTAGGTTTTAGTTAAGTATCTAATGTTAAAACATGATTTAAAACTCAAATAAAACACAAAAACTCGCCAAAACGCGAGCTGAAAGGGGGTCAGGTCGCGCTGATCAGGCTTCGTTTTAACGCGTGCATAAGTGAAATGTGGGGCTGGATTTATTCGATGTGGAGGCCACAGCGGAGTGGTTTGTGCGCGTGTGATGAAGCGGGTGACCCGGGTTCGAGTCCTGTGGTCATCAGTTTTGTTATTTTTTTTGTTTTAAACACAATATACTTTCAGTTATAAGCGCAAATAGTCCCTGTAAGTTAAAATTCAGCAAATTACTCAAATAGCCCCTAGACTTTATTTAAAGAAATATAGGTGTGTATTTATTAACATTTAATCTTAAATGTTAATATATTTAAAGAATAGCATTTTAATTAGTTTTTTTAAAGAAATTAACTAATTTGATAATTAATTAATTAACTAAATAAATGAATAGGTAATTATATTTTCGTAACGAATTTAGTTTAATGATTACGAGTTTCACGTTTAAGCCTTGGTTACGCATACATACCATGTTTGCAAGTTATCACACGTTTACGATTAAGAGTACCACGAATACGTTTATATGTTTAAAGTATGAACAAGTAAAATTGTAACATGACTATGATTAACATAATATGGATAAAATACGAGTTTCTCATTACGATCCAAGTCTCGGTTTACAACGTTTACAACGAAAGACGAATACAAGATACAACGCTTACTAAAAAAGAAGTACGATACAAGGTTTCCAAATATAGAAAGTATAGAAACGCGGGGCGTTACAACCATGTCCCATAACTTTAGAGGGTTATAGTACATTATAACATGCTCATAATGCAACTTAGGGACAGTAGGTAATGTAGCTAAATCGGGTCAGAACTGAAAGTCAACGCAGAAGTCAAACTTTGCGACTTTCGGTTGCGAACCGACCTTGGACCTAGAAACGACGAGCCGAACATCTTTTCACATGTTCTTACAATTATTACCAAGTTATTAGGGTGTCAAAACAGGTTTTATAACATCCACATTGCTAATTATGATTTTATTTCAAAACTGACCCGTTTGACTTTTTATTAACATAACTTTGACCCGTCAATTGACCAAACAAACGTGGTAATTGTAACATTTGTAAAAATCGGGTTTTCAAAACCCGCTCCGTTTGTAATCAAATATCAAGTTATAAAAGTTATGTCGAATATTTATGATTATTTTGATTTAAAACAATACATAATTAATAAATAAACTAAACTATAAAAATTATATTTGATGAAAAGTTAAAATAAAATAAATAAAAAAATTATAACGCTGCCGGGACTCGAACCCGGGTCAGCCAAGACACCCTTCAACAACTTAACACTCACTCCCAAGACCACTCCGCCACATTGTGTTTTCTGCTAACTCTAGGAACACAAATGAAATTTATACACACACCCAGTTAAAAACCGATTGCGCCATCTGAGAAACGGTAATCGGCAAACCAATCGTCAATTCGTTGTTTATTTCACACATTCAGTTTATAACCGATGCACGACGGTTTCTAATCAAATTGGAATTGATTAAACTTAAAGACTCATCATTGTCGGTTTTTAAAACCGGAAAATCATCAAGTCCAGAATAACACAAGCTTCAGACCACTCTCGCGACTCAGAGATATCATACCAATACTCCATTTCATTTTCGTCGCATTTTCGGACCACCAGAACGCCTAAAACAACTCGCCGGAATTTTCTGAAAAAGTCACCGGAAAACCGTATTCAACTCAAACCGGTAAAATACTTCTACTTTACGGTTTCAATCTATTGTTAGAACCTTACTAACATTAACTCATCGCTCATAATCAACCACAGACGACATTGCTGGACTTTCTGTTTTCGCCGGAAAACTTCTGGAATTGTCGGAAACTCGTTGATTACCGGTATGCTCATTCCAACGTACTGATAATCAATACTCATTAGTTCAATTTCACATCTAATCCCTTAAACCTGTTAATTGATTCTCTCAGCCGAAGGTTCCAAAAACAGAGCTGACAAGTTTCGCCGGATTCTCTGAAGAAGACGATCTGTTCGGTATCTTCTTTCCCCAAACTTTTCGGTTCAATGCATTCAAACTGGACATCATGTTCATTAACTAAATTAATCGCGTATCGGTTGTTTGATCGATGTCTGCATTTGTAATGAAGAAGACGAGTTCAGTGATGACATAAGGTTAGTTAAAATCGGAATTATAAACGGGTTAGACACACAGTCCAGCGGTGGACTGTGTGCAAACAAAAACCATACACGTCCCGAGTTCGATCCCTGCTCCACGCACACCTTGTGTAATAAAATGCATTTTTGATCAAAAACTAAACCGGGTTAACTCAGATAGTTGTTAAGTATAATAAAAACCGAGATAATAACCGGGTTAGACACACAGTACAGCGGTGGACTGTGTGCAACATGAACCATACGTCGCGCGTTCGAAACCCGTCACTTACACCGGTCCGTTGAATTAAAATGTTTTTGAAATTAAAGAGAATTTCGGATTAACTGAATAAGTGTATAAGTATAAATAAAAACAAGATTATTTCGGGTTAGACACGTAGCTCAGTTGGTAGAGCTGCGTGCACGCGTACGGGAGGTCGCCGGTTTGAGCCTCACCCGGCGCAAACTAATACGCTGACCGACCGGTCAACGGTCAACGCTAAATAAACAAATTTTTTTATATTTTTAATTATTTAATTTAATTTAAAAATCAATTAAAAATACTTAAAAATAACATTTTTAAAGATAGAAAATAGCCATAAACTCACAAAAATTCATCTAAAAATTTCATTAAAATCCTTAATAAAATCCACCCATTTAATATATTTTTCCATTATTATTTAGGTTAGTATTCCTCGTTGATCCGCTCATCTAATTCGTGCACATCTCACCATCTCCAATCCAACGCACCCAATGTGAGTGAATCTTACAAATTCTCCGTTTTAATCACGTTTTGGGGTGTATCATGTGTCTTTGTATATATATATTATTACTAAACCATTGTGCATACATCATATCATGAACTTGTGTATTCAGTTTGTTGCTGTTAAGTAGTTATTATTGGATGCAAATTTATTATTCAGTACATGCAATTTCATAGGCCGCCGCTCCCCATTACATTATGAGCGTTGAGCATGTTCCCCATTTTATTATGCGGTTGAACCTGGCGTGCCCACATACGATCGGCTCCGTTTGATTGAGCCTTGATCGCACAGACATTTTCATTTTCAGTACATGCAATACGATCGGCTCCGTTTGATTGAGCCTTGATCGCACAGACATTTTCATTTTCAGTACATGCAATACGATCGGCTCCGTTTGATTGAGCCTTGATCGCACAGTTTCATTTATGTTATTTACAGTATGATGTTGGTATGTTCATGTATGCTGTCATGTGTTATTGTATGTTATAGTTGTGACTGCTAATTGCCATTACTTGATTATTTACATTTGCTCATCTATGATTATGCACAATTTTTCATTGATAAACTAACCATAAGTTCATTAACAAATGTTTATCTAATAAGGTTCACTCGCCAACTTATGTTGACCCAAAAACCCCCATTTTACACATGATACAGGTGAAGCAGCTGCAGCTAGGAACACATAGGACTTGGACTAGAAGAATAAAACGATTTAGTGTTGGGATTGTTATGCTTGGCTTATTTTCCTTGTATTGAATGAACATGTTTGGATTTTTGAAATGTAACTTTGACTTTATTAAATATGAAACATATTAGTAAATGTCATGAGCTTTGGTGATAACCCAATTATGCCTCGACTCTTATTCCGCTGCGGGTCGGGGTGTGACAGATTGGTATCAGAGCCATGACTATAGGGATATAGGATAGGTTATTAGACCCTTAGAGCCTATACTATAGTCGATTAGAAACTATTAAGATTT
This sequence comes from Scalesia atractyloides, assembly GCA_947069175.1. Classification (NCBI taxonomy): domain Eukaryota; kingdom Viridiplantae; phylum Streptophyta; class Magnoliopsida; order Asterales; family Asteraceae; genus Scalesia; species Scalesia atractyloides. The sequence goes on from CAMTDV010000010.1 coordinate 47,447,845, forward strand.
TTGTGTGTTACATGCCAAATTTCATGATGTTTATATGTTTTATGTAAAATGTTACATTTGATATTGTGCAAGCATGTTCATAAGTATGTATTATCATATAATGCCTATCATGAATCGTATGCTCATAACATATCACATCCATGAAAGCACACACCCCATCATGATTTCTTTTACAATGATTTTCGTGTTTTCAAATCTCATCAAAGTGAGTTCTCATGACGGGCATGTAGTAACTGGAAGGGTACCAGTACCGGTAGTCGGAACGTCCTGTCTAGGCTGGCATTCGTATAAATCCAAAATAAAGGACCAGTTTGCCTACCTGGGGACTAACGATGAGAGTACGAAGTACCTATTAGGCCAAAGCATGCTATACCAAACGTCGTGTGAGCTAATCCCACTTTGAGTTGTCATTGTGTCTACACCTGGACACGTTCCGACCAAACATCTCATGAACATATTTTGTGGTTTGCATTCGGGGGATGCGAGTGTTAAATTGCCAATACTAATGTGAATCCTACCAAGCCAATAGCCATGGGGGCCCACATGACTATGTAGGTGAAGGTATGGGGGACATTTGAGGCCCAACATGAGCGAACCCAAGACATCCTATGGATGTAGTTGCATTATTGATATTTATGTTATTTTCATTTTCTTAAAGACACATGACACCTAAAAAGACACCATAAGCGTTTCTGCTTAACCTTGTTAAAACACCGTATGACTCGGGAGTTCCACGAAAGATGAGAAATCACCCTAGTATATATATATATATATATAATATATATATATATATATATATATATATATATATATATATTTAAAATACTAGATATCACAATAGAAAAATAATCTAAGTCACATAATGTATTGATATTTATTAATTGCTATTTCTTATACGATTTTAATATCTAATCTTAAATATAGATAACAATATATATCATATTAAAATTAACCTACATGACAAGTTACACATTATCAATTTTATAAGTTTAAAATAAAAATCAAATGTTAAATTGTGTTTATATATATATATATATATACACCAACCTATTTCTTATAGGTTTTGAAATTATCAATTCTATGATAAATTCACCATAAAATATCACATCTTAATAATAAAATCATTTATTTATTAAAACACCAACTTTAAATAAGATTATTTCATCTTGATGATTTAAAAAAAAATCATAAATCTATTGAATTTTCTAACATAACAATTAGAAAAAACAAGAATCTAATTTTTTATATTTATAATTATTATATGATTTATATAATTTTTTACTCTATACATTACCATTAAAAGTTCATGGTAATTCCATACGTGATTGAAAAATTCCTAAAACTTCTATGGACTATTCTAATATGATGAGGAACAAAGCCCTATAGTCAATTTAGCCATATTGCATGCTTAAGATAAAAAAACCCTAATTCTTATTATCAAGAAGCTTAGAAATTAAGGATTTAAAATCCGTACAGATTAAGCCTTCTATGATATATTTGAATCACCTGAATTGATGCCCGATTGAAGAAGATACGATAAATCCAAGTTTTAAGCTAGAATCAAGTTTGCTTGAATTCGCGAATCGCTTGGTGAATTGCAGGTTTTAGGGAGTTGGTAATTGAGTGTAATGCCTCTAGAACTCGTTTGAAGTGATGTTTATTATCTCAATTCATCGAATTTTTGGAAAAGAATTTGTTAAGTTTATTGGTGTTTTAATGGAATGAAGTAAATAGTCTTAATTGATTAATTAAAACACGAGTAAACTGCCAAAATGGTCCTTGAGATTTGGTCACTTTTGTCACTTTAGTCCAAAACTCAAACATTTTGAATCTGGGTCCATGTGGTTTCAATTTTGTTTCCATTTTCATCCAAAAGCAAAATCTGGTCAGATTTTTGCAGTTAAATCCAGTTTTTTTTATTATTTTTCTGGTCATTTTTCGTCCCTTTTAATGAAAGGCAAAATGGTCAGATTATTTTTTTAATTTGTTATAATAAAACGTTAAAAGACCATTTTGCCCGTCATTAAAAGGGATGGAAAGGACAAAAAAGCTAAATGTTAACTGAAAAATCTGACCAGATTTTGATTTTGGATGAAAATGGCAACAAAATTAAAACCACAAGGATCCAAATTCAAAAAGTTTGAGTTTTGAACTAAAGACCATTTTGGCAGTTTACTCTCAAAACATGAATTAAGCTATCCATTAAGGCGTCTAATCAAGTTCCAATCGAGCATAACTCGTATGCCAAACTACCTCCTTGAATTCGAAACGATTTGGCTTCCTTGTATGGTTTTGGGTTCTCAAAAACAACCCTAGTTTCAGACCAGGTGAGGTCTTCGGTTTGAAACCCGGGGCCGGGGCCGGGGCCTCACCTTTTCTATGTTTTTTTGTTTATACAATGACCCTTTACTTATGCATACACTATCTGTCATGTCGGAGGGGACAAACGAGATATTCCTTGTTGGCGATGTCTGGCTCAAGGCCCATCAGCCCATCATCTTCTTCATACTCTTCGACTATAAATACCGGCCTTCAATCACAACTTTAAGGATCGGCTATCTTACTCTCTCACTCTTAACACACTCTTTATTCTCTACAAACGAATACTTATTCTCACGCCGGATAGTGGTTACAAGAAAAACCCCCACCTTTCATCCTTGTAACGAGCTTCACGGTGTTCTTGTTTTGTAGATTCATTCTCATACCAAGCTCAGTTGCAGATCACGAAGAGTTAAGGATTAACCACCTTGTTGAGACAACTCTACCCATAAGCTTAAACCCTACGGTTTAGACTCATTGTTTCTTCAACCGGGAGTCAGAAAACTCACCTCCATGGAACAATTTCAATGAGAAAAATGTGGGATGGTCAAGTGTAACAAAAATATAAATAAAACGTTAAACAAGCCAAACTTAGGTTCATGATCACCGGAAATAACGATTAGACTTACATTAACCGGTTTATGGGTCGAAATCTTCTTCAATCCCACAAATCCTCTAAAATTCACTAGCCATCGAACAAGCTTGATGATTTCGATTTCAGTTTTCACTTCGATTCATTAGCAGGTGGGGTTTGTAAAGTGGTGATTTTTGTGTTTACGTTTTAAACAAGGACGATTATATAAACACAAATAAAAAGGGAGAGTTCAGTGTGTTGTATGTGAAGATTACCAATGGGCCCTCACTTTAACAACTACTGTACAGTGAGACGACAGGATGCAAAACATAACGAAAAACAAAGAGAATTGACTCAGGCATCCATTATTAAAAAAAGACGCAAATTAATTCTAAAAAGATGCCACATGAACACAAATCTCAGTTTACTCAAAATATAATAATCAAAAAGAATATTTGATTATTATATAAACCTACAAAAACAAGATACATCTACAATACTTAACGTGACTGTTTTTTTTGTCTTTTAGTTTCATATTGTTTTTATCGCTTTCACACGTTAACATTTAGTATTGGCACTTACAACCCTTCAAATTTCTAAAAACTTTGTAATCAATTTTTACGTGTTTTTTTTCTTTGTACGTCTCGATATAAATTCAGTTGATTTACGTTTCAATGTAATTTTTTTTTTCTGAAAATAGGTAGGCTCAAATATAATAAGTTTTTGTGTTTTTTGTGTACATTTTTAGTTGGTTTACATATGGGTAGTGTAACATCCGTCAAAAACGGATTTTACCAAACCCGCTCCGTTTATTAACCGAACAATCAGTTTAAAATTTCGTGGCGTATTTAATGCCCAAATTAATTTTAAACGATACATAATTAATTAGTATATTGGAATATATAATTTTTTTTTAAATTGTTAAAAATAATGAAATAAAAATAAAATGGTTCTGCCGGGTTTCGAACCCGGGTCAGTAACCGGTTCAGCAGACTTAACACACACACACTCAACCACTGCGCCACTTGTATTCTTTGTTAATTAATGGAAACAATTAATACATATTATAATTCTCGAATCCAAAACCGGCGCCCAAATTTCAGTCGTCGGAAATCCCGGCGATCTCGCGAGATTGGACGGTTTCTTCAAGTCTTAACGTAATCATTTAAACCTACATCGGTTAAACCGACGCCTGAACTCGCGACACAGGCTATAACCGCCGGAAAACGTAATGACTTTGAATCAAGTCGGAAATTGGACCAAATTCATCGATGACATGCCTTATAAATACCTCCTCGAACCTCTGCAAGCTTTTTCGCTCAAAACCGCACCCTCTCTCGGCGAAAATTTACTCGCCGGAAAACTTCTGCACATCGCCGGAAAACCGAACCCTTCACTTCTGAGCCTTACTGAACCCCCTGAGCTTATACCGAAGTCACCCACATCCTTTTCAAGCTTGCTGAAGACTCTCTGCCGCAAGACACACGACGCCGGAATCTTTTGCGGTCACCGGAGTTCTGCCGGAGAAACAGAGAAGTCCAGTCGGTATACCTTACGCCTAATTTCTCTTTCTTTTTATTCATATCTCATATGTAATTAACCTCAAAACACTAAAGAACACGATTAAAACATCGAACCAGTCGGACTTCCGATTCTGGTTAAAATCTAACGAAGAAGACGAAGTTTCGGTAACATATAAGTTTAATTAAAATCAAGTTATAACTCGGGTTAGACACACAGTCCAGCGGTGGACTGTGTGCACATTAAACACGTAAACGTCTCGAGTTCGAATCTTGTTCCACGCATGCTTGCCTTAATAAAAATGTCTTTTTTTGTTAACCGAACCGGAGTCACCGCTGTACATGTTAAGTTTATTAATAACCGGAATAATAACCAAGTTATACACACAGTCCAGTGGTGGACTGTGTGAATGTTTAAACACACGTCACGAGTTCGAGTCCGGTCTACTGCACCGACTCGGACAATTATCTAACTTTTTAAATAAGTCAGAAATGAAAATACTTAGTTTGTATTTAAGTATAATAAAAATCGGTTTATATAACAAGTTAAACACACAGTCCAGCGGTGGACTGTGTGTTAACATAAACCACAGGTCCCGGGTTCGAGACCTGTGGAGCGCACCGAGTCACTGATTAAAATCTTTTTAGAAATAAGTTGATTTTCGGATTAATCTAATTAATATATAAATATAATTAAAAACAGAAATATTTCGGGTTAGACAAGTAGCTCAGTTGGTAGAGCTGCGTGCACGCGTACGGGAGGTCTCGGGTTCGAGCCTCACTCAGCGCACACTTACACGCATACAAACCGGTCAAACAGTCAAGGTCAATGGTCAACGGTCAAAAAAAAAGTCAATTTTTTTATTATTTTTATTTATTTATTTTAATTAAAAATCAATTAAAAATACTTAAAAATAACATTTTTAAGGTTAGAAAATAGCCTTAAACTCACAAAAATACACCCAACAATCCTACTAAAATGGATTAATAAAATCCGTTTACTTACCGAACCATAATGCTATTTATCTAGGTTAATTTCACTCTTGGTTAAAACCACTTCGCGTGCATTCAACATCATCAACCGAACGCACCCACTGTGAGTGAATCTTACAACTCCCCTTTCTAATTACACGTTTTGGGGTGTGTCATGTGTCACAAAATAATTAACTTGTTTATTTAAACTTGTGTCATACCATATCGTGATCTAAACTTAGATTGTTTATATTGTTGTGATTATGTATTTCATTTTGTCAACTTATATGAAATTCATTCATTAAGCCCATCAGTTCCTCGTGGGAGACGAGTTGAGCAACGCGTGCCTCAAAACCAATCCATTATTGTTCATGTGTGTATCATTGAGTTTATATTGTTTGTAGTTATGTCTTTCATATTATCATGTTTATGCAATTCATTCATTAGACCCATCAGTTCCTCGTGAGAGACGAGTTGAGCAACGCGTGCCTCTAAACGATCCATTATTGTTCATGTGTGTATTGTTTAATATTAAATTGATTTATGAATAAGTTTACATCTATTTTTACTCATGTGTGGTTGTGCACTTTATTTCATAATCAATTAAATAAACTTGTTCAAATGTTTTCCATAGGATTCACTCGCCAACTTTTTGTTGATCCAAAAACCCTTTTACACATGATACATGTGAACAGGATGAAGCAAGGAAAACATAGGAAATGCCTTAGAAGAAAACAAAGAAGCTTAGATTGATGTTAGGTCATGATGTAATTATGGTTGTAATCTTCCTATTAAATTGTATTAATGAATATGAAACGTATAATAAATGTCATGAGCTTTGATGATAACACAATCATGCCCCGGTCACCTTTTCCGCTGCGGGTCGGGGTGTGACAGATTGGTATCAGAGCCATGATTATAGGGATATAGGATAGGTTATTAGACCCTTAGAGCCTATACTATAGTCTGCCTAAAATTTAATTGATTAGGTGGTTACATACAAACTTGTGATATTTATTTGTTTCATATTTGTTTATATTTACAGTCAAACATACATACCTACATACACATTCATTATACATATATCAATGTTCATATATTCAATTCATTTTCATACTCTCCGTATTCAAAGATTTTGTTGCAATTTTCAAATCTCATCAAAGTAAGTTCTGCGACGGGCATGTAGTAACTGGAAGGGTACAAGTATCGGTAGTCGGAACGTCCTGTCTAGGTTGGCATTCGTATAAATCCAATATAACGGACCAGTTTGCCTACCTGGGGACTAACGATGAGAGTACAAAGGACCTATTAGGCCAAAGCATGTCACACCAAACGTCGTTCGAACTAACCCACTTTGAGGTGTCACCGTGTCTACACCTGGACACATTCCGAATATCACACGTTGTATACATATTTCTCGATTTTCTCCGGGTTTTAGTGTACGCAACCAGGCTAACACATGCGAACCATATGAAAAACCCGGTATTCATGGGGACCCACATGATTACGAAGGTGAAGTATGGCGGCATGTAGGCCTAATGGCGAGCAAAGCCCAAGACATCCTATGGATGTAGTAGATTTATTTTTCTATAATTATTTTATGAATGTTCATTCCTAGTGCGACCCATGAACCCAAAAACATCCAACTCATACTCTTGACATGTATTCCTTGTAGATGTCTTCTAACCTCGCCCGTAGGAAGATGAGAGCAGGAAAAGCCCGCGAGCGCATGGCTGCCCTAATCGCTCAACAAATGGCTGCCCTAATACCCAACATTGTAATCCAAGTCCAACAAGCACTTACCGCTAATCCTGTCAATCAAGAAAATCAAAACGTTATCAACTCTCCCCCAAATACCACTAAATGCACCTACAAGCATTTCAAATCATGTGACCCTCCGAAATACGAAGGGACCGAAGGTGTCACCGCTCTCCTCCATTGGTTTGAAGAAATGGAGAACACTTTTCTAAATTGCGATTGCCATGATGATCGCAAAGTGCGATATGCTACCGGTCGTTTATATGGAATATCACTTACCTGGTGGAATACAGAGAAGGCCAAACGAGGTGTTGAAGATGCTATGACTTTAACTTGGAATGAATTGAAGGAAATCATGACCAGACGATTTTGCCCAAGGAGCGAAATCAAGAAATTAGAAGATGAATTTTATTCGTTGAAGCAAAAGGAAGGAGACCACACCACATACAACAAAAGATTCCTCGAGTTACATCAGATGGTTCCCAACATATTCACTCCCCTCTACCGGTTGATCGAGCACTACATTCGTGGTCTTCCGTCAAAGATTCAAGACTCCGTAATAAGTACCACGCCTGCAACTTTGGAAGCAGCAATGGAGCTAGCAACAGAGCTCACCGAGAACCGAATCCGAAACAAAGACTTCAAAGAGGAGAAGAAGAAGGATAAAGCATCGACTGAAACCTCCGATTACACCCAAACCGAATCCCCTTCTCCACCCACTTTTAAGAGAAAAAGATACGGGCAACTTTTCGCTGCTATCCAACGAAACAAACCAATTTCACACGCCATACCCATTCAAGCTATCCCAATCACTCAAGTGGCACCCAACTCAACTTACCCAAATAAGAAACCATATCTAGGGCCTCACCCTCGATGCAACAACTGTTTTTATCACCATCCCCTTACCTTACCTTGTCGACTATGTGCAACTTGTGGACGCTATGGTCATTTGAGCAAGGTTTGCCGCACCTTTCAAAACCAAATCTCCCCCCTACTCAAAACATGATCCAAACCTATCAACAACCCCAATACCCCATGTTCCCATATGCTCGAGCTTGTTTCAATTGTGGCGACCCTACCCACTTTAGAAACACGTGCCCTCGATTGGTTAACATCATAAACGCTCAAGCCCAATCAAACCCAGTTAACCAAGTAAACCAAGAAAACCCAACCGCTAGGCCACCAGCAAGAGGAAGAGTCTTCAACATCAACGCCAATCCTGTCGAAGATAATGACGGCCCAAACGAAGATACCCAACTAGTCCTCTTGACCGAAAATCCAGATTCAACTCCTATCGTTTAGTTTTATGTTTTTCTTTATCACATAGAACCAAACATAACTTAAGGATAAAGCCAATGAAACTTTGACAAGAATATGGTGGATACGCCGCTGGTACTTCCTATATATAAGTATTCTTGTCAAAGGATCAGAAGCATTATCTGGCGGTTATGAGAGGTTCCATGTGTAAACTGTTTGAGTAATTATTGTTTATTATTTTCAGTACATGCAATTTCATAGGCCGCCGCTCCCCATTACATTATGAGCGTTGAGCATGTTCCCCATTTCATTATGAGGTTGAACCTGGCGTGCCCACATACGATCGGCTCCGTTTGATTGAGCGTTGATCGCACAGACATTTTCATTTTCAGTACATGCAATACGATCGGCTCCGTTTGATTGAGCCTTGATCGCACAGACATTTTCATTACAGTATCTTGTGGTTGTTGTGTTTGTTGTAGAGTCACATAGAACTAATCATAACTTGTGGATAAAGTCAATGAAAATTTGACAAGAATATGGTGGATACGCCACTGGTACTTCCTATATATAAGTATTCTTGTCAAATGATCGGAGGCATTATCAGGCGGTTATGAGAGGTTCCATGTATAGGCTGTTTGTGTGATTGTTGTTTAGATTAAGTTTATTATTTTCAGTACATGCAATACGATCGGCTCCGCTTGATTGAGCCTTGATCGCACAGACATTTTCATTTTCAGTACATGCAATACGATCGGCTCCGTTTGATTGAGCCTTGATCGCACAGACATTTTTTCATTTTCAGTATTTTGTGTTTGTTGTATTGGTTGTAGAGTCACATAGGACTAATCATAATTCACTGATAAAACCAATGAAAATTTGACGAGAATATGGTGGATACGCCGCTGGTACTTCCTATATATAAGTATTCTTGTCAAAGGATCAGAGGCATTGTCAGACGGTTATGAGAAGTTCTATGTAGGATTTAGTAGTTTCTTGGTAACTAATCATAACTTGTGGATAAAATCAATGAAAATTTGGCAAGAATATGGTGGATACGCCGCTGGTACTTCCTATATATAAGTATTCTTGCCAAAGGATCAGAGGCATTATCAGGCGGTTATGAGAAGTTCCATGTAGGATTTAGTATTGCCCTGGGTTAAAATTTGTGTTACATTTATATCATCTCACTATTTAAAGAAATTGGATTGTGTTCCATTTCTACATAAACTAACCTCTCCATCATAACAAACGAGAGAGGAACTGTCACCATTCAAACATATATGCTATCAGAATGTGGATTCAAATATTAGCTGTTGTGTTTATTTATGTTCTATAGTCATAGAACCAATCATAACTTACTGATAAAACCAATGAAAATTTGACAAGAATATGGTGGATACGCCGCTGGTACTTCCTATATATAAGTATTCTTGTCAAAGGATCAGAGGTATTGTTAGATGGTTATGAGAAGTTCCATGTAGGTTGTAGTATTAGAAGTTTTGCCTTAGGATATAACCATATCCTTCCAAACATATCCAAACTCTTATGCATGATATCATATTTAGCAAATCAATTCTGCTTATCAATACTTTTACAGTAGGCAACAAAAAACGATTCCTGTAATAGGGTACTTAACCCTTACAAGGGACGTTACCGCCTCAAACAAAAACTTAAACCCTTACTTTTCTAAGTATGTAACTGTCAAAACTAAACACCATCATTTTTAGTCAATTATATCACTACTTAAATTTCGGGACGAAATTTCTAAAAAGCAGGGGATACTGTAACATCCGTCAAAAACGGATTTTACCAAACCCGCCCGTTTATTAACCGAACAATCAGTTTAAAATTTCGTGGCGTATATAATGCCCAAATTAATTTTAAACGATACATAATTAATTAGTATATTGGAATATATAATTTTTTTTTAAATTGTTAAAAATAATGAAATAAAAGTAAAATGGTTCTGCCGGGTTTCGAACCCGGGTCAGTAACCGGTTCAGCAGACTTAACACACACACACACACTCAACCACTGCGCCACTTGTATTCTTTGTTAATTAATGGAAACAATTAATACATATTATAATTCTCGAATTCAAAACCGGCGCCCAAATTTCAGTCGTCGGAAATCCCGGCGATCTCGCGAGATTGGACGGTTTCTTCAAGTCTTAACGTAATCATTTAAACCTACATCGGTTAAACCGACGCCTGAACTCGCGACACAGGCTATAACCGCCGGAAAACGTAATGACTTTGAATCAAGTCGGAAATTGGACCAAATTCATCGATGACATGCCTTATAAATACCTCCTCGAACCTCTGCAAGCTTTTTCGCTCAAAACCGCACCCTCTCTCGGCGAAAATTTACTCGCCGGAAAACTTCTGCACATCGCCGGAAAACCGAACCCTTCACTTCTGAGCCTTACTGAACCCCTGAGCTTATACCGAAGTCACCCACATCCTTTTCAAGCTTGCTGAAGACTCTCTGCCGCAAGACACACGACGCCGGAATCTTTTGCGGTCACCGGAGTTCTGCCGGAGAAACAGAGAAGTCCAGTCGGTATACCTTACGCCTAATTTCTCTTTCTTTTTATTCATATCTCATCTGTAATTAACCTCAAAACACTAAAGAACACGATTAAAACATCGAACCAGTCGGACTTCCGATTCTGGTTAAAATCTAACGAAGAAGACGAAGTTTCGGTACCATATAAGTTTAATTAAAATCAAGTTATAACTCGGGTTAGACACACAGTCCAGCGGTGGACTGTGTGCACATTAAACACGTAAACGTCTCGAGTTCGAATCTTGTTCCACGCATGCTTGCCTTAATAAAAATGTCTTTTTTTGTTAACCGAACCGGAGTCACCGCTGTACATGTTAAGTTTATTAATAACCGGAATAATAACCAAGTTATACACACAGTCCAGTGGTGGACTGTGTGAATGTTTAAACACACGTCACGAGTTCGAGTCCGGTCTACTGCACCGACTCGGACAATTATCTAACTTTTTAGATAAGTCAGAAATGAAAATACTTAGTTTGTATTTAAGTATAATAAAAATCGGTTTATATAACAAGTTAAACACACAGTCCAGCGGTGGACTGTGTGTTAACATAAACCACAGGTCCCGGGTTCGAGACCTGTGGAGCGCACCGAGTCACTGATTAAAATCTTTTTAGAAATAAGTTGATTTTCGGATTAATCTAATTAATATATAACTATAATTAAAAACAGAAATATTTCGGGTTAGACACGTAGCTCAGTTGGTAGAGCTGCGTGCACGCGTACGGGAGGTCTCGGGTTCGAGCCTCACTCAGCGCACACTTACACGCATACGAACCGGTTAAACAGTCAAGGTCAATGGTCAACGGTCAACGGTCAAAAAACAAGTCAATTTTTTTTATTATTTTTATTTATTTATTTTAATTAAAAATCAATTAAAATACTTAAAAATAACATTTTTAAGGTTAGAAAATAGCCTAAAACTCACAAAAATACACCCAACAATCCTACTAAAATGGATTAATAAAATCCATTTACTTACCGAACCATAATGCTATTTCTCTAGGTTAATTTCGCTGTGGTTAAAACCACTTCGCGTGCATTCAACATCATCAACCGAACGCACCCACTGTGAGTGAATCTTACAACTCCCTTTTCTAATTACACGTTTTGGGGTGTGTCATGTGTCACAAAATAATTAACTTGTTTATTTAAACTTGTGCCATACCATATCGTGATCTAAATTTAGATTGTTTATATTGTTGTGATTATGTATTTCATTTTGTCAACTTATATGAAATTCATTCATTAAGCCCATCAGTTCCTCGTGGGAGACGAGTTGAGCAACACGTGCCTCAAAACCAATCCATTATTGTTCATGTGTGTATCATTGAGTTTATATTGTTTGTAGTTATGTCTTTCATATTATCATGTTTATGCAATTCATTCATTAGGCCCATCAGTTCCTCGTGAGAGACGAGTTGAGCAACACGTACCTCTAAACGATCCATTATTGTTCATGTGTGTATTGTTTAATATTAAATTGATTTATGAATAAGTTTACATCTATTTTTACTCATGTGTGGTTGTGCACTTTATTTCATAATCAATTAAATAAACTTGTTCAAATGTTTTCCATAAGATTCACTCGCCAACTTTTTGTTGATCCAAAAACCCTTTTACACATGATACAGGTGAACAGGATGAAGCAAGGAAAACATAGGAAATGCCTTAGAAGAAAACAAAGAAGCTTAGATTGATGTTTAGGTCATGATGTAATTATGTTTGTAAATTTCCATTAAATTGTATTAATGAATATGAAATGTTAAAATAAATGTCATGAGCTTTGATGATAACCCAATCATGCCCCGATCACCTTTTCCGCTGCGGGTCGGGGTGTGACAGGTAGACTCATATAATGAGTTTTTGTGCCTTTTTTTGTACATTTTTAGTTGGTTTAGATTTTAACATAAATTTTGTCTTAAAACAAGTCGGGTCAAATATAATACGTTTTCATATAATGGTAAAAATTCGAGTCACTTAACGTTTCGATGCTGCCATAAACTTAATTTTCTTACGTTATTATTTTTATATATGTATCGATATAAGTTCAAGTTAATTAACATTTCAACACAAGTTTCTTTCGCAATTTCTGACGTCATTATTTGTACGTACGTGGTACTATAAGTTCAAGTTAGTTAGCATTTCAACATAAATTTCTTTCGCAAATTAGTCGGATAAAATATAATACGTTTTCGTGCTTATTTTTATGTGAGTTTTTACTTTTTCTACATTTTGACGTAACTTTTGTTCAGAAACAAGTCAGGTCAAATATAATGCGTAACGTTTTGACGTAACTTTTGTTTAGAAACAAGTCGGGTCAAATATAATACATTTTGGGGGTAAGTTTGTAGAATAGTAACCAAGTTTTAAAAGTGTTTTAATTAGGTCACTCAAGTTTTAAAAGTGTTCCAATCAGGTCACTCAACATTCATTTTTTATTAAAATTAATAGTTTTTCATCCATTTCATAGGTAACCGTGGTGATGCGAATTTTTGTTTCTTTTTTCCCTTTCATTTGATGCTAACGTCAAGTGATGACGTGAATTTTAACTTGTTTTTTTTAATTTTTAATGTAATTACAGTGTTTTTATTTGTAATAAATTAAATTTCATGTATTAAAATAATCCGACCCTAGCATTTTATTGGGACAAATATCATACGAGTGACCTAATTAGAACACTTTTGAAACTTGGTTACTATTCTGTGATATTTTCCCATACATTTTCATTAGACAGTACAAATTCAAATTACTTTATATTTTAAACCCGTTCCAACGCGCGGTTAGTTTTTATAAAAGACCATTTTCCTAGTTTCAAAAGGTTTCCGTTTTCTAAGTTGTACTCCGTACCAACGTTCTGCCGGACTAAGACTGGACTGGACTAGACTATGAGTGGAGAGAGAAACCCCCGCACCGGAAAAAACCCTCATGGACAACGCCACCTCCACCTCCGGCTTACGGCATCGTCTGCTATCTCGACAACAAGGCCGTCAATGGTTATCAACAATCAGGAAAAACACCCCCAATTTGTCTGCTTCTGTTTCTGAAGAACAACCATCCCCACAAACCCCAAATGGGGGGGTTTCTACTCCCCAATCTAAACTGAACAACCCCACAACTGTTGATTCGTCAACAAAACAAGACGACACTGTGTTGATCGTGTCCCAACCCACCGGTAATAATAACATGCCTGTCATACAAGGTATGTGTAACAGTAACACCGTTGCTCATGCTGCTGATCATGTTCATACCCACTCAGTAGAAAATGCGTATAAACAACAACAACAAGAAATTAAAGTGACTGAGCAATTTAATGAAGATGCAAAGGCTAATAGGGACAAGGCTACCGGCTGTGATGATGATGATGATAAAAATGTATGTTTCTTTGCTTTTGATTTCCTCCTATTTTGTGGGTAGTTTTTCAAGCTCGGGTAATATATATATACACACACACACTTAGGGGTGCAAACGAACTGAATATTTAACATATAGTTTGTGACCGTTCGGCGGGAATTTCGTTTTGTGTTGGTTTGTTTAATAAATAAACGGAAACATTTAAGAAATTTCGTTCATTTAGTTAAATGAACGAACATGAACAGAGGAGGTGTTTGTTCATTTATGTTCGTGACCGTTTGGTAATGTGTTAGTTTATGTTCGTTTGTGTTCGATAGCGTGCTAGGGTTTTTAACTTTTACATATTATTTATATAGCTAAAGTTTTCCACTAATAAAATTTTAATATTTAATAAGTATTAGTGTATTGTATAGTTTAAAAAAACGGCCCAGGCGAGGTGAGGCGCCCAAAAAACACGTCTGAGGCACCCCAGGGGTTATTTTGTGCGTACGCGCCTCATAGGGCTGAGGGGCTAAGAAAAGCTGCCCATGATGTTTTTTGAAATTTCAAACATTTCATGCCTTTTTTTATGTGTGTTTTTGATGAATGTGATGATAAAATTTGTTGGTATTTTTTTATAAGATATATAATTTTTATATTTAGTTTTTAATTCCGCCTCAGGCTTACGCCTCATGAGGCGAAGGGAAAACGCCTCGAGGCACGATTTCATACTTTTAAACCTTGGTGTATTGTATATCACTAAGGTGGATCTATGTAATGTTTGTGATGATAATGCTGATTTTATACGAAATTTAATATATGTTCGTTTATGTTTGTTTCTGTTCATGAACACTTGTTTGTGTTCGTCTGTGTACATTTGTGTTCATGAACGTTTGTTTGTGTTACCAAAAATTAACAAACGAACACGTCCATTTCCTTGATGAATGAACACGGACAAAAGATTCCGTTCAGTAAGTGTGCATGAGCGGTACGTGAACACATTCATTTCATTAACGAACGAACACGAGCAGGGCTTTGTTCGTGTTCGTTTGCAGCCCTAGTTTATCTTGAAATATTTTCTATATATATTATTAGTTAGAATTTTTATATAAAGCAATATATATTATTTAGTTATTTTGTATTATTTTCTGTATAATAATAATAATTTAATAAATATATATTTAAATATATTATATAAAAGTTATATATATACACTCACATATATATAATAGGCTTGTTAGGCTCGCAAAGCAGCTTGAGCTCGATAACTGAAGCTCAAGCTCGTTTAAGCTCGACTCAATTCTAGTTTCTTATCGGCTGATCTCAAGTCGCTCATGAGAGGCTTGGCTCGTTTACACTCCAACCTTGATCCTTCATTTATATCTCTAACACACTCATATGATTACACACCATCTTTTGCAGGACAAGATGATGATAATGGATGATGTGAAGTCCCATTCCACCAATGATGAAAACAACCATCAAGAAGAAGCTAATACCCTTAATGTTCCTGTTAACGATCATACCCACCAAGTGCAAAACGACGATGAACCGCAACAAAAGGGGAAGGATCATGATGACAATGATCACATTCAAGAACACCAAGGAACCAAAGACACTCGCGAGTCAAACATGTGCCATCAATGCCAGAGGAATGACAATGGGCGTGTCGTTCTATGCCTGACATGTTCTCAAAAACGATATAGTGTGCCATGCATAAACACCTGGTTTGATATTCATCATTGTGTTTAAAACCGTTCACTAATTTGATGCCCCGCTTGAAATTGTTGTTTTTCATGGAATCGTTTAAGCTTATGTTATGTTCATAACATCATATCCTGTTATATAGGTACCCTAACATGTCGGAAGATATGTTTGCTGAGCGTTGTCCTGTTTGTCATGGCAATTGCAACTGTAACACATGCTTACGCGATGCGTTTCCTCGGGTTAGTTCCAGCTCAGCTTCATTTGGTGTGTTACCCTTTATTCTTAAGTTTGATTATTTTTAGGTCAACGACAAAACTCGCTTCATAACAAATGATGATCAGAAAGTTGAATGCTCCAAGAATATACTACAGACGATTCTTCCTTTCTTGAAGCATATCAATGAAGTGCACGTAAGGGAGATGGAGATTGAGGCTGAAAATAAAGGTAATTCATCGGCTTTTTCGCACCGTTTATGGTTTACATTTTCTAAAATTTTATCTTGTTAGAGTTGAAGTTGAAGAAAGTAGATTGCAAACCGGATTGTCTGGTATACTGGTATGTAATTTCGAACATTTTACGCGTATGACGTATTCGATGGACTTCTTTTGGTTTCTTGATGATGTCACCATCGTGCAGTGACTGCTGCATAACAACAATTTTAGACTTGCACAGAAGCTGCCCACATTGTGGATATGACCTTTGTTTGACATGTTGTTGGGAATTACGTGATGGTAACTTCCAACTTCAGGGACATGAAGAAGTAGAGACATCTAGTTGTACATATCCTGGTCCAAGTTACTATCATGGTGAATCACACAATACTTTTATCAAGATGGATTCTTCGGAACCTTCATCAACGGTTAACGAAATACCCGAATGGAAACCTTTGAAAAACGGTAGCATTCGTTGTCCTCCAAGAAGTTTGGGTGGTTGTGGTCTTGAAATTCTAGAGTTGATGCATATACTGCCACTTAACAGGGTTCCGTCATTGTTGAAGATAGCACAAGAGTTATTAAAAAGCAAAAATCTCAAGATTTGTGATTCCGCCAATGAAAATGATGGTGGCAACAAGCACTTATGTAAAGCATCTTCTCGTGAAAACTCAAACGACAATTACTTGTATTGCCCTAGCGTTGTAGACATTGAATCCGAAGGTTTAAAGCGTTTCCAGTGTCACTGGTCGAAAGGCGAGCCTGTTATGGTCAGTAACGTTCTTGCAATGGGCCTTGGGCTGAGTTGGGAGCCGATGGTAATGTGTCGATCTTTTCGCCAGATTACCGATCTCAATCATAGCAAGCTTCTGAACACAAAAGTTGTCAATTGCTTGGATTGGCAAACGGTTAGTTATATGCATGCCTTCTAGTTAATATTGTTTCGGTCATACTAAAATTATAAAAAAAAATTATTTTAAATTTTTTTTATGCCATGCAGGTAGATATTGATTTTAGCAGTTTCTTTTAATGGTATAAGGAGGGCCGAGATGACGATAAAGGGTGGCCTCAGATCCTAAAGTTAACAGACGGGCCTCTATCGGAGCGTCATGCTGATGAATTTATATCATGTTTACCCTTCAAAGAGTATACTCATCCTCACGATGGCAACTTTAATCTTGCTACAAAGCTACCTACAAATTGTGTGAAGCCGGACGTGGGTCCCAAAACTCATATATCTTATGGTTTTGGTCAAGAGTTGGGACGTGGAGACTCGGTAACAAAACTTCACTTCAACATGTATGATGTGGTATGATAGATTTTCATATGTGAATTCGATGACGATTATTAGACCATTAAGTAATAATATTTTACATATATATATATATATATAATATATATATATAGAAAAAGTATATCGTACAATATACCTTAACGTACCCGATGGCAAAATCGCACGTTATGATACCAAAAATGAAAATCGCATGGTTCAAAAAACCTTGAAATCGCATGTACATAAAGAAAAAAGGAAATTGCATGTTAAAAAATAAAGCAAAATCGCATGTACAAAAACAAATTGAAATCGCATGTGAAAAAAAAAATGAAAGTCGCATGTTATAAACCAAATTTCGCATGTTGATACTGAATCTCGTACGCAACGTACGTTAAGGCATTTTGTACAATAACCCGCCTCTCTCTCTCTATATATATATAGTGAAAGTTTTAATTACAAAAGGGCCTTAACATGCAATGGTACGCGAGTGAAAAAAGAACGTACGTGATTACGTATTATAACGCGCGAATTTAGAAAATGAACATGCGTAATTCACTAGCGCACTGTTGCACGTTAAGGGGCTATTGTACGTTAACCTTCCCCCATACATATATATATAGGGGATGAATCATGAGAAAACTCATTTAATGGTAAAACTAAAAAACTACCAAAAAAGCTTAAAAAACACATTTTTTTTCCTTTTGCTGTAAAGCTACATTTTTAAAATACAAAAAATAGTATTACACATGCGTAACACTACGAAAAAACCATTTTAATTTTTTTGTGATTTACAGGTGAATGTGTTGACTCATGCTACAACAGTGACCCTTGGTCTCAATCAACTAGAAGACATAAATAGATTGAAAAAGAAGCATAGGGCTCAGGATCAGATTGAGTTTTTTGGAGAAGGTGAGAAAAAGGTTGATGATGTCACCACGATGTCAGAAGGACTCGATCTGGCAGATGGAGGTGCTTTGTGGGACATATTCCGAAGAGAAGATACTCCTAAGTTGGAGTTGTATCTTAAAAAACATTTCAAAGAGTTTAGGCATGATTTCTGTCTTCCGTTACAGCAGGTAAAACTGTAAAAATTATCTTGTCACAACCCAATTGTTCATTGTTGAATGATATACATTCAGAGAAGGGGTGCAAACGAGCCGAGCTGAGCCCGAGCTCAAGCTTGATTAACTTATGAGAGATCGAGCTCGAGAGCTCGACTCTTTGGTAGTTTCTCAAGCTCGGGCTCGGCTCGTTTGTTATCTGTTAATTAATATATTAAACTTTAATAAGGGGTAAATGTTATTAAATATTAATAAAAACTATCATTACACTAAGGCTCGACGAGCCTGACGAGCTTCACATGTCTGGCTCAAGCTCGGGCTCGATAAGGCTCAGCTCGGCTCGTTTCAAGCTTTTTCTCGAGCCAATCTTGAGCATCTCGCGAGCCGCTCGGCTCGTTCGCACCCTAGTTCACAGTGTTATTCTTGCATCCATCTTATGAACATTCTATTAGCCGAGAATTATGCTTGTGATTGTGTTTCCATATATTCGTAATTGTATTGTTATTAGGTTATGATTATTGTTTCCTTGTTTAGTGCTAGGGTTCAATCCCTATATAAAGGGATCCTTTGTAAACATATTATTCATTCAGAAAATACAATACATAACCACTTTTATGGTATCAGAGCCCTAGGTTCTGAATACCCTCTTCCTTTTTTCCCTTTTTTTTTCGATTGTCTGCTGTTTCGACAACCTCTTTCCTTTGTTTCATAAACCCTAGTACATCTATCCTATGACAGACGATAACAAAAAAGATGACCCCGAGTCATCTTCTTCCGATAAACCCACCAAAAATCTGCACCCGGCCTACTCAGTAACAAACGTGCAGTCCAAGATACGTACCCTCGACGGCGTTAAGGTTACGTATACGCTTGGGTTAAACTTTTCCGGCTCCACGCTGTGGCTTATCAGGTTCTCGATCACATTGATGGATCCGAACCGCCGCTAGCCACCGCAGCAGATTACCAATCCTGGAAAGAACTGGATGCTCTCGTTCTCCAATGGATTTACAGCACTGTGTCCGACGACCTCTTGCCCCGGGTTCTTGAAAGCGGCCCTACGGCTCACCATGCATGGGTGAAGCTCGAAAAAAATATAACTGAGCAACAAAAAGGCTCGGGCCGGGGTGCTTGAAACCAAGTTTTGTAACCTCACCTTGTCCACCTGCTCATCTTTGGACGACTACTGTCAGCGCCTCAAAGATCTCGCGAACCAGCTCAAGCTCAAGGACGTGGACCATCCAGTTACTTAAGAACGTCTTGTGCTTCAACTTGTTCGGGGGCTGCCTGCAGAGTATGACACGACTGCCTCTCTTATCAACGCCAATAATGCAGATTGGGATCTTGCTAGGAGTATGTTAGAGGATGAAGTTATTCGACAAGAAGCCCGCCAAAAGACCACACAGTCCGTTCATGTTACAACCTCTCAAAACCAAACCTCCCACAACCAACAACCACACCCTCCTACTGGATCAAATACCTACAACAACCAACCTTTTATAACCGATCTGGACGTGGCCGAGGACGTGGTCGGGAACATGGTAACCGCGGCCGTGGTTCTGGACGCGGCAACAACCCTTCACCACAAACTTGGGCCCCAAGCAACTTCTCCTACCCTCAATGGGCTTGGTGGAACACTCCACCTTGCCCCTACCCGACCCAACCCGCCTTCCAGCCCCCTGCTCCCTATTCCTAACCCACGGCCCAAAATCAGTCGGCCCACTATACTGCAGCCCATTCGACAAACCTGAACCGAACGGCACCCGCCTACGGCCCAATCCCATACCCTTCCACACCTTACACACCACAGGCCCACTTCAGTTCCATCCAACCCACTGGTTACAATCCTATGTGTCCATCAGATGTTACTGCAGCCTTCTCCTTGATGCAGCTCCATTATGACCCAAACTCAATTATGGACACGGGAGCAACATCACACGCCACAGATGAACAAGGTATGATCAAAACTCCCGACTCTTTTCCTATTAACAGTAACATTTTAGTCGGCAATGGCGCGTCCTTGCCAGTTCAAGGGTCTGGAACGGGCTATTTAACCTTACCCAATCGCACTTACATACTACCCAGAATCCTTTCCTGCCCACAAATCATTAAAAAGTTAATTTCTGTTAGACGATTTACTCGTGATAATAGTGTTTCCATTGAATTTGACCCCTTTGGTTTTTCTTTGAAGGACCTTCGAACTGGGCGTCTTCTCTCCCGCCACAATAGCACCGGGGATCTTTATCCTGTCACACCGCCATAACTCCCACCTCAAGCAGCATTCATCACTTCCACATCTCTTCCATGGCATGATCGTTTGGGGCACCCCGACGCTCAAGTCTTGGATGTTCTTAGTCGTCATTTTAATTTCTCTTGTAATAAGAACAAAACATCTAGTCTTTGTCACTCTTGTCAGCTTTCCAATAGCAAATGTTTACCTTTTTATGCATCTAATTCTTTTACTTTTGCACCATTTGATATCATTCATTGTGACCTTTGGACTTCCCCCGTGTTAAGTAAATCTGGGTATAAATATTATCTTGTTTTGATTGACAACTTTTCACACTTCATTTGGGTATACCCTTTAAAATACAAATCAGAAACTTTTCCAACTTTTGTTAAGTTTCACCGCCTAATTGCCACCAATTCAACAGAAATATTAAAACCTTCCAATGTGACCTCGGTGGTGAGTTTGACAACAATGCTTTTAAAACCTTTGCCAGCCAGCACGGCTTGTTATTTCGTTTTTCCTGTCCCCAAACTTCTTCCCAAAACGGCCGTGCCGAGCGCATGATCCGTCGTCTAAACGACATCATTCGCGCTCTCCTTATCCACTCACACCTTCCGCCTAGTTTCTGGGTCGAAGCCCTTCACACCGCCGCTTACCTCCACAATATTCTTCCTACAAAAAGACTTATTTTTTTACTCCTACCTTTGCCCTCTACCTTCGTCACCCCACATACGACCATCTTCGGGTGTTCGGATGCGCCTGCTATCCGAACACATCCGCAACTCAACCCCACAAACTTCACTCGAGGTCCATCAGGTGCATATTCCTTGGTTACCCATCTGACTTTCGTGGGTACCGGTGCTTTGACCCCACGACCGGGAAAGTCTTTATTTCTCGGCACGTTTCGTTTGATGAAACCGTCTTCCCTCACACCATACCCACACCCACTCCATCATACCGGTTTCTAGACGACATAACCCTCCCGGATTTACCTTTGCTCCACCCATGGCCTCCAACAACCCCCCACCACCCCCACGGCTCCCCCTCGGCCCACTACTACTTCACCTTTTCGCTACACCTATACTCGCCGCCCACGACCATCACAAAGCCCACCAGCCCCCCAATCGACCCAAACATACCAGGCCCCCATACAGCCCACTACTCAACCGCATCCTACAGTCCCACAGCCACCCACACATGTTACACAGCCACCTACGGCTGTCCCACAGCCCACGGTTGTACCACAGCCGCCGACCCAAAACCAATCATCTCACCCAATGGCCACCCGATCCAAAACCGGAAGCCTAAAACCTCCCCTATATTCCCTTAACACCACTACCATCTCTCCCGTCCCTAAAACCTATCACCAGGCCTTCACCGACCCGAACTGGTTGCGCGCCATGCAGGCTGAATTTACTGCTTTACAGGAAAATGAGACGTGGGATTTAGTCCCTAGACCGGTTGATAGACCGGTGATCAGATGCATGTGGCTCTTTCGCCACAAGTTTAAATCGGATGGTACTTAGAGAGGTATAAGGCACGATTGGTTGTTAATGGGAAGTCGCAAACTGTGGGCATTGACTGTGAGGACACTTTTAGCTCTGTTGTGAAACCTGCCACAATTAGAACAGTATTATCTCTTGCAGTTTCCAAATCATGGCCTATTCATCAGTTAGATGTCAAGAACGCTTTCTTCATGGCCACCTTAACGAGACAGTCTTTATGCACCAACCCCCTGGGTTCATTGATAAACGGTTTCCAGATTTTGTGTGCAGGTTAAAGAAATCTTTATACGGGCTTAAACAGGCACCACGCGCTTGGTACACACGCTTTGCAAATTATATCTTATCCCACGGGTTTAAGAGTAGCGCGTGTGACAATTCCTTGTTCATCTACAGCACCGGCCATGATATAGCATATCTTTTGTTATATGTTGATGATATTGTCCTCACAACATCCTCTAACAAATTGTTGCATGACACCATTCAAACACTCTCCCGATAGTTTGCCATGTCTGACCTTGGTGAATTACATCATTTCTTGGGGATCAAGGTCACCCACACGGCTAATGGGTTGTTTTTGGACCAGACACAGTATGCCAAAGAAATTATTAATCGGGCCAATATGACATCTTGTAAGCCTTGTGCCACTCCTGTTGACCTGTCTTCCAAATTAAGTGCCACGGATGGTCCTTTGTTTCATGATCCCACTCTATACCGTAGCCTTGCGGGAGCCTTACAGTATCTCACTTTCACCAGGCCGGACATATCTTATGAGGTACAGCAGGTCTGCCTGTTTATGCATGAGCCTCATGATCCACATTATGCTTTCATGAAGCGCATTATTAGATACATTCAGGGGACTTTGGATTATGGTATTCGAATGGTAAAATCCGATACACATTCCTTGGTTGCATACTCGGATGCTGACTGGGGCGGGTGTCCTGATTCCCGTCGATCTACAAGTGGATATTGTGTTTTTCTTGGGAATAATTTACTATCTTGGTCGTCTAAGCGTCAGCCTACTGTATCTCGTTCTAGTGCAGAGGCTGAGTACCGCGTGGTCGCCAACGCAGTGGCTGAGGTCACTTGGATTCGTAATCTTCTGTTTGAGCTGCGTGTCCCCCTTCTCCAGGCTTCGGTCCTATTTTGTGATAATGTTTCAGCAGTATATTTGTCTTATAACCCCGTGCAGCATCAGCGTACAAAACATATCGAAATCGATATACATTTTGTCAGAGAAAAGGTGCGCCTAGGTCATGTTCGGGTCTTACATGTTCCTGCTCCGTATCAATACGCGGATATATTTACGAAGGGTTTGTCTCGACAACTTTTCCAGTCATTTAGATCCAGTTTGACCGTTTGTCCCATGACCGATCAAACTGCGGGGGAGTATTAGCCGAGAATTATGCTTGTGATTGTGTTTCCATATATTCGTAATTGTATTGTTATTAGGTTATGATTATTGTTTCCTTGTTTAGTGCTAGGGTTCAATCCCTATATAAATGGATCCTTTGTAAACATATTATTCATTCAGAAAATACAATACATAACCACTTTTACATTCAAGCTCAATAGAATGTTCTTGTAATGTGTGTGTATTCGAGGAAGCAAAGGATTCAAGCGGGGCAACATGCCAATTCAAGATTCGTTTTTTTTTTCCAATTTTTTAGGGGCAATTACATATATCCCCCTGAAAACTTCATAAATTACATATACCCAGTCTAAATTTTAATTTACATATATTCCCTTCTTAAAAGTTAAAAATATAAATATACCCACTTTCCTAAAAATATATAAAAATGACTGTTTTACCCTTCATACTAACGTATAAATATTTCAAATTCAGTTTACTTCTTTTTAACTTTAGTAACAACTATATTCATTTTTATTCAACCTTGACCATTTAAGACCTGTACAAACATCTAAATCCATGGTCAAAATTCCTTCGTAATTTTATCATATTCATGACAGCAAGATACAATCTTCCTCATTCCGCCTTAAAATCCGAAATATTACATCATTAGAATCAGTAAAAAATCAATATCACTTAACCAAAACTTCTTTAATTAGTCTCATTCTCGCAATCTATCTCGCGAGAAACTAGTGCGGCGGAATCCGGTGACCAAGGCCGTCGTCAAACTCACCGGAATCATCTTCGATGATGTCTTCGCCTCCGATTCTAACGGTTAGCTCAGTATCTTTGAGCAGTCCTAAGCATTGATCGGTAGCGACGATACGGTGGCTCCGATCTTCGATCAGAAACACAATAAAAAAACCCATCAAATCAGAAACACAATCAACCACATCTGTACTCGTCGGTTGGTTTTGAAGGATCGTCCCAAGGGAGGAGGGAAATCAAAAGTTTCGTTGTCGATTAGTTCTATACGATCGATCGTCGTGAGGGAAGGATATTAGAAACATTCATCGGATTCGTTGAGGAAGAAGGGAAGTAGCTAAGCATTTGATTCTTATGAAATTAGAAAAATCATGACTTTTTTAAAGTTTACAAGGGTAATTTTGTCATTTTGATAAAAGAGGGGATATATGTAATTTAGATTTGGGTATATATGTAATTAGAGTTGAAAATAAGGGGATATATGTAATTTTCCCTTTTTTTAATAATTTTTAACGATAATTTAAACATCTGAATTAAATGATTAGAATGTTTCAACCCGGATGTTTTAAAGCTTATATCTTTGATTCGACCCATTACAAATACACGCGGTGTTATTTTGTACCCATCTTATGAACGTTCAAATAGAAAAGAACCAGATTTTCCATAAATAGTTATGGAATCATAAGGCACTTACATATTGTATGTTGTTGCTTCAGGTTATTAATCCTATTCATGACCAAACATTTTACTTAAAAACGGACCAAAAAAGGAGTCTCAAACAAGAGTTTGGTTAGTTCTTCATTTCTTCAAAGTGAAAATCTTTTTTTTTTCATATGTTTGGTTATGAAATATCTTTGTTCTTATCAGGAATTGAACCATGGACTGTGGTCCAAAAGCTCGGAGACGCGGTCTTTATTCCGGCTGGCTGTGTCCACCAAGTTAGATATTTAAAGGTTAACTAGTTTCGACCAACTCTTATTTTGTTAATGGTTACTTCATTAGTTCTAATATATATTATTATTTAGTCATGTACAAACGTCACACTGGACTTTGTTTCTCCTGAAAGTTTTACCAAGTGCATCCGATTGAGAGATCTGCGGATTCTTCCTCGACATCACAGGGAAAAAGAAGCCAAGCTGGAGGTATACATTTTTTTTTCTTTCTAGAAGTTGAAGCCATTATATGATGTTACATTATATTCATCTGGTAACGAAACAAATTTATTTTGAAACCCAAAAACACATTTAAAATTTTTTTTTCCCCCAAAAGTGTAAAAGTCTGCCATAAAGTAATGAGCTAAAAAAAGCATGTAAATTTTTATAATCTTAGGGGTGTGAATTTCTGACACGACCCATAAACACGGCACGAACCAACACGAAATTCGCGGGTTTGGGTTTAGTCTAAACGGGTTCGGGTTCAGTCTCAGGTTGAACCCGCGAACCTGTTTAGCTAAATGGGTCAGGTTCGTGTCAACCTGATCAGGTTGGCGGGTTGACCCGTTTAACCCATGTATATTTATTATATAATTTTACAATTGTTTTATGTCATAAATTAAATTGGATGTGTATTTTCTACTATAATTAAAAAGAGAAATTGACATAAGATTTTATAATTAAAATGTAATTGTCTTATACACATTTGTGTTTCTTATAGTAAATTTTTAATTTCAATATATTAATATATGAAAAGAATAAAATAATAAAAAAAATTCGGGTTGAATGGGTCGTATTCAGGTCAACCCACGAATATTTGGGTTGTGTTCGGCAGTTCGGGTTCATATGTATGACACGATTTCGGGTTCGTCTAAATTTTTCGGGTTCGTGTCGGGTTGAACCCACCAGTGATAATCTCATGCATACATTTTGTTGCCAGTGATAAGATATTTTTGTTTTTTATATTTTTTTATTTTAACATATTTGAGTGTCTTTTTTTTCTTTTTAAATTTGTAACATTGTTATTGTAGGTCAAGGAAATGGTACTTTTTGCAGCGGAGGAAGCCGCGAAGGACTTGCAACAACTTCTTGAAAATGACAAAGAACACCAAGGTTATATAGATCATTTAAGTAGGTTTATATCGCCATAAATTTCAAAAAAACGGAAAAGAAAAGAAAATTACTTTGACCATTTTCTTGTCCTATAGATTTACTCTTTCTTGAAAATCTTATATGTTTTATAACTTGAAGTCAACAAGGAAACAAAAGAAAGATGGTAACTTGGTCAAAGAATCAGTTATAGTAATCGATCTTGAACAAGAAGGTACTAAGGGCAAGACTTCCGGATGTGATGATGATGAACTGCAAGACGTTATAAACATTTCAAATGATTCAAATGACATACAACAACACCAAGAAAACACTCTTGAAGGGGAGTGTGAAAGTAGAGAGTTTACAAGGAGTACTAGCACGGTATCCGATGACCAATTTGACGAAGATGCACAAAGTAAGAAAGTTCAGTTGTCTTCTCGAAAAAGAAGTCGTTCTGACCAACAAAATATGGAACAGGAGTGTGAGAATGAGGGATCTAAGAGGAGTACCAGTGAGATTTTAACTGCACAATTTGATGAAGATGAACTAAGGAAGAATGCAGAGGGAAAGAGAGATGGCAAGATAGATGAAGAATCATGTATACAAAAAGATGTTGATAAAAATGTAATATTCTTTGCCTTGTTCGTTCTTTGGTTCCTTTTAAATCCCTTGGTTTAACACATCATCTGTTTCTCTAATCTTGGTTTTAAAATGCGTGCATAATGTGTGATGCGCTGATGAGAGTGCATCACCACAACTGATGCGTTGCGTTTACGTGATGCAAGAATATTGTGCTGATTTCGCATAATGCGCTCCGATGCACGCAGCATTGTTTGTTGGGATGGGTTTTTTTAGTATACTTTATTTGAACCAAAAATCACAACTCTTATCCTATTACGTCTGTTGTTTTAGTTTTAAGTATGTTTTTATAACTTGTTATGCATAAATAAATTTTTAGTAATTTATCATAAAGAGCGCATCGCGCGTCATATTTTTGGACCAAATGCATCGGAGCGCATCACGCAGTTTATAACCAAGTCTCTAATGCACACATATGCTTAAACACCATCGTTTGCAGGACCAGATGAAGATAATGGATGTTATAATGTCCCATCTCACCAATGATGAAAACAATCATCAAGAAGCTAATACCCCCAATGATCCTGTTAATGATCACATCCACCGAGTGCAAAATGATGATGATGACACGAATCAGATTCAAGAAAACCAAGGAACCAAAGACACTGACCAACGAGAACATGTCATCGAAGAGCGTGGAAACGGGGATAATATTATTCACCAATTTAATGAAGATGGACAAAACAAGAAAGTTGAGCTGGCTTCCGCAAAGACACATGATCCAAACAGCAAGAATGTAGAGGGAAAGAAAGTTGGTAGTGTTAAAAAGACGAAGAAATGCCAACGTGAGTCAGGGTATGATGTGGAGAGAAACAAAGCAGATAAATTGAAACCAAAAAAGCGACCAAAATGTGCTTCCAGACACATGGCTATGGATGAAAACGTAATATTTCTTGGCATATTGGTTCTTTGATTCCCTTCGAGTTCATGAATTAACTAATGATATGTTTCTTTAACGCACATATATGGCAGGGTATTTTATGTTATGTCGAGTCAACCATGTGCCATCAATGCCAGAGGAATGACAAGGGGCGTGTAGTTCGGTGCCAGACATGTGAAGTTAAGCGATATTGTGTGCCTTGCATGACCACTTGGTTTGATACTCACATTGTGCTTAAAACCATTCACTAATTTGAAGCCCGTCTTGATATTGTTTTTCAAGCTTATGTTATGTTTATGTACTGTTATATAGGTACCCTACCATGACAGAAGAGATGTTTGCTGAACGTTGTCCTGTTTGTCTCCGTAACTGCAACTGTAAACCGTGCTTACGTGATGTCCATCCTTTGGTTAGTTCCAGCTCAGCTTCATTTGGTGTTTTTTCTCCCGTTCACTATATTTTAATGTCTGGTCGTTTTTTGTAGCTCAAGAAGATATTGATTTCGGATCAAACGTTGATCAGTGGTTTCAAGGTTCCAAGATTATTCTACAGACGCTTCTTCCTTTCTTGAAGTGTGTCAACAAAGAACACATAACGGAGATGGAGATCGAGGCTGAAATTAAAGGTATTTCGTTGCCTTTTTTCTTACCTTTTAATTAAATAATAGAGTAAAGTGCCATATTCGTCCCAAAGGTTTGGCCAGTTTTGCGACTTTCGTCCAAAGGTTTGTTTTTCCGCATCTGGATCCAAAAGGTTTGAAATCTTGCCATTTTCATCCGGCTTGTTAACTCCATCCATTTTTCTCTGTTAAGTCAAGGGTCTCTCCGTCTTTTTTGTTAACTTAAAGGCACTTTGGTCTTTTTCACATTATGCTAAATGCTTGAACATAAAGTGAAAAAGACCGAATTGCCCTTTAAGTTGACAAAAAGACAAAAATACCCCTGACTTAACGGAGAAAAATGGATGGATTTAATGAGCCGGACGAAAATGTCAAGATTTCAAACCTTTTGGATCCAGATGCGGGAAAACAAACCTTTGGATGAAAGTCGCAAAACTGGCCAAACCTCAGGAATGAAAATGGCATTTTACTCTATATAATATTATGACTTACATTTTAATTAAATAAAATTATGTTGTTGGTAAGGATGTTCTATATCAGAGGTGAAATTGAAGAAACCAGATAACAAATGGGATTGTATATATTGGTATGTTATTGCGAAGATTTTACTAGTATTCGATTGACTTCCGTTCAGTTTTTTGACGTTTTCACCATTACGCAGTGACTGCTGTAAAACAACAATATTAGATTTGCAGAGAAGGTGCCCACGTTGTGAATTTGACCTCTGTCTGGCATGTTGTCGGGAATTACGCGATGGTCAACTTCAAGGATGTAAAAAAGAAGTCATTTTAAATTTTGACAATCCCGGTGAACGATACTTGCACGGTGAAGGAAAAAATATTGTCGTTAAAAGTTATACTCGAAATCCAGAACCAAAAGTTACAAAAATAGCCGAATGGAAACCTTTAAAAAACGGTAGCATTCGTTGTCCTCCAAGAGATATGGGTGGTTGTAGTCGTGGAATCCTGGAGTTGATTCACGTATGGTCACTTGACGAGGTTGCAACATTATTGGAGAACGTGCAAGAGTTGTTAAAAAGCGAAGAAGTCTTGGAACGTGTGCCAACGATGTGTGATTCCACCGATGAAAACGATGGTGGCAACAAGCACTTATGTAAAGCATCTTCTCGTGAAAACTCAAACGACAATTACCTGTATTGCCCGAGTGCTGTAGCTATTGAATCTGAAGGTTTAAAGCGTTTTCAGTGTCACTGGTCGAAAGGCGAGCCTGTTATGGTCAGTAATGTTCTTGCAATGGGCCTTGGGCTGAGCTGGGAGCCCATGGTTATGTGGCGATCTTTTCGACAGATTTCAAATAGGAGACATGACAAGGTTCTGAACGCAAAAGCTATCAATTGTTTGGATTGGCTAGAGATCAGTTATCAGCATTTTGTTATCAGTTTCTTTTTTAGTTTTAGTTTTTTCTAGTAAAATGCCATTTCGTCCCCCTGAGGTTTGGCCAGTTTTTCGACTTTCACCCAAAGGTTTGTTTTTCCCCATTTGGATCCAAAAGGATTGAAATATTGTCATTTTCATCCGGCTTGTTAACTCCATCCATTTTTTCTCCGTTAAGTCAGGGGTATTTCCGTCTTTTTTGTTGACTTAAAGGGCAAGTCAGTTGTTTTCACTTTATGCACAAGCATTTAGCATAATGTACATAAAGCGTTAAAAAGACCAAATTGCGTGTTAAGTTAACAAAAAAGACGATAATACCCTTCACTTATCGAAGAAAAATGGATGGAGTCAACGAGCCGGATGAAAATGGCAAGATTTTAAACCTTTTAGACCCAGATGCGGAAAAACAGACGAAAGTCGCAAAATTGGTCAAACCTCGGGGACGAAAATAGTATTTAACTCAATTTTTTTGGTAAAAATTTAGAATTAAAAAAAGTATAAATTGGCGAATACGTTGAAAATAAATTTTCTTAACATAGAGGCGATTTAAATCATACAGATTATAATGTAATATTGATTTAACATTTTTTTGTGCCATGCAGGTAGATATTAGTTTTAGCAATTTCTTTAAATGGTATACAGAGGGCTGGTATGATGATAAAGGGTGGCCCGAGATCCTAAAGCTAATAGACTACCCTCCATCAGAGCGTCATGCTATTGAATTTATATCATGTTTACCCTTCAAAGAATATACACATCCTCGAGGTGGAAACTTTAATCTTTACGCTACAAAGCTGCCAAAGCCACCAAGTTTTGGTTATGGTCAACAAGACGTAATGTCCGAGTTGGGTCCCAAAACACATATATCTTATGGTTTTATTCAAGAGTTGGGACGTGGAGACTCTGTAGCTAAACTTCGGTTCAACATGTCTGATGTGGTATGATAGATTGTTATATGTGAATTTGATGATGATTATTAGATAATTATGTAACATTATAATTTGGTAAAATACCTTAATCTTTGAGGTAATCTAAGATATGACATGGGCTTAATTTTATGTTAAAAAATCAATATTGTAAATATATATTTGAAGTACACGGATGGTCCCTGTGGTTTACCAAAATTTTGAATTTGGTCTCTAGCTTTCTAGAAGTATAATGGTTCCTGTGGTTTGCACTTTGTAATGCATTTAGTCTCCAGCTTTTTCCAAAAGTAACATGGATGGTCCCTGTGGTTTGCAATTTGTAACGCATTTAGTCCCAAACTTGGACCTGCTAAAACCTTTAGATTTGTTGGTTAGGGACTGATGCGTTATAAAGTGCAAACCACAAGGACCATCCGTGTACTTTAGGAAAGCTAGGGACCAAATCCAAAACTTGGTACAGGGACCATCTGCGTATTTTATTATTTTTTATAATATTAGCTCATTAATGTAAGCGATAATACTTGTTTATGTTATTTAGTTTTAATTTCGGGTGATTTACAGGTGAATGTATTGACTCATACTGCAACTGTGACCCTTGATCCCGATCAGCTGAAACTCATAAATAGATTGAAAAGGAGGCACATGGCTCAGGATCGGTTGGAATTTTATGGAGAAAGTGGGAAGGTGGCAGCACTTGTCGATGTCATCATTACAGATTCAGAAGGATTAGATGTGGCAGATGGAGGTGCTCTGTGGGACATATTCCGAAGGGAAGATACTCCTAAATTGGAGGTGTATCTTAAACAACATTTCAAAGAGTTTAGGCATGTGTACTGTCTTCCATTACAGCAGTTAAAATCGTAATTAGTTGTCACAAGTCAAGTTTTCTATATTGAATGATGCACATTTACATAGTGATATTCTTGTACTCATCTTATGAACATTCAAGTTGAAAAGTATATTCTTGTAATGTGTGTGTGGTAGAGGAGCGGGTTAGTACTAAATTTATGTAGAAGGTTTTGTGCATTAAAAATAATATGGGTCAACACTTAACCCGTTCCCTTTTAAAGCTGATTTCTTTGATGTGACGCGTTAGATATAGTGTTATTCTTGACCATCTTATGAACGTTGAAATCGAAATAAACCAATTTTTTCATAACTAGGGGAAGAATCATAAGTTTCTTACTTGTTTCCTGTATTCATTGTATGCTGTTGCTTCAGGTTATTCATCCTATTCATGACCAAACATTTTACTTAACCATGGACCACAAAAAGCGGCTCAAGGAGGAGTTTGGTTAGTTCTTCACCCATGCAATCTGGGCTGTTTTTTAAATATGATGTATATGACATGTTTAATTATGGGTTTCGTTTTATTTTTTTATTTTTCATCAGGAATTGAACCATGGACGTTTGTTCAGAAGCTTGGAGACGCGGTCTTTATACCTGCCGGTTGTGCCCATCAAGTTAGAAATTTGAAGGTTAACTAAATTTCTACTAATTCTTCATTTGTTTCTTGCTTCATTAAGTGCTAATATACGTCTCTTGTTGCATTTCTGTCATTGTTTAGTCATGTACAAACGTCACACTAGATTTCATTTCTCCTGAAAGTTTTACCGAGTGCATCAGATTGAATGAAGATACGCGTCTTCTTTCCCAAAATCATAGGGCAAAAGAAGACAAGTTGGAGGTATACAACATTTTTTCTTTCTAAAAGTTGCTATTAAATGATGTTGTAAATTTCCAACATTCTTATTATAGGTCAAGAAAAGGGCACTTTATGCAGCGGAGAAAGCTGTGAAGGATTTGCAACTTCTTCTTAAAGATGACAAAGAAGAACACCAAGATTTTGCAGATCATGTGAGTGGGTTTATATACTGTTTATGTCATAGTAATCAAAGGCTCCAACGGCGCGTCGGTTCACACCTAGGCGCACAGTGCCTTGCGTCCATCAAGGCTCAAAGGCACAAAATTTGGGAAAACACACCGCCAAAAATTGCAATAAAATCTGTCTGAACTGGTCTAAACACGCCAAAAAACAGTCTAAATTAGTCCAAAACATTTCTAAAACAGCTAAAAGTGACCTGTTAATATTGTGCGCCTTGCTTATCTTGGGCCTTCGCTTTTTAAGTGCTAGGCTACAGGCTCACCCTTTGCGTCCAGTGCCTTTGACTGCCTAGCTTTATATTGACTGACATTCAATCTCCAGATAAATGAATTTACTGTCATTTCTTCTCCGCTATATTTACCTTTTCTTGAATATCTTTTATGTTGTTTCATAACTTGAAGTCAACAAGGAAAAAACCCCACAAGGCAGCTGCTAAACTGTCGCGTTACCGAAAAAACAAGAAAAAACAACGGTGATCATGGATGTTGTAAATGATAACACGCCTCAAGAAAACGTTCTTGACAAGGAGTGTGGAACTAGGAGGCCTACCGGGAGTGCTAGAAAAAGAAGTCGTTGGCCATGATCCAAGCAGCAAAAAATGTAATACTTTGTTGGTTTAACTTTAACACATCACTTGTTCGACAAAAAAACATCTTTTTGACAGGACACGCATATGATGATCATCGATGTTGTGATGTTCTTTTCAGCAGACGATAACAAACTTTGAGAAGAAGCCATACATGGTATGCATAGTGCCCATAATGTTTCTTTCAATGAGTATACACCAGTGGGAAATGACGCTATCTTGTACATTTTTTTTGAGCATACACCAGTGGGAAATGACACTATCTTGTACATTTTTTTTTGAGAATCCGGAAGTGTTCAAACTGAAATGCTCGTCTTGAACTTTTTTTGTAAATAGTGTGTTTGAAACCGAATGCTTTAAAGTGAAATGAAATGTGTACAGAAGTGTTTAGCGAGTTGTATCATATGAAAACAGTTTTAACTTATTTATTCACAAGTTAATTTAGGTTGTGTTTTATATATAAAGTTAGTGAAAAGACACATTTTAACTGTTCTTTCAATCAACTTTCTTTTAAACTCAGTTAAAAAGTTCTTCCAATTAACTTTCTAAATGAAATGTGTACAAAAGTGTTTAGCGAGTCGTATCATATGAAAACAGGAAACTCAGTTTTATCGACAAGAATCAGATTATAACTATAATAATGTTAAGAAGAAAGAACGAATTGTCCAGACACAAATCCTCAAAACAAGCTCAACTTAGAAACATTAACAGGGCCTAGTTCTTGTACTAAATCTATCAACTCAGATGACAATACACACTTGCATATATATATATATATTATTGTAAATATTCATCTACTTTTTTTTAGCATAACCAATGTTATGGGTGTCAAAATCCAACTTTATTTTTCATTCACAAAACACTAAATCACCCTATCATTGGTTCACCCTCCTCGGGTCACGAGCAGCTGCAAGATGATCCTGCAAGACCCATCAACAAAAAAAAAGGCTTAGGAAAACAATACATTACTATCTCCATATAACTTTTTTTTTTACCAAAATAGAATAAGGGAAAAGGATATAAACAGCTCATGCATGTTGGCTTTGTTATAAGTTTATAGCGCCACCACCCTTGGATACCACCTGAAAACAAACTAGTTGCACCGATCTAATGGGTACTAAAACAACGCAGCTAGATGTGACAATTTCGACCTATTTAATTATATATCCCTTTTTTACTTTATCTCAAAAAGGTCAAATGTGTCGCTGACTGTGTTGCAATAAAATGAATGGGTTGCAGGTTATGCAAGGTCTGATCAAGTTCTCAATCTTTTCTAAGGAGGTAACTTTAATCTATAGGAACATACATGAAGATCTTGGGTTCAAAAAACCCGTGCAGTAACATATATTTCAAGAAAATAAAATAAACTGTTTCAAAAGATGAGAATGCAAGAACAATATATTGAAAATATAAAACGAGGGGATCTCATGGTGATGGTTCATTAGCAAGAGTACACAAACTTAAGAGCAAGAACGTACCGATATGAAATCAAACGCTCTAGTATCTTCTTTCTTCGAGTTGTTCATCATCGAACTAGGTGGTTGAGTTGCAGTGGTTGGATTAAAAATATCCGGAAGAGCTGCATCATACCCCCCAACTTGAGTTCCAGAAGCATTTGTTGCACCCATATTATGGGATTGCAGGTTCCCCATCTGTTGTAGGTTACTCATTGTTGCTAAAAACTGTTGCTGAGCTAAAATGCTGCTCATGACACCATAATTCATTTGTTGTGACGTAAACGTTGCAGGATTAAACATCAATCCCGAAGATAAAGCATTATACGTCATAGAATCCATCGGGAACATGGGGTTATTAACTCCTATTCCATTCCCAGGTGCTTGAGATTTTAATATGTTATTCAAAACATCATTCGATTGATGACTTGAAGTCGTTATAGAGTCCGAAAACATCATTTGAGAGTTTCCATTCGACTTTTGTAAGGATTCATTACCATCGACATACAAACCGGCCATCAAGTCGTTAAGATCATTTTTCAAATTTCCTTGGCCTTGAGTATTTTCAGAGTTAGACCCGAAAATATCAAATAGTTCAGGCCCACTTCCACCGGCTGGTGCTTGGGTGGCCATTCCTGAAAAAATATCAGCCGTTTCATGTTCATCTGTACTGTTCTGGCCATGAAATGCCACATCAGCAAAGGGATCATCACTGGTTTTAGTTTCCCCATGCACGTTGCTGGTTGAACTTGAACCATCCATAAAGAAATTGTTATTGAAAGTGGCGGTTGGTGTTGAGAGAGATGCAATGTTTTCATCTGTCTGTGTTGGGATAAAATTTGCGTTTTCATCTGAATCGTTGGTGTCGATTAAGTCTGGCATGTGAACGACAGTTTTCTCGGTCTTCGAACTTTTATCTGGCTGACTAATCCTGCTACCGCTTTGTTCCCCATCAAGAAGGCTTAAGACCTGAACATGAATGTAAATGTTTGAGCTTAGGCGACTATGTGTGTGAATTAAATGCAAGAGTGAAATGCCATTTTCGATCCTGAAGTTTGGCCAGTTTTGCGACTTTCGTCCAAAGGATCCAAAAAGTTTGAGATCTTGCCATTTTCATCCGGCTTGTTAACTCCTGCATTTTTCTCCGTTAAGTCAAGAGTATTTTGGTCTTTTTTGTTAACAAAAAGAGCAATTCGGTTTTTCCAGAGGCATTCAGCCTTTTTACATAAAGTGAAAAAGACCAAATTGCCCTTTATGTTAATAAAAAAGACAGAAATACCCCTGACTTAACGGAGAAAAATGGAAGCAGTTCACGAGCCAGATGAAAATGACAAGATTTAAAACCTTTTGGATCCGGATGCGGACAACCAAACCTTTGGACAAAAGTCGCAAATCTGGCCAAACCTAGGGAACGAAAATGACATTTTACTCTAAATACAACAATAACAAGTAATCCAGAAAAGTATGCTATTTTCTGTACTGAATGTAGAAAGAAAAAAACAAGCAATTCTATTGTACTAAATGCAGAGAGAAAAAAAAACAATTCTATATTTTTTACAATGCAACATGTTTTGGCATAACTTTGAGCGGTTAATTTGGAAACATTTAATCTAGAGAAGACGGTTGTACTAAATGCAACATGATTAGAACCGCTGGTAGCATACCTTATTTGCCTTCTCCCTCAAAGAGGCTTGGGGAGACTCCGAGCATTTTACAACTACATCTATAGTTTTCGTAAAGTAAGAGGTGACAGTAGAAAAATGTTCATCGTCTTTCTTCCTCAAGAGTGCCTCAAGCACACACAAAGCTTTCACACGAACCTGAAAGATGTTGAATAGAAGAACGATGTGGGTACATTGGGATTACAATGTGAAACACTAAATTCTACTGTTGTAATTCATTTGAGAAGACATACATAATGACTTGCAAGAAAGATATCAAAATTAGTGATCTTTGGCATGTTAAATTACAGAATAAATTGCCATTTTCGTCCCTGAGGTTTGACCAATTTTGCAACTTTTGTCCAAAGGTTTGTTTTTCCACATCTGGATCCAAAAAGGTTTGAAATCATGCCATTTTCATCCGGCTCGTTAACTCCACCCATTTTTTCTACGTTAAGCCAGGGGTATTTTCGCCTAAGGGTATTTTGATTACTTGGTACATTATGCTAAATGCTTTTACAAAAAGTGAAAAAGACTGAATTGCCCTTTAGGTTAACAAAAAAAGACAAAAATACCCCTGACTTAACGGAGAAAAATGGCTGAGTTAACAAGCCGGATAAAAATGGCAAGATTTCAACCTTTTGGATCCAGATGCGGAAAAACAAAACTTTGGACGAAGCCACAAAACTGGCCAAACCTCAAGGACGAAAATGGCATTTTACTCTAAATTTTATGAATTGAGAAGATTTTAGAAACATATAAAATAGATACAAGAGTATGTATACCTGCCACATGTGTGACTGGAGCTTGACTTCTAACGAGCGACTTAAAGCTAAAGCATTCAACTTTGTGGCCTCCGAAAGAAACACCTGAATGGCATCGCGAGTTGGTTGAAGACGAACACCACCAGATGTAACAATGGTCTCTAATAACCTCTCTTCCCGACTCTTTTCCTGTGAATAACTTGAGCTTGCACTCCCGTTGTCATTGTACGTTTGACTTATTTTATTATCCTGACTCCATGGTCCGGAATCATTTGTTGATAACCGACTGTTATCATTGTTACTAGTTTCATTAGTCAATGATCTACGCAAATTCGGGCTCCTATAAGTTCCCGTGTCGTTTTTAGGGGTCTGAGCTTGTGCTATGCTATTCAAACCGAGCTTAATTGTTGCGCTTCCAATGCCAACCACTTCACTAAGAAACGACTTCTTATCTTCAGACGGTGGCATGTTATAACTGGTATTACCGAAACCTTCTATCCGCCGTGCAAGACCTTCGGTTTGTGGCGGTTTACTGTTGTCTTCTCCAGCAAAAATAGCTGTTAAAGCCTCCTGTGCAGTTTCCCTAACGGACTTATTAAGTGCATCACCCTTTAACGGATCCAGCTGTCCTTTATAGTGAACTAGTTGTCGAACAGCCACCGAGTTCCTTTGCATTTCCCTCCTAAATTCCACACCAGACTTTCCCACAGCATACTTAATCACCCTTAAAGCCTACAAATACAAATCACAAAAACTTAGCTGTAGAAAACCAATTTCTTTTAACAAGAAGTACAAATAGATTGTTTTTGGTTCTCACTATCTCATCTACATCAGTTTATTCTTTAGTCTTCACAATTACTAATTAAACTTCAAAATTCAATTAAATGATCAACTCATCTTATTTAAATGTAAAGTTCGAACAAATGTTGCCAAACTATAGTCCACTACATTTGCAAATTGTTACAAAAGCCATACTGTTCACCTAGAAAAAAGATTTTTGGAGCCTGAGGTCTCAGCGGTAACAACCTCTCTTCTTCGACAGAAAGGAAAGGGTTGCCACATCACACTTGCTTAGACCTACCCCCTACCAATAGCTCTGCTATGAGTGGGGTTATGCAGGCTGTGTTTGTTTATTATGTGGGATTTGTAGACTCTTTTGTGGGACACAATGAGAGCTAATGTTAAGGACCAGATTTGATTGTTCCAATTCATCAAAAGTTCAAAATTTTGTGTTCTATTCTATGTTGTCAAAAGCCCCCTAGGCGCAGCCTAGCGCACCAAATGCGATGCACTCTAAAAGGCGAGCTTTCATGCTCTCAGGCGCTGCTTCAGGGAATCAGGGCATTTCTTGGCAAATTCCGGCCAAAGATGTTTAAAAAAAGCCCCTAAATAAAGCTGGAATCAACATAAAACAGCCTAATTAGCCCTAAACAAGCCCAAAACATGTCTAAAACCCTTAAAAGTGATATTTTAACTATTCACCTAGCTTAACAAAGCCCTCGCTTTATAAGCACCTAGGCTTGGCCTCCGTCTTGAGTGCGCCTTGGGCTTTTGACAACATAGGTCTTATTTCAAAGCTAGGAGATGTTAAGGATCTCAAATTCTATAAACTGATCCCATACCTAACTTCAGTAATTAAACTAAATTACATCCAAATTCAAACCTCAAAACAATCACATGCTCTTAAACACACCTCAACTAAGTCATCTAACAACCACAAAAACTAACCTAAGTAACCAATTCCACAACAACTTCAGATCTAACTTAACCAAATCAATCAGTAATAACAATACCTTTTGCTTAACAATAGGAGACTTATGCTGCAGCCGTTTAAACACAGATTCACATATTTCTTTAACGATAGAGATATGAGACGACCGTAATAGCTCACAAATCTCTTCCAATTTGTACACAGGCGTAACTTTATCCTCATCAGAAGTCGCTGCATCGATCATCACCGATCTCCAGTACGATTCCACCGCTCTCCTGCTCGAATCCATTTGTTGTGATGCTGATCTGTGATTGACTGAAACCCTAGACGGAGGAAATAGAGGTTTTTGTTCGTTTGATGAGTGATTGGGATTGGATTGTTGTGGAAGAAGAGATGTGAATTGAGATTGTGATGGATTTGGATTGAAATTGAGGTGAATTTGGTGATTGCATGCAAGGAAACGAGCAGGATCTGGTGGGTTGAAAGAAAGAGTGGTGTTTGTTGAGAATTGCTTGGAGGGAGAGAAATGGTATATAGAGCCGACGGGTTATGCATCCGCCACCGTCCTTCGCCAAATGTAACTTTTTGTAATACATGGCCAGAGAATTAAAGTGTCTTGGTGGCCTAAACGACATAGTAAAAATATTAAGTATTTTTAAACGATAATCAATATTATAGCAATAAAAATAATATAAATAATGGGTGTGTTGAGTTTGGTTCGATTATTAGTATAATCTGTAAGCATACCGAAGTCATGGTTAATCAGTTCGGTTAATTTTGTTAGGTATCAAGCATCATAGTAGAACCAACACACACGCACAAACGATATAAACACGTAGAACATAAAATAAACACGACACAAGAATTTTACGTGGTTTGGTCCCAGTGGGGGATCTACGTCCACGGGCTGTAATTAGGTTATCTCATTAAGCTTAGACAAAAGATAACCATACATGACTAGGATATATATAGCGAACAATTAGGTTAAATAACTTAGGAACCAAGAAAACTAAATCAGGCCTGGCTCATGTCTCCTAATGTCGACCCCAAAAGCCCAATAAACCAAGGACTTCATCAACCCATTGTCGGTTTTCAGTTCGGTTAATAACCAAACCAAACATTGGCTAAAGTTTTTGTTTAGAAATACATGTTGTGACAAATCACAATTTTAGGTTAACGCCGTTAACTTCTCTGTTAAATCTTTACGATTTATACTCATAAACACAATTATATTATACGATATAGT
Source organism: Scalesia atractyloides (assembly GCA_947069175.1). NCBI lineage: Eukaryota > Viridiplantae > Streptophyta > Magnoliopsida > Asterales > Asteraceae > Scalesia > Scalesia atractyloides. The sequence goes on from CAMTDV010000010.1 coordinate 47,488,255, forward strand.
TCGTACATACATATAAAGTTAACGTGATTAACTTTCTATACAAACCGTAAAGTTTGGACACACGAGAGATTTATGTCGTCATAACGCAAAGTTATTTAGAATAACTTTTTGTACGAGATTTCAAAACTTGTAAACATGAGGGACTTGTTTGGTCTAATCACACAAAGTTATTTTGAAATAACTTTCTACCTAAGTTCGAGATTAGGAAACCTAAGGGACTAGTTATGTCATTTAACAAACTAAAAATTTAAAATCTTTTTATATTTTTTCCAACCCTAATCAGCCCCCACCCTCCCACGATCGTTCTCTCTCTCTCTCTCTCTAGGTGACTCAAGCAACATGCAAGAAATCTCATATGTTTTTCGGGTTTTTGATCTCCATCTCCATCTCTCTAGGTAATCCATCGAACACACACACACACACATAACTTGAAGTTCATGGTTGCGTTTTTTTGATTTCATGTATTTTTGAATGCATGAAATATGGTTTACAAGTATTAGGGTTTGCTAGAAACATGTTCTTGATGTTTATATAATGGTTTTTGGTAGTCTAGTAACTGTATGATTTCATACGCATCCTAGGGTTTCGAATATATATGATGTTGATGATAGAACTTGATCTTAAACTGATATATATGACATATATGATGTTGATGATAGAACGCTTAAACTGATATATATGACATTATTGCTATGTTTGGATGAGCTTATTTTACCTCCTTATGACTTATTGACTTCTAGGAAAAGGAGTTTTTGTGAAATGGTGTTTGGGTAATTAGGTGAAACGGAGCTTTTTAGGCATTGGAAAGGAGAAATGAAAAAGTCACTTGGTTGTGACTTTTCAAAAAGGAGATAAGAAGGTTAAAAAGTCAATAAAAAGAAATGAAAAAGCATATCCAAACACGCCCTATATAGGCTATATTTGCTGAAAAAACATGATAAAGGAATAGTAAATATGTTTTAACTAAAAACAAATTTTGTTCAAGTTTTACAACCGACTTGTATCGGCTGTAACATGATCAAAAGTTAACCAAATCGTGTGGTTCTTGAGTCTAAAATGTAATTCAATGAAATAGCTTTCAAACCCAACTGGAATCATAATTGTTTGACAAGCTTTGGTATTTTAAAAGGATAACTAAGTGTCAACGTGATGCATGTTACGTGATAGTATACGTGTAGAATTTATGTGACTTATTTGCATAGTAACTAATGATAAAACGGTAACCATATTAGGACGTGGTTGACCACACCTAACTTTAATCACTAAATTCCAGCCGAGCAAATCTAAGGTGAGTTCACAACTTTACTAAAAGCATGCAACCCTTAGTTTGGGATTACATTATCCCTGGTTTGGGACCACACTTATATTCCAAGACTGGAATATGGCAACTTAAATACTCCAGTTTAAGTTGCATGTTATGTGATAGTATACGTGTAGAATTTATGTGACTTACTTGCATAGTAACTAATTATAAAACGGTAACCATATTAGGACGTGGTTGACCACACTTAACTTTAGTCACTAAATTCTAGCCGAGCAAATCGAAGGTGAGTTCACAACTTTACTAAAAGCATGCAATCCCTAGTTTGGGATTACACTATCCCTGGTTTGGGACCACACTTATATTCCTGGACTGGAATATGGCAACTTAAATACTCTAGTTTAATTTCATGTCTATAGTGGAGTAAACGGAACATCTATCTGGAAAGTCCCTACTCTTTATACCGATCAGTTGAACGTAGATGAAACATGGTATTAATTGATAACGCTATTAGGTTTGACAAACTCACACCGTGCTGGGAACCGGGCGTGAACTTTTGACCCTGATTATTGCATCGATGCAGATATACATTGGTGCAGAGGGCACAACAACTTACTACGTCAAGTATACGATATCACATGTTTAGTTGCTTAACAGTGGGTTAGCTACCCATAACATGTCTTTAAAACATTGTATATGGAACTTACTTTTTCGTTGAACTAAAACTGTGAACTCGACAACTTTATGTTGATACACTTTAGTATGTTTTGCAGGACGTTAGGTACGGTTCTGATGGGAACTTGCGGCTTGGAGAGTGTCATGGCTTTTGGGTTAAACTGTTTTCATTATTATGCTTAATAACTGTGGTTTTTGATTGTGTCTGGATTTCATGGTTTTAGTTCCGTTGTTAACTTAAACTAACGTTTTCAAACAAACAAAACTCTTATAACTATTCATGTTGAATGTGATACTTATATATTTTCCAATTAAACTTAAATGATTCAACATGATTAGTGGCTTGATCCTGAATGTCACGCACCTCGTGGTAAAACCCCGCAGGTAGAATTTAAGGGTGTGACACATGTAATGGAGGTATAAATATATGAAATAGATATATAAATACAGGTAAGGGTTCTTGTAAAATGGGCATTTTTCGTACAAAGTGTAAGAAGTGTATATAGGCATTGTCTTTTAAATTTTAGGTATAATATTTTATATTCTCTAGGCATGGTATTATATAAAAAACCAAACATAACAATTTAAAACACAATTAAATGTATTATAGTCATGAAATCTAAAACACCATGCGAATAATTAATTAGTTTGTTTTAAATTAAATGCCTAGAATATATAAGATTGTCTTATAAATTGTTGTGTTTGATATTTTTTTTATATTTTACCGTATCAAAAGACTGTAAAACACCATACCTTCAATTTAAAACACCATGTTTACATAAGCTTCTTACACGTTGTACGAAATATGTCCTTTTTACACTAATCTTACCCAATAAGTACATGAAGTGGATGTATAAATAAACAAAATGGAGGTATAACACATGAGATGAGAGTACACGATATGACATGGATATGTAAAATAGAAATATATGAAGATTAAAATGATTCGGTTCGGTTAACCGATGGTATATAAAATATCTGTTAACCGATTTTCGGTTAATTCGGTTTCGGTTCATTTCGGTTTGGTTTTGTCGGTTTTTCGGTTCGATTTTAGTTAATGTTTCGGTTATTTCTCACCCCTAGTATAAATATAGGGTTGCTAAATTCATTGTTTTCTAATGTGTCAAATAACTTCAGCTCCAAAAAAAATTCATCACCGTCAATATATGATTTTTAGTTTTTTTTAGTTTTTTTCTGCTTTAACTTTTTATCATTAATTATATTATATGGATGTTTGGATAGTGGATATGGATCAAAATTGGACTAATGTGCTCATTATGCTATAAGATTTTAAATATCGATAAAAACAAAATTATTTGAGCCAAATAAGTTGTAAAATTGAAATTTTTAGGGTCAGTTTAACATTTTTCAAAATATATAAATAAGAAAAATTCTGCACCCAAAAAATCCGGTCCTCGACTGGGGTGTGGCTCACAAACCCCTTAGGCCGGCTCTGGTTCTAAGATGAAAAAGTATCATATGCTGCCAAGTAAGCTTGGTATAAGGGGTTCTAAGGTTGCTCGATATGAGGTTCATGGTGGGGCTCGTGGAGATGCCACGCAGACAGTGGAGGGCGTGGTAACACCATGCCCCACGGGGTTAGTTCGTTATATGACTCCCACACACCTATTAAACCATATCTCGCTTTCTATGTCTCTCTCTACTTAATATTTAAACATCAATAAAAAAGAAAGGGGAAACACCATTCCTAGATGGGGATTGAAGGGAATGATGATGCGACGCTGACGTGGAGAATGGGGATGGAAATGAGGTAGTCACCATAACCCCCAACCTAAAGAGGTGTTGTAGGCTTCATGTAAAATGTGGTACTAAGGATAGCTAGCTATATATGATTTGTTGTATACTATCAACACACACACAAAATATGCCTCGCGCTCTAGGGTTAAAGGCTCTTTTGAGTCCTCGTGTGGTGGTGTTAGCACCTAGGGTGCATTGATGTGGCAGGTGGGTGTGTCCTCAACCATGCCCACAACATATAACCTAACTATGATTTTATTTGTTTTATATTTTAAAATTAAATAATTAAATAATTATTCTATATACTAAAAACCAAAGTCGGTGGTGAATCCACCTCCCGGATTTAGCCCTTTAGGTTTGCATTTTGTTACCTTTGCCCTTTCATGTTTGGTACTTTAGCGATTTGGTAGGTTTGGTCTTTTTTGTATTTGACACTTTATGACGTGTACACGTGGCTTATGTTGGACACTCACACACAAATTCTTCCACGGCCTTTATATTTCCACCAGCAAGCTTTTGTGCTTTAGATGCTTCACTTTCTCTATTCCTCATGATATCTTCTCCAACAAAATTTGTTTGACTCATTTTGTTTGAGTTTTGGATTCGCTCAACATCGATATTTTTTTTAAATTATGTGTGATAGTTGTGTTGGTAAGGCATCTTTATTTTGATTTGTTACTTTGGTTTTGCTACAGTTCGTCGGATAGGTTTCTGGAGCTTGCTCTCAGATATGAAATCTGTTGAATGTATGCACTTTTTTAACGTTACAATCATTGTTATACGGATTTGTCGTTACTCATTCTTGATTTATGTTGATTTTAGATATGCTTTTGACATTTGTTTCTTTGATGTTTTGGTGACTCTAACGTCTATTACGTAATGGTTGCTTATTTAATAGGTTTTTTTCTTCAAAACCTTTGTATTATCTGAAATTTGAGGCATGTGAATATTTTATTTTCCTATTATGGTTTTATTTAAAGGTTTGAATTACGTGAGTATATCTTGTTTATGATCTTTTGGGGTTTTCAAAAACATATTTTGGTTTATTGATGGCTTGAGCCTTTGATAAGTTTGTGGTATTGATAATGGGTCTTGAGTATGATGGAGTGCAAGTCAATCTTGCCTGATAAGTTTGTTTTTTCTTTGAAGGTTTGATTTCCATAAGTATGTCCTGTTTATGGGCTTTCGGGGTTTTCAAAATATATGTTCATTTACTGATTTTCATTTGATGCTCTTCTAACAACTGATAAGTTTGTGGTATTGATGATGGATCTGGAGTTCAATGGATTACATGTGAATCGTGATGGATTGCATGTCCATTTTACTTGATAAGTTCGTGTTTTTCTTTAAATATTTGATTTCCATAAGTATTTTCTATTTAAGATCTTTTGGGGTTTTTAAAAACATACGTTGGTTTATTAGTTTTTATTTAATGGCTTTCAACATTTGTTAAGTTTAATGGCTTTCAACATTTAAAATTGTCACACCCCAACCAATGGCGGAAACATCGGGGCGCGACACTAGGCGAATCAGATTGCTCGAGAGATTCCATAACAACTATTTAACGATATTATTTAAAACGTTCAATATCCCATACTATTAAACTTAAAATACTCAAATAAGTCATTACAAAACGTCAAATAATCCCTCAAACGTGTCTAATTCGATCTTCCCTAGATTTTAATACATGAGTTTCTAGAGGTAGTCCTAATCCAATTCAGCAAATGTCATCAACCTGCCACATATGTTAAAATAAAACGTCAGTACAATTAAGTAAAGGTGAACATACATGTTTGTGTACATAATAGATATAAAAGCGTTTAGCATACACCGCATGACATACGTAAGAGATGTGAACTATGTAACTACTTAGAATCAAGTAAACCAACAAACCGAGTGTGCGAGGCACGCGAACAAGTGCCCACGTCCTAAAGAGAAAATAAATGCGAGCCTTAACAACCCCGGGCCTCCGGGTGGCGGGTCAACCTCTAGTAAGCTATCATGTTAAGGGTGGCGTACTAGCAATCAAGTAACATATACAATTCAGCGGATTTCACGTATAGTCGTGTAACAGCGGGTTGCGAGTAAGCGTTGAGTTGTGTGATGTGTTTTGATATACGGACATATGTGACACCCAAAAGTGCGTTTAAGCGTAAAAGGGTTCAAGTATACTCACTGTTAGTGCGTTAAGAGAGATAAACGAGATCTGATGTTGATTGAGGGAGCGCCGGATCAGCCTATAAGCGAACATAAGTGCATCAGTCTTCCGAATTGCTGAAACGGTCGAAACGTGAAGGAGCAGAGGACAAGTTCGAGCGAAGTTGTACCAAATCCAAGGGATTTGGTACAAGTTCGGGCGAACTTGTTTGAAAGTTACTGGGATTGTCCAAGTTCGGGCGAACTTGACTGAAGTTCTTGGAGTTTGTACAAGTTCGGGCGAACTTGGTTGAAATTCTTGAGGATTGGACAAGTTCGGCTGAAGTTGGTCACCAATCTGGTGACAACTTCGAGCGAACTTGCTCTTTTTGGAGCGAACTTGACTGTTTTGGTCACCAAATCGTGCGTTTTCGCGTCGTTTGCTGAGGAAATCGAGTGTCCATCCCTCCAACCTTAAGCTACTGAGCAAAACCTAAGCTGGAGAGGTCTTTTGGAGCGAGTTTTAGCCGTTTTACAGGAACTCGGGCTAATCTGGGCGAACTTGATGGTTCGTACGTGTTAGTCCAGTTCGTGCAAGGTGACGACATCGTCCTTGTGCTTCCGGATCTGAGATCTTGCTTGACAATGCCTTGTTCCACTTCATAGTGAACGGAACATGCGTCATTAGTCCGTATTTTTGTGTAAAAATCGATACTTTAAAAGATTTTACTTAGATCTAACACTTGGTGAGTTGAAATAATAAAGATTTCTAGCTTGGGAGCCGAAGCTAAGCCCAAATACACTCGTTTAGTGTAGATCTAAGTGAAAAGTAGAAGTTTTGTAGAAAAAGATGAAGATTTTCATAAACAGAAGAGTTTTGATGAAAACGAAGGTAATCCTTGTGCAAAATCGTAGTAAAACGTTGTTGTTTGCATAAAAACGGGTTGATTCTTACTTGGAAATCAAGGGTTGTCGGTTTTGGGAGTTTTCAGGTGAACTTGTAGCAAGGAGAGCACGAATGGAGGTGCTGGGTATTTATAGGTGAAGGAAAAATAAGCTGGATGAGACCAAGTTCGGCCGAACTTGGCACAAATTCGAGCGAACTTAGCACTAGTTCGAGCGAACTTAGCACTAGTTCGGGCGAACTTGGCACAAGTTCAGCTGGAAGTTATGCAAGTTCGAGCGAACTTGTGAATTTCTGAGGATTTTCTTATTTTAATCAAGTTCGGGCGAACATGGGGTACCCAAGTTCGGCTGAACTTGGCCTAATGGCGAAGTTTTATTCGTTATTTTCACGTTAAGTGCCCGTTTTGCGATTCGGTTCGTATTAGATAGTTATGTTAAGCGTTTTAGCGAAGCGTTAAGCGTTTTAAATGATAGAATAATGCGATTAAATGATTCGTGCGAGTGAGAGCGTTGCGATAACCATAAATCATAAAACACACTTAACACATACATAACATAAATAACAAAATCAACTGCGTTGCGATGCGATGTGATAAGCAATATCGAAGGCACACGCTTTTATTAAATAATAACACACTCGGCTCTTATAGTAGCATAGCTACTTGTGATTGTGTTGAATTAGCGTTAAATAAGTGTTTAGATGTGATTATAGTTGTGAAAAAATGTATCGGTAAACATAAACAATTCCTTAATCAAATATCAGGTTACAAAAAGGCAGATACAAACAAAATAGACGGAAAACGGTAACAACGAAATTACAAGTTCTTACAAAAATATCTTGGAGTCCCTTTTATTGCTACTCAGCTAGGGCGTACTGATTGTAAAATTCTTGTGGAGAGAATGGAAAAGAGAATCACCGATTGGAAAGCTAAATATTTATCCTTTGATGGTTGACTATAGTTGATTATCTTAGTTCTATCAGCCTTCTATATTTATTGGGCCTCGGTGTTCGTCCTCCCAAGTAGTATTATCAAAGACCTGGAATAGAAAATGCGCAGATTTCTTTCGAATCAAGGATCCCTGGTAAAAGGTAACGCAAAGGTTGCTTGGAAGATTGTGTGTTACCGAAAAAGGAGGGGGGTTTGGGTGTTCGAAAGGTTAATGAAGTAAACAAAGCTCTTATGGCCCATCATGTGTGTAGTATTCTTTCACATCGGAAATCATTATGGGTTCAGTGGGTTCATGAGTATCATTTAAAAAACTGAAGTTTTTGGCAAGTTCCCATCCAAAACAACATATGCTGGAGCTAGAGAAAAATTCTTATCCTCAGGCCTTTAATTCGGGAGTTTTTCTGGTCGGAAATAGGTAATGGAGAAAACACTTCATTATGGTATGATCGTTGGTGCGACTTATGTCCTCTAAGTTCTTATGTGACTCCTAGACAAGTGCATCAAGAGGGGCTATCGATGAAGTCTATTATTGCTGATGTAGTTCATGAGTCTCGTTGGGAGTGGCCGGAGGCATGGAGGGATGTTATACCGATTCTATACCAGCTAACGCCGATTAAGTTAAATCCAGCAAAGTCCGATGTCATCAAATGGAGGAATGAGGATGGAAATCTTGAACAATTCTCTACTAACTTAGCTTGGAATGCGCTTCGAAACCGTGATCAGCAAACATCTTAGCACAATCTGATTTTGTCGTCATGTAACATACCTAGACACACATTTGTAAGTTGGTTAATCTTTCAAAGAAAGTTGTCCACCCAAGACAGAATTCAGGCTTGGTTCCAGGCGTCGGGTTCTATGAATTGAATGTGTTGTCTTCTTTGTCAAAGGGGTGTTGAAACACATAATCACCTATTCTTTGAGTGTGCTTATTCCAATAAGATTTGGTGCTCACTTAGAGGAAAAGGTGGTATGGATCATATTCAAGGTAAATGGGACGAAATTGCGGAGTGGTTGATCCCTAAAGCTACATCCAAGTCGGCTAATGTGGTGATTGCAAAGCTTCTATTGGCTGCTATGGCTTATTATGTTTGGCAAGAAAGAAATGCGAGGTTTTTCAAAAATCAACTAAGGCCGCCAGAAAATGTTGAAGAACTTATTTTGGAAACGATACGATTGAAGCTTCTCGTTCAAATTCCGGAAGAATGATCGAGTTAGACGAATCCTAGAAGAATGGAAGATCACATCAGCGGAGGTGTTGGAGGGCGAATGACTACTTGTTATGTAGTTATTATTATTTGATGCTAGTTATTTAGTTGTCCTTTGATGTTTGTGGTTTTGCTTTTCACTTGTTTCCATTGGTAGTGGCATGTCACTCCAATGAACTAGAGTGGTACTCAACCCTCTACTTGTTTAGTTTTTGATATTTATTCAAATCACTAGGGTATACCCTTTACCCAAAAAACAGTTGATAAGTTTGTAGTATTGATGATGGATCTTGAGTTTAATGGATTGCATGTGAACCGTGTTTGGGTTGCTCAGAGTTGTTTGGCATAAGAATATTTTTGTGCAAATCTATATGGCTTACCTCGAATCCTGGGTTGTTATTATGCAACATTGGCATGGTTGTTTTAAAAGTATGTGTCTTGCCAATGAAGATTACATACATTTGGGGTCCGACCAATTGACGACGTCATAATGGACTTTGATGGATGTGATCATTTGTGATTATGGTGCATAAGAAAATGCTTTATCTGTAACTAAATAATTTAATTTAATCCAAAAAACACACATTATAGTTTATATTCTATAAGGATGTGATTGATAGTGTCATTGAGTCTGATTTTGTATGTTGTTAGTTATTTCGTTTGAAGGTTGTTAATTGTTTCTTGGACCTAAACATTTGATTGGTTGCTGCTATTGATTTTTAGGAATGATTAAGATGTGCTTATGTTTTCGTTAATTTCATGAGTAAGTCCTATTGATGATGGATGTGTACTTTGATGAATGTGGTCAGTTGTGATGTACTAACTTCTACTCTTTAATGTTTTGATTTGTTCTTTGTTTATGCAGATTAACAACCAAAGTTCAAAACTTTTGTTTCATTTACAATGTAATTATTACCTTATTGGTAAACACTCAAATAGCTTATCAATGGTGCATTTATGATCATATTCTGAGTCATCTCTAAGCAGCAACACGTTACAATATACATGTAAAACCTAAAGTGGTTAACAATAAGATTCACATTTTGCGGCTTCAAGTTGAAGTCTAAGAAATGGAATCTTATGGAATAGTTGATATCAGCCTAAAACAAGATGCAGTATAAGGACGGACTTCAACGTTCATGTTAACAAGCCAAAAGATAATTCGGATTTTACTCCCAATGACACATACTTCCAAGTCAATAAGCCAAAAGATAATTCGGATTTTACTCCCAATGACACATACTTCCAAGTCAATAAGGAATAGCACGACCTTAAATTTGATTTTTTCCAAAGTAAATATAGCATGATGCTAATATTATAATATTTATCTATGTTTTGTGGTCCTCCTTCATACATGCACACCTGGATGCTTTTAGTGCTTGTTCCTACATGGAAGGTAGATATCTATAGGAGGTCGTCAGTTCGAAACCGAGCGGAACCGGGTTTTATCGCAGTGGGCCTTTGGGCGACGGGTTTTCTTCGGAACTGGTGGCTTGGTGGCTCGGGTATGCATCCAACTCTGACCGTTATGGAGGAGGGGATGCATTTGCTCAATTGAGGGCATCCCAAGATGCTTATCCGGTAATTTAGTTGGACGTTCAAAAAAAAAATCTATAGGATATTAATTGGAGAAAAGTCGAGTAATTCCTCAATGAATCCAGTTTGCAACTAAAACCTACGATGATCGATCATAAGATTGAAATTTTACGACTTCAAGTGGAAGTCTACAAAAATGAAGTTCGCACGTATATGCTATCATAATTTTAAATCATTTTTAACTTAGTACAATTTATATAGCTTTTGTATTGTTATTATGTTTGCAAACATTGAGATCGAGAGGAGTTGGATGCGAAGGATGACTACATACAAACATTTGGGCGGGTTGAACATGTTATTTTTATTACATTTTCATTTCTTTTTTAATTTTCTTTTTTCTTTTTAGTTAAAAATGTAATAAACCTATTAAAGATATGTAGTATAAAAATAGTTACATATTTATGCATAAATAAAAATACACATTTTAAAAAATAGAAATATATTTTTCACTAATTAAACGTTTACAAAATAAAATATCAAACTTTCATATGTGTTTCCATCAAAGCAGATCATATAGGTGTTTTACCAATTATATCATTGGAAACGCTTACAAAAACATAAAAGAGAATCCACACATACTTCACGAAAAGGTAACAATTCTGGTGTGTCGACGACAGCTTGAGGTCACAATAGCACACATACACAATCTTTACATCTACCATGACATTGCCAATCGAAAAATAAAGCAGATGAAGGAAATACTTATACACATCAAACAAAACAAGTTTATTGCATATGATTCACAGAACCAAGACCTCAAGACATGAAGATAACTTTAATGAAAATATAGTTTAGAAAAAGAATGTATATTAAGTATTACTTCTTTAGATCAACCTGTGATTAAAAAAGTGTAAAAGATGTTAAAAATATCATTTAATATAAATATGTAAAGACATGTTAGAGCATTCACAATGAATTCTTTATTCCTATCCATATAATTACACTAAAATTCACTACGTTTTCTCCCTTAATTTCAAGTAAATAATATTTTTTATACCTTTATCATTATATTTTCTCTTTTCTCAACTTACAACAACTTTCAAAAAATATTAAAAAAGTTATAAGTGGTTAACAGAATTCCCTTATATTTACATATGAACAGTAATATCTTCTCTCTCCTTTACTCAGAACCACTCAGAACCATTCCTTATAATATAACTAACTCATTCACATAAATTTAAGAAATTCGAGGATCTCTTTCCACACAAGAAGATACCTGTATTTCATAATTTACTTGATATAACAAGGTATTTGGTATGCCGCCCTTGGGCGAATATTTTTCCAGTCTTTTTATTTCTAAATTCTACAGTGGCAACACCAACGACCTTCCCAACACTTAACGTCTTTGCCTTTATTTCAATCTCATCCTGCAAGAAGATTGTAGTCACTCGTATGAATGTTATCAACTAATGAAGTAATGATTTTTTATACATCAGCCAAGACCTTTACATTTATACATACTCTAGTTACGTTAAGCTTTCATATTGCTGCCTTATAACATGCTACATTGCTTGAACTTAAATTAGCAAAGATCAAATGAAAATATACACAATTTCGTTGCATTAAGTTTAAATCGAGTTAATGACACCAAATGTGCGTACAATTATTGTAATCTAATCTCCATGAATGTACATGTCTACATATATACACACGGGATGCGTTTAATACAAAATAAATTTAAGTAGGCAGGTATACACACGGGATGCGTTTAATACATATATACACACGGGATGCGTGTAACAACCAGATGCTGTCACATTTTATGTAACTACTACTTTTACTTTTTCAGAAAAAGTTGGAAGTCTACAAAAGCTGTTACATGTAACACGTGGCAACCTCTAGTTGTTACACGTAACACAGTCTGTAAAAAGGTGTAACACATGTCAAAATGAGGTCCATTCATTTGGGTTTTTCTTAACTTTTTTTAACTAATATGAATTTTCTTTCTATCTCTCCCGTGTATATACATTTCACTAAACTTATACAATTTGATTGAATTGGCAGCTATCTCTTCTTTCACTTCTAGAATACTATCAAACAGTCAAAGTTAGTTTTTATTTTTTATTTTTATTTTATTTTTCTGAAAACAGTGGCATCAACTCATAGCATGCGATTGGGAGATAGATACATACCCCAACAAAAGCAGCATCAAAGTAGGAAACGTTAATCTCCATTGAAACTCCGGTGTGAGTCGCATTGTTAATAGTGGGAATTACAACTCCACCCACCACATCCACCAGCGCCACCGTTGCTCCGCAGTGCAAGGAATTAGCCACGTTCTTAGATTTCATAAATTTAAAACGGTAAAATCGGTTATTCGATTTTAATTTCACCATTAAACAAGCATAATAAAAAAAAACTACTAGAACAGGACTCTTACTTACGATTAGTTTCTAGGGGCCTAAACTAGCCGATCCGACTCAACCAGGATCGAGCTTAAGCTCTACTCATAGATAGTTTTTCAAGCTTCAGTTCAGCTCGCTTATTAATAAATTATATACATTTTATAGTTATTTTTTATGTATTCTACCTATAATTTTTATATAAAACATAATATATCATAACTTTGTATATAGTAATAATGAGTAGAGTTATTCTACAAAGGAGTATAAAAATAATAAGTGTAAAAAGGAACCATAGAGTAACAAGTGTCCATAATCTTGTCTATAAAAGAAAAAAAACATGTACATGCAAAAAGCCAAAACCTAACTCCCCCCCTCAACACAAACTAAATGCTAAAAATTAAAAACTAAACCCCCCAAAAAACCTAAAAAAAATCTAAAAAGCAAACAAAAAAATTGTTTATAAAAAAAACGATATTTTATCATCACTAAAAAATAAAAAAAATTTAGTGGCGATCAAGTAGCGATTATTTTAATAGAATTTTGAAAAAAAGAAATTTGTGTGTTTGTTGTTTTTTATGTATTTTTGATTGTGTTCACATTGAAGAACATTTCTAGAATATTTCTTCTTACCCTTCTTACAATATGAGTCTTTTGTATTTGATCATTTCTCTAGTAATAATAATTATTTTACAAATATGTATTGCATATATTAAATATAAGTTATATAGATAACAGGCACTTGAGCTCCTCGAGCTTGATAAAGTGAAACTCAGGCTCGTTTATTGAATAAGTGTATTTGTAGGCTCGAGCTCGTTTAAGATAGGCTTAATTCGAGCTTTGACATACAAAAATACTAACCAGTAAACGCGAAGGGACTTTCATGGAGCAGATAACTCGACCACGCTCGACGAGATCTATTTTAAGGCCTGACATGATTAGTGGTTCGAAGAACGCAAAAGTCATGGAATCAATATCATTTAACGACATACCAGAGCTGTTTTTCTCCAAGTAGTTCTTCACCTATTCAAAATCTATTCTTGTGTTTTGGATTTTATGTTTGGCCTTCCTCTTCAGGAATAGTGCCTACACGCCATAGAGGCATAGATGCAACCCTACATCTCTGTTTTTATATTCAGACCCAAATCGTTGATGGGAGTGGGCAAACTCAAAAGTTTATATAAAATATTGACAAAGATCATTTTACGACCATTTTATATGCACGCAATTATTCGATTTGTTTGCTTTATGTTCAAGCAATCAAGCCTCACTTTATTTATTCCTTTTTAAACGAGCTTTTAGAACTCGCGCTTTGTGGCAGGACCGTTAAACGAACAATAAATGGACGTAAAAATGATGAACCACGTACGCATGTTTCAAAGTGTTAATTAACCAAATTTAGACCGAAACTTGAAACAATATTGTAGAAAAGCATTACTATGTCGAGACAACAACAAATACCGACCCACATTATATTAATCGTTAAGGAGCCTTGTTTCTTAATATGTTGTTTCTGAATTATTAATATTTTGAGAGATAGCCATGTAAGATTTAGAATCGAACTATTATCACCCATCTACACAACATCAATTTGTTACAAACCAACTTGAAAAAGATAAATTAAGGGCGTCGCATAACCACTGGCGACTTTAAAGACGAACCATCAGTTCATCACTATATCATTTGGTAAGAGACTCGATTCTCCGGTAGATGCTAAACCTCTTGGCAGTTGCAACGACTTAGGCACAGAAGACGGAGTACGACCACTGACTGAAATAGTGATCAGGTGTTGACGGAGTTTGGATGATAATATTGTTGACTGGTCGTGAAAATGGTTGACGACCCACGAAAGTGTTGATCGGTTTTGACCACCGTCGCCTTAGGATCTTCGTATTGCGACTGGGGCATTAAACGAACAATATATAGATGTAAAAATGTTGAACCACACACCCGCATTGCAGCTTATTAACTCGCAAAATTTAGACCGAAAAATAAACAAAAAATTTGTGACAAGTTGGTAAAAGATGAATAGTATAGGACTAAAAGTAAACAAATAATTGTAAAAGTTGTTGAACCACGCACACGCGTTGCAGTTTGTTAACTCGTAAAAATTTGACCGATACGTAAAACATAAAAAAATAACTAAGTCGACGTAGGACTACACGTTGATAATGAGACGTTAAAGCATAAAAAAATTGTGACTATTAACTCTTTGTGACAAACATGTAAATGTTTAAAAGTATAAGGGCTAAAAAATAAAAAAAAGGAATGAAAAGTATAGTGTTTAAATTGGAAGTTTAAAAGTATAAAGGTTAAAAAGTGAAAAAATGAAGAGTATAAAGGTTAAACATGGATAGTTGAAAAGTTAAAGGGTTAAAAAGAAAAGAAAAAGAGTTAAACATGGAAAGGGTTGAAAAGTTAAAAGTTTAAAAGCAAAAGGAAATTGAATAGTGTTTTTATGGGAGGAAGTATATTTCTAAAATAATATATATATATATATATATATATATATATATAGGAGAAGGATTCGTTATGACCTATGAGAACTAATATGAACACAACAAAAAGTACCTAAAAAATCTAAAAAACACACAAATTATATATATATATATATATACATATATATATATATATATACACATATATATTAAAAAAATCGCTATATTTCGTCACTAAAAAAACTAAAATAAAAAAATCGAGTAACAGTTATCGATGCACATGTGCATATGTATCATTTCTTTGAGAAATTCTGTAATACATTACCAATATTAGACAATTGCACTTTATTTACAATATCATCCATAATACACTACTTTTTACATTACAATATTAGAAATGCACATGTGCATCTATATGTATGAACATGATATAACGTGTTTTTGGTACACTACTTTAAATACACTTTCCATTTCATCTATCATACCATCCATAATACACTTCCATCATTCAAAATCACAAACATTTTGTACTAAAACACCTTATATCATGGTTATACATAAGGATACACATGTACATTTTTAATATTAGTAATGTAAAAAGTAGTGTATTACGGATGGTAGTGTAAATGAAAGTGCAATTGTCTACTATTGGTAATGTATTACGGAATTTGTCAAAGAAATTATACATATGCACATGTGCATTGATAATTGTTACTCGAATTTGATAAAAAATATTAAAAAAATTGTGTGTTTTTTAGATTTTTTTAGGTAATTTTTGTGTTCACATTGGTTCTCGCGATTCTCATAATAGAGGTGGTTTTCGCATGAACCCTACCCTATATATATAGGGAAATGTTTAAATGAGAACGCTAAATGCTAAATAGTGTAAGAACGAATGAAAAACCACAAGAACTAGGTCAAAAACAATTGAAATTCAAAATATTTTTTTACACTTATCATTATTATTCGATTAAAATGTTAGAAATTTAATTTACACATTTAAATTTACGTCACAATAGCACACATACAAAATCTTTACATCCTCTGTGATATTGTCAATCGAAAAATAAAGCAGAGGAAGGAAATACTTATACACATCAAACAAAAGTTAAGAGTAAATTGTCATAATCGTCCTTAAGGTTTGGGCATGTTTGTCAGTTTCATTCAAAAGTTGTTTTCATCCTAAAGTCTAATCTTTATTTTTTCTGTCAAATATTTGGATGAAAATGGCAAAAGTTCCCAAATCTCAGGGACGATTTTGGCAAAAAAAAGTTAGACGTTTGAATGAAAATGACAAAAACATACCAAAAGTGAAGCGCAATATTGTATAAAAAAGTTGTTTTGATGAAACTGGCAAACATGTCCAAACCTCAAGGACGATTTTGGCAATATACTCAAACGTTAAAGAGAAGGTTGAAAAGTTAAAGGGCTAAAAACAAAAGGAATTGAATAGTGTTTTTGTGAGGGAAGTATATTTCTAAACTACATAATATACATATATATATATATAGGGAAAGGTTTAAATGAGAACGCTAAATACTGCGAGAACCGTGAGACCGAATGAAAAAACCACGAGAACTTGGTCAAAAAAATTCAAATTCAATATATTTTTTACACTTATCATTATTATTCGATTAAAATGTCAGAAATTTAATTTACACGTTTAAATTTACGTCAATTCGTAAATAAAGGTTAAAAAGTGAAAAAAAAGTATAAGGGTTAAACATGGACAATTGAAAAATTAAAGGGTTAAAAAGAAAAGAAAAAGGGTTAAACATGGAAGGTTGGAAAGTTAAAGGGTTAAAAACAAAAGGAAATTGAATTGTGTTTTTGTAGGGGGAAGTATATTTCTAAACTAATTAATATATTATATATATATATATATATATAGGGAAAAGTTTGTGAGAACCGTAAGAATGAATGAAAGAACCATGAGAACTTGATAAAAACAATTAAATTCAAAATATTTTTTACACTTATCATTATTGTTCATTATTATTCGATGAAAATGTTAGAATTATAATTTACACGTTTAAATTTATGTGAATTCGTAAATAAAGAAAATTTACAAATGTATAAGTTTGTGATTTACACATGTATAAATTTGTTATATTTACACGCGTAAAAGAATCTAATAAGAGTGATTTTGAGAGGAGAAATGAATTATTTAATGTTGTAAATTCTTTTTTTGATGTTGTATTTTAATTACAATGAGGGTTGTATTAAGAAAAAAATGGTTTTGATTGGTTTTTCATTCGTTCTCATGGTTCTCACAATATTAAGCGTTCTCAAGACAACTCTAGGGGAGGGTTTATATATATAGGGGAGGGTTATCTTGAGAACGCTAAATATTGCGAGAACCGTGAGAACGAACGAAAAAAATCAATCAAAACCAATTTTTTTTTACAAAGTGACTATGATAAACTAATTTGACTTGGTTAGCATGAATTGAAAGGTTAACTAAATCGGTCTTTTTTACAAAGTACCTACCTTTAGTGATCTAACAACCTAGACAAACCAACAATCCATCACTTTACAGGTTTTGAGATTAGCAGCCCACCTAGACCTACGTGATTCACGAAACAACTTCCTACGGTGTATTGGCCAATTAACCGCAAAGATTATGGACACGAATGTAAATAATCTAACATGAATCTATTCTATGAAGGACATTCATTAAGATACGTGCGAAAGCGATAACATGAAATCAAACAAGTAAAGATAGTCAAACACATCAAAAAAGTATTACTAAGTCTTTTACAAAGTTAATAACCCATAGAAAATTAGTCACGGACAATAAAATTCCAAACTTTGTCAATTAATCATCCTAATCTAGGTAGTTTATAAAGTTTAGCCAATAATCATATTTATAACGAAATCAAAGAACTAATAGAAAAAATGAAACATGGAGAAACCAACAAAAGTAAAGAACGAGGGAACCCAAATGATTATTCACAAGCAACCTTGATCCACGACCTTCGAATCTTCAACCGAAGCTTCAAGACCTTCAGATTTAGTTTCTCGATCTCCGAATTTCGTCCAAAGCAATCTTTAATTCGTAGGGTTATGGTTTTACAAAATTAATGATGTTTTTATATCAATCCCAACTCATAACCCTGCAAACTCTCCAATCTTTCTGTGAAATAAGGCACCCCGCGTCGCGCGGGGAGCATGGGACTTCAAGGACGTGCGACACGGCGTGTAACATTTCCTCTTCAACAATCAGCTAGGAGAATATCTTCACTAGGTCGCGTGACGCGAGCTGCAAGTTTTCCTTGAATTCTGTGCCAATTCAGCTCTTGTGCTCCTGAATTCAATCCGGCTCTCGGTTTTTGACATATACGACATTATTAGTTATTCTTCACTCCCAAGACCTAGAAATCACAATCCAGTCAGTTGTACACGTATTCTACTAAAAACTAATATAAAAATACAAAAAAATTATACAAACTGTACACGGAAAAGAGATGTATTTTGCAATACATCATCTGCTCTATCTCCGATGATCAGTATGATCACCAATGTAACATCCGTCAAAAACGGATTTACCAAACCCGCTCCGTTTATCAACCGAACAGTCAGTCAAATTTTTCGTTGCGAATTAAATGCCCAAAATAATTTTAAACGATACGTAATCAATTATTATGCGGGGATATATATTTAGTTTTTGAAAAACTGTCAAAAATAACAAAATAAAAATGTTTTACTCATGCCGGGTTTCGAACTCGGGTCCGTACCGGTTCAAACAAACACTTATCACTCAGCCAAGCAACCGCTCCGCCACTTTGATTTTCTGATAAATACAGGAAACAATTAATTCAAATATTCAAGTTCGAAAGTTAAATTCAATCAATTTCCGCCCAAATAGCAGTCGTCGGAAATCCCGACGACTTCGCCGTTTAATTACGTTCCGCTCAAAATAACCGAAGTCTTAACTCTCACAACGGTTATAACCGACGTCTGAACCCGCGACATCAGCCATAACCGCCGGAGAACGGCTGACTTCGAATTTAGACCGAATTCAGACCCCATTCATCTCGATACTACCCTATAAATTCACCCACAACTCGCCAGAAACATTTCACACTCAAATCGCACCCTTTCTCGGCGAAAACTCACTCGCCGGAAATATTCTATACTTCGCCGGAAAACCGAGTTTTTAATCTCTGAGCTTTACTGAACCCCCTAAACTTTTACCGAAGTCACCCACACCCTTTGTAAGCTTTCGGAAGACTCTCTGCTGCAAGACACTCGTCGCCGGAAAAAGATTGCTGTCGCCGGAGTTCTGCCGGAAAACAGAGGAGAACCAGTCGGTACTTTTCACGCCTAATTCCTTTCCTTTTTACTTTTATCTCGTCTGTAATTGATCATACAACACTAAAGAAACCTGAATCAATACTTCGAATCAGTCAGTCGTCACTTCCGGTGAAAACCAGTGAAGAAGACGACGTTTCGGTAATAGTTAAGTATAATTAAAATCAAGTTATTTACCGGGTTAGACACACAGTCCAGCGGTGGACTGTGTGCACATTTAACGCTAAGGTCTCGAGTTCGAGTATTGTTCCTCACACGCTGCCTTAATAAAATTCCTTTTTTCCGCAAAACTGAACCGGATTGATTTAGGTATATGTTAAGTATATTGATAACCGAGTTTATAACCAAGTGAGACACACAGTCCAGCGGTGGACTGTGTGTACGCTAACCCACAGGTCCCGGGTTCGAGACCTGTGGAGCGCACCGGTTCGCTAGATTTAATTCGTTTTTAAAATAAAGGATTTCTGTTTAAAATCTAATTAATATATATATATAATTAAAATCGGATATATGACGGGTTAGACACGTAGCTCAGTTGGTAGAGCTGCGTGCACGCGTACGGGAGGTCTCGGGTTCGAGCCTCACCTAGCGCACAACAATATGCCTTCGAACCGGTCAACGTCAGTCAAAGTCAACGGTCAAAATCAACTGTAGCAAAAATAAAATATTTTTTTATTATTTTTATTTAATTATTTTAATTAAAAATCAATTAAAAATACTTAAAAATAACATTTTTAAGTTAGAAAATAGCCTCAAACTCACAAAAATACACCCAACAATCCTACTAAAATAGATTAATAAAATCCGTTACTTACCGAACCAAAATGCTATTTATCTAGGTTAAATTCACTCGTGGTTAAAACCATTTCGCGTGCATTCAACATCATCAACCGAACGCACCCAATGTGAGTGAATTCTTACAAACTCCCATTTTTTATTCATGTTTTGGAGTGTATCATGTGTCGCTGAAACTAATTCTCTTATGCAAATTCGTGCTATACCATTTTATGAACTAAACTAGAATGTAACTATTATTGGTTGTGATGTATTACATATTGTCAAAGTTGTATGCAAATTATTTAGGCCCATCAGTTCCTCGTGGGAGACGAGAACAACGCGTGCCTTAAAACTCATTCATTAGGCCCATCAGTTCGTAGAACAACGCGTGCCTCAAAACTCATACATTAGGCCCATCAGTTCGTAAGAACAACGCGTGCCTCAAAACTCATACATTAGGCCCATCAGTTCGTAAGAACAACGCGTGCCTCAAAACTCATTCATTAGGCCCATCAGTTCCTCGTGGGAGACGAGTCGAACAACGCGTGCCTCAAAACAATCATTTGATGTTTGTGTGTTCAATATTCAATATTATGTGTTGTGTGAATAAATTTACATCTACATTTACTCATATGTGGTATGCACATTATTTATAATCAATTGGATAAACTTGTTCAAATGTTTTTCCATAGGATTCACTCGCCAACATTATGTTGATCCAAAAACCTTTTCACACATGATACAGGTGAACAGGTTGAAGCAAGGAAAACATAGGATATGCCTTAGAAGAGAATCAAGAAGCTTAGACTGATAGTTAGAACATGTTGTATCATTATTGTAAATTTCCATTAAATTGTATTAATGAATATGAAACGTATAATAAATGTCATGAGCTTTGATGATAACCCAATCATGCCCCGGTCACCTTTTCCGCTTCGGGTCGGGGTGTGACAACCAACACTCAAACTCATAAATAACAAAAAACACCCTAATTGTAAAGGTATTGTAGAGAGAGAGAGAGAGAGAGAGAGATATTAGAGAATAGATAAAAAATGAATAGTTGTAAGTTGTAACAAGTCTCGGATCTCTCATTTATACAATGGACCTGGCTAAAGGCCAAGGGAAATAACAAGCAGCAATCCAAAAGAAGCCCATTCCAAGATAACAAGCAGCCCAGGTCAGCATAACAAGCATCTCGAGTCAACATAACAAGCATCCCAAGTTAGCTACAACCCAGCTACACAATGCCTTGAGCCCATTCTCCGGATATAAGCCCAATGAGAAATATTGCAAAAAAATATAAAGAAGGTTATAAAAACAATTTGTAAAAAATATAAGAAAATTAAAAAAATTATTGAATAAGGAATATATAATTTAACACCCCCCAATTCAATATTTAAAACAATCAAACTTATTGAGATGAGAACATACCTTCTCATGAGAACTCACAAGCAAGCCTTTAGTAAATATATCAACAGTCTGATCCTCATATTTATCCTATCCACACAGTTTGAATAACACCTTTTGAAAAAAAAATCCCTTAAGAAAAAAAGGGTCATTTTCAAAGTGTTTTGTACGTCCATGAAACACCAGATTAGCAGCTACGGAAATAGCAACTATGGAAAGAACAACTGTGTTATCATAAAATAACTTACCGAGAAGTTTAAATTCTAATTTTAACTCTTTTAAAAGATCGGAAATCCAAATGACTTCACATGTAGTAGCACACATAGAATGATATTCTGCTTTAGTAGAAGATCTCGAAATATTGGACTACTTTTTGCTTTTCCATGAGACAAGAATGTTACCCAAGAACACACAATAACCAATGACAGGCTTTCTAGAAATTAAGCATTTTCCCCAGTCAGATCAGCATAAGCCTTTAGACCTAAAGATTCTCCTTTCTGGAACAAAATACCTTTGCTAGGAGAACTCTTTAGATATCTCAAAAGTCTTTATGCAATTTTAAAATGAGCCTAAGTTGAGCTGACTTAGATAATGCACGGAATATGCAATATCAGGTCAATATCAGGTCGTGTGTGAGAAAGAAAAGATCAATTTACCAACAAGTTTTTGATAAATATTAATATTATTTAACAATTGATTATGTATCTCACACAAATGAGTTAATACATGATTACCTACTATTGGACAACCAACTGGTTTACAACCAGTCATGCCATATTAAGCAAGTAAGTCCAAACAATATTTTCTCTAAGATAAACATAAAACATACTTACTTCTTAGGACTTCAAGTCTCAGAAAAAAATACTGAAGCTTCCCCAAATCCTTTATCAGAAATTTAGATTTGAGAAAAGACTTTATATTATCAATCTTTTTTGAACAATTACCAGTGATAACAAAATCATCCACATAGACAAAAAGAACAATAACACAGATTCTTTTATCATGATAACATGGAATGATCACACTTACTTTTTTCAAAACCCAATTCAAATAACACAACAACAAGTTTCTCATTCCACTTCCTAGGGGCTTGCTTAAGACTATAAAGAGGTTTTTTTAGTCTACAAACTTTGGACCCCTTATAGCCACTATAACCATCTGGCAAACACATATATACTTCTTCATTAAGATTGCCATATAAGAATGCGTTATTAATATCAAGTTGATATATATCCTAACCATAATTCAACAAGAGACAAAACACATCTAACAGTAACCATTTTCACAACAGGTGAATATGTATTAAAGAAATCAACACCTTCCTTTTGACTAAAGCCTTTAGCAACAAGTCTAGCCTTATACCCTCTATCTCCCCATTAGACTTATAGATAATTTTATACACCCATTTACATCCTATAGCTTTTCTATTACATGGTAAGTCAACAATCTCCCAAGTATCATTCTATGTAAAGCTTATAGTTCACCATTCATAGCATCAACCCAAATATTATCAGTTTTAGCCTCATAATAATTTTTAGGTTTACAAATTTTATTTAACACAAAAGCAAAACAAAAAATTTCAGGAGATAAATTAGCATAATTCAAGACCTTTTCAAGACAATATTTAACTTTCCCATCAACAACAAAATCATCAAGTTTAGGAGGGAACTTAACATTTCTTGAAGATCTCCTTAACACTGTGGTAGTTTGACCAGAATTATTTTCCTCAGAATTGTCAATATTCTCTTCAACTTCTATGCCTTGCTCAACCCTACCAGTACTTAATCCAGTTGTCACACCCCAACTGATGGCGGAAACATCGGGGCGTGGCACTAGGCGAACCAAATTGTCTCAAGAGAAATTCCATAACAACTATTAACGATAATATTTAAACGTTCAACATCCCATACTATTAAACAATAAAATCCCAATAATTATTACAAAACATAATATCTCTTAAAACATATCAAGTTCGATCTCCCCTAGATTTATTAAATGAGTTCTAAAAGCAATCCTAAACCAAAGTGGCAATAACAAATATCCTCAACCTGCCACATATGTTAAAATAAAACGTCAATACAATTAAGTAAAGGTGAGTATACAGGTTTGCGTACATAATAGATATAAAAGGGTTTAGCATACATCGCATGACATACCTAAGAGTTGTGAACTATGTAACTACTTAGATTCTAGTAAACCAACAAACCGCGATTGATCGAGGCATGCGAACAAGTGTCCACATCCTAAAGAGAAAATAAATGAGAAATAAAAATGCGAGCCTTGACAACCCCGGGCCTTCGGGTGGCGGGTCAACCTCTAGCAAGCTATCATGTTAAGGGTGGCGTACAAGCAATCAAGTAATACATACAATTCAGCAGATTTCATGTATAGTCAAGCATGAGCGGGTTACGAATAAGCGTTTTGAGTTGTGTGATGTGATTTGATATAAGAACATATGTGACACCCAAAAGTGCGTTTAACCGTAAAGGGGTTCAAGTATACTCACAGTGGGTGCAATTTGGGAGAGAGACGGGATCTGATGTAGATGAGAAGGAGCGCCGGATCAGCCTGTAAGCGAATAGAAGTGCATCAGTCTTCCGAAATGCTGAAACGGTTAACGGGTGAGGGAATAGTAGACAAGTTCGGGCGAACTTGTACCTGGGGTACAAGTTCGGGCGAACTTGTGCTATTACCCTTTGGAGAAGTCCAAGTTCGGGCGAACTTGTATGTTTTTAGTTAAAATCTGATCAAGTTCGGGTGAACTTGGTCACCAATCTGGTGACAAGTTCGAGCGAACTTGATGTCTTCCGACCGAACTTGACTGTTTTGGCATCCAAATCGTGTGTTTTCGCGTCGTTTGCTGAGGAAATCGAGTGTCCATCCCTCCAACCTTAAAGCCATTTATTAAAACTTAGGCTGGAGAGGTCTTTTGGAGCGAGTTTAGCCATTTTACAGAAACTTGGGCTAATCCGGGCGAACTTGATGGTTTGTACGGGTTAGTCCAGTTTGTGTAAAGTTAAGATTTCGTCCTCGTGCTTCCGAATCTGAGATCTTGCTTGACCACGCCTCGTTCCACTTCATAGTGAACGAAACACACGTCATTTAGTCCGAAATTTGTGTAAAAATCGATGTTTAAAAGGTTTTACTTAGATCTTGGTGTAGATCTAAGTGAAAAGGAGAAGTTTTATAGAAAAAGATGAAGATTTTCGTAAACATAAGAGTTTTGATGAAAACGAAGGCAAAGCCTTGTGCAAAATCGTTGTAAAACGTTGTTGTAGCTTGAAAACGGGTTGATTCTTACTTGGAAATCAAAGGTTTTCGGTTTCGGGAAGTTTCTGGAGAACTTAGCAGCAAGTTCAAATGAGAATAGGAGCTGAGTATTTGTAGGTAAAGAGGAAACAAGTGGCCAGACATCAAGTTCAAGCGAACTTGACCTGTCCCACTTGGTTTGGTCAAGTTTGGGGGAAAATAGTTAATTGTGCACCACTGGTCAAGTTCGGCCCAACTAGGCTTGGTGGCAAGTTTTGTTCGTTAATTTCGCGTTAGGAGTTCGTTTGGTGATTCAGTTCGTATTAGATTATTACATTAAGCGTTTTAGCGAAGCGTTAAGCGTTATATAGCCATTAAATTGAGAGAGAGCGAGTTGCGTGAGCGTGTGAGCGTTTTAGCGATAGCAACCCATAACATAACAAACATAACACACATAAAACATAATTCCACATAATTAACTGCGTTTTTGCGATGCGATGGCACAAGTGGTTATTGTACAACAACACACTCGACTATTAAAGTAATATAGTTACTTGTGATTGCGTTTAGTTAGCGATGCGTTTAATAAGTGATTAGATGTAATATAGTTGTGACAAAACATAATTAATTAACACAAACTTTCTCATAACCGAATCTCTGAGTACAACGATAGATATAAACAGAACAAACGGAAAATAAAATAACAACGAATTTCCAAGTTGTTACAGTCTCCCCTACTTAGGAAATTTTGTCCCGAAATTTAAGTAGTGGTCGTAACAAAGAGATGTGGGTATTTAGCTTTCATATCACTTTCCAATTCCCAAGTGAACTCGGCACCGCGTTTGCCTTCCCATCGGACTTTCACAATAGGAATGCGAGAGCGTCGAAGTTTCTTGGTCTCTCGGTCCATGATTTCTACTGGCTTTACCACGAAACGAAGACTCGTTGATTTGCAGATCTTCGAGGGGTACATGGAGATTCTCTTCGGCTAAGCATTTCTTGAGGTTTCAGACGTGGAAAGTCGGGTGTACGTTGTTGAGTTCCTCCTGTAATTCTAGTTGGTAGGCCACTTTGCCAATTCTTTACAGAATCTTGAAGGGACCCACGTATTGTGGCGCTAGTTTCCCTTTCTTCCCGAAGCAGATCACTCCTTTCCAAGGTGCAACCTTTAAGAGAACGTGATCTCCCACTTCGAATTGTAGGGGCGTGCGGCGTTTATCGGCGTAACTCTTTTGACGACTCCGAGCTTTCAAGAGATTGTCACTGATTTGGAGAATCTTATTCGTCGTTTCTTGTATCAACTCGGGACCGGTGATTTGCGCTTCTCTGATCTCGTGCCATGCAATAGGCGATTGACATTTTCTTCCATACAATGCCTCAAAAGCAGCCATTTGAATACTAGTATGATAACTATTATTGTACGAGAATTCTATTAAAGGTAAATGCGTATCCCAACTACCACCGAAATCTATGATGCACGCCCGAAGCATGTCTTCGAGGGTGCGGATCGTGCGCTCAGTCTGACCGTCGGTTTGAGGG
This sequence comes from Scalesia atractyloides, assembly GCA_947069175.1. Taxonomy (NCBI): domain Eukaryota; kingdom Viridiplantae; phylum Streptophyta; class Magnoliopsida; order Asterales; family Asteraceae; genus Scalesia; species Scalesia atractyloides. Next base: position 47,514,808 of record CAMTDV010000010.1, read on the forward strand.
TGGAAAGCGGTACTGAGATTAAGCGTAGTATCGAGAGCGCAGAGATGATGTCACGAGGCGTCCCGTGTCGACAAATGACTTCGTCGGTATAGATTCGTGCTAATCGTTCTACTTTAAAGTCCTCTCGTATTGCAATAAAGTGGGCTGATTTAGTAAGACGGTTGACGATAACCCAAATGCTATCGTGACCAGAGGAGGTGCAAGGGAGTTTCGTAACGAAGTCCATGGCTATACTCTCCCACTTCCACATCGGAATTTCGGGTTGTTCAAGCAGACCAGAGGGCCTTTGATGTTCAGCTTTAACTTTCAAACAAGTTAAGAACTTTGAGACGTATAAAGCGATATCCTTTTTCATGCCCGGCCACCAATACTTAGGACGAAGGTTCTGGTACATCTTGTCGGCTCCGGGGTGTAACTCCCTGTGTTTTTACGTCCTATAAAATTTTGACACGTGTCCCGATGATCTCTGTATGCCGTATGCTGGACGAGAGGGACTAAAATCGCCAACCTGTTATTTTATAACCTCTGAGTGGTGAATATTAAAGTTGAGGGGTTAAACGTGTCAACATGCTTAAACTATGCCTCTGAATGACTTTTAACGAACCCAGAGCTTAATGATGTTCGGTTATACTCCCGAGAGTGCTAAACAGGAGCCATATTGAATAAAACATGCTTTTATGTCGAAATATGGGAGTTTGGAGAAGTCCAGGGGCCAAAATGGAAATTTTGTGAATTGGCACCTGTGGCGACACGCGCCAAGGACCTGGTGCGCGGGAGAAGCCTGTTCGCAGAATTTTGCATGCCAGCTGCAGTCTGCAGTTTTTGCCACCTCCTAACCCACTTCAGCTCCTGAATTTCGAAACCATGGCCTCATGTCTGGTATCGGACACCTCATGTAACACTTGGAGTGATCTCTAGGACCCTCTAAACACTTGGATTGATCTTCTTCATGATCTCCAAGTATAAATAGAGGTGTTCATCAACCTCATTTCTTGTACCTCTCATTTTCTTTCTCTCTATCACTCACTTGGAAGGCTCCTAATCTTCAAGGAGCAATCCCCTGAGTTTCTTAGTCATCCTTGGTTCACTTGTAAGTGTTCCAATCCTTTCTTTTCAGTTTTATTAGGCTTTAAGCCAAAGTCAAAGCGTTGACGTAAAAATGCTTTGACTTTAGGCTAAGACCATTACGGTCCAGCCAATGTTCGTAACGAAATTGGCTACGTGATCGTAATTAGGTAGATGATAATCCCTAAAAAGGGCACCTCCTAATTACCACGTTTGCTTGGTCAATTGACGGGTCAAGGTTATTAATAAAAAGTCAAACTGGGTGAGATTTGAAAATAAATTCATATATGATAATGTAGGTGTTATAAAATATGTTTTAACACTTAGACACCTTAGTAATAATTATTAGAACATGTGTAAACATGTTTGGCCCGTCAAGTCTAGGTCCAAGGTTGGTTCGCAACCGAAAGTCACGAAGTTTGACTTTCGGTTCTGACCCGAATTAAGAACTTAGGTTACTGCTTCTATGTTAGATTATGTTATGTTGTAGTATAACCCGCTGGAGTTATACTTCATGGTCATGTAGTAATCTCAGTTTTTATTGCAAGTTCCGTTATTATGCCTAAAAGTCGACTAAAATGCCCTTTTTGTTAAAAATAAAGTTAACTATAAATGAGCGTGCAAATGAGTTAAGTACTGATATGTTAATGTAATTAACATATCTTGATGTTATAAATTTGGTCATAACTGAGTTTTGCAAAAGTAATCGTAAATTATGTTTTATAACGACCATATCGCCCTTTTGGCGTATAAAATGATTTAAACATAATTTCTTCAACCAAATTCATTAGTTACTGATATAACATCATAAATAAACTATTTTTACAGTAATATTATTACCATAACATCAGTTTGCTCATAAGTTCTTTTACAAGTCATAAAATGACCAAAACGCCCTTTTTAGGCGTAACTTGATTTTAAAACCATAACGGGCATACATGTTGATATCCTACTGATATTACAACATGTTTTAAATATAATGGCATGTGGAACTTGTATACGACTCATCCGGTTACCCAGTTTCGCTTATATGCGTACGGTTAAGCCTACGTGACTAGTTTACGTAAATTAACTGAAACGGGTTTAACCTTATCATTTTTATATCAAAATCCGGAATTAATATGTTTACCCATATTAAACAAGTTTTTGTACTTGTCGGGTTTAAACTACATTCTATTCCGGTCATCGCTTAATCTCGCGTTAGTACCGTTACTATCTTTAAGCTACCCGGTTCGAGTCTACAAAGTAGATAGGAGCCGTTAGCATTCTAATTGGTTATAAACACCATCATTTCTGACTAAGAGCCTCCCGGTAGATTGTTACCTTACTTGTCTTCTTGAATTATCGGTTGAGTATTATTTTATCGAAGAATTAGCTCAGGTAAATACTTTTAACTTATTTTCCTTATACGGGCTTGGGATACGGTATAATAATACCGCTTGGTCGGGTATGGGATCATGTTATCGGATTATGATTTACTAAATCTTCATAACCCGTTTTATTCTGTGTTGTTTGATAACTTAAACATTGGGGGTTAACACGACCATGTCTGAGATATCCTTGGCTCATTTAAGTTACTAATGGCCACGACCTTAAGCACGGGGTGTAGGCATACACCTGACAGATGCTATGCTAATAAAATATTGAATCCCACTGGTGGATTATTTAAAGTGGCATGTCGGTTAATCAGGTTATTCGGTTTCTGCACCGGACCCCATATGTATTGACAAACATGTAAAACAGTAAACAAGGTCATTTTGAACTATCCCAAGTTATTTATGAAACGTGCCAAGTGCACCGAAAATCATTTTAAATAAATGCTTTCAAAATGAGTCGGTTATTAGTATTTACTAGTGAAAACTGACGTATTTCCAAAAGATCAAGTTACAGGTGGCAACACGCAATAGATCGGGAGCTGCGCTATAGTAACAATAGAGGATCTTGCAAGTCCCTAGGTTGCTTAAGTCTGTCGAACAATACTTTGTATATATTTATTCGATCCGCCTGTGGATCTTTTCATTACAAGCCATGTAATTTATTTTTTTGAACTTTGGACATTCAGTTTGTAATAGTAATTAAATTACAAGACTTCCGCTGTGCTGTGTTTGTTTAGTTATGATGTTATCAACTACGTCACGATATTCCCTAACCGGGCCCACCGGGTTACACGTGGAAATTCGGGGTGTGACAGGTTGGTATCAGAGCCAACGTTCGAGTGAATTAAACATTAGCCTTTTGTGTTTAATCTCGAAAATACATAATAGCACATTCCTTAGACTTCCGAGTCTAGGCTTTGACCTAAGAGTACTCATTTCATTATTAAGTTATTATTATTGTTTTGCTTTATTTTAACTCTTTGTTGAAGCAGGAATTATGCCACCAAAATTTAGGCGCGGAGGTAAAGGAAAGGGTCCCATGAGGGGCAGACCCTCTACGACAGGACCATCTTTTAGGCCACCTTTCAGACCCTCACTAGCCGGAGCAGCTGAATTACCTCATCACAATCCATACGAGGGATCCGGAGACTCTTCGTCTCCATTTGAACCTTATAGACACTCTATTTCACACAAATACTCCCCACCTCAATCACACTCTCTACATTCCTACCATTCTCACCAATCAACCATTCTCATTCCCATTCACACCAAGAATTTTTCAACTTTAACTTCGTCAACCTAGTCAACCAACCCTCACCAGAAACCCCTCCAGTCGACTCGCGAACTCATATGGAAGAGGATTCTGATCCGGAAGAATTTCCCCAAACCGGATCCTATGGCCATCCCATCGAGTTGTCTAGTGGCTCCAACTCCCTGGCAGGATCTCTGTTTCGAGGTCCTGATGATTATGAACAAAGATGGGCACAGTATGTGTTCGTCAACACACCCTCCTACCACAGCACTCCCCAACACCATGCTCCATCACCACATCCTCAAATCAAGGATGAACCCATGCAACCGGTGGAACAACCTCAGCCACCGCCTGAGTCATCATCACAATCACGCCGAAGGCATGGAGCACGCATGTCGGTACGTGCTGGTCAAAGGTCGGGCTCGCTACCACCTTTGCCACCTTCTTACCCTATTATCTCCAAGGACCCACAAATGGGTGGGCCCTCAAACACTTCACCTGTGGTGGTTCTAACCCCACAACCTGCTGCTAACCCGATGCCCCAACCGGCAGTTCAGACACCTTAATCGGGTTTTGGTAACCCGATTCCCACCTACCCAAATCTATCTGGATGTGCTGTTGTTCACTGCTCCTTCATATGATCCATACCTTGAGGTAGCCATGCATAATGCCCTATATCATTCTCCTTTTCCTAGTTATCCACCTTCTTACCCTTCTTATGCGGCTACCGGGTATCTACCATATACGTACGCACACCCAGGTATGCATCAACCGCAACCACCTCCACCTCAGCCTCAACCCCAACCACAAGTACAACTCGAGGCCATTACCGAGGCCTTAGATCAGGTCAGGGAAATGCGGCAACAAGTAAACAAGTCGGAGAAGAAAACGACCAAATTTATCAAGAAACTTTATAAAGCCGTGAAAGGGAGGAAGAATGAGTAGGTTTTATATTTCCATTATGTAATTTTAATTTCAAAAAGTCCCTGCGAGGACATTGTTATTTCTTTTAAGCCCCTGCGTGGGTATGTTTTCCTTATTATAGTCCCTGCGCGGACTAAATTTTGTATTAAGACCTCTTTAGAGGCAAATATGTAATCCCTACCGTTTTAATGAAATTTTCAAAATTTGGATTTACTTATGCAATCTGTTACCTCTTTTAGCGAGCCTCGATTTTAATTCGATTTTATCGCTTCACCAATAAATTCCAAAGGATCTTTCATGGTCTTTACGGACCTAAGTTATATGAAAAGCGTTCGTTGTAATTCTAAAGCCTAAATGGTTTAATCATATCATGGCTAACCCATAAGATTCCTAAATCGCCGATCGAAGCATAAAATGGCTCACTCAGACGGTGCAAGCAGTCACCACAGCGATGACGATCACAATAAAACAAACATAGTCATTAACGAGGATGAATTCCAGGCCCGCATAGATGCAGCCGTAGGTAAGGCTATGGAAAAAACCTTAGAAAAGTTTAACATGTCAAGTGCTACTCGCTCAAAGACAGTATCAAAGGCTGTCTCTAGAACCTCCCACCTCCGAGAAGAAAAAGGGATCTGTACATTCCTCAAGTGTGAGGAATGAAGCCAGGAGACAAGAAATCCTTGACAAGACTAATACTTCCAAGGATGGCTGTACATATAAATACTTTGTCTCGTGCAAACCACGAGACTTCAATGGAGAGAAAGGGGCTAATGAGACCCTAAGATGGCTTGATGAGATTGAGACCGTATGTAGATACAGCGGGTGTACTGATAAGGATATCGTGAAATTTGTATCGCAATCTTTCAATGGTAGCGCCTTGATTTGGTGGAAGGCATTAATGCAATCCTCAGGAAAGGTCCACTTATATAATTTAAGATGGTCTCAGTTTGTGGACCTAGTCAAGGATACGTACTGTCCACCACATGAAGTAGAAAAGATTGAAATGGACTTCCTTGCCCTCACAATGAAGGACCTTGACTGTCGAAGGTTTGTTATCGACTTCGACTCATACTCCAAATTGGTGCCATACCTAGTCACTCCAGAACTGAAGCGCATTACGCGCTTTATCAATGCATTGGCTCCGGAGATCAGAAGTTTGGTTAAGGCTGTTCAACCTAACACGTATAAATCTGCTGTTGAGCTAGCCTTGTACCTCACTCAAGACTATGTGAGGTGAATGTCGACTAGAAAGGAAGTTGATGGAAAGAGAAAAAGGAAGGATGATAACTCCCAACGGTTCAAGAAGAAAGGAAAGTTTGGATCCCATAAGAATCAGAATAGGTCTGAAGATAGACCTGTGTGTAAAATCTGTAACAAAAGGCATAGAGGCCAGTGTAGGTATGACCCAAAGGCTAAGCCTTATGGGATTTGTAAGAAAACAGGACACAAGACCCTGGAGTGCAGGGACATTAAGGACGCTACATGCTTCAAATGTAGCGAGAATGGTCACATAAAGACCAACTGCACTAAAAATCCAATGGATAATAATGCGAGGGCATTTCAAATGAACGCAAGGGAAGCTGTTAACGACAATAATGTCATTACTGGTAGGTTTCTTATCAATGATACCCTCACAAGAGTTCTATTTGATTCAGGTGCGAATAAATCATTTGTGGATTATAAGTTTAGTGAGCTATTAAACCTACCCGTAAGAACTCTAGACATGACATATGAAGTAGAACTTGCTGATGGAACCATTGAAACCACTTCCTCTATTCTGGATGGATGCTTTATATCCATCAGGAATCATTCAATCCCTATATCTCTTTTGCCAATGAAATTGGCGGGGTTCGATGTTGTTTTAGGTATGGATTGGTTATCACACAACCAAGCCTGTATTTCCTACGATAAAAAGCTAATCGAAATTAAAACCCCATCCGCTGATGTACTCACCATCTATGGAGATACGCACTACAGATTGCCAGAAAAAGCTTCTATGCTTAAGGCCTCTCGGTGTTTAAAAAAGAGGTTGAACTATCCCAAGTTATTTATGAAACGTGCCAAGTGCACCGAAAATCATTTTAAATAAATGTTTTCAAAATGAGTCGGTTATTAGTATTTACCAGTGAAAACTGACGTATTTCCAAAAGATCAAGTTACAGGTGGCAACACGCAATGGATCGGGAGTTGCGCTATAATGACAATAGAGGATCTTGCAAGTCCCTAGGTTGCTTAAGTCTGTCGAACAATACTTTGTATATATTTATTTGATTGGCCTGTGGATCTTTTCATTATGATGTTTTCAACTACGTCACGATATTCCAAGACATCCGCTGTGTTGCGTTTGTTTTGTTGTAATTTATTTTTTTGAACTTTGGACATTCAATTTGTAATAGTAATTTAATTCCAAGACTTCCGCTGTGCTGTGTTTGTTTGGTTATGATGTTTTCAACTACATCACGATATTCGCCAACCGGGCCCACCGGGTTACACGTGGAAATTCGGGGTGTGACACGGGGTGAATGGAATATCGAGATTTATGAGCTTCGGTCATTAGCAACTCTCGAAGATTATCACGGCTAGGAATTAAAATACGATCGAGATATTAGTAAATACCATTAGGTTTAGCTACAAGTTGGGTTTCCGCACCCCACTTTATTTCTTCTTGCAGGGTATTCTCATTAAAACAAGCAAATTGGGCGGCGTGAATCAAAATTTCAAGAGCATTCAAAGCTTGAGAGTCACGGCCCCTATACACATAGCTTTGTCGACTGAGAGCATTGGCTACGATGTTTGCCAGGATGGTAGCGTATCTCACAATCATAGTCGTTGAGAAGTTCAACCCACCTGCGTTGGCGCATGTTCAGTTCCTTCTGATTAAAAATATGTTGTAAGCTCTTATGGTCGGTGAAGACCGTACACTTGGTACCGTAAATGTAGTGTCACCATATCTTTAATGCAAAAACACCTGCACCGAGTTTGAGATCGTGGGTAGTGTAGTTCTTTTTGTGGATTTTGCGTTGTCGAGATGCATACTCGATAACCTTGTCTCGTTGCATAAGAACACAACCAAGACCAAGATTAGAGGCATCGCAATAAACAACGAAATCATCGTTTATGTCGGGTAGAGCGAGTACGGGAGCGTTGCATAGCATACGCTTGAGAGTTTGAAAGGCTTCCTCTTGTTTGGAATCCCAAACGAAAGGCTTGTCCTTATGAGTTAAAGCAGTAAGCGGAACGGCGATTTTAGAGAAGTCGGCGATGAATCGACGGTAGTAACCCGCCAATCCAAGAAAAGAACAGATTTCAGATGCATTCTTCAGCGTAATCCAACTCTTTACAGCTTCTATCTTTGCATGGTCGACGTGAATTCCTTGAATGTTAATGATATGACCGAGGAATTGGACTTCTTCGAGCCAGAATTCACACTTAGAGAACTTGGCATAAAGGCGATTTCCTTGGAGAAGTTCAAGAGCTAAACGGATATGGCGCGCATGTTCGGCTCTCAACTTCTAGTAATAAGAATGTCATCGATAAACACAAGGCCGAAATGATCTAAGAAAGCTTTACACACACGGTTCATCAAATCCATGAAGATCGTGGGTGCATTTGTGAGACCGGAAGGCATGCCCACGAATTCAAAATGGCCATAACGGGTACGAAAGGCGGTTTTCGGAATATCTTCTTCCAACACGCGTAACTGATGATAACCGGAACGTAAATCGACCTTAGAAAAACAAATAGCACCTTGACGCTGCTCGAACAAATCGTCGATTCGAGGAAGAGGGTACCGGTTCTTTATCGTGAGTTTGTTAAGTTCATGATAATCGATGCACATTCGGAACGTTCCATCTTTCTTTTTCACAAAGAGAACGGGTGCGCCCCATGGCGAAGTGCTCGGGCGTATAAAGCCTTTTATCAAGTAACTCTTGAAGTTGGCTAGATAGCTCACGCATCTCAGAGGGTGCAAGGCGATAAGGAGCTTTAGCGACAGGAGTAGCACCGGGAATTAAATCAATACGGAATTCAACATCACGAGTAGGGGGTAAACCGGGTAAATCATTGGGGAAAACTTTAGAAAATTCACAAACAACAGGAACGTCTTTAAAGGTTTTCTTTTCCTTCTCCGGGTTCACGATGTGGGCGAGGAAAGCAACGCATTGTTTTCGCAGGCACTACTTGCTCGCTTGGGTAGAAGACATAAGCATCAACTTCATTGAGGGTGTTTCACCATAAACATTTAGTTGATCACCGTTTGGAAGAGGAAAACGAATCATTTTATCGTAGAAGACAACTTCAGCATGATTCTCGCGAAGAAAATCCATGCCTACTATGATATCGAAGCTACCTAATTGAATAGGTATGAGATTGATCGAGAAGATGTGGTTGTTGAGATCGAGAGTACAACCACGTAAGTCGGAGTTAACGGTAACGGTTAACGGTACTGGTGCTTGAGGAGCTGGCTGACGAGGACCACTACGACAGCTGACAGTAAAATGGCTGTAGATGTTGCAGTTGGTACTGAAATGGCAATTGCCTCCAACCGCATGGTGATAAGTGCACTTTGAGCACAGTGGATGAGGGCCAGTGTACGCACGCTTCGCAGGAGGGTTCGACGGTGCAAGAAGTGCACAGTTCGGTGGTGCAAGAAGTGCACAGTTCTTGTTCGGATTCTCTCTTTTGCGACCTCGGCGACTGGACTTTGATTCTCGAGATTGATCGGAGGGAGCTGCTGATTCGGTGATAGCTTGATTCGCGACTTTGCTGTTCTTGAAGTAACCGGCCTGAACACGCTTGTCATTGATTTCTGTGGCAAGCTGATAAGTCTCCTCGATAGTAGCAGGACGAGCTGCTTGGAAAAAAATCCGCAACGCAGTCAGGTAGAGCACGGAGGTATTTCTTGATCGCTTTCTCAGTAGTGTCCACCTGACTGGGACAGATAATACTCAACTGCTTGAATCAGGCTGTGAGACCTGCGTTGTCGGGTCCATTATACTTGATATCCCAAAATTTGTTCTCCAGTTTCTGAACTTCATGAGGAGGACAAAATTCTTTCACCATGATTTCCTTGAGTTCCTCCCAAGTGAGCCCATAAGCTTCATCGTTTCCACGCTTGTTGCGCTCCGCAGTCCGCCAATCAAGTGCCCTCGATTGGAACACACCAGTAGCGTTAATGGTGCGCAGAGCTTCGGGACATCCGCTTTGGCGAAACGTGACCTCAATGGAGTCGAACCAATGGAACATAGCACTTGGTCCTTCCGTGCCAGAGAAAGTAAGAGGTCCGCACGCTTTGAATTGCTTGAAGCTGAAAGAAGTATTTGGCGCATCATTCTTAGAATCCACAGAGGAGTTGCTGCTGACAACATGGATCTCGCTGACAATCTGGGGAATCACTTTGGCCATCTGCTTGGCCACGAGCGAGGCGATACGCTTGTCAGCGTTGTTGCGCTGGATGTTCCTCCTAGTGTGAGATCCCGTGGAAGACATCTACACGAAGGTTTTAGATTAGATGAGATTCGACTATAATAGGTTTATGTTTAAACATTTATTATTATTATTATTATTCATACAAAGCACAAAAACACGTAAGCACGTACCCATGTAAGCACATATCACGTAAGCACATAAGCACGTAAGCACATAATTACATAAGCACATAATCACATAAGCACGTAAGCACATATTTTTCACGTATTCACCTTTAATCAAAATCATGCGTAGCGTGTATGAGATGCGAGTAGTATAAGTTTAATAAGCGAGATAAGCGAGTAATACTGCGTATGAGGCACGAATGCCCTCACGAGCGTAGGCAAGTTGAGCGTTTTAGTTCGGTTGGTGATTAATTTGCGTTTGAGATTACGAGAGCTGTGCGAGTTGTACATATATTCGATGGAGCGTAAAAGCGACAAATCGAGAAATCGATAAAGCGAGAAATCGAATAACGTAAATTCACAAAATTTAAACATTTAATAATAAAACTCGATGATGCGTAAAATTGGCGATTGCAGGCTTAAATCAATTTGGAGCGTCCTGGTTTTGAGACAGCGACTACCCAAAGTGGTTCGAAATCCTCTGAGTTCGGACACACGATTTGGCCTAATAGACAAATGCTCTCGCCGTACTACGGTTAACGGCATTTATCCTTCCAGTTACGTCATGTTCCAAATCATCGAAATAATCGAGACTTTGGTGAGATTGAAAATCGAAGAGTGGAACTAGTTATCAAGATGCGGGTTTCACCCCTAACTTAACAACTTCATTCCTAGTTGTGGTTATGCTCACCGATCAAATCGGGAGTTCCACTAGATAGAAAGGGAGATTTTCGTCGAGGTTTGGATATCACTCCTAACTCAACGAAGGTATCTCGTGCGATAGGGAATGCGTGGAGTGAATGATCTTATCGAGAGTTCTTGGTTTTCACACCTAATCTCGACTTGATCCCTCGTTTTGTGTGATACGAGCGTTTCCAAGCGTGTACATTGTGTTAACCTTAGGAAAGGCATGTAAGCATTTATGGCAAAATAGTTTAAGCATTTAAGTCAAAGATTGGTCAAATTGGGTACTTAAACTATAGACTAGGTCGAACATGGCAATTCTACCCAATCTGTCACACCCCAACCGATGGCAAAAACATCGGGCGTGGCACTAGGCGAACCAGATTATCTCAAGAGAAATTCCATAACAACTATTAACGATAATATTTAAACGTTCAACATCCCATACTATTAAACAATAAAATCCCAATAATTATTACAAAACATAATATCTCTTAAAACATATCAAGTTCGATCTCCCCTAGATTTATTACATGAGTTCTAAAAGCAATCCTAAACCAAGCGGCAATAGCAAATATCCTCAACCTACCACATATGTTAAAATAAAAAGTCAATACAATTAAGTAAAGGTGAGCATACAGGTTTGCGTACATAATAGATATAAAAGCGTTTAGCATACACCGCATGACATACGTAAGAGTTGTGAACTATGTAACTACTTAGATTCTAGCAAACCAACAAACCGCGATTGATCGAGACATGCGAACAAGTGTCGACATCCTAAAGAGAAAATAAATGAGAAATAAAAATGCAAGCCTTAACAACCTTGGGCCTCCGGTGGCGGGTCAACCTCTAGCAAGCTATCATGTTAAGGGTGGCGTACAAGCAATCATGTATACATACAATTCAGCAGATTTCACATAGTCAAGCATGAGCGGGTTGCGAATAAGCGTTGAGTTGTGTGATGTGATTTGATATAAGAACATATGTGACACCCAAAAGTGCGTTTAAGCAAGGGGTTCAAGTATACTCACAGTGGCTGTGATTTGGGAGAGAGACGGTATCTGATGTAGATGAGAAGGAGCGCCGGATCAGCCTGTAAGCGAACAGAAGTGCATCAGTCTTCCGAAATGCTGAAACGGTTAACGAGTGAAGGAACAGTAGATAAGTTCGGGCAAACTTATACCTTGGGGTACAAGTTCTGGCAAACTTGTGCTATTACCCTTTGGAGAAGTACAAGTTCGGGCGAACTTGTCCTGATTCCTTGGAATAGGTACAAGTTCGGCCGAACTTGTATGTTTTCAGTTAAAATCTGATCAAGTTCGGGCGAACTTGGTCACCAATCTGGTGACAAGTTTGAGCGAACTTGATGTCTTCCGAGCGAACTAGACTGTTCTGCCATCCAAATCGTGCATGTTCGCGTCGTTTGCTAAGGAAATCGAGTGTCCATCCCTCCAACCTTAAGCCACTGAGTAAAACTTAGGCTGGAGAGGTCTTTTGGAGCGAGTTTAGCCATTTTACAGAAACTCGGGCTAATTCGAGCGAACTTGATGGTTCGTACGGGTTAGGCCAGTTTGTGTAAAGTGACGATTTCGTCCTTGTGCTTCCGGATCTGAGATCTTGCTTGACCACGCCTCGTTCCACTTCATAGTGAACGAAACACACGTCATTTAGTCTGGAATTTGTGTAAAAATCGATGTTTAAAAGGTTTTACTTAGATCTAGGTGTAGATCTAAGTGAAAAGGAGAAGTTTTATAGAAAAATATGAAGATTTTCATAAACAGAGGAGTTTTGATGAAAACGAAGGCAAAGCCTTGTGCAAAATCATTGTAAAACGTTGTTGTAGCTTTAAAAGGGGTTGATTCTTACTTGGAAATCAAAGTTTTCAGTTTCGGGCGAACTTAGCAGCAAGTTCAAATGAGAATAGGAGCTGAGTATTTATAGGTGAAGAGGAAACAAGTGGCCAGACATCAAGTTCGGGCGAACTTGTCACAAGTTCGGCCGAACTTGACCTGTCCCACTTGGTTTGGTCAAGTTTGGGGGAAAACAGTTAATTGTGCACCACTGGTCAAGTTCGGGCGAACTTGGTGTGATCAAGCTCGGCCGAACTTGGCCTGGTGGCAAGTTTTGTTCGTTAATTTCGCATTAGGAGTTCGTTTGGTGATTCGGTTCGTATTAGATTATTACATTAAGCGTTTTAGCCAAGCATTAAGCGTTATATAACCATTAAATTGAGAGAGAGCGAGTTGTGTGAGCGTTTTAGCGATAGCAACCCATAACATAACAAACATAACACACATAAAACATAATTCCACATAATTAACTGCGTTTTTGCGATGCGATGAGATATGCGATGCGATGGCACAAGTGGTTATTGTACAACAACACACTCGGCTATTAAAGTAATATAGTTACTTGTGATTGCGTTTAGTTAGCGATGCGTTTAATAAGCGATTAGATGTAATATAGTTGTGACAAAACATAATTAATTAACACAAACTTTCTCATAACCGAATCTCGGAGTACAACGATAGATATAAACTGAACAAATGGAAAATAAAATAACAACGAATTTCCGAGTTGTTACACCAGTAACACTAGGTTGTTGTGTAACAGCCCTACCTAAAGCATTATCTAAATCATTTAAAGGCTGCTGAGACTCATGATTGAAGGTTAAAGGATTTATGCTTGCATAATCATCATTGGAAGTAAAGCCAAACTTAGCGTTGGTGAAACATCCGTAGAAAAAACGGGTTTTCAAAACCCGCTTCGTTTATTAATCGAATATTCAGTTTTAATTTTCGTTGCTTATTTATGACTTATTTAATTTTAAACGATACATAATTAATAAACAAATTAGAATTTATAAATTATAATTGTTAAAAAGTAAAAATAAAAAAATTAAAAAGAAAAACCGGCTGCCGGGATTCGAACCCGGGTCAGCCGGGAACCTCAAAGCCTTAACTCACATACACCAAACCACTCCGCCACTTGTGCCTTTTGATGATATATTAAAACAATTAATTCAAATAACAAAACTCGATTTCAAAACAGTCAACGACGCGCCCAATTCGCAGTCGCTGGAAATCCCGACGACTTCGCCAATTATTGTCGGTTTCACTTGACTTAGCGTGCGTAATAACTCTTACATCGGTTATAACCGATGTCCAGTTCCGCGACATTAGTCATAACCGCCGGAGAATAATTGACCAACGAATCAAGACAGAAATCGGACCCAATTCATCGATATTCTTTCCTATAAATACACACCCTAGCCTCTGGTAATCTTTTCGCTCAAAATCACACCAATTCTCGACGCAATTTCACTCGCCGGAACTTTTCTGCCATCACCGGACTTTCGCTGGAAAACCGAGACTCACATCAACACGGTAAATACCTCGACTCTTTCTGTTTCATTCCATTGTTAGACCATTACTAACATCAATCCATCACCCAGAATCGATCCAGACGACGTTGCCGGATTTCTGTACTCGCCGGAAAAATCGCTGGAATTTCCGAACTCACGCTGTTAATCGGTATGATCAACTAAACCTCCTGTTAATCATTGTTTAGTAACTCAATTTCACATCTAATCAATCAAAACTGTTAATTGATCCTAACAGCCGAAGTTCACAAAACAGAGCCGACGAATCCTTGCCGGAGTTCTGTGAAAGACACCTGTTCGGTACATCCTTTCCCCAAACCCTCTCCGTTCATTACCTTTCAATTGCTTATAATGTTCGTTAATCGAATTAAACAAGAAACAGTTTGGTTAACCGTTGTCTGTGTTTTGAGCGAAAAAGACGAAGTCGTTTATGTTTATAAGATTAATTAAAATCAATATTATGAACGGGTTAGACACACAGTCCAGCGGTGGACTGTGTGCAAACAATACACACACGTCGCGAGTTCGATTCCTATCACAATCCTAACCTCAGAAATAAAAATGTTTTTTTTTTAAAACCGAATCGGGTTAACTCACAGTAAGATGTTAAGTATAATAAAAGCCGGAATATTTACCAGGTTAGACACAGAGTCCAGCGGTGGACTGTGTGCCAAACTAAACCACAGGTCCCGGGTTCGAGACCTGTGGAGATCACCGGTTTGATACAATTAAATCCTTTTTAAATAAATGATTTTCGGATTAAGTTAAATAATATATAAATATAATTAAAAACAGAAATATTTCGGGTTAGACACGTAGCTCAGTTGGTAGAGCTGCGTGCACGCGTACGGGAGGTCACGGGTTCGAGTCTCACTCAGTGCAATAATATTCACGACCGAACCGGTCAACGGTCAACGGTCAACAGTCATGGTCAACGGTCAAAAGTCAACATTTTTATTTATTTTTATTTATTTATTTAATTTAAAAATCAATTAAAAATACTTAAAAATAACGTTTTTAAAGTTAGAAAACAGCCTTAAACTCACAAAAATATATCCAAAAATCCTATTAAAATTGTTAATAAAATCCAGTTATTTACCGTACCTTTTCGTTATTAATTAGGTTAGTTATTCCTCGTCGATCAATCCTCTAAACTCGTGCGCATTCAACATCATCCACCGAACGCACCCAATGTGAGTGAATCTCTACCAATTCCCTGTTTTAATCACATTTTTGGGTGTATCATGTGTCGCTATTTATTTATTTCAATTAAACACTTGTGCATCCATCATGTTCATGATCAAATGTGTTGCCAATATATATCAATTGTTTGTGTGGTTAATGTTTAGATTAAAGTTATCATTTTCAGTACATACATTATCATAGGCCGCCGCTCCCCATTACCTATGAGCGTGAGCTGTTCCCCATTACCTATGAGCGTGAACGAGGCGTTGCCAACATAAGATCGGCTCCGTTTGATTGATCCTTGATCTCACATACATCATCATAGGCCGTCCGTTCCCCATTACCTATGAGCGTGAACGAGACGTTGCCAACATATACATTGTCATTCATATCATATACTTATGCAAGGTGGTTTGTGATTGTTTGTTTACATACGTTTGTTCATGTATGATTATTGCACAATTTTCCATATTAAATACAACAAGGTATCAATAACAAATGTTTTTAACAAGGTTCACTCGCCAACTTTTGTTGACCCAAAATTCCCCATTTTTACACATGATACAGGTGATCAAGTTGAAGCAAGAAACAAATAGGGCGGCCTAGAAGAATAAACCAGTTTAGATTTTGGATTGTTTTAGTTAATTTTTCCTTTCCTTGTATTGTATGAATTTGACTTGAAACTTTGAGATGTAATTTGAATTTAATAAATATGAAACATATTAGTAAACATCATGAGCTTTGGTGATAACCCAATTATGCCCCGACTCTTATTCCGCTGCGGGTCGGGGTGTGACAGATTGGTATCAGAGCCATGACTATAGGGATATAGGATAGGTTATTAGACCCTTAGAGCCTATACTATAGTTGATTAGAATTTTTAAATTGTTTGTGTGTTACATGCAAAATTCATGATGTTTATATGCTTTATGTTTATTGTTACATTCAATGTTATGCAAGCATGTTCATAAGTACATATTATTATACAATGCCTATCATGAATCATATTCTCATAACATATCATATTCATGGGAGCACACACCTCACAATTCATATGGTTTTTACAACGATTTTCGTATTTTCAAATCACATCAAAGTGAGTTCTCATGACGGGCATGTAGTAACTGGAAGGGTACGAGTACCGGTAGTCGGAACGTCCTGTGTAGGCTTGGCATTCGTATAAATCCAAAATAAAGGACCAGTTTGCCTACCTGGGGACTAACGATGAGAGTACGAAGGACCTATTAGGCCAAAGCATGCTATACCAAACGTCGTGTGAGCTAACACCACTTTGGGTTGTCATTGTGTCTACACCTGGACACCCTCCGACCATACATCTCGCAAACATATTTTATGGTTTTCATTCGGGTGATGCGAGTGTTAAACCGCCAATACAATGTGAATCCTACTAAGCCAATAGTCATGGGGCCCACATGACTATACAGGCGATGGTATGGGGGACATTGGAGGCCCAAACATGAGCAAACCCAAGACATCCTATGGATGTAGTGCATTATTGATGATTATGTTATTTTATTATTTTAAACGACACATGACACCTAAACACTCCTTAAACTCACCATCTTCCTATGTATATTCCTGTAGATGTCGGCTAGGCAGCTACGTGGAGGTCGAAAGTCGGGAAGGTCAAACGAACGCTTGGCCACTCAAATTGCAAAACAAATGGCCGCGGTGCTTCCTGATATTGTAATTCAAGTCCAGCAAGCTCTCACCGCAAATCCTATCAACCCACCCAATCAAGAGGATCAAAACATCGACAACCCTTCCTCCAAGAAGTGCTCCTACAAACACTTCAAGTCTTGCGATCCCCCAAAATATGAAGGGACCGAAGGTGTCACCGCTATCCTCCACTGGTTTGAGGAAATGGAAAACACCTTCCTAAATTGCGATTGTCCCGAGGATCGCAAGGTACGTTACGCAACCGGGAGACTATTTGGAGTAGCCCTGACCTGGTGGAACACCGAGAAGGGTAAGAGAGGAGTGGAAGACGCTATGGCCTTAACGTGGGAAGAGTTAAGGGAAATAATGACAAAACGCTTCTGCCCAAGAAGCGAACTCAAGAAGTTGGAAGATGAATTCCACTCGCTGAAGCAAAAGGAAGGAGACCATACTTCCTACAACAAAAGATTTATTGAGCTGAACCAGATAGTTCCTAACTTGTTCACCCCAGTATACCGCTTGGTTGAACACTACATTCGAGGCCTCCCCTCGAAAATTCAAGACTCAGTCCTCAGCACTTCGCCTGCAACTCTCGAAGCTGCTATGGAATTAGCTACCGAACTTACCGAGAATCGCATCAGAAACGGTAAATTCAAGGAGGAGATAAAGAAAGCCCCCGTTGAGGGCCAAACTTCAAACCATTCCACCTCCTCCTCAAAGTTTTCTAACAAGAGGAAACGAAATACTAGAAACTTTGCTGTCACCCAAACAAATTTCCCTATCCCTGCTGCACCCATTACTCAAGTTGCCCCATCACCCACACCATACAAAAGGCCATACTCCGGCCCCTACCTAAAATGCACCCGTTGCCAATACCATCACTCTCCCGAACACCCCTGTCAATATTGCACCAGCTGTGGCCGTGCAGGTCACACCATCCAAACCTGCCGCTCACTGCAGCGAATGAACGTCAAACAACCCGCAACCCAAACCCACCATCAAATAATGGGTCAAGCCCAACAACCCCTACTACCACCTACACAACATACGGCCCAAACCTACTACCAACCCAACTACCCCATGATGCAACCCATGCGGGCTTGCTACAATTGTGGAGACCCAAACCACTTTAGAAACACTTGTCCACGCTTGGTGAACATCATACATGCTCAAGCTCAAGCAAACCCGGTGAATCAAGCTAACCAAGCTCCTCCACCTGCTAGAGGAAGAGCTTTTAACATCAACGCCAACCAAGCAAGGGCCGACAACAACGTGGTTAACGGTACGTTTCTCATAAATGGTAGTTATGCATCCATGTTATTTGATACTGGCGCGGATAAGAGTTTTGTGTCCTTAGAATTTGAACCCATCCTCAACCAAACCCGCGATAAACTCATGGAATCCATAACGGTAGAAGTTGCTGACGGAAAACCGGTCTCATTAAACTCCATTATCCGAAACTGTACTCTCACTCTAAACGATCACGATTTTCCAGTTGACCTCATTCCTATGAGGTTGGGAAGTTTTGACATTATAATCGGCATGGACTGGCTTAGCCAACAACATGCGGAAGTAGTTTGCCGCGAAAAGTTCATTCGCATTCCTCTTGCAGACGATCAAACCCTACGAATCTTTGGAGAAACCCCTTCGAAAGGACTCAAACTGATGTCCTGTCTTCAAGCCCGAAAATATCTCCACAAGAATTATGTAGCATTTCTAACTCATGTTGTCAAGAAGGGAAACAAATAAAAGAAACTCGAAGATATACCCGTAGTGAAAGAATTCCCGCAAGTCTTTCCGGACGACATCTCAGGACTTTCTCCCAAGAGAGAAGTCGAATTCCGCATTGATCTTATACCTGGCGCTACAGCCGTCGCGAAATCCCCTTATAGGTTAGCCCCACCCGAAATGCAAGAGCTGGCCAGTCAATTACAAGAACTGACCGACAAAGGATTCATACGTCCTAGCTCATCGCCTTGGGGTGCACCTGTTCTGTTTGTAAAGAAGAAAGATGGAACGTTTCGCATGTGTATCGATTACTGAGAACTCAACAAATTAACGGTCAAGAACCGCTATCCATTACCGTGCATCGACGATCTACTAGACCAACTCCAGGGTGCCACCTGTTTTTCAAAGATCGACCTTCGTTCTGGCTATCATCAACTCAGAGTACATGAAGAAGACGTCCCAAAGACCGCCTTCCGAACTCGTTATGGTCATTACGAATTCATGGTCATGCCATTTGGTCTAACCAACGCTCCAGCTGTCTTCATGGATCTAATGAACAGAGTCTGCAAACCCTATCTCGATCGTTTTGTTATAGTCTTCATCGACGACATTCTCATTTACTCAAAGTCCAAAACTGATCATGAACGACATCTTCGACTCATCCTCACACTCTTAATAACCGAAAAGCTCTACGCTAAATTCTCCAAATGCGAATTCTGGTTAAGAGAAGTACAATTCCTTGGACATGTCGTCAATGACAAGGGAATCCATGTCGACCCCTCAAAGATCAAAGCAGTACAGGAATGGCAAGCGCCACGTACCCCTACCGAAGTAAGATCATTTCTTGGTTTGGCGGGTTACTATCGCCGTTTCATTTCAAATTTCTCTCGTATCGCTGTACCACTCACGGCTTTGACACATAAAGGAAAACCCTTCGTATGGGGACCTAAACAAGAAGAAGCCTTCCAAACCCTTAAGCAAAAACTTTGTGACGCACCTATCCTCACACTCCCCAAAGGTTGCGATGACTTTGTAGTATATTGCGACGCATCAGGGCAAGGACTAGGCTGTGTATTAATGCAAAGGGGAAAAGTGATAGCCTATGCTTCTAGGCAACTAAAAACCATGAGAAGAACTACACTACCCACGACCTAGAACTTGGAGCCGTTGTGTTCGCTCTTAAGATATGGAGACATTACCTCTATGGTACCAAGTGTGAAATTTACACTGACCACAAGAGCCTCCAACATATCTTTAACCCAAAGGAGTTGAATATGAGGCAACGAAGATGGGTCGAACTTCTTAATGACTACGACTGTGAAATTCGGTATCATCCTGGCAAAGCAAATGTGGTGGCCGATGCACTCAGTCGAAAGGGTTATGCGAACTCCATTCGTCTTCTATGTTCGCAAATCATAACCGACATCAAAGATCAAATCCGAGAAGCTCAACATGTTTCCATAACAGAATACGACATACGCAATGAGTTATCTTGTGGAGCAGAACTTAAACTCGAAACAAAATCCGACGGTATCCTGTATTATCTAGATCACATATGGATTCCCGATCACAATAACCTTCGCGATATCCTTATGAAAGAGGTGCACATAACACGATACTCTGTACACCCAGGAGCCGACAAGATGTATCAAGACCTTCGATACACCTACTGGTGGCCTGGCATGAAAAAGGATATTGCTGTTTTTGTTTCCAAGTGCCTTACCTGTTCTAAAGTGAAAGCTGAACATCAAAGACCCTCAGGACTTCTAGTCCAACCTGAAATACCTGTATGGAAGTGGGAAAACATAACCATGGACTTCATTACCGGGTTACCTGGCACTTCTGGTGGGTATGACACTATATGGGTAATCATTGATCGTCTTACAAAATCAGCTCACTTCATTCCGATTCGCGAGGACTTCAAGAATGAGAAGTTAGCTCGTATCTATATCAGCGAAATCGTAAGCCGTCATGGTGTACCGTTAAGCATTATTTCAGATCGTGATGGTCTTTCACTTCACGAACATGGCAAGCCGTACAAGCCGCTTTGGGTACACGATTAGACCTCAGTACCGCTTATCATCCTCAAACTGATGGACAATCTGAACGCACCATCCAAACTCTTGAAGACATGCTTCGAGCATGTGTCATAGACTTCAAAGGGAAATGGGACACTCATCTACCATTAGTTGAATTTTCGTACAACAACAGCTATCATTCAAGTATCGGCATGGCACCTTTCGAAGCGTTATATGGTCGTAAGTGCCGATCACCTATATGTTGGCACGAAATTGGAGAAGCTCAAATCACCGGTCCAGAATTAATACAAGAAACAATAGACAAGATTCATCAAATTCGAAACAACCTTCTAGCGGCGCAAAGTCGTCAAAAGAGTTATGCAGACAAACGACGAAAGCCCTTGGAATTTAACATTGGTGACCAAGTACTTTTAAAAGTATCGCCGTGGAAGGGAGTGGTTCGTTTTGGCCAAAAAAGGCAAGCTAGCACCACGCTACGTAGGACCTTTCAAGATACTCGAAAGAGTAGGACCTGTAGCATACAAGCTTGACCTACCAGAAGAACTCAACAGAATTCATCCCACGTTCCACATATCGAACTTGAAGAAGTGCCTCGCCGATGAAAATCTCCATATTCCTCTAGAAGACATTCAAGTCGATGAATCTATGCATTTCATTGAAAGACCAGTAGAAATTATGGACTTCGGAGAGAAACGTTTAAGACAAAGCCGCATTCCAATTGTCAAGGTACGCTGGGAGTCGAAACGAGGACCTGAGTTTACTTGGGAACGTGAAGACTCAATGCGCGAGAAATACCCACATCTTTTTCCTGTTACCACTACTACTTAAATTTCGGGACGAAATTTCTAAATGTAGGGGATACTGTAACATCCGTCGAAAAACGGGTTTTCAAAACCCGCTTCGTTTATTAATCGAATAATCAGTTTTAAATTTTCGTTGCTTATTTATGACTTATTTTAATTTTAAACGATACATAATTAATAAACAAATTAGAATTTATAAATTATAATTGTTAAAAAGTAAAAATAAAATAATTAAAAAAAAAAACCGGCTGCGGGGATTCGAACCCGGGTCAGCCGGGAACCTTAAAGCCTTAACTCACATACACCAAACCACTCCGCCACTTGTGCCTTTTGATGATATATTAAAACAATTAATTCAAATAACAAAACTCGATTTCAAAACAGTCAACGACGCGCCCAATTCGCAGTCGCCGGAAATCCCGACGACTTCGCCAATTATTGTTGGTTTCACTTGACTTAGCGTGCGTAATAACTCTTACATCGGTTATAACCGATGTCCAGTTCCGCGACATCAGTCATAACCGCCGGAGAATAATTGACCAACGAATCAAGACAGAAATCGGACCCAATTCATCGATATTCTTTCCTATAAATACACACCCTAGCCTCTGGTAATCTTTTCGCTCAAAATCACACCAATTCTCGACGCAATTTCACTCGCCGGAACTTTTCTGCCATCACCGGACTTTCGCCGGAAAACCGAGACTCACATCAACACGGTAAATACCTCGACTCTTTCTGTTTCATTCCATTGTTAGACCATTACTAACATCAATCCATCACCCAGAATCGATCCCAGACGACGTTGCCGGATTTCTGTACTCGCCGGAAAAATCGCTGGAATTTCCGAACTCACGCTGTTAATCGGTATGATCAACTAAACCTCCTGTTAATCATTGTTTAGTAACTCAATTTCACATCTAATCAATCAAAACTGTTAATTGATCCTAACAGCCGAAGTTCATAAAACAGAGCCGACGAATCCTTGCCGGAGTTCTGTGAAAGACACCTGTTCGGTACATCCTTTCCCCAAACCCTCTCCGTTCATTACCTTTCAATTGCTTATAATGTTGTTAATCGAATTAAACAAGAAACAGTTTGGTTAACCGTTGTCTGTGTTTTGAGCGAAGAAGACGAAGTCGTTTATGTTTATAAGATTAATTAAAATCAATATTATGAACGGGTTAGACACACAGTCCAGCGGTGGACTGTGTGCAAACAATACACACACGTCGCGAGTTCGATTCCTATCACAATCCTAACCTCAGAAATAAAAATGTTTTTTTAAAAACCAAACCGGGTTAACTCACAGTAAGATGTTAAGTATAATAAAAGTCGGAATATTTACCAGGTTAGACACACAGTCCAGCGGTGGACTGTGTGCCAAACTAAACCACAGGTCCCGGGTTCGAGACCTGTGGAGATCACCGGTTTGATACAATTAAATCCTTTTTAAATAAATGATTTTCGGATTAAGTTAAATAGTATATAAATATAATTAAAAACAGAAATATTTCGGGTTAGACACGTAGCTCAGTTGGTAGAGCTGCGTGCACGCGTACGGGAGGTCACGGGTTCGAGTCTCACTCAGTGCAATAATATTCACGACCGAACCGGTCAACGGTCAACGGTCAACAGTCATGGTCAACGGTCAAAAGTCAACATTTTTATTTTATTTTTATTTATTTATTTAATTTAAAAATCAATTAAAAATACTTAAAAATAACGTTTTTAAAGTTAGAAAACAGCCTTAAACTCACAAAAATATATCCAAAAAATCCTATTAAAATTGTTAATAAAATCCAGTTATTTATCGTACCTTTTCGTTATTAATTAGGTTAGTTATTCCTCGTCGATCAATCCTCTAAACTCGTGCGCATTCAACATCATCCACCGAACGCACCCAATGTGAGTGAATCTCTACCAATTCCCCGTTTTAATCACATTTTTGGGTGTATCATGTGTCGCTATTTATTTATTTCAATTAAACACTTGTGCATCCATCATGTTCATGATCAAATGTGTTGCCAATATATATCAATTGTTTGTGTGGTTAATGTTTAGATTAAAGTTATCATTTTCAGTACATACATTATCATAGGCCGCCGCTCCCCATTACCTATGAGCGTGAGCTGTTCCCCATTACCTATGAGCGTGAACGAGGCGTTGCCAACATAAGATCGGCTCCGTTTGATTGAGCCTTGATCTCACATACATCATCATAGGCCGTCCGTTCCCCATTACCTATGAGCGTGAACGAGATGTTGCCAACATATACATTGTCATTCATATCATATACTTATGCAAGGTGGTTTGTGATTGTTTGTTTACATACGTTTGTTCATGTATGATTATTGCACAATTTTCCATATTAAATACAACAAGGTATCAATAACAAATGTTTTTAACAAGGTTCACTCGCCAACTTTTGTTGACCCAAAATTCCCCATTTTTACACATGATACAGGTGATCAAGTTGAAGCAAGAAACAAATAGGGCGGCCTAGAAGAATAAACCAGTTTAGATTTTGGATTGTTTTAGTTAATTTTTCCTTTCCTTGTATTGTATGAATTTGACTTGAAACTTTGAGATGTAATTTGAATTTAATAAATATGAAACATATTAGTAAACATCATGAGCTTTGGTGATAACCCAATTATGCCCCGACTCTTATTCCGCTGCGGGTCGGGGTGTGACAGTTGGGTATGTGTTGTTCATATAAATCAAAGAAATTTAGGGTATTAACATTACTTGTAGAATCTTAATTAAGAAATGTTCTCTTTTCTAGTAGAAGGAAAAAAACAATTTCATAAATCTGACTGTAACAACCCGACTTTTTGGGTGTTATCCATTTTGTTGTCTCTTCCTTTGAACCGTTGTATTCCGAGATTCGAACATTAATTGAAAATCTATTTTAAACACATTCTTATGTCACTTATTTAAACGCAACTAATCGCTTACTACTCGCAAAGCTTGACGCAAACTCAATCGCGTTTATTACAATAATTTACGTTACCTTATGTGTTTTGTGTGCTTTATATTTTGTGATTTATACTCGCTCACACAATGCTCTCACTCACGCAACTCGCTTTATCACATTACTCTGATTAACGCAAATGCCTAACGTCTCACTAAAAAGCTTAACGAACAAAACCTAACTAACTTAATCGAACGAAATCACCGAACGAACAGCCAACGAGCGAATTGGAAACAATTCGTGGCAAAATGGCTAATTTGTACGAATTACACCCCTAATTCGTACGAATTACCAACCCATGTAGATTGGCTAATTCGTACGAATTACCCCTCCACCACCCTCCATCACCATCTCCTATAAATACCATGCTCCCCCACACACACTCCTCTTGCTGTCATTTCGCACAGAAACGCTCCCGAACCCTTATTCTCTGTTTTCAAGTAAGGAACATCTATTTTCAACAAATCACAACGATTTCCCCAACTATTTTACACGAGATTATCTCCGATTTAACTTTCTGATTTTACCTCGGATTTACACTTAAACGAGTGTATTTGGGTTAGCTTCGGCTTCCAAAGTCAGAAACCTTGATGTTTCAAGCTCACTAAGTGTTTTATCCAAATGAAACTGTTTTAGACTCGATTTTTACACAAAAGCAGACTAAATCAACATATGTTTCGTTCACTACTTAGTTGGATGAAGCAGGGTCGAAATCAGCCTGAAATGGACTCGAAACCACGTCTGTTTCAAGCGAAAACTCAGCTCCGAACGCACGAAGACGCAAAAAGTCATCTTATGCGAACTGGACTGTTTCGTACGAATTAAACCAAGTTCGTACGAACCAGTCCGAGTTCTTTCAAGTGACTAAACTGCTCTAAAGACCTCCCCAGCTTTTGATTTTCTCAGTAGCTCAAGGTTGGAAGGATGGACACTCTATTTCCCCGACGCTACACAAAACGCTACTCTTTAATGCTAACCGCTCTCGCATGTTATACATGAATCGCTGAATGTTTGTTTGCTATGTGTAAATGATGAGGACTCGCAGACCACCCTTAGCAACGATAGTACTATAGTTTGGACTCAGCACCCGATTGGTTTGGGGATTGTTAAGGCTCGCATATCTACTTTACATGCGTGGTCACTATTGTGAACACGTATCGCGCATACTCCATCTCGCAATCGTGTTGGTTAGCTTGTACCACTATTATTAGCTTACTGATACGCTTATCTATGTGTCGCATGCTGGTTATGCGTAAACGCTTTATCTCTATTATTTTGCTATTAAACCTGTGTACCCACCTTTACATTATTGTATTGACTTTTATTTTAACGTATGTGACAGGTTGATGGATTAACTTATGTTGCAAACGGATAGGACTCTAGAAACCCACAATAAAATCTAGAGTGTCGGATTAGTTTTGTTTGAGAGACATGAAATCTTTATTAACTATTTGAAATATTTTGTTTAATTGTATGGGAAATTAGACTTTTAAATATTGTCATTTTAATAGTTGTTATGGACTCTTGAGCAATCTGATTCGCCTAGTGCCGCACCCCGATGATTCCGCCATCGGTTGGGGTGTGACACTGATATCCCTAGAGAAAAACATCATCCTATGATCAAGACTATCATCCTATGATCAAGACTCCAAAGTTTATACCAAGACACATTTTTCAGCATGACTGTTAAACTTATCAGAGTTGTTTAACACAATACTGAAACAAAGACACCCTATAACTCTATGCTGACTCAAAACAGGAGAAAACCCAAACACAAGTTCATATGGAGATCTTCTATTTATGATAAATGAGGGAGTTCTGTTAATCAGATAGGTAGCAGGTAGGATACATTCAGGCCATAATTTAAGAGGAAAACCCCCTTGAAACAATAAGGCTCTAGCAAAATTTAAAATATGCCTATGCTTTCTCTCTACAATCCTATATTGATGTGGGGTATGTACACATGAATTTTGATGAAGAATACCATTATTATAACAAAAATCATTCATCTGTTTTTTTTATAAACTCAGTATCATTATCACTTATGAATTTTTTAACAGATTTTCCAAACTGAGTTTTAAGCATATTAAAAAACCAGTAGGATTATAAAAAAAACTTCATCTTTAGATTTCATGAGAAACACCCACACAACTCTTGTAAAATCATCAACAATAGTAAGGAAGTACCTAAAACCCTCCCTACTTTGAACTCTATAAGGACCCTATACATCAAGGTGAACTAACTCACCTAACATTTTAGTCTTATGATAACTTAAGGGAAAAGGTTCCCAATGCTTCTTAGCCCTATGACATCTTTCACAAGGTTCAAGATTTTTACCAGTTTTAATATTCAACTTACCTTTTAAAACATGTAAGACATGTTCAGCAGGATGACCTAACCTAGCATGCCAAAGATTAATATCATAACTAGCATTACACACCTTATTAGAAACATAAGAACTACCACAGAAATAGCGACCATCAAGTTGACTACCAGTCACCTGGAATTTCTTTGTTTGAAAATCCTGAATGGAACAATTATGTTCATCAAAAGAAACACAAAGTTTACAATCCTTAGTGAGTTTATGAAAAGAAATAAGGTCAACAGAATAATCAGGAACAACAAAAACATCATATAAAAAGACTTTATCACTTAACTTTATATCACCAAATTTAGTAACTAATGCACTAGTCCCATTAGAATGTTTAACCTTAATATTATATTTAGCAATATCCATTTGATTCATGAGATTAGTATCTTTCATGACCATGTGTTGATTATCACTAGAATTAATAATTCACCTAAAAATTTCCCCATTATTAATAAAGTTGGTAAAGCAATAAACAACTTTAAAATCACAAGAGGTTTACAAGACATGTCAACAAAGCTATTAAAGCACACAGAATTACACCTACCAGCAAAACTACTACACTATGGATCACTTCTGGGTTTATCATTCAAGAGGTTAAGTAACTAAAAAATCTGTTCATTAGTCAAAGAACTCATTACAAAAGTAGTAGCAGTATCAGAATTATCAATAAAAACATTATTACTAACCCTGCTACCCTTACTTCCACTATTTTTAGGCTTCATCCAAGATGGATAACCAATCAATTCAAAACATTTCTCAATGGTATGACCAGTCTTATTGCAGTGAGAACAGTTAAGATTAGGGTTAGGAGTTCTATCATTCTTTTTCCTAGAATCAAAAGACTGATTAGTTTGCCAATGAAGTAGTGGTGGAGTGGTTGGGAAAAGACTTGGTGTTCCTTGTGACCCAGGTTCGACTCCCACTCTCCTCATTATTTTCTGCGACATCCAGGTGAAGGGTGAATACGGGTGGTGCTGGTTCGTCTTGGATGGGAGACGAGGTTTTACCGATTATTCCACTGTCGTGCCTTTGGGCGGGTGGAAGTCGGGTTTCCGAGCATCTGGGAGAGCCAAGGGGCTGGTGGCGGTTGAGTAGTCGACCTTGGCCACAGCGCCCGGTGTCACGGTGGTTGGCACGTCGTTCCTTGCCGTTCAAAAAAAGACTGATTAGTTTCAACAACAAATCCAACAACACTGTTAAGAAATTTTCAGAAAAACTATAGCATTTCTATGAGAATCTTCTCTTGAAATGACTGAAAAAGCTTCTTTAACAGAAGGAAGGTTTTCCCTAGTTAACAAAGAATTTCTAATAGACTAAAAATAACTGTCAAGACCCATTAAGAACTGCATCAACTTAATAAGATGATTGAAATCATTGAATTGTTTAGACGCATCACAAGTACATGCAGGAGGAGAAAGAATTTGATGTAATTGTTTCCCCATACAGTTCAGTTTATGATAGTATTATACCATTTCGAGTAAAAGAATTTATTTTCTAATACAAATTAAACACAACAGATCCATCAACCATATCATATGTTTCTTTAATTATTTCCAAACATGAGAAGCTAATTTAGAATACACATGACCTAAGAATAAATTTTCAGACACAAAATTCAATATCCATGTAAGCACAATAGAATTACATCTATCCCATTGTCTACCCAACACCTCATCGGTAGTAGACCTAACACAAGATCCATCAACAAAACCAATTTTATTTTTAACATGTAAAGCAAGGTTCATTTCATAAGCCCAAACAAAATAGCTATTAGTACCTTTTAATTTCACATTAACTATTGTCAAGTTTGCAGAATCACTAGGATGCAGAAACAATGATCACCGGCATCAATCTTACTAAACAAGAGTACTACTACTAGCAACCATAACATCATCAGTTTATCAACCATTGTAATTAATCAATACACAAGAAATAAAAACAAGAATACAACACACAAGATAAACAAGAAAACACCAACCAGGGCAAAACCAAGACAGAGAGTCAGATCAAAAGTTCGATACTCAAAAGGTGCCTCCACAGGCTATGTCAAGGGAGCTTCAAGACACAACAAAATAAACAGCAATAAAGAAACACAGACAAAATACAACGAATGTAACAGAGTGAACCCTCTCTTTGTCCCAACAAAATCAATCACCGGTTTGACTAACCCGACAGCAAAGACCTAGAAACATCAAACAAAATAAAGAAAGAGTAAGAACAATCTCACAACTTGCGTATAAATCCAAGCGAACTGGTCTTGAAAACTTCACTTAGGGTTTTAAGATCCAAGTTAGAAAACCAACAGTAACTGCTTGTTTTGCTTCATAACCTTCACTTAGGGTTACAAAGACCAACACATATCAGCAACAATCGCTCGATATAGGAATCCACCAAACCATAGAGAGGGGGTATAACAACACAAACTCCAAGAACTAGATCTATAAAGATATGTAGTCGGCATATACAAAAATTACCAAGATGATACAAATCTTGCCAATAATACACCAGATCTAACCGACCTAACCAACAAATACAAAACAAAATGAATATAAAAACTCTAGAATTAGATTTTAACCCCAAAAGCACCTAGTGCTTTGATACCATGTCAAGAACACAATATCTATAAATGATGTGCTAAAAATAGTTTAGTAAAAACAACTAAATTAACCTAATTCTAGACTATAGTAATACTCTAGACTCACTAAAACACACTAAACTACTAACCGGAAAGTGTATCGATCGACTCTAGTATAGCTAAAGTAAGTCTGGATATCAAACCCACGAGACTCTACTAATTATGTTAACTACTCTATTAAAACTCTGACAGACATGGACTAAAATGTTTGTTTATTTGATGGGGGAGGGGGTTTCTAACAGTTCCTAAGAAAGTAACTAAAATAAACTAAATTAATTAACTAAGTTAACTAAACGAATTACTTTAGACTTAAACTCTGATGGTGAAGAAACACTACCTAGACTATATTCCTGATTGCTTCAAGTAATGATTTTTATTCAGAAATTTTCAACTATGGAACCAGGATCATAAAATTCTCACCTTTCGGGATATCTAAAGGACCCCTAACCCTTCTTAAGAGACACGATGACACCCTATAGGTTGTTTAGACTACCGATTATTAGATTCTCTCACAAGACCTCTAATGGGTTTATGGAAGTACCTTACAAGATTCACTCCTTCACAGGACCTAAACCAAAGGTAAACTTGGACTCTCGATTACACTTGCTAGACAATAGCCAACGGGTTTACTTCCTAAGAAAGCTCCTACCTTGCGGCTTAATGACTTAGACCTAGCAATAACCTCGCACCTCACAGTTATTGATGATTAGTAGAACACTTGATTTTGTAAGATTACCGAATATTATTCCAAAGGTTAATTGGCCGATTTCACCTTAAAGATTAAAGATTTATTATGTGATATAGACACTCACCTAAATCTTAAACCTAGCAAGACTCTATTATGTGATAAAGACCGTCACCAAGAATCAAGCAAAGCAATTGACAATAATCAAACACCAACAAGCATGCATATACATCTAATCAAAAGAACAAGTCACCTACAACTCATAAACAAATCCATAGAATCCATAAATCAAATAAAAATCAAAACTTTATCGCAATCATTCATCCAATCTAGGTAGTCCATGGAAATTAGCCAAACAAATTCATGAATAACATCAAAAACAAAGTAATATCAAGAGTTCTGAACATAGTGTAAAGAAGAGACGAGAATAAGAACACCCAAACGGTAAATATCCGAACCGAATGATTCCTAAGCTTTCCTTCTTCAACTTGCAGCTCTACGCACTCGAAAATACCGGTAAAGATGCATACTTTTCGTCCCAAGATCTACCAATTCGTCTAACTTAGGATTTCTAATGATGAAGTTAAGTTTTTATATGATTCCCTTCAAAACCCTGCAGCAACTCGAAAGAATCTGCAGATACAACCCTCTCGCACCCCGCGAGAGGATTAAACAATGATGTCACGGCCCGCCACCGTGTCTCTTTCTCGCTCTTTCTTCTTCCCCTCTCGCCACCCGCAAGAGGATCTTCACATGTTGTCGCGGGCCGCCAGAGACACAATTTCCAGAATTTAAACTTGTTTTCAGCACCCGAATTCTCTAACTCGTTCCAAGACTCACTTCGTGTTTTAACTCAATTTCCACACTTTCCAGCTGTTTTAATCTCACAAGTCCTGCAAAACGCAATTGGATCAATATTATGCACATTCTAACGGAAAAGACACTAAAATTAACGGAAATCATACAAACTATACAAGAATAACCGATGTATTTTGCAATACATCAAATATCCCCACACTTACTCTTTTTTCGTCCTTGAAAAAGAATCTATGCAAACGGAATCAGAGATAAGTAAATAATCGGGTCAAAAGCTATGTATACTTATTAAAGTCAAAACTTGTCTTAGCCACGATTGCAAATATATTCGTCCTCTTAAACCAAAACCTGGTTCCAAGCCCTTATCATGCAATTTAGTTCATGCGCGGTCAATTTACCTAGGGTCTCACACTAGAAACCACAGTACATCTTGTGAATGCTAGGATCGGACCTAACTTGTGAGCTTCTGGTCAGATTTGCTTAGCTAACAGAGGCGGAATTCATTGTTAGCTGATTGAATAAACACAGAACAAGCGTGATGATTACTGTTTAACCGTCTGTATCTTGTATTGATTAACTTCGTAAAGATTACAGACTCGAGCAGGGCTTCGCCTCTGATCACCAAAAACAGCATACTAGACAAACATCCTAAGTCACCTATTTATAGGTAAGACATGACAGCAGCAAGGGACTAGGACTCAGGGATTTTCGCACGAAATTTTCGTGCGAAAATTCCACAAACTATACAATACTTTTAAAACAAAACTTTTGACGCTGCGCAAACCCTATCTATACAACAGACTCGTCCTAGACGTAGGCAATAGACATATGTGCACCAACAGACTTCCCATTGGATGTTGCCACAGTCTTGGACAGTCTTCAAAACTTTTCTGCAAAACTCTTCAAACATATTTGACTTGATTTATCTGAAAAAGCGTTTGGGTGGCTTCCGACGCTCCTCTGAAGCAATGGGAGTTTGATCTGTAGGAGGAGGTCGATTGTACGTGGTCCCGAACTTGAATCTTTCTCGAGAAGCCAACTTACGTCTTACCTTGATTCTTTCTTCATTCTGATATATCTTTTTCTTTTCTTTATCTTCAAGCTTTCTCCATGATGTGTTCCAGTCTTTACCTGAATTAATATTGTTAGCATAACATACATTTACAATCTTCTGGAACTGCAAGGCCTGCTCTTTATCTTTTTCTTCATAACTGATCTTGATGAAGAATAAGCGTTCGATATCTTTCTCTGAGCAGTTGACAAGCCACATCGGATCCAAAACTCTGATCGCACGCCACAACCCATAAATTCTCTTATGCATGATCACGGTTTCAAATAGATCTTCAGACATATCCCACGATCCTTCATCAGGCTCTACACATATAACAGCCTCCCCAGTACTTGAATCGTAGTGCCACCATTTGAAGATTTTGTAAAAATCTTGTTCCATCTTCTTCAAAGGCATATTCTTCATAACACGTGGCCGTTTGGCAATCAAAGTCACATCCTTTTCTTGTGTTACTGGGTCGATCTTTGTGACGATTTGTGGCTTGTGTGGTTTCCAGTAGTTAAAACCATGTTCAACTTCAAACTTAATCATCTTCCAAAGATGTTGATCATTTGGCCTTAACTTCATACTGAACGTCTTGGTCTGCACTAACTCTTTCACATCCCACTCAGGCAGAGTCTTTATATCACCCAGGTATTTGAAGTATTGAACTCCAAATTCACGATTCAAGGCATACACATCTAGTTCCTCAATCCATCCCCAACTGATAATGTCACCCAGAGATGCATCAGGATCTCTAGTGAAGAAAGCTAACGGACGACGGAACTTTCTTTCTGGCGACATTTCCTTGAACCATTTCTTTTTCATTTCAATGATCTCTTCTTTGGTCGGTGGTTTAGGGGCCATGCCATCTTTCACTGCTTCTTCTACTTTGCGCTTTAGCATATCATCATTAACTTCAGTAGTCATTTCAGCAAAGGTGGGAAACACATATGTTCCTTCACCTGTATACGTTGCTTCCACATTTTCATCGTCTGAATCCCAATCTTCTGTAATCACTTAATCATAATCGTTGGCCTGTGGGACATATTCAAATAAGTAATCATTCGGTTCTGAACTTTAGCTCTTCCTCAAAATCGAACTCAAATGATTCTGGGTCGATCTTTAGCTCTTCCTCAAAAGCGAACTCAAATGATTCTTCATCGATTCCCTACAGCTTAGCGAGATCAGCCATTGAGTAGTTATGAACATATTCTCCTTCCTCGACATCGTGCTCAAGGTAGATGACTTTGGGCTTTGGCACTGTCTCATCAACTTCGATCGATAACTCCCCCTGAACCTGTTCATCTGTTAGTTCAAAAATAGAGTCATTCATGTAAGCATCAACAATCATACTTTCATTATCAAACATGTTAAGTACATATTCGATCCCTTCCTTCTCTATTACTTCACACATTTCATCTACCATATCATCAATCTCTTTCCTTAATTCCCTCTGAGCTTTGCTTTATCTCTCGTCATCGACTCTCAAACCCCTTCGCCCCGAAGTACAAACCTTTTCTCTGACGATACTGGCACGGATTCAGCTTCCGGCGCAGATTGTTCAATCACGGGATCCGAAGAAATCACAGCTTCAGGCTCGGGTTGGCTGAGAATAGGAATATCATCAATCTTGCGCTTTCCTTTGCCCTCAGCATCAGATAGAGCTTTAGAAGCTCGTTCCCTTTCTTCAACTTTCTGCCTTGCTTCTTCTCTTTCAATCTTCTCAATCTCATCTGTCAGAGATATACCCAGAGTTCGAACAAGAATTTTCTTCATTAAATCAACCTACCTGTTGTTCGATTCTTGTTCTGCTTCATACTCATCCATTTTCTTTATCATTCTATGGTTCTCCATTTCATAACTCCTGAGAGTTGCCCTCAGAATCTCTTTCTCATTCTCCAGCACTTTAATCCTTTCTTCATAAACAGAGACTTGATTTGCAGCTTGAAAGAATTTCTCGTTATTATCAGTAACCAACCTTAGGATTTCCCTGATGCTATCTCTATCTGACTCAAGTATCTTGATCTTCTCATCAACATTCTTTAACTTTGCTTCTAACTCTCCAAGTCTCCCAACATATACATCTTCAGCTGTGAAATTTTCTCCCCTTGGGATAGTCTCATAATCAAAGAAATAATCATCAAAGGCTGTGTCTGCTGGAGGATGTTGTTGTGTTGGATGAGCCGACGATGTTGTTTGTGCCTGAGAAACAGTAGGAGGAGTCCCAATTGGTGGATGAGGAGGAGATGCAACAGGAATTTCTGTAGTAGTATGTTGCGGAGGAGGAGATCCAACAGGAATTTCTGTAGTAGTATGTTGAGAAGGAGGAGGAGATGCATTTTGAGCGGTGACGCTTGGGGGTTCAACTGATGGAGGTGGCTGAGTAGATGGAGGAGGAGATGGCGGATGTTCAGAGGATGTTTCAACTGTTTGAACAACTGGAGTCTCAGCAGGCCTTGTTTTTAGCTTGATCCTAAGCTTCTTAGCAGTAGACTCAGGCTTTCGAGCTGCAGCATGTTTAACTCTTTTTCCAGTTTTTTCGCAGGCTTGACAGTTATGTCTTCTTCGGTCTCAGATGGCTCATATGTAGTGTCATCATCTCCCGTAGCCTTGCGTTTCTTTTCCTCAACTAACTTCCTTTCTCTCTCTATCCTTTCTTGCTCTTTCCTTTCTCTTTCTTTCCTCTCTCCTTCCCTCCTATCTTCAGAATCAGTACTCGATGATGGCCCTTCATCATCAAAACCATCTGCTGCTGTTTCAACACCAACCATTCCTTCAGCAGTTTCCTTGATCGACTCTTCAACATGTGTTGTGTCTGTAGTTTGCACTGTTTCTTCAACACGCACTTCTTCAGTATCAGGTTCATCAATCAAACCTGTTCCCACACTTGGTTGTTTCTTTTGGCGCTTGGGAGCGGAGGAGGAAGTCTCTGACGTTTTCTTTCTCTTTGTAGCAGAAGAAGTAGAACCAGCTTTCTTTCTACCATAATGACCCTTTTCTCCTTCACCTCTGATAAACCAAGTGCTTCGCTTCTCAATGAAGTCTTCCATCATGTTCCATTCCTCACTTTCGTCGCCACTATCTTCATTCCTCCATTTGCCATCTGGCGGAGCAACATAATCAGCCTTAACAAATGTACCAAAGATAGGCTTAAATGTTGGAGCCTTCCCCCTTTACGATAATTGCTGATGTTGTGGAGGTCTGACGGAGACATATGCTCTAACTCCAATATATCATCTTTCTTCTTCTCGAGATTGGGGTGTAGGTGGTCAAGGATCATTTGAATAAATCTTGGATACTGTAAGAATCGACCCTTTCCCAAATTCATCACCATCTGATCAAAAATCATCTTGCTAAAGTTGTATGGCTTGTTTAGAATCACTGCTATGATCATGCACATGTGATAATCTACTAGATCGTCCCAACTTCCTTTCCTGTGACTTAACGCCCGTGTAATGCAGTGAGCTAGAAATCTGTAGGCAGTCCTAGCCTGTTGATCTTGAAAGGAGCAGAGTTCACATAGCCGTTGTACCCCATGTGATAATAACATCCTTTGACGAACTTCTCTGTAAAGCATGTAGGAAAGCTGCTTTCATCCCTTAGATGCAACACAGTTCGTATAAGATCTTCTGTGATTGTAATCGCTACATCATTCTTTCCAACTCTAACTGCTGACGTAATAGCCCTTGGTTCGGCTTGTAGTTCTGCTGCGCCCCAAAAGTGGTCTATATGAGATGCATAAGTGTTGTGCTTATGTGTGAGAGCATAATATACCAGCAGCCTTTCTAGAAAATCAATATACTGTGAAAATGGAGCAAACTCTAGCACATTTTTATCAATTAAGCAGCAGGAGTTGTGCTTCGGGTGGAACTCATATGTTGTTTTCAGTGAAACAGAGAGACATGAAAAGTTAGACATAAATTTTCAGAAACATAAATTCTTCTAAATTTTCGTACGAAAATGACTTGACAAATCTTTTCTGAATTTTCGTGCGAAAATGTTGAAGCCAATTAAAACATTTCATCTCAATAATTTTCGTCTGAAATTTGTATATTTTCATGTGAAAATCTGTGTCGTCCCCAACAGGTTATCAAAATGAACCGACTCAAAACACTTGAAATTTTTGTGATTTTCTCGAAATAGATACGGTAAACCTTGGTTAAATCAGCTGATTTTAACATTAGAGAGTTCATTTTTAAGTTTTATCGGCTAGTTTATCCTAGAACTACGTTTTTAGTCCATTTAAGTCCAAATAGTTCAAGTTTACGGTTCGATCTCGGTGTTATACCTTTGCCATTACAAGAGGTGTGCAAATCAACCTCCCTAATGTACCAAACAATCAGAAAGTGAGTGAAACGAGGGATAGAGCAAAATCGCCTCAGAGTATCTGCACCAAACTGTAAACAAGTTTTCATGCGAAATCTGTTTCACTCACCCCTATATATAGCCTTAAAAATTTCGTACGAAAATTGGCATTGTATAGACTTGCCAAATTTTCGTGCGAAAATCGCAATTTTCGTCCGAAAATTGTTGACCCTTGAAATATTCTCAACTTTCCAACTTTTTCGTTTGTTTTCAGTTTTAATTATCCACACAGTTGTCCAAGTCCAAGTTAATGACCATGTTTAACTATTTTGGGTACCAAGTCCAAGTTAATGACCTTGGTGACCACTTTTTGACCAAAACTGACATTGCCCTTTGATTTTAAGTTTCAATTTAATGAACTTTTCAACATTTCAAACCAGAATTTGTTTTCAAATTAGCTCCCATCTCATAATTCTAACGATTTTCCTAGTCGCTTTTGACTTTGAAGATCTATTTTCCATCACCGGCAGTCAAGAATTAAAGTAGAAACCGAAAATCTTTTTGAATTTTTGAATATCCCTAAACTAGAAATATTTAAAACAATATGTACAAACATATTTACAGACATATTTTTGCGAGTTTGTGTTAGAGGATCATATCAGTTTATTGAGACACGTTACCAGTACCGTTGCTCTAGATGAAACTTTAACTTCTTAAACAGATTTTCTTTAGATTGTCGGTATACTGATCCTCTTAAATCTCTACACATTTCTCAACTGCTTCAAGATATGTTAGGTAATTTTTTTAGCAACGTGGCCTAATCTATGTTTCCCACCTCAGAATATACTCCCGTATCGAGATTCACTAGATTTCATCTCACATGTGAATATATCAAACTGATATCTGTAGAGGGGTGAAATGCGAGACCTTGGGAGCTCAGGTTAGTACTTTCGTACAGAGAAAGAGATGAAGGCTCGACTTTAGGTGGTGTTCCTCTTGGGAATCTTTTAATTTTTGTACTGCAGAATGTCGTATCTTTTTATGACATTTTTCTTCATTTTTTGTGCAACTTTGGGGTGAATAATGCGAAAGTATTATACAAGTTTTAGGCCATTGCTGACGCAAAATCAGAAGAACTCATATAATACCCCAGATATCAACTAAATATAAAGGCCTAGTATCTTAGAATCTGGCATTCTCTCAAATGAAATTTCGGGGTACCAAGCCCATATATCCGAGAGATGTTAAACCATAGATTTACCAGTTTATCTTTTTTAGGTTTATATTCTGAATGCAGTTTACTGGACGTGCGAAGCCTACCGACATATCCTAGAAAGGCCTGTTTAGACGCTTTTTAAACAATACATTTCTTTAGCGTACTGTAATTGTCATTGATGTACTATCATCTCCTTTTATACACAAAACTCTTTTTTGTATTTTTTTAATGTTTTTGTATTTTCATGAATTTTCAATGTTTTGTATTTTCATGATTTTTCAATGTTTTTGTATTTTTTCACATCCTTTTCTCCCCCTAAAATCAAAAACATATTTTTGGATTTTTGTTTTTAAGAAAGCATATAAACTATTTACAGAAAAACATTTGACTTACCAGTGGGAATCACGTCCCAACATCGTCATCCTCAAACTCAACCTCATAAATATTCCCTGATGTCGTATTCTTTAAACCATTTAATTTTGAAAGATTTCGAAATGTTGCTCTGTCAAACGCTTTGGTGTAAAAATTTGCTTTTTGGTCATCAGTGTGGATTTTCTCAATTCGTACCAACTTTTTCTCGTGACAGTCACGGATAAAATGGTATCGAATCTCAATATGTTTAGTGCGTGAGTGTTGACAAGGATTGACTATGATATCAATAGCCGCCTTGTTATCTACGAATATGGGCGTATCTAGAAATTGCAGACCGAAGTCTCTCATCTGTTGTTGTATCCACAGTATTTAGGAACAACAACTGGATGCTGAAGCGTATTCAGCTTCACAAGTAAGAGAGCGACCGCGGTCTGTTTCTTGCATTGCCACGTTACCAAAGGGTTCCGAAGAACTGGCAGCCAGTCGTTGTAGATTTAGCGTTCTGCTTGCAGCGACCAAAATCAGAGTCAGAGTAACCGTAAGGTTGAAATCGTCATGGTGTGGATACCACAAGCCGATGCTTGGGCATCCTTTCAAATAGCGCATGATTCTTTTGACGAGCAACAGATGTGATTCCTTCGGGCTTGACTGATATCTGGCGCAAAGGCATGTAGGGTACATGATATCTGGTCTTAAAGCTGTGAGATACATCAAGGATCCGATCATGGAGCGATATAATGTTTCATCAACTTTTTCTCCATACTCGTCTGGACAAATGCCGTGGTTTGTGGCTAAAG
The DNA here is from genome assembly GCA_947069175.1 of Scalesia atractyloides. NCBI lineage: Eukaryota > Viridiplantae > Streptophyta > Magnoliopsida > Asterales > Asteraceae > Scalesia > Scalesia atractyloides. The sequence goes on from CAMTDV010000010.1 coordinate 47,553,748, forward strand.
GGGTAGATGCGGGTTTAGTTCATGTTATGTCAAATTTCTCTAACACGTCATGAACATACTTCGTCTGGTGAATGAAAAGACCATCTGGCAGTTGTTCAACCTGAAGCCCCAAAAAGAATTTCATCTCTCCCATAGCGCTCATTTCGAATTTTTCTTTCATGACTTTCTCAAAGTCCTTACACAGTTGTTCATTTGTTGATCCAAAGATGATATCGTCCACATAGATTTGCACAATAATCAGATGTCCATCTACTTCTTTGGTAAAGAGGGTGTTGTCTACTATCCCTCTGGTGAATCGGTTAGCCAGAAGATGTTTTGAAAGCGTCTCGTACCAGGCTCTTGGGGCCTGGTGTAAACCGTAAAGAGCTTTGTTCAGCATGTAGACCTTATCTTTGTGAATTGGATCGACAAACCCCGGTGGTTGGCCGACATATACCTCCTCTTTTACTTTACCGTATAGGAAAGCAGACTTCACATCCAATTGGTACACTTCAAATCCTTTCCATAAGGCGAATGCCAGGAAAATGCGGATAGCTTCTAGACGTGCGACTGGGGCATAGACCTCGTTGTAGTCTATCCCTTCCTGCTGACGAAAACCTTGAACTACGAGCCGAGCTTTGTTGTGGACAACCACTCCTCTATCATCTCTTTTGCACTTGTAAACCCACCGAGTGTTTATCTTTTTCTGCTTTGGTGGTAGGTCAACAAGTTCCCAGACTCCAAGTTTCTGGAATTGCAATAATTCATCCTGCATTGCTTCCACCCAACTTTCATCTTTAGTAGCATCTCTGAAGTTTCCTGGTTCTACCTGAGAAACAAATAACTATGAGAAAATTTATTTTGAAGTGGAGCAACTTTAGAATAAAAGCAACTTAGATCCTTGTTGATCTGATTTCGCGTTTTCACACCTGCTTGCAGTTCTCCTATGATGTTGTCTGACGGATGGTAGGAGACTGATCTCGGCATTACTTCGCCTGGAACATTTACTGAGCTTTCTAAATTTGTGATATTCTGATCTGCAGTTTGTTCTGAAGAAGTAGCTTCATTTCTAGCACTGGTTTCGGCAGTTTGATTGTTAAGATAACTTGTAATCTCTTCTGAGCCTTCATCAGAACTGGATCCCCCATTATCAAAGGTAGGATCTTGTTCAGGTTCTGCATTTGCAGGTTGAGAGGAAGATGGTTCTGCTGTAGTCTGAACTGGTGCAACAACTGGTTTTAGCTGAGTATTTCTTGGACCTGCTTCCGAGGAATGTGTTGCTATTTGGGAAATAACTAACGGCCCTGTTACTTGCTCTTGATGAGATATCTGATGTTGTTGAAATAGCAAGATGAGTTCTTCCTCGGATAGTTCTTTAGGCAGATCAAACGAATTCCACAACCCTTCGTAATTGAACAGCCAAGGATCTCCAGGTTTTTGCATGGGCGTTGTGTATCTCTGGCAATCAACGTGTTGAGCAACGATAACCTGATTCATGCTTGGTAGATAGACTCTCTTTTGCGGACTTGCATATCCAACAAAAAAAACCTTCCAAAGATCTGGCTTCGAATTTTCCTTCCGGGTCCAATACGGTACACGATGATCCAAAAGGCTCCAAAAACTCTAGATTAGGTTTTCGCTGTTTAAGAAGTTCAAAGCATGTCTTTTTGTGCTTCTTGACAGTCATCACACGGTTAAGGGTGTAACATACAGATGCAACAGCTTTGCTCCAAAAACTAATAGGTAACTTTGAATGGGCAAGCATTGTGCATGCAGTCTCGATGAGCGTTTTGTTCTTTCGTTCAGCTAATCCATTTTGTTGAGGAGTATAGAGGGCACTGAACTCATGATGAATACCCTTAGCATTGCAAAATTCGAGCATCTTCTTGTTCTTAAACTCAGTATCGTTGTCACTTCTGATTCTTTTGACTGGCAAATGGTAAAGGTTTTCAATTACTCGAAACATGATCATCAGATTTTCAAATGTTTCATTCTTGCTTTCTTGGAAGAAAACCCATGAGAATCTTGAGAAGTCATCGGTTACGACTACGCAGTATAGATCTCATGTATTACTTTTCACATTGACAGGCCCAAAGAGATCCATGTGTAGCCTTTCCAGTGGAAGCTTGATGGAGTTGAGAAGCTTTCTAGGGTGTGACTTCTGTGCTGCTTCCCCTTTTTGCAGCTCATACAGTCATCTGACAATGAAAATTTTTTAGATTCACCCCTTCCACTAGATTGTTGTGCACCAGAAAATTCATTTTTCTTAGATGAACGTGACCCATCTTCCTATGCCATAGAATTGATTTCTTTTCAGTGGCCTTTGATACAAAACACTGTCCTTCCTTTGAAGTAGTGGATGCGACGCTCATGTCTAAGACATATAAATCATTTTCTCGTGGAGCGCGCGTAAGGATCCACTCCTCAGGAATTATGAAACCAGGTTTAAGAATAAGACACTCTTTGTCGTTGAAATGAGTTGTGAACTTCTTATCACAGATCTGTGAGATGCTCAACAAATTGTTCTCAAGCTCAGCAATGTAGTTCACTTTGTCGAAAGACACGACTCCGTTTGTCAAAATTTCTTCTCCCACGATCCTGCCGCCTTGTGTTCCGGCAAAACCAATATATCCACCCCTGATGGCTTTTACATTATACAACAAAGCCAACATTCCGTCATGTATCTAGAAGCTCCACTGTCCATGATCCACTTTGAAATGATTGACCATTGGAAGCCCCTGCACACATGAAAAACATATTACTTAAATATAAAGACCCAAGCCCTTTCGGTCTTGGGTGGTATGACAATGTCGACCTTTGGGACTTTGGCAACTTTGTCATCTTTCTTAAATTCAACGAATTGCCCAGTCTTAGATTCAGTCTTATCATTTGATTTGGCTGGAACATTGGTTGATTTGGGGTTACATGAGATGTTTTTGCTTTGGCTACCCCGGTTTGTGCCTTCGAAAATGCCTTTTTGATGTAAAGATTAGATTCTTTTCTTTCATTTTCCTTAGATGTTTCACCAACTTCATATTTTGAAATGATTTCAGTTGGTGGTTCCTCATTAGGACTGACGTTATCTTTTCGTTTCAAAATCTTTGTTGGCAAAAACTCTGGACCCTTTTTCTTCTCATCTACTGTAAACCTCTTTTTTCATGAACAAGTTTTGAACGATTTTGGGAACAATGTCGTGCAATATGCCCAACCTTGTTACATCTGTAGCACGTTCTACTGTCGTTTTCAACAGTGTGTTCCAAAGCCTGTTCACGAAGCTCTTTTTCTTTCTTAAACTCATCGTTGGTTTGTTTGTTAATGACTTCCCTTTCCTCAACGGTGTTAGTTCCAAAAACAAACTCAACTTTCTTTGTAAAATTTGCCTCTCGGTATTTGTTATTTCTTTTCTTTTCAAATCCTAACCCATCCCTCTTGTTTTTAGGATAACCTCTACCTCTTGGATGAATGATTTTGTTTGACTTCTTTGGTTTTGAGTAGAAAACAGCAACTTGGTTTTCAAGATCAGATGTGTTAACTTCAATGAGTTTAAAGAATTTGTCGAGACGGTCGAAGTTAACATTCTGGATTGGAAATTCTTCATCAGTATATAGTTTATCTGATCCTTTCAGTTTGTAAATAACTACATTAGGATGATCATTTAAACTATTGTCTGATGCTGTGATAAAATTTTCATGAAAACTTTTCTCACTTCTAGAAGGTGAACTTGACTCTGATTTCTCTTTGTTTGACTCAGCACTCTCGTAAATTGGGCTATCAGACTCATTTTCAAAACATTTTCAAACACTTTGGTTACCACTTCGGATTCACATTCCTTCTCAGATTTGGAATATGTTACATCAAGATTTTCAGGCAGCTCATTACTCCTTTCAGTGAGTAAGTTTAAGTTTAGCGCCTTTTCCACCCCATCAGGATGTTTCTTAGCATAGCTATTCCACATAGGGGTGGAACATGATCGTAACATTTTCCATGGCTTTTATCATTCTTCTTACCTTCTTTGCTGTTTTCTGGTTTTGGAAGGATGTGAGCGAGGACATACATGCTGGTAGAGCAACTGATTAACAATTTGTTAACTCTTTCTGTTTCAATTTTTGTTTTCTCCAGCTCACTTTTTAGCTCAGCAATTGTGTTAATGTGCATATTAATGGCCATTTGTTTGTCCATCACAGTTGCTTTGAGCATTGAAAGTGTTTTGTCATCTTCTTTGATAGTTTTCTCATACTATCGAATGGTCCTGCTGAGTTTATCATAAGATTCTTTTACAGTGTTATAGTCGTATGACAGCTTATCATTGTATGTTTTAAGTTCTTTAAAAGCTTTCTCTTTCTCAGCACATTTCTCACATGCTTCGGCACATTTTAAGCATGAGTTGACCAATTCGACAGTTTGAGCTTTGATTGTTTCATTTTCTACTTCAACCTTTTCTACCTGTTCTTCCACACTGACTACCACTTTTGTATTGGCATGAGTGCTTTGTTGGCCATGTCGGTTAAGCTCTCCAGTGTTACAGGCTTGGTTACATCAATCACCTCCATACTCTCTGTCTTTGTTTCCTTAGGACTTTCTTCTTTGTGACCAGAGTTGAAGCTACCTGCAAAAGTTTTCAGAATTGTGTCAAATAAGCAGGGTTTAGGAGTACCTCTGAGACTTCCGCTGATTATCTGAAGTAGTCTGCCAGAACCTCTTCCATTTCTTCTTATGTGACTTCTTCAGATGATTCAGGTTCTTCTCTGATTTCAGCAACAAGTGCAAGACTTTCCTTTTTGGAGATGAAATTGTTCCAATTGAACCCTTCATCTTCTTGCGTGACCACAAGAGCTTTGTCTTTTGAGTTCGAAGGTCCATATTTGATTTGTGCCATTCGTTTCTCTAGCTGTGGTCGATGATAAATCGCCTTTTCGTAATAATCATCTCCGAACGGATTATGATTGCCCTTTAATTCTCGGTTTGGACATTCACGCTTGAAGTGTCCTTTCTCTCTGCATTTGAAGCAATTATCAAATCCTAATTTTCCGTCAAGGCCTCTTAAATCATCTCTTCCAGTAATTTCCATAAAACGTTGTGCTCTTCGAACCACTGATGCCATGCACCAATAATGTTAATCAATTCCATCTCTTTCGGATCAATTTGGTCGTAATCTTCTTTGGTCATTTCTGGATTTCCAATTCTTCCAGCTACTAGACTTTCATATGATCCCAAAACTGCTGCAAGTAGCACCATATGTTGCTTAGCGGTCTGCTCATTGAAGTCTTGAGCGTTCTGGAGGGTCACTGTGACGTTACATTGCAGGATTCTCTGGTTAGAATTGGATTGATTTTGCTTATTGCTTTGTGGTTGATTGGAGCTCTGAGACGATTGTTGTCCTTGGTGATTGTTTGGATTGAAGGAAGCAAACGTTTGGAATCCACTTGATTAGTTGGAGGCTGGACTAGCATTTGAGTTAGCACTAAAGGCTGTTTGGATCTTGGGACTTTGAACAGGAGTATTTGGGTTTCCTTTGTAGTATAGACTCACGTCCTGTTGCGAGTTTGATTTCTTGCCTTTTTTCCATTTTCTGCATCTCTAGCTCATGCCCTTCCAATTTTTCTATGAATCTTGGTAAACTTAGACTGTCATACTCTGCCCCGTTCTTTAGAGTAGTTAGATATGTTGACCATTCCCCTTCAGGCAAAGAATCTGCCAGCTTGTCGACTAGCTCTTCATTCGTTTTGACAATTCCCATACGCTTTATTTGTACTACCAGATGGCAGTATCTTTCTATGAGCTGCTTCATGTTTTCGCCCGGAAGAACATTGAACACTTCCTTGTACAGTAATGCCTTCTTTCCTTTTCTGACCTGAGTACTTCCTTGCGCTCTTAATCGTAAAGCTAGCCACAGCGACTGAGCATCGTCTTCAGGCTGTAAGAGAACCAATATATCCTCCCTTATGGCTTGCTGGAGGAGATTCATCATCTTCTTTTCATAACGTATTTGTCTCGTTCTTCTTCAGTCAAACGAGCTAACGTTTTCTCAATACCAAGTTCATTAAGAGGCGCTTGGTATTTGTTCTCGAGAGCAAACCAGCAATTTAAGTTTGTTGCTTGAACCCAGCCCGTGAATCGTTCACTCCAACTATCGTAAGCTTTGATGTTCATGAGTTTTAGAGGCTTTGTAGTGGTTCCCATTTCATTTTCTAGATTCATGTTCTGAGCTGCTATGGAAGCTGTAACCGCTTGTGAGGCAAATGCGTTGTGAAATTCTTCCTCACCTGACATCTTAAAAATACTTATGACAGATAACATATTAGAACTGGTTAATCCTGAAACTAACTGAAAATTAGGAGAGAACAGAAAATTTTCGTACGCAATGATACCCTGGATTTTCGTGCGAAAAACTGATTTTCGTACGAAAATATTGTTTTGTGCGAAAATTGTATTCTTTGTCGGTTCAAACTTTTCAGAAGTTAAGTTCCTAATTTTCGTACGAAAACTAGTGTTTTGTGCGAAAATTCTTGTCTGCTTCGAACACTTGTTCACAATTTCACGTTTTTGGCAATTTCAAGCATGATTTGATGGATTTTAGGTTTGTATGTTTCAGTGAACTGTTTAGAGTTGATTTTAATACGTTATACTAATAACCTAGTCCAAATTGTCCATGAAATCCTTCAGATCTAGATTAAGTTCCAAGAAGGAGTAGAAGAAGAGTTTCCAATGGATGAATCTTGAACTTAGAAGGTTGAATCCAGCTGAGACTTAGTTTTGTATTCACAAATCAGACCTCAAGGCTCTGATACCACTTGTGAATGCTAAGATCGGACCCAACTTGTGAGCTTCCGGTCAGATTTGCTCAGCTAACAGAGGCGAAATTCATTGTTAGCTGATTGAACAAACAAAAGAACAAGCGTGATGATTAGTGTTTAACCGCCTGTTCTTGTATTGATTAACTTTGTAAAGATTACAGACTCGAGCAAGGCTTGGCCTTTGATCACCAAAAACAGCATGCTAGACAAACATCCTAAGTCACCTATTTATAGGCAAGACTTGACAGCAACTAGGGACTAGGACCTTGAGATTTTCACACGAAATTTTCGTGCAAAAATCCTCACACATTTTCGTGTGAAAATTCTAGCCTGAAACAAAATTACAACTTTCAAATAATAACATTTGATGCTGCAAAACCCTATCTATACAACAGATTTATCCTAGATGTAGGCAATAGACATATGTGCACCAACAACTCGTTTATGTGTGAATCCAAGTTAAAATCACAAGTTTTATGGAAAAGTTGAAGATTTTCGTAAACAAAGAAGTTTGGATGAAATCGGAGGTAAACTCGTGTAGAATCGTTGTGGAAATCGTTGTGGTTTGCGTGAAATTAGTTGTTCTTACTTGGAAGATCAGAGAAAAGTGGGTAGGAGAGATTTCGTGCGAAAAGGCAGCAAGGAGAGTGTGCATGGGTGAGTGAGTATTTATAGGAGAGGGGAGTTGGAAGGCATTCGTAAGAAAATGGCTCATTTCGTACGAAATGGTCAATTCGTACGAAAATGGCTCATTTCGTACGAAAATGGCCGAAATCATACGAAAATGGCTCAATTCGTCCGAATTGCTTCCAATTTGAGTGTTGGCTATTTGTTTGATACTTTCGTTCGTATTAGTTAGTTATATTAAGCATTTTAGCAAAGCGTTAAGTGTTGTGTTGCGGTTCAGTGCGAGATAGCGAGTTTTGGAGCATACCACATTTAAAATAAATAAATCATACATATACACTTAGACACACAGTTTAATATAATCCATATAAGTATTTCGTTTGCGATTTAAGGCGATAAGCGAGGGCGAGGGCGTGTACTGAACAAACAAACACACTTGGCATATAAAGTAACATAATTGACTGTGATTCGTGTTGCGTTAGTGTTGCGAGTATTTAGCGTCTTAAGTGTGCAGCAGTGATGCTGTGTGATGAAAATAAACTACTTTTTATATCGAATCTCGGATTACAAACGGTTACAACAGAATAAACGGTAATTACGAAACAACGAAAAATCGGGTTGTTACACCCATTTACACCACTCGACAACGTAACGGCCACTGAAATCATTTCAGTTAGTAATAATCTTCTTAGCCAATTTAACAGAGAAGATACCCGACGTATCCCCCAGCCACTTCCAACGGTCCCTCCTGCTGCAAACCGTAACCGATTGCACATGAGCACTTAATTCAAATAACTCCTTATTATCCGCTTCATCATTGGGGTCATCTTTCCAAAGCTATCCTCCACCTCCATCAATACAGTCCCGAATATACATGTCTTCACTATCTCCAGCCTAAATAGATTCGGATAATATTCCTTGAGAGGTTTATCTCTCAACCAAGGATCCAGCCAAAAAAGTATATCTTCGCCTTTTCCAACTATCGCCTTGAAAAAGCTGCGAAGGGGCACGTTATCCACTAGCGGCTTATTAATCGTCGAGACAAACATTGCCACACCCGCTGACAGATTTGTTGTCGGTAAGAAAAGACAACTCGGACCCACCCGAATGGATGGCGTCCACCACCTTAACCCGTAAATTCTCTTAACCACAATTATAATGCCATCCCCATTTGCTTAATAAAGCCATATTAACCTCCAAGAGCTTGCTCAAACCCAAACCACCAGCCTTAATAAGCAAGGCCACCCAATCCTAAGCCACCAATACATCTATTTTTCTCACTCGAGCTACCCCAAAAGAATTTTTTTTATCATGCCTTCTAAATCCTTGATAACTTTCATAGGAGCCTTGTACAATGACATAAAGTATGTCGGAAGCCTCTCAAGGATGGACCGAATGAGGGTAACACTCCCACCAATAGACAGAACCGAGGCCTTCCATAGCGAAAGCCGTTTTTCAAAGATATCATAAACCGGTATCCAGTTATTTATTCTATTCATGTTAGCTCCAACTGTAAGACCAAGGTATATAAAGGGCAGCGAGTCCGCTTTGCAACCAACCTCCTCCGCAAACCTTCCATTTCCAAATTACTAACCCCTATACCGTACACATTCGACTTGCAAAGATTAATTTTAAGACCCGGGCAAGCATAGAAACACCTTAGGATCCTAACCACATTATGTAACAACTCGACTCTTTGGTTGTTCCGTTATTATCGTTATTTCCTTGTAACCGTCTTTATAATTCGAGATTCGATAAATAATGGAATTAAATTTTATTAAATACATTTTCATCACACTGCATAACATCACACTCAAAATGCTTTTATATTCGCAACGCTAACGCCACACGATTCACAGTAGCTTATGCTACTTTATATGTCGAGTGTGTTTGTTTGTTCAGTAACCACTCGTGCCTAGATCTCGCTTATCACGATAATCGCAAACGTAGTTAATTATATGGTCTATGCAATGTTGTATGTTATTTATGTGTTATGTGTGCTTAATGTTTCATGAATGGTACTCGCCCTCGCAAACGCTCTCGCTCACACAACACACTATACCGCGCTACAATGATTAATATAACGCTTAACACCTCGCCAACACGCTTAACATAACTAACTAATACGAACGAATTTGCCAAACGAACAGCCAACCTGTGAATCAAAGGCAATTCGTAAGAAAGTGGTTAATTCGTACGAACTACCAAATTCGTACTAATTGCCAATTCGTACGAACTAGCTAATTCGTACGAATTACAACCTCCTTTCCCCCTCTCCTATAAATACCCAGCTCACTCACACGCACTCCTCTTGCTGCCTGTAGGTCCCCCTATCACGTGGATCGTAACGAGATTGACAATCAATAAAGGGTGCGGAATCCCCTTGATGGATCAATGCAAACACAGAAACAAGTTATGTAGATGAAGAGCACGAACAAGTATTTCAAACGATCTTCTATGATTATCAAACCAAATAGTTTTACATTCACTCAAGATCAAACAAGAAATCTCTCAGCCTCTCTCTGTAGATTTCTCACACACAACTCTCTGCAACTCTCTCTAGGGTCTCCCCTAAAACCCTAATGCAACATTGTTTATATAACACAGCCATGCAAACTGGGCTAGGCCCATATACGAAATAAACAAACTCGGACTAATATAAAAAGACAAACTCGGACTGTTTAATAAGTTACTAAACTCGGAATCTTTGAGCCTTCACACATTCAAGTCTTGATTATGATATCCAAAGACCAAACTAAGCTGTTGTCACATAAAATGTACCAACAAACTCCCCCTTGACAATAGCTCACAAAGGTAACTTTAGTCCTCAGAATCTCGTAGTCATTGGTCTTTGGATAGCGTCAGCTTCAACACGAATTCTGTCAGCAACAGACTCCCCCTTAGCTGATGCATCCAATCACCAAATCTTCAATCTCCGAGACAGCAATCCAAGTAAGTCTTCATATCTTCCAATATGCATTGTAGAAAGGAGGTTCTACCAAGCAGCAACAAACTCTCTTCTCATCAACGCCAACTTCTCAGCAACGCACAGCTTCAATTTGTATACTATAAAACAAACATCTCGAGAAACCATAAGAATTTTTCAACAGAGTTAAACAAATTATTATTATTCAATAGATGGTAAAACTGTATAACAGATTAAGCAACAACCAAACCAACCAAAGCACTCATAACACTTTTGTCCAACACACTATAACCTGCAAGAGTTAAAATTTTGGAACCCATCTTCTAACATCGTCTCCCTCTATCGGTAACAACTCCTAACAAACAACCATTTATCGTACTTTAAGAATTTTAAAGAAAAAGGAAAATCTTTTTGGGTTTTTATATTTTCTGAAACAAATAAAGAAAACAATAAACACTCTATTTTTTGTGAGAGTCACCGGTAAGAAGATCATATCAACATAATCAAATTGTTTTCACACTATTTGATAATTCTTTAAGCAATTTTGGTGAATAGCGGGTCAAGATGATTACCAGTATGTTTGTCCACTTAACAAAATGCATGAACATTTCAAGTACCATTACCGTATGATATGTTAAGGTAATACTATTCTGATATACTAGTGTGTCCCACTTCAAAACATACCCCCACGATCAAGGTATGCACAAAGATTCATCATAGTAGGTGAGTATACCGAAATTCATCCTTTGTGTGTTACAACGTTAGATAATTGGTGTTCAGGTCAGTACTTCCGTACCGCAAAGAGACCAATATCCAACGAGGGTTAGGGCAAATACCACTGATTTTGGTACGATTTATGCATTTTGCAAATTTTGAATGACTCTCTAGGAGAGCTTCTTCATTTCTGGGTTTTTGGCATATTTAGCTCTTTTAAGATATCCTGGTTGTGCCTAGGTCAGCATGTATCTGGATCCAGCAGAAGGACAACCGTGATATCCCAGATGAAATAATAGCATAAAGTCCCAAAACTTCAGATTTTGGCAATCTATCAACGCAAGAATTAAGGTCATTAAACCGTACGTCACTGATATGTTATCCACTCATATTCAGTTCGTTAAGTTTATATCACGTTGGTAAGTTGATTATTTCATGCTTTTTGCCTACTGGTACATCATATGATGAAGCTGCTATCACACTTTAACAATTTAATTTCAGTGTCAGTGTGACAGTCTAACTTGCTGATGTTCTATCACTTCTTCTTTTTCACACGGTTACAACTCATTTTTCATTTTTCGATGTTTTTGTATTTTTAAGGTTTTCCAATTTCTTTTATGTTTTTGAATTTTTAAGAAAACAGTAAACTATTTACAAAATTCTTATGAAAAACTGGTTATTCAGGATTCCTCATCTCGTTGAGTTCGACTAGATGTTCAAAACGAGCCCTGTCAAATGTTTTTGTGTAAAGATCTGCAAGCTTATCTAGTGTGTCGACTCTATGAAGCTCAATTAAGTTCTTCTCAGCACAATCCCATATAAAATGATGACGAATGTCAATATGTTTTGTTCTACTGTGCTTTACGGGATTGTTTGTGATTGAAGTGGCGGCATTATTGTCTATCATTATAGGAGTACGAGTGAAATTCAAACCGTAATCGCACATCTGTTGTTTTATCCAGAGAACCTGAGAGCAACAGCTACCCGCAACAATATATTCAGCTTCACACGTAGAGGTAGACACGCAAGACTGTTTCTGTATTGCCAAGACACAATCCTGCCTCCTAAGAACTGACAACCACCAGTAGTAGATTTTCTGGTAGACTTACATCCTCCAAAGTCTGAATCAGTGTAAGCAACAAACTTCAGGTCACTAGCAGCTGGATACCACAAACCAAGTTTAGGTTTCCCCTTCAAGTAACGAAGAATACGCTTCACCACTTTCATATGTGACTCCTTAGGATTCGCTTGATATCTGGCACAGAGGCACACTGCGAACATGATGTCTGGTCGTGAAGCAGTCAAGTACATAAGAGAACCAATCATTGACCTGTATTGAGTTGGATCAACATCTTCCACACTCTCATGATCTGGGACACGATTGTGATTTTCGCAGATGGGTGTGTTGAAAGTAGCGCAATCCACCATTTTGAAACGAGACAAAATGTCATACACATACTTTGTCTGATGAATAAACATCCCATCCTTCTTCTGTTCAACTTGTAATCCAAGAAAGTAGGACAACTCACCCATCGCACTCATCTCGAACTTGCTCTTCATCACCTTTTCAAATTCAACACACATGCTCTCATCAGATGACCCGAAAATGATGTCATCCACATACACCTGAACCAGCAGAAAATCTTCTTTCTTTCTCTTAATGAATAATGTACTGTCAATCTGACCTCTTTCAGCCATTCTTCAACAAATGAGCTGACAGTGTCTCATACCACGCCCTAGGTGCCTGATGCAATCCATATAGTGCCTTGTTCAGCTTATACACCCGATCTGGATAATCTGGATCAGTAAACCCATCTGGTTGTGAGACGTAAAACCACCTCTTGGACTTTCCCGTAAAGAAACGCACTCTTCACATCAAGTTGGTAAACTTTGAAGCCCTTGAATGAAGCAAAAGCTAGGAACAAACGGATTGCTTCTAACCTTGCCACTGGTGCAAACACTTCAGTATAATCAATCCCTTCTTGCTGATTGAACCCCTTAACGACTAACCGAGCCTTGTTTCTCGTCACAATCCCTCGGTCATCTTTCTTGCACTTAAACACCCACTTGGTGCCAATCTCTCTTTCTCCTTTAGGCAAGTCAACTAGTTCCCAAACCTTCAACTTCCTGAACTGATCTAATTCCTCTTGCATTGTTTCAACCCAAGAGCTATCTTTCAGAGCCATGTGTGCATTCTTTGGCTCCTCTTGAGCAATGAAGCAGCTATACAAACACTCATTTATGATCCCTGTCTTAAGTATCGAAGCAAACAAACAGGAACCTTCAATCACACCACTTCTTGTCTGAACACCTGCAGCAGCATCACCTATAATGTTCTCAACTGGGTGATCTCTATTTGCTCTTGTAGTAGCAATGGCATCAACTTCTAAATTTTCACCCAAATTTGATCCAACCTCCCCCTGAATATTCTGATTTGCAAACGGATAGTGAAATCCTCCCCCTGAATAGGTTCAGAATCACTATCGCTTGAATCCGTTGCATCTGCAGTTTCATTTGAGGAAGTTCCTGGAGCATCTGTCATCGAAATACTCGATCTCGGCATGAAGTCACCCTCATCATCCTCACTAATCACAGTATGGATCAGCTAAGACTCATCTGCATTGGAAAAATCAGGAATATTAAATGATTTAAAGACACTCTCATAATCATATAATATAGCAGGACCACTCGTTGATTGTTGAGGCGCATAACTCGTGATTTCCACATTAAACACAACCTCAATTTTACCCGTTTTTAGATTAACAACCCTTTTATTCGGTGTGCCAGGTACATAACCTAGAAAATAGCCCTCATCAGCCACCTCACCGAATTTTTGTTTATCTTTGTTTTTCACAATCGTGCAGGGTAATCCAAATGGTTCAAAGCCTTTCAAATTTGGTTTTTCGTTAAACATAAGATCATGACATGTTTTGTTAAAATGTTTAATCGTTAAAACTTTATATAGAACATAACACGCTGTGTTCACAGCTTCTCCCCAGAAAAGAACTGGAAGCTTTGAATCAGACAGCATACTCCTAGCGGCTTCAATCAACGTCCTGTTCTTCCTCTCAACGACTCCATTCTGTTGAGGTGTATAAGGAGCAGAATATTGATGTTCAATTCCCTTTCGCAAGCAATAGAGATCCAGAATCCGATTCTTGAACTCTGTGCCATTATCACTCCTTATCCTCTTGATTCGAGCTTCATGGACATTCTCTAATTTTGTAAAAAGATCTATCAGCAACTCAGCTGTCTCATCCTTTGTACCTAAAAAGAAAACCCATGAATAACGTGAATAATCATCAGTGACAACAAGACAATAGTACTTTTCACCTATGCTCCTTACATTCACTGCACCAAAAAGATCCATATGAAGTAATTCATAAGGGCGTCTATGGAATTTACTGTTTTAGGCTTATGAGGTTTCTTATGTTGTTTTCCCTTTTGACATGGAAGACATTTATCTTCCACGTGAAACCTCTGCACTGGCACCCCTTTCACCAAACCGTTTTTAATTATGTAATTCATTTTACGGTAGTGAATATGGGCCATGCGTCTGTGCCACAACATTGACTCAGCCTCAGATGCTTTGGATAACAAACAAGAAACCACATTAGAAGAATCCTTAGCACCCATGTCCATGACATAAGTGTCATTCCTCCTTGGCGCTCTCATCACAATCCAATCGTCCGGTATCACCAAACCCGATTTCAACACCAAAGCTTCAGACTTAGTAAAATGGACCGAGTGACCCTTGTCGCAGACTTGAGACACGCTCATCAGATTGTGCTTCAGCTGCTCTCACTTTGTCCAATGTGATCTTCCCGTTGGTCACTTTTCATCTACCCGTAATGTGACCTCCTTTAGCACCCGCAAAATTCACATAACCACCATCAATATTTTCAAACTCAGTCAACAATCTCGCATCCCCCATCATGTGCCTGGAACAGCCACTATCAACATACCATAAGTTGATAATCCTCCTTAGCAGCTCCTGCACAAACCAACAAGAATTAGTTAGATTGGGGGACCCAAGCCTGAATGGTCTTGGGTCTTCCAAATTCATCAACTATCTTAACATTTATCCAACGTCCATCACTCATAACTGGAGTCTTGGATTTTGGACCTGTTGATGGAAATGGGGTTTGATTTCCATGATGTCTCTGGTCCTAGGTTTCCTATGCAAGTTTGGACTTTGTGACCTTTGGAAATTTTGATTTTGAGACCTTGTTTGATTCCAATAATTTTGATAGTTGTAATTTCTAAAGCCGTTGTTATAAAAAGTTCGACCACCATTGTTTTGGTATCGATTTTGATATGAACTTTGACTTTTGAAATTATTTGAATAACCATTTGATTCATTCTTTGTGAACAACTTCTAGGTCTCTGATATCTGCCAGATGTAGATTCAGGCTGAAATCTTTGTTGATTTCTTTGAAATTTGGGAACTTGCTGAGTTCCAGTTTCAGCCCTATCTACACCACCAGCAACACCCTCTTGTTACTTAGGAGCAGACATCTTTTTCTCACCATCACCACCCTTCATTGGTGATTTTTCTCTCTTACTCTCACTCACCTGTGCTTCACTCATTTTGTTAGGACAGCAGCTAGCTACATGTCCCTTGGTGTGACATTTGAAGCATGATCTTTTGGCCGAAGACTTCTTAACTGAAGTCTCTGGTTTTGATCCATCAGGTGACGATGATGCCTTGGAAGGATTTTGTTTAGTTTGCTCATTTTCAGATGTTTCTTGGTTTTTATTTTTGGCAAACTGTACATTTGATTCATTTTCAATAACAGTGGTTTCGTTTTTCATGTCACTTCCTTTTACAAAATCAACCTTTTTAACAAAAGTTTGGTTTTTGTTTTTAGGATGTGTACTCTTTGTTTTCAAAACCGGTTTTCTGTTATTATCCTTCTTGGCATCTTCATTTTCATACACCTCCACATTCTCTGATGTGGAGCTACTCGCCGCGGTTGACCCAAAGTCTGTTAGTTCTTCTTCATTTGGAAAGAAAGAATAGTCATGACCAAGAGGAGGTGGAACTTCAGTGAAGCCCTGGAAGCCCACATTAATCTTGTCATTACTTTTCTTCAAACCATTCATCATGTGTTTCATAACAAAAGATGAATCTCTGAATTGACTCAATTTCTTTTCAAGTTCATAAATTTTAAGTTGTGCATCTGACAATTCTTTGTATTTTTCAGAAATTTCTTTTGTTTTCTCACTCATCTGATCATGAGCTAAGTCAATAATTTGAATTTTCTCGTTTAATTTACATGTTAAGATGTTCATTTCTTCTTCATAACCCTTAATTTTCTTCAAATATGATGACTCATTTCTTTTTACGAAAAAGTTTGATTATTTTACACTTGAGAGCTCATTTAACAGACTTTGGTTTTGTGTTGTTAACTCGTCAACCCTAACTTGCAATTCACAACATTTTAAACAAACATAACTAACAGGATTAGAATGTACCTCTCCTATTGATTTACTCAGATCAGCCATGAATGCAGCAAAATCTGCAGCCATCTTTTTATCTGCAGCATCCTTTTCCTCGTCAGACTTTAATTCGACCTCTTCAGCTTCTGTCTGATCAGCATCATCCTCTTTAGCAACAGCCTCTTGCTCTATCTCAGCATCTTTCACTTCTACATCATCCACTGGTACTATCTCAGCCATGAATGTCACACCCCGACCTGCAGCGGATAAGGTGATCGGGGCATGATTGGGTTATCATCAAAGCTCATGACATTTATTATGCGTTTCATATTCTTTAATACAAATTAAATGGAAATTTACAATAAATGTTACAACATGTTCTAACTAACAATCTAAACTTCTTTGTTCTCTTCTAAGGCATATCCTATGTTTTCCTTGCTTCAACCTGTTCACCTGTATCATGTGTAAAAGGGTTTTTGGATCAACATAATGTTGGCGAGTGAATCCTATGGAAAACATTTGAACAAATTTATTTAAATTGATTATGAAATATGTGCACAACCAAACATGAGTAAAAATAGATGTAAACTTAATCAACAATCATAAGATATTAAATAAAACACACATGAACAATAATGGAACATTTAGAGGCACGCGATGCTCAACTCGTCTCTCACGAGGAACTGAGGGGCCTAATGAATGAATTGCATAACATGATAATATGAATGACACAACTACAACCGATATAAACTCAATGATACACACATGATTTGATTTGAAGCACGCGTTGTTCAACTCGTCTCCCACGAGGAACTGATGGGCTTAATGAATGAGTTTCATATGATTTGGCATAAGGAAATAAGTAAAACACAACAATATAAACAATCTAAGTTTAGGTCATGATGTGGTATGGCACAAGTTTAAATAAATAAATTAATTATTTTCATAACACATGACACACCCCAAAATGTGTAATTTAAAAGGGGAAGTTGTAAGATTCACTCACAGTGGGTGCGTTCGGTTGATGACGTTGAATGCACGCGAAGTGGTTTTAACCACGAGTGAGTTTAACCTAGATAAATCGCATTATGGTTTGGTAAGTAAACGGATTTTATTAATCTATTTTAGTAGGATTGTTTGGTGCATTTTTGTGAGTTTGAGGCTATTTTCTAACCTTAAAAATGTTATTTTTAAGTATTTTTAATCGATTTTTAATTAAAATAATTAAATAAAGATAATAAAAAAATTGATTTTTTTTCTGACCGTTGACCTGACCGTTGACCGTTGACTGACCGTTGACCGGTTCGAATCGGAATACAGTTGCGCTGAGTGAGGCTCGAACCCGAGACCTCCCGTACGCGTGCACGCAGCTCTACCAACTGAGCTACGTGTCTAACCCGTTATATATCTGATTTTAATTATATATATATATTAATTAGTTTAAACCGAAAATCATTTTATTTTAAAAACAGTTTAATTTACTCGGACGATGCGCTCCACAGGTCTCGAACCCGGGACCTGTGGCTTAAACTAACACACAGTCCACCGCTGGACTGTGTGTTTAACATGTTATATAATCCAACTTTTATTATACTTAAATATAAACTATTTATTTTCATTTCTGACTTATTTTAAAAAGGTTAATAATCGTCCGGGTCGATGCAGAAGACCGGACTCGAACTCGTGACGTGCGACTTAAACATACACACAGTCCACCGCTGGACTGTGTGTCTAACTTGGTTATTATTTCGATTATTAATATACTTAACATATACCTGTGGCGACTCCGGTTCAGTTTAACAAAAAAATGATTTTTATTAAGGCAGCGTGTGTGAAACCGGATTCGAACTCGAGACCTTTCTGTGTTTATTGTGCACACAGTCCACCGCTGGACTGTGTGTCTAACCCGAGTAATAAGTTGATTTAAATTATACTTATACGTTCCATGACTTCGTCTTCTTCACTGAGTTATAACCAGAATCGGAAATCGACTGGTTCAAAGTCTTAATCGTTTCTTTTAGTGTTTCAGGTTAATTATAGATGAGATATAAGTATAAAGAAAAGAAAATAAGCGTGAGGTATACCGACTCGCTTTCCTCTGTTTTCCGGCAGAACTCCGGCGACAGAAATTAGCTCCGGCGTCAGGTATCTTGCAGCAGAGAAACTTCAGAAAACTTACAAAGGTGTGGGTGACTTCGGTATAAGCTTAGGAGGTTCAATAAGGCTCGGAAATGATGAAACCGGTTTTCCGGCGACGAACAGATTAATTCCGACGAGTGGAATTACGCCGAGAAAAGGTGTGGTTTTGAGCGAAAAGGTATGCCGTGGGTTGTGGGTGAATTTATAGGGCAAATCGTCGAAGAACCTGGTCTGATTTCCGACTGTATTCGTAAATTATAAAAACTCCGGCGGTTATGGTTTGGTCGCGGACTCAGACGTCGGTTATAACCGATGTCTTAGTAATGGTTTACGTTATAACGTAAATTGTCGTTAAGACTCGCGAGATTTCCGGGATTCCGACGACTGAACTGTTGGGCGCCGGTTTTGAATTCGTAACGTCACTTTATAATTTAAATGATTCCAATATTTATCAAACAATACAAGTGGCGCAGTGGTTTGTGTGATGTGCGATAAGTCTGATGTTGAACCGGTTCAGACCCGGGTTCGAAACTCGGCAGAACCTATATTTTTTTATTTTGCGTTTTTTAACAGTTTTTCAAAAACTAAATATATATTCCCGTATAATAATCGATTACGTATCGTTTAAAAATATTTTGGGCATTTAATTCGCAACGAAATTTTTGACTGACTGTTCGGTTGCTAAACGGAGCGGGTTTGGTAAATCCGTTTTTGACGGATGTTACAATGAATGCCTGTGTGACATCATCATCACCCTCCAGATGTACACTCCAGTCATAAGAGCCCTCTCATGAAGTAGAAATCAAGGCCCTTGATGTAGTGTTGTTTGATGCATTCTTGTTGCTCGAACCGTGACCAGGAGTATCTTGATAAGATGCACTTGGATGAGACTCAGTCTTTGGTCTTTGACATTCTCTTGCGAAGTGCCCATAACTTAGACAGTTGTAACACCTAACCTTGGATTTGTCAAAACCAACACTCTTTCCAACAAACTTTCTTCCCGTCCTATTCATAAACCTCTTCACTCTTCTAGAAATCATGGCCATCTGCCACTGTAAATCCATCTCCTCAAGGTCATCAGGGTCAATCTGATCATAATCTTCATCAAATGTTGCTGGATCAGATATCTTTCCCTGAATGTAGTTCTCGTATGATGCTACAAAGGAAGCAAGCAAGGCAAGATGTTCTTCAGCAGCCTTGACACTCAAAGGCATAGACTTGGTATTGGTATTCTTATTACTAGGGTTCTGTCTCTTGTCTCCTGATGATCCTCCTGAAGACGCTACAAAACACACATCACCATCAGAATTCATCACTACCTGCTCATTTTCACATGAGAGAAACGCAATTTCCGAATCACTTGAAGCATTGTGGGAAGACGAAGATGGGACTCCTTGGTAAATTCCTGGATCTTGAACCTGATCAAAGCCAGTGTCCTTCTTCTTCATACTAAGCTCGTATGCTCTCAGTTGTCCCACAACCTCTTCCAGATCCATAGTCTCATAAGTAGCTTCTTTCTTAATCATGAGAGAATAGATATCCCACTTGGTTGGAAGAATTCAAACGAGTCCTGACAAGCTTATAAATTCGGACTAGAATTCCACACCCCTAAAATTCGGACTCACGAATCCGGACTCAGCAAAATCGGACTTTTAAGCTCTGATTTCTAAAATCCGGACTTTATCCTCTGAATCTTCCTAAACTTGTGTGTTTTTGGTAAAACGCAAAACTGTGACTTCACAGTAATACGTGTTTACCCACAAACTTAGGAGTAAACCCTAATAGAAAAGGATGATGACGGTAGAACCACTTTTTCAACCAAAAACATGAATCTGTATATCAATCTCGAACGATACAATAAGAGCAAAAGCTCTGATACCAATTGTAGGTCCCCCTATCACGTGGATCGTAACGAGATTGACAATCAATCAAGGGTGCGGAATCCCCTTGATGGATCAATGCAAACACAGAAACAAGTTATGTAGATGAAGAGCACGAACAAGTATTTAAAAGGATCTTCTATGATTATCAAACCCAATAGTTTTACAATCACTCAAGATCAAACAAGAAATCTCTCAGCCTCTCTCTATAGATTTCTCACACACAACTCTCTACAACTCTCTCTAGTGTCTCCCCTAAAACCCTAATGCAACACTGTTTATATAACACAGCCATACAAACTGGGCTAGGCCCATACACATAATAAACAAACTCGGACTATATACAAAAGACAAACTCGGACTGTTTAATAAGTTACTAAACTCAAAATCTTTGAGCCTTCACACATTCAAGTCTTGATTATGATATCCAAAGACCAAACCAAGTTGTTGTCACATAAAATGCACCAACACTGCCACTTCGCACCAGACTCCTCTTACTCGCATTTCTCTGATTTTCAAGTAAGAGCAACACCTTTCTATGCCAAACACAACGTTTTCCACTATGATTTTACACGAGTTTATCTTCGATTTCATCTAAACTTCTCTATTTATGAAAATCTTCATCTTTTTCACAAAACCTTCTGATTTTACCTTGGATACGCACTTAGATGAGTGAGTTTGAGTTAGCTTGGGCTTCTCAACATAGAAGGCGTGTTGTTTCAAACTCACAAAGTGTTTTATCCACTTAAAACTGTTCTAAACTCGATTTTTACACCGAAAACGGACTAACCGACTTGTGTTTCGTTCACTGAATAGTCGGACGAAGAATTGTCAGAAACATACTTGAAATGGATTTGAAATTACGTCTATTCCAAGTAAAAGCTCAGTTCTGGACGCACGAAGACGCAAAAACAGCCACTTGTGCAAACTGGACTAGCTCGTACGAATTGGACCTAGTTTGTACGAACCAGTCCGAGTTCTTTCCAGTGACTAGACTGCTCTAAAGACCTCCCCAACTTTTGGTTTGCTCAGTAGCTCAAGGTTGAAAGGATGGACACTTGATTTTCCCGATGAACGGAGCGAAACAATCGAATTTGAACACCTAAACAGGCTAGTTCGCACCAAACAAGCTAATCCATATGGATTACCTAATTCGTACGAACTAACTTGTTGTCCCACAAACCCTCGTTTCAACTATTTCAACACTTCGGAAGACTGATGCACTTCTGTTCTCGCTTACAGGCTGATCCAGGCGCTCCCTTCAATCAATAGCAGATTGTGTTTACTTGCTAAGCACGAACTGTGAGTATACTTGAACCTTTTTTCGCTTAAACGCGCTTTTGGGTGTTACATACGTTCTCTATATCAAAACACGCTACACACAACAGTAAACTCTTTAAACGCTAACCGCTCTCGCATGTTATACGTGAATCGCTGAATGTTTGTTTGCTATGTGTAAATGATGAGGACACGCAGACCACCTTAGCAACGATAGTACTATAGTTTGGACTCAGCACCTGATTGGTCCGGGGTTGTTAAGGCTCGCATACTAACTTTACGTGCATGGTCACTGCTGTGAACACGTATCGCGCATACTCCACCTCGTAGTCGTGTTGGTTAGCTTGTATCTTTATTGTTAGCTTACTTAGATTCGCCTCTTTACGTGTCACATGTTGGTTATGCGTAAACGCTTTATCTCTATTATTATTCTATTAAAACTGTATGCTCACCTTTACTTTATGTATTGACTTTTATTTTAACGTATATGACAGGTTGATGATTATCTTGAGCTGCAAAACGGATAGGAATCCTAGAAACTCACTAAATAAATCTAGGGTGTCGGACTATGTTTGTTTAAGAGATTTTGTAATTCGTAACTATAGGGAATTAGGGAGAATTGCATGATTCGGCCTAGTCTATGGTTTAGGAACCCAAAACAGATCCGACGCGCAAAAACTCATCATAATCCATACGAACTAACCAGTTCGTGCAAACTGGCCTCTTCGTACGAAGTGTGTCTCATCAAACAGAGAAGGTGCACTTTGTACGAACTGGGCAATTCGCACGATGTGGGCACTTCGTACGAAGTAAGCAAAACTCGATCGAAAACGAACAAATTTACTCTTGTTTTGCTTTTGATCAAGCCTTGTTAAATAAACTACATATGCTTTTCCTAAAGCTACAACACTACAACTCAATTCGTACGAACTAACCAGTTCGCACGAATTGGACCTCCTACGTGACGTGGACGATTCATACGAGTTGGACGGCCTTACGAATAAAAAGTACTCGTACTTTGTCTAAACTATTTCTGGTCTAATCCAGTCGCAGGAGCCACGTACGCTTTTCCTAAAGCTACCACGGTATACGCTCGAGGATACTCGTATAACACAAACGAGTGATGGTGTCGAGATTAGGTGTGAAAACCAAAAACTCTCGATAAGATCACTCATCCCGCATCTTACTCTCTGCACGAGATTCTTTCGTTGAGTTAGGAGTGATATCCACATCTCGAAGGAAATCTCCATCTCCATCTCGTGGTGATTTCTTACCACAAGTTACGGTACGAAGTTGTTAAGTTAGGGGTGAAACCCGCATCTTAATAACTAGTTCCACTCTTCAATTTTCAATCTCACCAAAGTCTCGATTGTCTCACTGGTTTGGAATGCGTAGTAACCGGAAGGGTGATGTCATTAGCCACGAGGCGGGAGAGCATTTAGCTATTAAGCCAAAGCGTGTGACCGGACTCAAAGGAACGATCGAATCACTTTGGGTAGTCAACGTCTCAAAACCCAGGACACTCCGAATTGTTTTTAAGCCTGCAATCGCCAATTTTCGCATCATCACATTTTATGATGTTTATATGTTTTGAATTGTGAATTTTAAACTTTTACGCTTATTCGATTTCTCGGTTTATCGCTTTTCACTCATAAAGGTGCGCACAACTCGCACGGCTCTCGCAATCTAAAATAATAAATATGATCACAATCAAACTAATCGCACAACTTAACCGCAATGGCTGAAAGTAAAACACAAGTACAGTTAAAAATCGAAGCTGGCTGAACACAGCTAAAAAGTAAAACGCAATGGCTGAACACAGTTAAAAAACACAGCAGCAAGCTGAATACAGTTAAAAACGTAATGGCTGGACAGTGGCTGAATACAGTTAAAATACACAGCAGCAAGCTGAACGCAATGGCTGGACGGTTTAAAAAAACACAGCAGCAAATGCGTTTTCTGAGCGCAAAAACCAGCAACATGACAGTTTAAAAAAACACAGCAACAAATGCGTTTTCTGAGCGCAAAAACCAGCAACACGCGGGCTTGGGTTTTCGGAACTGCATTCGTGTCCGCAGGACGTGTAGGTGCACACGAGTTCGACTAAATTCCGGTTCCAATTTGCACCCCCCGCGCACCCGTGCGTAGGACTTGTGGTAAAACATGTCATAAAGTTATGTTGGTTAGGCAAAGGTTTCACCTTATAAATAACTTTATACTTTGTCTCCACACCAATGTGGGACAAGTGGTTTACCATTTTGAATATCCATTCAAACACACTTAATTTCCATGTTATTATCATATAGTTTCATTTCAAGTTCAACAAACCATTATAAAACACAATGCACTAAAAAATATAAAAAAAAGTGTTTTTTTTTTCTAAAAGACAATGGACAAAAAAACAAAAGGCAAATTTTTTTCCAAAAAAAGCAATGAATTAAAACACAAAACAAAGTTTATTTCTAAAACGCAATTGACTTCAAATATAAAAGAAAATGTACTTCTAAAACACAATGGATTAAAATCACAAAAGAAAAGTGTCTTTTGTAAAACGCAATGGACAAAAAACTGTGTTTTTTCATTATTTTGTACAACGCCAGTGGACAAAAAAACACCCAAAGAGTGTGTTTTTCATTCTTTTGTAAAACGCAATGGATAAAAAAATAGTTTTTTCCATTATTTTGTAAAATGCAATGGAATAAAAACACCTAAAAAGTGTGTTTTTTCATTCTTTTGTAAAACGCAATGGATAAAAACATGTGTTTTTTCATTAATTTGTAAAACGCAATGGACCAAAAAACACCCAAAAAATGTGTTTTTTTCATTTTTTTGTAAAACACAATGGATAAAAAACAATGTTTTTCATTATTTTGTAAAATGCAATGGACCAAAAACACCAAAAAAATGTGTTTTTTCATTCTTTTGTAAAACGCAATTTTAAAAGAAAGTCTAAACTGAAAGGTGTTTTGCAATTTTTTCTTTGAGTCATTTTGTCAAACATCTGGTGTGCAACTTTTTATTAATGATTTTTTAATGAAATTGGAAATAATGATGTTGCCCAAACGCATGAATACATCAAGAGAAAGAGTAGAATAAGAGATATCTTCACTTTGAATTCAAAAATGTTTGAGAAATTTGAGTAGAGAAGTACCTGTTTTAACAGAAATCTCATGTTCCATCGCATCATGTTAAATTGAAAAAAGCGAAAAATTATAGAAACATAAACTGGGTTTTCTTCAAAGAAATCGAAGAACACGTTGATTGAGTGTTCGAACCATTCATTGATGAAGAAAAATTGCATTGTGGTGTATAATTCTAGAGAGAAAAGGAATGAAATGTTGAAGATGATGGGTTTTGAACATCTGGGTTTTGAAGATACAGAGAAGGGAAAGAGAAAGAATAGATAACAGAAGATTAACTAAAATACCCTTCCCACTTGTATTTCTATTTTTCCAGATGGACGGCTAAGATTACTTCATATCCTTCCTACCCAAAACATATTTTCTATTTGATCATCTCCCTTGAATTTAATCTATCATATTTAATCACAAATAACAAATCATTACAAACATTTATCACTAATGTCCTAAATTAACAAAACGCATACATAATTGATCCTACCATCAATGAACATATTTAACTAATAACAACTCTAGTCATTCATCAGTAAACAACTCTGGCCACCAATAACCCTATTTAATCAAAAGTTAACTAATTCGTCATAGACCATCATAATTGGCCGTAATTAGCTATAATTAGCCATTATTTGCTCTAACCGACTATAACTAAACTATTTGACCACGAGTGACCTCGGTTAACTAGGGCTGGCAAATCGGTTAACTATTCTTGGTCATCATTGGTTCTAATTAACCAACTAGTTAACCCCTAGTAACCTTAATTAACAATCAATGACCTAACTGACCATTATTTATCTTAATTGTCTAATAATAACCCTAACTAATTGTCATTCGCCAATAACAACTCTAAAATCTAGTCCCTAATAATCACTTTTGGTTAATATCTACACATTTTGCATGTTTTTTAATATGTGTAGGTACTTATTTACCACAATATTTCAAAAAGTAAGATAAATATTTATTTACCTAATTTATAACTATCCAATATCTACATATATTGCATATTTTGAATATATGTAGATATTTATTTTGCCATGTCATTTAAAAAACATTTATTTACTTAGTTTATATGACTAAAGATCAAATACAAATAAAATTAACATACAAAACGTACAAACTGAAGGAAAAGCCAAAAAAAACGCGGTGGCATTTTCGTAAATATTTGGTCTTCAAAATTACTCTACAGGATCATTTATAGAGTGATTTTGGTCTTGTAGAGTAATTTTGTAAAATGTTCTTGTAGGATAATTTTGATCTTTTGTATAGTAATTTTGTAAATTGCTCTTGTAGAGTAATTTTGTAAAATGATCCTGTAGAGTAATTTTGTTAACATTTAGTTATGGGGTTTAGCTTTATGGTTTAGTTTTTAGCTTTTAGTTTAGGTTTTTTTTTTTTTTTTTTTTTTTTGGGGGGGGGGGGGGGGTTAGGTTTTTTTTATCAAAATTACTCTACAAGAACATTTTACAAAATTACTCTACAAGACCAAAATCACTCTACAAATGATCCTGTAGAGTAATTTTGATAATTACCCTACGACCAAGTATTTACGAAAATGCCACCGCGTTTTTTTGTTTTTTTTTCTTCAGTTTGTATGTTTCGTATGTTAAATTTATTTGTACCTGAACTTTACTCTAGTTTATATATACCCGATGTCTACACATATTATACATTTTTTTAATATGTGTAGATATATGTTTTGTCACATCATTTAAAAAAAAAAGTTTATCTACTTTATTAATATGTGTCCAATATCTACACATACTGTACATTTCTATAGATGTGTTGGTATATATTTGCCACGTCCTTTTTAAAAATTTGAAAAAAAATTTGTTTTTTTAATTTATCTACATATTGGTAAACATAATTAGTTACCCACGCTTATATTAGTTTTTTTTTCATGTGTGTTATAATTTACCCACATGGGGGATATTCCCACCAACACCAAGTGTGGTTAAAACGTAGTAGCAACACATGTTAAGTGTTAGTCATTGTGAAAAGATATTATCAATCATTATTCACACATATACAAACATGTGTAGGTATTTTTCCCACACATTTACATGTATAGATAAATTATGTGTAGGCAAACACACCAAATTCTTGTAGTGTGATCGTGGCAATGAGGGTGATGAGGAGGTTTGTGCAAGATGATAGAGATGCAAATTGATGGGTTGTGAGATGGTAAGGGTGAAAAGGGGATAGGGTTTGTGTGGATGGGTGAAAGTACAATATTACCCATCACGTTAGGGACTTAGAGTGTAGTGAAATGGAAATCCTAGGGACTAAATTTTCTTTGAAAATAGGAAATTAGGCTTATTCTGACAAAGTACAACAAGGACGTGAATATGGTGTTCTCCGGGTTTGGTTTTCAAGTTTCAGGTTTTTCGGGTTGGGTTTCTTCAGTTTTCTAGGCTAGATATTTTAACTGATAACCGAACCATATTAGGTTCGAGTATATGTTTCTCAGGTTAGTTCGGATCGGGTTTCTCGGGTTTTGTGTTTAAATCAAGTGGGCAATTCTCACCGAGGCTACCAAATTTGTAATTTTTGCTAGATGTTTTTCATGTTACAAAAGATGCATACAAACACTTTGGAGCTAAAAAAATCGGTGGTACAAACACTTTGTCAAGGTTTTAATCAACGTGAATGTGTATATGATAAAGCAGATAATCACATATGATTAACTAATTTGTGGAATATTGATGCAAAAAGATAATAATCTAAAAATATAAATTTGATTTAAATGATGATTACAAAGTGAAGATTGGATTTTAATAATCTCAACTATTCGTCGTTGGCCGCTAACAGTTCCAACTTCAAAAATAACCACTGCAATCCCAACTATTGACATATTGGCCACCAAGGATCCTGACTAACGAACCCTAACCGTTAGTCTAAGGTCGCCGGAGAACCATTTTTACCAGAAAAGGTTTCTAATGGTCCGATCTAAGGTTACAAAGAGGTTTGGGACGATGATGTTAAGTTTTCCAGCCAAAAAAAGTTTTCCGACGACTTCAATTATTGGGGCTTTTACTAGAAAAAGGTTCCTAAAGGTACGTAATAAGGTTACAAAGATGTTTGGGACGAAAATGTTGAGTTTTCCAACCAAAAACGTTTTTCCGGCGACCGAAGATTAACAGCATTAGGGTTCTGTTAGTCAGGGTCCATTGGAGGCCAACATGTTAATAGCTGGGACTGCTAGTGGTTATTTTTGAAGTTGAGCCTGTTGGCGGCCAACGACGAATAGTTGAGATTATTAAAATCCAATATTCCTTATAATATGATGCATATCATTATAAAATTGAGGGATTTAAATATTAGGGAGAAGATACACTAAAAAGTGAATTTTGCATAAGTAGCATAAGAAAGATTATGTAGATGAAAGGGGAATTTGGTTCTAAAACACAAACCCTCACCCTTTTGTTTTGTTAAACATACAACACAAAATTTTTGCATAAAAATTTTAGTATAAAAAAATATAGCACAAAAAATCTATTACAAAAATATAACCGAAAAACCAACACAAGAAATGTAGTACAAAAATCTGGTACAAAAAATTTAACACAAAAATATTATGCAACACATTATTTTTTTGGGTTTTTTAGTTTTTATATTTTATATAGCAATAAAGTACTTAAATTAAAGATAAAAATATGCTCGATTTAATGGTATAATTTTTTTCTATATTTTTTATTTGAAAAATGAAAGATTAAGATTTTTTTTTTGCAAAATTAACTTTTATTAATTATATACTAAAAAAGTTCGGTGGCTACAGTGCCACCAACCCTATTTTCATTTTCTTTTGTCTTACTCTTGAAACTAAATTGAGCTTTTAACTACCTTTTTTTTGTTTTCTCTAATGAAAGACGTGTTTCTGGTGATGACATGTTTTTTTATTTATCTTTTTTTCCATCCTTATTCAACACTATTTCATAATCTTATGTATCCGAAAGGTTTTTGTTATTTTGTTTGGAAACAAGGCGAGTCAATAATATTAAGTTTTATTTTTATGTACGTTTTAAGTTGCATTTAGTTTTGTGGTAAATTTTGTTTGGAAACAAATCGGATGAAATATGATACGTTTTCATTCGACGATATAAATTTGAGTTACTATTCGTTTCGTCCTAAGTTTTGTTCGGAAACGAGTAGGGTCGATTATAGTCTAGACGTTATCACACTGCTTACGACACAACACATGTGTACATTTTAAGTTGGTCTACGTCTCAACGTAAATTTTGTTTGAAAACAAGTCGGGTTAGATATAATACTTTTTCATTCAACGGTATGAATTTGGATTACCCTAAACGTCAACGTAAATTTAGTTCGAAAACAAGTCGCGTTGATTGTAATCTATAATTTATCACGTCACGTACGACGTCGCCGCAACACATGGCAGGTAAAAAACCTAGTTTGATACTACCCCTAAATATTAATAAAACTGATAATAGATATAGTTGGGATTTTAAATAAAAGTTGTTAAACGCAACAAAGGAACATACATACCAATTCTCAAATTTGACTATTCTAATATGATAAGAGATCATGTACAAGAGATAATTCTTGTACAAAGTATAGGAGATATCAATGGCACAAAACGAGGCAGTGGTATTTTCGTAAATATAATGTTAAAACAATTGAAGAAACAAATAGAGAAAGGGCTAGTCATTTCTTACTTGAACTCTTTTTCCACCTTAATTTTCAAACGGCTATAACTTTTTTCATACGTTAATATTTAAATTAAAATTACACCGTATTAACAAACATTTTATTCTCTTTAATTCGAGCAGCCTATTGCAATAGTTTTTTTTAATACATCATTTTAAATACTCATTACGTGATGAGATGATTTTGAATACCAGCACATGACTACATGATTTCGAATACCGATTACGTGATTATGTGTATTCATTATAGAATGTGAAACCACAACGTGATTACGTAATTACGTAACGATAGTTGACTATGTATTACTAAGTGATTACGTGATTTTGAATCCCCATTTCGTAATTACGTGATTTCATTGTATTATTTTATGTGAAACCCACTGAGTGATTACGTTATAATAATAATTGTAATAACATTAGTTATAACAAATCATATTGAATGTGTAATTAGTAATGAAATTATATTGAAAGTATAATCACGTAACGAGTATTCAAAATCACGTAGTCATGTTGTGCTAGGTATTCAAAATCACGTAATCAAATAATGGACTAATATGTATTGAAAATCATGTAATTGTTTAAGAAAACTATAGTAATAAGCTGCTCGAATTAAAAAGAATGAATAACTCGTTAATACGATATCATTATTTTAAATATTAATGTATGAAAATGTTATAGTCGTTTGAAAATCAATGGGGAAGTTGTCTCAAGTGAGAAAGGACTAAATTACCCTTCAAGCTAATGCCACTTGTACTTGAATCCTTGTCTCCTAGGCTTAGTATGAAAAAAGTGTCTTGTATGCCATCCTTTCTCATTCTAATATTCTTGTACTCATCGACCTACAAATTACTATGCCAACCTTTCCACCCTCTGCATAACATTTATGTATAAAGGCATTTCAGTCAATTAGGCTCCTCCCAACTCAAGTTGTTGTGCCAAAGAAGAAGAATTTATGGGGTAAACCTTCTACTTTTGTAAGGTTTAAGAACATCAGAAAGGTAGACAAGCTGGTACAAGCACTGAACAACATATGGATTGGAGGGATGATAGTGAAAGCTAATGCTTTCAAGTTTGTCAGAGAAGATAGGAGGGGAGGAAAGAGTGGTATGGATGGCAGAAGACTAGAGGCGCAGACGAATAGAAGATTGGCGGCTCCGATAAACTATGTTAACAACCATTCAAGGCAAAAGGGGATCTCGATGACCCAAGGTAACAACCAATTGAGATATGTGGAGGTACAACAGATGCCTAATAATAACGATGTCGGGAAGACGATCGACAATGCAAAGTCGGTGCCTACACAAGAGGTTGGTTAAAACTTCACAGAGCGGCATCATTAAAGGCAAAAAAGAAACACACGGTGGGGTGAAAGTTGTGAGAGTGCAGGACAAAGAGATGGAAGCTAACATCCATTGGGATGATAGAACTGTTGTGGTGGAGGCAAAAGATATGAATTCTTTGTGCAATATTAAAAATCTCATTACTCAGTCCTACCCTCAGAGAATGGAAGTGAGGTTTTTAGGAGGTTGAACTCACTAATTACATTTGGAAGTCAACTAGAATCTGAAGATTTTATGAAGAATTACAAGGAGGCATGGGGACAGTGGGCTACTGAGGTCTCGGATTGGAGAAGGTACATGAAAGGTTTCAGAAGACTTGCGTGGGTTAGAAATCAAGGGCTCCCATGTCAGCTGTGGGAGAAGGAAATTATTAGCAAGAGTAAACTTTCGTTTTGCTCCCTGTGATTTGACCGTTTTAATGGTTTTATCCTAAACTTTTAAAAATAGTCATTTTACTCCAATAATTTACTATGTTATTTCTATTTTGCTCCCCACCTTTAACTCCATCCAAATTGTTTGTTACTTGAAAGGGTATTTTGGTAACTTCAAGTATAAAAGAAAGGGTATTTTAATAAAACTATAAAAAAGACTATATTAAATAATAATAATAATAATAATAATAATATATAATAAAACCCATATCTGATTATCTCTCTCTACCATCTATCTTCTCTCTCTACAATCTCTCTTTTCTCATCACCAACAACCACCACCACCAACCGTCACCACCTCACCATCAACCCTAACAGCCACCACCACCTGCTACCTGCACCAATAACCACCACAACCGGCCACCAACACCAACAATCAGCCACCTACACCAACCTGCCGCCACCATTAACACCTACAACCAGCACCACCTAATCAACCACCACAAATTGCCATCAACACCAACAACCACCATTGTACCACCTCCACCGCCTACATCTTCCCCAAAAAACCTCCACCACCGACATCTTCCCCAAAAAACCCAACACCGCCGAATCCCACCACCGTCTCTCAAAATCACCCACCTTAAACACAAAACTCGATAAAGCAAACACCTAACTCCATAACAGAGATCTGTGACAAGATTTGACCGGAAATCCCAACTAACCTTGGCCGATTATAAGATCTTTAAGCGATTAGCTCCGACGACTGTGGTGTCGATTAGTTCCGACGAAGGTGGTACTGATGACTGTGGTGTCGATTAGCTCCGACGAAGGTGGTATCGAGGTCCGACGGCTGTGATGATTCTTCAGAACATTAAGTGGTGGATGATGGTGGTGGCGGGCTAGTCGTGATAGCAGGGTGGTGGTCGTCGTATTATAGCACCGGGAGGTCGTCGTGATAGCAGGTCCGGCGACGTTGAATGTTGTGAATGAACTGTGATGTTGAATGTGGCTTTGAATGTTGTACGTATTGTTGAATGTGGCTTTGAATGTTGTAAATGAATGGTGATAATGTTGTTAGCTGTAAATGACAAGAAAGTCAAAAGAAAGTATATAAGATCTGATGAAACTGAATAATGAATAAATGATTATTATAATTCATTTTAAATATTATTAAAAACAATATCAGATTTAAAAAACTAATAAATGATTTTTATACTTAAAGTTACCAAAATACCCCTTCAAGTAATAAACAATTTGGATGGAGTTAGAGGCGGGGAGCAAAATGAAAATAACCTAGTAAACTATTGGAGCAAAATGGAAATAACATAGTAAACTATTGGAGCAAAATGGTTATTATTAAAGGTTTGGGCAAAACCGTTAAAACGGTCAAACCACAGGAGCAAAACGGAAGTTTACTCTATTAAGAAAATAGGTAACAGTTTTGGGAGGGTGGTCTAAGACCTTGTGGTCCCGATGATTCTGGGAATATGACCTATATCCATGTTGGGATTGTAGTAAACTCTGGGAGAAAATTTAACGATTAAATTCTTGTTAAGCACAAAGAAATGAAATTCCCGTGTTGGACATCAGAAGGGGCTGGGGATTGGATGCCGGATTTTGCGAATGACGATTCGGTTGTTGTTAATGAACCGGATATGACGCTAATTGGACCGAAAAACTTCACATAGGAAGTCTCAAGCGACGGTCATGAAAGTACAGATGCACATATGTTGGAAATCCAAAGGTCCGTTGAAGATGAATCGGCGCCAGAAAAGGAGTTGGAGCTGGAAAACATTGATGAAAGTCCGGCCAATGCAGAAGACGTGACTGTTAATCGATAATCAAGGAAGGCATTGAAACATCAGCTAGAATTTTTGGAAAGGAGAAGGCCGCCTCGGAAATAGGACAAAGGAATGATGATGTCGAACAGGTGCCTGCACCTGTTGTGTTTGCTGAGACTTGGGAAGCGATGTTCCCTAGGATTAAGGAAGGCGATAAGTCTCAAAACGTTTTGGTTAGGCTACTAGGTATGGGTGATGGCCCTCCTTGGAGGATGACCCTCCACGTCAGCGCCACGTAGGATGGGTGTGAGGATGGGCCTAAAGGGGATGGACCTAGGAAATGAAGGGTGGGGCTAAATATATATAAACGTATGTATGTATAAGTGTGTGTGTGTGTATAGAGAAGAAGAGAGAGGATATAGTTTTTGTCTTTTATGCCCGTCCTCCTCGTCTACCTCCAGACGTCCAAGACGCCGCCGCCCCAAGGGAAATGGTGTTGGAGGGCGTCGCCGGGCCAGTCCGGGCCTGGACAACCCCCCCCCCCCAATAGCCTTAGGGCAAGGATACTCAGGTGGGTATTAATTTTATGGGACCCTTTAAAAGTAGGGTGAGGTCAGAAAGTGATAATGGATGTGGGCCCACAGTAAAACAAACGAAGCCTAGTAACAAAGGAGGTTGTAACAAGCCCAATAAAATGAAGGAGATTAAAAATGATCCCTTTAACATGTACAACTTGATTGTGAATTCTGGTAGAGTGCCCCGAAAAAAAACAATCAGGTTTTTTTATAATCAGATAATCCCTAACTATTGAAAAAATAAGAGGGGCAAGGCTAAACACATTTCAGAAGATCAGAGTAATAATTATAAGGGGGAAATTGATAACATGAACAGGACCCATACCATGCCAGAGGAGGCAAGCTTGATACCTTTGGCACAAAAATGAGGTTGGCAGGACAGTGGGATTAAGGGTGAAGAAAATTACAAAAGAAGTGAAGGCACTCGTTCAGGGTGAGTTGGAGGAAGCGTTGTCTCAATGAATATTTTATTAGTAAACATTAGGGGAGCGGGGGCGACAAACCGTCCTAGATCAAAAGGTTGTGCATTGATAATAAGGTACACCTTTTATGTTTACAAGAATCGCAAATGTCTGTACTCGAGTCTATTTATGTCAGCAGGTTTCGGAGTACCTGACGTGCGTGCGAGTCTTCATAATTTTTGTTATATTTTAAGCACCTTTTTACTCGTGGATCAAGCTTTAAATTTATAAAACACGAGACAATACTAACACTCTACACACGTTAGGGCAGGTGCACCCATCGTGGACGTAGTATAGTGATGGTAAGATACCGAGGTCGTCCAATGACACAAGAGCTTTTAATACCGGCTTATCGTTAACGTCCAATCCAACCAAATTTTGATAAAAGTTTTGAAAGCTTTAAAAGATAAAAATAAAAATAAAACGTAAATAAAAGGAAGAACAAATAGACAAGAAGGAATCACTTGGTTCCAACTCCTCTTTTATGTATCCTTTGATGATTTCCGCACTTTAGGCTTTTTAAGAGATTATCTTAGTTATAGTGGTAGGCCACTCTTGTGAAGGCGATGTTACCCTCGGCCATATTGGTGTGAGTCAGCAGGGATACAGTACCGCAAGGCCGGAATATTGGAAGATAATTAAATAAGTTATTAATGCGAAAAGTGGTAGGCCCCTCTTGTGAAGGCGATGTTACCCTCGACCATATTGGTCTGAGTCAGCAGGGATACATTCCCGCAAGGCCGGATAAAGTTTTAATAGTTGTTTATCTATAAGGGGTTCAAGTCGTTCTTACTTCCCCCGATTTCATGTTATCTGCCTCAAGGGAAGTCCTAATAGACTTGAACCAAGTCTTCGCAGGATCTATACACTGAACGAGGCCAGAACTTTACCCAAACACCCTTCTAACCCCTTCCAGGTAGTTAACGCGCTTTATATAGACCATAAAGACACGAACGAGTGAATCAACGAAACATGAAGAAATGTTTAACTAAAGTTCACTTTCAATATAAAAACTATTTATTAAAGTCATTAATACATACCCATATAAAAAGTTGCCAAAGATTGGAAATCAAAAGTAATACATACAAGATTCGTCTTCACCAAGTGATGTAAGAGATTTAGCCAAGCATGGCCTTTGTTTGACAAGAACTCTTACTATCGATCTTGGATCCTGAGACTACTACACGCTCTAAAAGATTAAAATTGGATGATAGTGGTGGGTGTTGATGTTGTAGTGTTGGAGGACTGATGGCAAGTGTGAGAGAAGTGGTTTGCCAAGGGATGCCTTTTCTCCAAAGCCAAGCACCTTTATTTATAGCTGGAAACATAGGGCAGGAACGACCCCGTGCCCACGTGGCATGGCCTCGTGGTGACAGGTTTCTCTCCCTTCATTAACTGCTGATGTCAGTTCTTTGTACCAACACGCCCTGTGGTGTCACAGCACGGCCCCGTGGTCAGTGTACTTGTTGTACTATCAAAGATTCTGCGAATCTTAGAGTTGACCGCAGCCTGTGTTGAGTTGACATGACCCCGTGTTGGTTGTCTTTTGTTGTTGTATTTTTTTGCAAAGAACCTTGACTGGGCACGCCCCATGCCTAAGC
Organism: Scalesia atractyloides; assembly: GCA_947069175.1. NCBI lineage: Eukaryota > Viridiplantae > Streptophyta > Magnoliopsida > Asterales > Asteraceae > Scalesia > Scalesia atractyloides. Next base: position 47,589,460 of record CAMTDV010000010.1, read on the forward strand.
TTATGTCTTCGTTATTTTTGTTGTTTTGGATGTAAATGGGGGTTCGGCAGGTCGTGGCAATCCTTCTTCTTTGTATTTGTGTTTGTTTTGCTGTTAATTTGTTTTTTTTTATTCGTTTAATCTCTTTTAATCCTGTAATTTAAAGTAAACAAAGAAACATGTTTTTTCCAACATTAGTACCGAAAAAGGGGTTAATTTTATGCCTTGTTTGATGTAATTTATATGTTGCATTTTGCACACATCAAATACCCTCACACTTGAATCTTTATTTGTCCTCAAGCAAAACTCTATAGTGTGGCTTACACACCTAAACAGAATCGGTAGAAGAGAAGATTTGGGCTTATCTTTAGAGTGTCAGGAGTCCAAGTTCTATATTTGTTTTGTTTTTATTATTTACAATTTTATTCTTCATGATTCATTAAGAACATATTTTAAGAAAAATAATTTGTTTTGGGCATAACATGCCTTTATAAAAATCTATTTAGTTATATACAAATTTACACACCTCACAAGTGGTCACTCAACACTCGGCTGAAGATGTTTAAGTGAAAGCGCCCGGATCCGATGTGGAGCTTACTCCCACCATAGGGTTGATAAACAATCAAACCTCATCCTTTTTGACGTTTTAATCCTCGTAAATATCAAGAGGGCTTTTAAAAGGGTAGGTTTTTGGCTTGGGTAGGCATTTTTGGGTAAAATGGTGAAAAATGTAAAAAGTGTCGTTTTTTCTAAGAATTTTTTGGGGCTTCGAAAAAACTTTAACCAATTTTTTAGCCAAAGTTGAAACTAAGCCATTCTTTATAATTTTATAACCGAACTTTTTACTAAAATAATGGGTGTGAAAATAAAAGGTTTTGCGGATGTGGGTGGTTGTTTTTGCAAAAGTTTATATTTTTGCGGGTTTAGAAACGAAAGGGTTAAGGCTCAAAAGGCGTTTAACTAGGGGGATATTTATGGTAAGGGGTAGAAAGAAAAATAAAGGTTTAGAAAAAAATGGGTTATAGTCCTAATGTCTCAATCACTTACTTACTTGGATTTATGTGGGTAAGGATTGTGAACGTATTGATGTGCCAAGTTCAAGATTTGTATGAACCAAATTGGCTATTCACACAAAAAACGAAAAATTGAGCAATTAGTATGGATATCTATTTGTATGCTCCGTAAAGGCTTAAAGCTCACTTTTTGTGGGAAAAAGGGTATAGTGTAAAAGTGTATAAATAATAAAATTTTACATAGATTTGTTATGCCCGTTTTTATAATTTTCTTAATTGGTTCTTTTATCACGACGCTATCAGTTGTAAATTAGTAAAACATAATTTTTAGAACTTATTTTTCCCAAACAAAACCAAGATAAGTAAAAAAATGAAATATTTTGAAAAATATTTGGGGTGATTAGCGGTTTTCCAACGTAAGTTTGGTGTAAGGCTTGTTTTTAGGACCAAAGATTCAAGGTTTTAACATCCCCCCACCCCCATTGAAATTACAAATTGTCCTCAATGTGTCCCAAATAGGATTTGTTTGGTTTAAATGTGAAAAAAGTGGGGTAAAATAACAAAATTTTAAAGTGACTGCTCACTGAGCACGGGGGCGTGCCAGGTGGAAACGGCCCCGTGGCCAAAGTGCCAGTAACAAGATCTTTGAAAGGCTTACAGAAGGTCGGGCACTGGGGCTTGGGCTTTGGGCACGACCCCGTGGCAGTCGTCTGTCATAGATAAGAACTTGGGTTTTCGTCGTTTGGCTTCTGATTTCTGGGCTTGGGGACCACTATGCTTAGTGTGTCCAAGCCTCCCAATATACATGTGAGCTATAATTGTACCAAAATACAATAATCCAACACAATAACAAGTGTTCCTAGATTACGAGAGTTTACTTGTTCAACCACCGTCATACGAAAAGAAAAATAAAAGAAAATGCAGGAAAGTAAGTTGTCTAAAGAAGCAAATTGTCCAACGGAACGTAGCTCGGAAAGTACCAAATCGTTCAAGGGTCAAAAAGAGATAGCCTGAAGGATAGATCGGTCGCCCACCACCACCATCGCCTAGTACGAATCCATGTCGTTGCCCTCTTCCTCCTCCTCGTCTTGGTACGCCATGTGCTCCCGGATGTAGGTAAAATCGTTCGGCATGTTGACGATATTGCGCTCCATGCTTCCAATCCGGATAATTGAGCTTTGTCCTAAACTATAGGCATTCTTAGACACTTGGAGTGTTTCCTGCATGACATTGTATAGAATCTGGAAGTTAGAAAAAGCACCTCCTCCTTGAGAGGAGGACCCCGGGGCATTTCTGGGATGTCGAGGACGGATAGGGTCATCTTCGATTGCAAGGACCTCGTCCGGGTCGTTTGGATTCCATACCCGGCCATGTGCATCTTTAAAGCGCATAAGGCCATTGTTGCAATCAATGATAAGACCCAAGCTTCGTCATAAGGCTAGGTTGGCCCGTGTCACACCCACTCCTTTGTGGAACCCACTCGGAGTGCGCCTAATATTGTTCTTGAATAGCTTGGCGATCCATCCTCTAAAGAATATCGTAGTTTGGATGGCGGTGGCGTTGAGGCCAGGTTCCTCAATAGCATGTGGGCGACATCAAGAGGTTGGTGTTTCAGGATGCAATATATGCAACTAAGCTCCCGGAGATTAACCACCCCGCCACTATCCTTCCTTTGACACAAAGAGCCACTAAGGACCCGATGAATGTATCAGATTAGAGGGTCCCTTATCTGTGTGCTCTTTGAAGAGCTTGGATCATAATAGACATCTCCAATCAGTGCCCATGCAGCTTGTCTCAGGTTATCTAGGAGTTCACGGACACTTTCCGTGAATTCTGGCTCGGTTGTGTCTTCTTCAGTGTATAGCCCAATGTTCACGTCGAACTGAGCCATGGAAATGCTATACCATTCTCCCCACACCTGAATTGAACCGCATTTGACCCAAACAGATCCTGCTCATTTTTGTCGAAAATGAGCGTGCTTAAGAGTCCCATGTTGTATTCATGGATCGATCTAAGCCGAGTCTCTAAAAAGATACATAGTGGACCAGTGATTAGAACATCGTATCTCTCTCTTTGCCCTATAGCTTCGAGTGTGGTGTAACGCACTTGTCGTGGTGGTTCCTCATGCCTTGCTTGTAGTTCTTCAAACCAGTTTTTGTACTCAAGTTAAGCAATTTTGAGCCTTAAGAACTTATGAGGTGCCATTCTGCAAGAAAAAACCAGTAAGACAATTAGCATGTCGAAAATTATGTAAAAATTGAATTCAGGTATCCTACCTGCCTTTGCGCAAGATATCAGTCCAGTCCCCGAGTATCTCACATGCAGATAGTCAAGAGAATATTCCGTTACCTGAAGGGATGTCAAAGCACCGGCTTGTGGTATCCAAAGAACGATAACTTTGATCTGACGGGATACGCTGATTCTGACTTTGGGGTGGACAAGCTGAATTCAAAGTCTACGACGGCTAGTTGCCAGTTCTTCGGAACTCGATTAGTAAAGTGGCAATGCAAGAAACAAACCACAGTCTCTCTCTCTACTTGTGAGGCAGAATACATTTCTGCGTCCAGCTATTGTTCACAAATCCTATGGATTCAACAACAAATGAGGGACTTTGGATTGCCATTGCTTGATACGCCTTTATATGTAGACAATAAGGCAGCAATCGACATCACTAAAAATCCTGTTCATCAATCTCGAACTAAACACATAGAAATTTGTTATCACTTCATTCGTGACTGCTACGAAAAGAAGTTGGTGTGAATAGAAAAAATCCACACCGATGAACAAAAAGCTGATTTTTATACCAAAGCATTTCCTTTAACAAGATTTAATTATATCTAATGAGGCTTAATGGTATTAAAAATTTGTTGACAGGTGCGGAGGCAGAGGTTGAATATGGATCGGACGATGAGTTCATGTGATCCACATTGGTTTGTATATCTTTTAGATAAGTATTTCTTTAAAACTAAAATACAAAATATGTTTTTGATTTTAGGGGGAGAATTATTTGAGAAAATACAAAACATATGAAAATTTTCAAAAAGTACAAAAACATTGAAAAAGACAAAAATAATTTTGTGTCACAAAGGAAATGATAGTACATCAGTGGACTATCACAGTATGCTAAAGAATTGTAAAGTTTTAAAAGTGATAAACAAGACTTACTGTGGATGTGTCGATAGGCTTTACACGTTCAGTAAATTGTTTCTGGGATAAAAACTAAATTTTACAATTGCTTAAACTTGTGGCTTAACATCTCTCGGATATATGGACTTAGTACTCCGAAATTTCGTTTGAGAGATTGCATGATTCTGAGATACGAGGTCTGTATAGATAGTTGATATTTGGGGTATTATACAAGTTCTTCTGATTTTGCGGAAGCAATAACCTAGAACTTCTATAATGCTTTTGCTATAAACCCTAAAACTGCATGCAAAATTGAAAAGAATCGAAAGATCTAATCTTTGCAGTGCTTAAAAGATTCCTTAAGTGGAACACACCTTTAAGTCGAGCCTTCATCTCTTTGTCGATATGGTGGTATTAACCTGAGCTCTCAAGGCTTCGTATTAACCCAGATACAGATATCAATTATGCTATATTCACCTGTAAGATGAAATCTAGGGAATCTTGATACGGGAGTATATTCTGAGATGGGAACCATAGTTAAGTCAAGTTTCATAATTCTATCTAAGATATCTTGGAATAATTGAGAAATGTGTCAAAGTTTAAGTGGATAAACATATCGACAATCTAGGTAAATGAGTTTAAAACTTAAAGTCATCAAAAGGTCAATGGTACTGGTGATATGTTTCAATTAACTGATATGATCCTTAAACACGAATTCATAAAAATATGTCTGTAAATTTGTTTGTACATAGTTTACTTGTAATAAATTTGTACATAGTTTATCTTGCTTTACAGATTAAAACCAAAAAGATTTTCAGTGTGTTTTAGCATAAACTTTCAAAAATACAAAAAAATTTTGTTTCTACATTAGTTTCAACAAGCCAATGTTGGAGAACGGATCTTCGAAGTCTGGTAAGGTGCTAAACTGGTGGAAATCTGATTGATAACGGGCTGGGAGCTAATTTGAAAAATCTGATAAGCTAAAACGATTAAAAGTTCATTAATTTGAAACTTGAAATTGAGAAAAACCAACAGTTTGTTCATAACGCGAGGTCATTAACTTGGATTCGGCAGACAAATCGGTTAACCAAGGTCATTAGCTTGGACTTGGGCAACTGAGTGGATTGTTAAAACTGGTAAAAAAAATGAAAAGTTCAGGATCTAAATTGAAAATTTTGAAAAAAAAATTGATTTTGGGTTAATCAAGTTCGCCCGGACTTGTTATCAAGTTCGACTGGACTTGTCTGTGCTTAAAAAGGTTTATCAGATGGCAAGTTCACCCGGACATGTACTAATCTTAATTGATTGGGTTTACAAGTTCGCCCGAACTTGTTAGCTATAAATAAGATACAAGTTCGCCCGGACTTCATAACTGGTTTCTTGATTCACTAAGCGAACTTGAGGCGATTTAGAGAGATTTCAAAATTGACAATCTTGTGTCAAATTGCTGCCCGATTTTCAAGTGATTTTTAGTGATTAGCACACTAATTATCATGGCTATGGTGAGTAATTCGAGATTGGACCATGAATTGATAGGTTTAGAATGAACTGAATCTGAACTTGTTTATTGGACATGAATAAGGTTGTCTAAGGACAAATTGGACCGTAAAACATGTTAAATAACTATAATCGATCATAAACAAGTCATCAATTTGGATCAAAATGAATGGAACATGTTGTTACAGGTTGTCATGAAAGAGATGACAAGTTCGCCCGAACTTGTCAACTGGTTCTTTGAACCAAGTTCGGCCGAACCTGTCCTCAATTATAAAAACAATGAATGTCTAACAAGTCCGCCCGAACTTGCTTAATGATTTTCAAATATCATGAGTCCTTGACAAGTTCGCTCGGACTTGTCTGAATCTGTTTCAAAATCATAAATCTTAACGAGTTCGCCCGAACTTGTTTAAGAATTGGTAAAAAATATTTGATAAGTTCGCCCGGACTTGATACATTTGTAATGTTTTATGTGTCTAATCAAGTCCGCCCGAACTTGATATTAGTGTTGATAAAAATTGTTGAAATTGCTAATTTTGTCTCGATTTTCGTGTTTGCAGAATATTCAGCTCTCATTTAATAAATTCCACAACACATGCATCATGCTCGACAAAACTGTATGTCCATCTCTTGAAGCATATGAAAGTATTCTTGCTTTCATGGAGCGTATTCCAATTCACAAGGCGATTACGGAAAAGACAGTGGTTTATAGGTCGCACGTTTACAGATTTTAGAGCGCAGCATCACTTAATGAGGATGGCATAGTGATTAAATCAGTGGTTCATGAAGGGAATGAAGACAAGGAGATTATAGTGACAAGGCAGACATCCGAAAAGTTTTGAATTTCAACGACGATAAGAATGATCCAATGATGCTTGACGAAAGCATGGTACGAGGTTGCTTTTGCCGAATGGGGTACAAAGGGCACGTGAATGAATCAACCTTGAAGAAAGGGGGAGTTCCAAATCCCTATAAATGTTAGACGCATGCAATCATTCACGCATTCAGCCATCGAAAGGCAGGATTAGACGACGTACAAGATTACATGGCATGTATGGCCACTGCACTTGTCCTAAACAAGAAATTTAACTTCTCTAAGCTTGTATTCACTCATACGAAGAACAACATGGGATCAAACAGGCTTGTTATGTATCCAAGGTTTATTCAGATGCTGATCGATGAAAAGTTCAAGAAAATCACAAAAGATCCAAATGATATTGTATATCTTAGCCATATGGATGAAGTCACAGTAAAGAAGCTGATTACTTTCCAGAACAAGCTTCAGCGCTGATCGCAAAGCCTTTGTTTGGTGCTATAGCTTCTTCTGATTAAATCGCACCACCAGAATACAAATGGCGTCAAGATGATAGTGGTGACGAGAATGAAAAGAAAGCTGAATTAGAATGGTTGTCGACGTTCAAAGAAAAGCGCAGCGACTGGTTTTTAAAGAAAGTTGTTGAAGAAAAGAAGAAAACGTTTAAAGGCAAAGAAAGTCGAAACAATGTTGATAGACGAAGATGAACCTGAGAATGTTCAAACTGAAGCTGGTTCAAGTGTTGCAGTTATCGTTGAAAGTCAAGAAAAGACTACTCAAGAAGATGACGTTATATCTGCGACATCCGACAAAGATGAAGATAGTGATGATTCTCTAGAAAAAGCTACAAAGAAAGCTATCGCTGAGAAAGAAGCAGAGAAGGTTAAAGAAACGGATGTTGAATACGAACCAGAGTTAAAAAGGGTTCAGATGAGGAGAGACCAAAGAAAAAGGCCAAAAGAGTTAAGTCTTCTGCAACAGATACATCTTTGAAGTCTACAGGGTCTCCGAGTACCAAAGGAAAGAAAACTCAAAAGCCGAAAAGCAGACGCTATGTTGATCAAAAGAAAAAAGGCACAGAAGTCACACAAGAACCTTCTGGTGCAAAAACAACAGGAGCTACACAAGAACCTCATGTGGCTGAAAAAATTCAAACTTCTGCAGTTCAAGAGACGAGCGTACAGACATGAGTTACACAAGAACCTCCTGAGTCTGATTTACTTGAAATTCCAATCATACAATCTCAAGATCCACCTACAGCTTCTCAACCTGAAAGCTCTATTCCAAAAGAAGATCCTACACCGAAGAGTACGCCAAAGTCAACACCTAAAACTACTCCAAGGTCGAAGTTATTTGGAAACATTCCTGACAAGCCTGCAAAAATTCAAGATTTGAATGATTTCTTCCCATAATCTGATGTTGATGAGCTAGAGAAAAGAGTAAAGGCTCTGGAAGATAAAGTGTCAAAGAATGAAGCTGAGAAAGTTGCATTAGAACAGTTGGTAAAGCAAAGTGATGTCGAAAAGGAGATTTTGAATGATAAAGTCAAATTTCTGGAAGGTGATCGAGGATACTTGAAAGCCCTAATAGAAAGTCTGCAAGATGCAAATGAACGATTGCAGAAAGAGATTGATGAATTACGATCTGAACATGATTTGAATGATAGAAGATTCAACAGATTGCAGAAAGTATTATCCAACAGTCTGGGAATTGATATTGCTGCATAATATGCTCGATTGGATTTGCAGGAAGCGAAAGAGAAAGCAGAAAAAAAATTGCTGAACATGGGAAAGGCAAACATGTTATAGAGGGTATGCCTGAATCAACACAGATAGTGATTGAATCTGCAAAAGCTTCAGAGTCTGAAATTATCCCTGGGAAAGAAACTGAGCAGAAAGACGATGAAGAAGCTGAAGATGATGATAATGATGATGAACCTGTTGATGATACAAAAGACGACTCCGATAACGATATGGCAATGACGATGGTCAGGGAGGAGTTGGTTTGAAAGTTGTGGATGCCAAAGTGATTGATGAATTTGATTTTTCTTCGCTACTAAACAATGATGCAAACAGGATGAAAGATCAAAGTCAGGGGGAGCAGAAAGGGCAAGCAGGGGAAACAGATGTTGATATGACAGATGCGATTACTGCAATGCCTGTTGCTGCTATACCAACAAAGCCTATGATATTGATGCTAGAACATAACGTCGAGGAAGGTGAATTTATTCATAATTATTCAAAGGAAGATCTAGCAAAGCTGCTAAACGTTGATGCTGAAGCGTTTGATTTCGATTTCGAAGAAGATGTGGTGAACGTTAATACATTCGAGCCAAACGAGTACTGTTATAAAAGAAGATCTGATGCAGATGATTATAATAAGGTGATTACTGAATATTGGTCATCAGATGATGAAAAAGATGAAGCAGAAAAGTATGTTGGTGTGAATACAGACAGCTTTCCTACATTTGAAGAGATGTATGATCAATTGAATGAAGATCTACTAAAAGAAAAGATAGCAAAGTCTGTACGAGAAGGCAAAGTTCCTAAACCGATGACTAAAGAAGAGATTGCTACGCGAAAAAGTCCTGGTTCAAAGAGATGCTGAGAGAAAGAAAATTCAGAAGTCCATTAGCATTCTTTACCAGAGATGCAGATAAGTCGTTGGGTGACATTCTTAGTTGGGGTGGTTGAAAGAATTGAATTTACGACATCAAAAGAGAATTTGGGGGTTCAATACTTCAAACACTTGGCAGATTTCAAAACATTACAGTATTGGGATGTAGAGGAATTGGTGCAGACAAGAAACGTGAGCTACCACATGAAGTTTATTGATCAAATATTCTGGAAAATGATTAAGTTTGAAGCGAAGCAGGGATTTAAATACTGGAAACCGTTTATACTGAAGCGCATAATCAAAACAGATAAGAAAACGGGAGAAAAAGACATAACGTTGATTATGAAGCGTCCGCGAGCGATGAAGAACATGCCTCTAATGTCGTTCGAACAAGATTTCTATCCGTTGTTTAAATGGTGGTAAGTTGATCCTACAACGTGTGAAGCAGTGATAGTGTTGAGATTTGAAGAACATCTGGATATCACAAAAGAAAGAGTGCTGCAACCGCCTCACTCCAAAAACTAACAGGAAGTTTCGAGTCTGCAAGCATTGTTTTTGCTATTTTGATTAGAGTTACGTTCTTCCTCTCAGCTACATCGTTTTGTTGTGGAGTATAAGGTGCACTGAATTCGTGCAGAATTCCTTTGGCATTGCAAAACTCTTTCATCTTGTTGTTCTTGAACTTCGTGCCGTTGTCACTTCTAATACGTCTAACAGGAAGATGATATAGATTTTCGAGCTTCTTGAAGAGAATTACCAGATTATCGAACGTTTCATCTTTAGACTCTTGAAAGAAAACCCATGAATATCGAGAATAATCATCTGTGACGACTAAACAATACAGATCTCCGGATATACTTTGAACATTAAGCGGTCCAAAAAGATCCATATGTAGACGTTCAAGCGGCAACTTTATGGAGTTAAGAATCTTCTTAGGATGTGACTTTTTGTTCTGCTTCCCTTTCTTGCATTCAAGACAATGATCCGTCATGTGGAAGCTTCGAATATTAACTCCTTCGACCAAGTCGTTGTGAACCAGAAAATTCATTTTCCTCAGATGTATATGCCCCATTTTTCTGTGCCATAGAATCGAATCTTTCTCCGTGGCTTTTGAGACAGAACATTGAGCCGTCTTTGACGATGTAGTAGCAACACCCATGTCTAGCACATAGAAATCGTTTTCGCATGGAGCGCGCATGAGAATCCATTCATCAGGAATCTTGAAGCCCGGCTTTAGAATTATGCACTCCTTATCATTAAAATGAACAGTGAACTACTTATCGCAAATCTGTGATATACTGCGTAGATTGTTCTCTAGCTCGGCTATGTAATTCACTTGATCAAAAGATACCACACCATTCGAAAGCTTTCCTTCAGCAACGATCCTACCTCCTTGATTTCCAACGAAGCCTACATATCCTCTGTTAATTGCTTTGATATCAAAGAGTAGTGCTTTCATCCCGGTCATGTGCCTCGAAGCTCCACTATCCAGAATCCACTTCGATAAAATGGATCTCTGGAGCCCCTGCACACATTAACAACTCAGTGAAAAAGTGCAACCAAGCCTTCTTGGTCTTGGGTTTGGGATAATAAACTTCATAATCATCCTCAAAGTCACCATCTAAGACTTCATCTATGCTAACATTTTCAAACTTAACTTTCTTCTTATCTTTTGAAAGTTTGATAGTTTCAATTTTATCCTCAGATTTAGACACCCTGTCGACTTTGGTTTCAACTGACACAGACTTTACAACTTCATATGTTGTTGATTTCTTCTTTGCAATCCAGAATTGTGATTTAACTCTTGCTTTCTTAGTGTAAAACCTTGAATCTTTGTTTTCATTCGTTTTGGAAGTTTCACCTTTCTCAAAAGTTGAATTTTTAAACTTCGATACAGTTTTAGGTTTAACTTTGATTTTAGATTCGTTTCTTTTCAGAATTGTGATAGGTTTTACAATCTTCGGTTGCTTAGGCTTCTCAACATCTGAATTTGTCTTTCTTCGATGATAGACATGCTTAGATTTCGGACACTTGCGAGCAATGTGACCAAATTCATTGCATTTGAAGCAAGTCCGATTATCATGAGAATTTCCACTAGTGGGTTTTACTTCACTTGCGGATTTAGCCTTATCTCGAAGTTCTTTTTCCTTTTTAAACTCATCATTTGATTGTTTTCCAATCAAACTCTCTTCTTGAAGCGTACTAGTCCCATACACGAAAGCCATGTTTGTATCTTTATATTAGCAGAATGGTGACTTTTTCTTTTTCGGTTCATCTTCTACATCCAAACCCAACCCTGCTCTCCTATGTTCAGGAAAATCACCACCATTCCTTCGGTAATAGTTAAAATTCTTTTTGGGTTTAGAATAAAACTTCTTTTCATTTTTCTCCAAATCCTCTGATGATATTTCAACGAATTTGAAAAATTTATCAAGTTGATCTTCTTTCACATTCCGAATCGGAAAGCTATCGTCGAATATAGTCTATCAGATTCCTTAAGTTTGTACATGACAACGTTAGGATCATCACTTAGGCTATCTTCCGATGATGTATCCTTAGATTGTGATTCAGAATTGTTCGAACTCGAGTTGGCGCTCTCATAGCTGCCATCATCAGATTCATTCAGAACATTATCAACAACATTTTTACCACTGCTTCGCCATCATCACTTGTGTAGGTTATATCAATGTTCTCAGGCAGCTCATTTTTCTTTTCGGTTAAAAGTTCAATGCTGAGCACCTTTTCCATCCCTTCAGATTTCTTGCGATAATATTTTTCGCACAAGGGTGGTGGAACACCGCTATAATCTCCATGTTTCTTACCTTTTGATTTTTGAACATTTTCTTTCGACGGAATCGTTGGAAGAATTGATCGATGACATAAGCATTCATGGTATAGCATTTCAAAAGCTGTCTCACTCTTTCAGTTTCAATTTTCATATCTTGAAGCTCTTGTTTTACTTCAGCAATGGTATTGATATAAACGTTAATTGCTTTTTGTTTTTCCATTACTGTTGCTTTTAACATTCTTACAGTGTCAACTTTTTCAACACTGTTTTTATCAAGCCTGTTGTAATCATCTTTCATTTTATCATAAGCTTCTTTCATTGTGCGATAATCATATCTGAAATTGTTGTTATGCACATTGAGTTCACTTATGATTTGAGTCTTTTCAGCACATTGCAGACAAGGCTCGGTACATTTCATACAAGGTTTCTCAACCTCAACGATTTGCACTTTAACAACTTCCTTTTCTACAACTTTTACCTCCGGACCTACCTTTGTTAGATTTGCCATCAAAGCTTTGTTGGTAATCTCCGTGAGATTTTCCTCATTCATCTCTTTGGTCACGTTGATAACTTCCTCAACCACATGTTTCTCCTCGGCAACATGCTCCGAAGATGTTGGATCACCAAAACAACCTGCAAAACTAGAAGTCATGTTAGGAGAAAGGACACCCTGCATCTTTGTATGATGATAGATTTCCTCCACTTCTACTTATTGTAAGTATTCTTCTAGCATTGCGCTTTCTATAGTTGCATCCTCACCAGATGTATCTTCCATGATCTCAGCCATTAAAGCAACTCCGGTCTTTTTGGCAATATATGAGTTCCAGTCAAAACCATCATCTTCATTCGCAGCAACCATCGCTTTCTCTGTGGTGTTGGATAGTTTCTCTTGGATTTCGACTTGAGTCTTCTTTGGGAAAGGCTTGTATTGTAGTGACTTTTTGTAATAATCACTGCCACCTCCAAATGGACTTTGATTGCCACTCGCTTCTGGATTCTTGTATTCTCTTTTAAAATGCCCTTTTTGTCGGCATCTGAAGTAAGTAACTTTCGTTTTGTCGAATCCCAATTTGTTGCTTGAATTCCCGATGTCTCTGTCGGTTAGAGCAACAAATTTAAGTAACCCTCCGAATAATCGAGGCTAAGGACCATTTGATGTCCATCAGCTCAAGCTCTTCCTCATCCACTTGATCATAATCCTCTACAGTCATTTCAGGATTACCAATCTTCCTGGCCACTAAACTCTTGTAAGATTCCAACACTGTTGCAAGTAGTGCCATATGTTGTTTGGCCACTTGTTCAGAAACAATGTTGTTTAGGTTGAATGCAATGTTGCACCTATACACATTTGGATCAGAATTCGATTGATTACTCTGATTTGTCTGATTCTGAAACGAAGAATTTGATCCCGTGCTCGAATATGATGACTTCTGAGGACTCTGATCATATTTTGGATATGATTGAGTTTGGCTCTGTGGCGAATGATTCGAGGGATTCAGATTCGCGCTAAAAGCGGTTTGGATCTTCGGGTTTGAAATATTCTCTTGAACTCCAGTTTGTAGTAAAGCCCTATATCTTGAGCAACGTTTGAATTCTTTGACTTGGCGATCTTTAACAACTCCATCTCATGCCCTTCCAACTTATCGATAAACGTGGACAATTTGAAGAATTCCCAGCTTGGACTTTCTTTGAGCACCATGAGATATGTCGTCCATTCACCTTCTGGTAATGCGTCAGCCAATTTATCAATGTATTCTTCTTTCGTCTGCTCTAGACCATGTCTCCTCATAATCACCTTCCAATGACAAAAATGTTTTATCATTTGTTTCATTGTTTCGCCTTTTATCATTGTAAATATGTCGAATTCTTTCATGATTAAGGCCTTTTTGCTCTTGACCATCTCTGCACTTCCCTGATATTTGTTCTTCAGAGACTTCCAAAGATCTTGTGCAGTTTTGTACTCAGGCAATAGTACTAAGATATCTTCCTTCACCGATTGCTGAATCAGACTAATCATTTTCTTTTCAGCTACGTATGCATCCTTCTGTGCAGTAGAAAACTTGCTTATATCGATAACATTGTCATTTTCATCTCTTGGCCATGTGTAGCCAGTCTCAACTGCAACCCAGTTGTGGAAGAACGGAGATTGAACCCAGTTCGTAAACTTTTCTTTCCACCCCCTCGTATTCATCTATACACATGAGTTTCGGTGGCTTCACAGACGTACCCATCTCGTTATCAATGTTAACTTGATTCACCATTTGAGCATTTGATGCTGAAGCCGTCATAAACGCACTGTGAATATCTTCCATCGTGGAAAACTGATGAGAATCGCTGAAAACACGTTCACAAACTTTGAAAATTGATTAGCCCACTGACAAGTTCGAGCGAACTTGTGCAGTTGATAAAAACAGGTTTAGTTTCAAACAAGTTCGGGCGAACTTGTTGAAAGCTTTTGAAAATTTCACCCTGATATAAGTTCGAGCGAACTTGTATGATATTCAAGAGAAGTTCGGGCGAACTTGTAAATGAATTTCAACAAAATTTGATCAAGTTCGGGCGAACTTGATTAAAATTGTTGAATTATCTAGCAAGTTCGAGTGGACTTCTCCAAATACTTGAAAATTCAATCAAGTTTGGGCGGACTTCTCCAAAAACTTGAAATTCAATCAAGTTCGGGCGGACTTGATTAAAAATTGTGAATTTTTAATCAAGTTCGAGCGGACTTGATTACAAGTTCAATCAAAATCAGTTTGCAAAACATGGTTTTTTCAACTTTTTTACATCAATTCATTTAAATTATGCTTTGAAACTCTCAGGGGTTTATCTTTAGTGTATTTTATATGACATATTCAAAATTTAGCAACTTTTATCCGTAGGTTCATTGTTTTCCATGAAAAAGTTAAGAAAAATGGTAGAAATGGGTAGAATAAGAATAGATCTTGCAATGATTTCACCAAATCAGGTATCCGTAGTTCTGATACCACTTGTTAGATCGCTCCTTGATTAGCACAGGAACCTAATTTGGTATCTAATGTCCAATTAGGCGGAACTAAGTGACATGTTAATCAAATATGCAAAGATTACTCGTTAAACTGTTGTTTATTGATCACTAAGTCAAATTACATGTAAGATCCGGATCGGACAGAACTTCGCATCTGTTGTGACAAAGTTGCAAAAGTTACAAATGAAATTCTGAAGGCTCCTATTTATAGACTAACAAGTTCGCTGGGATGACTACAAGTTCGGGCGAACTTGTCTTGAACAAGTTCGGCCGAACTTGTTCTCACATTATGATTCCGGGCGAACTTGTTGTCTTAATCACATAAATACAACCTTTTCTGACATAATCTAGCCCAATCTAAACAGACTCGATCCAAGACTAAGACATAGACGTTATGTACTAACAGGACACGACCCCATGCCCTCTAGGCATGACCCCGTGTCTTGGGTCTTAGGCGGACATGGCCCCGTGGCCAGTTCTGTTAACCCAAAATTAAGGTTTTCGAGCCGGCTTCGAAAAATAAAAAATTTTGGTTCATCATGTGCGGTTTACCTCGAAAATCAAACCCCAAGTGTCAATTTTGCACAAACTACCTGTTTACCCCTTCAATTTTAACTTTTTCAGTTATGAACGAGGATTTGTGTAAAACTTCTTGAACAATCTGGTTTTCTGACAATGTTTGTTTATTTACTTCTCAAAACACTTCTACTTACAACTAGTAACAAGATCTAACAAAAATTTGGGATTGGCACGGATCTAGTCAAGAACCCTAGATTATTCCCAAATTTTTTATGTTAAGCTACATGCAAAGTGTTAATCTAACTAAACATGATGTTAATCATACCTTGTTGATGGATTTGGGTAGAGAATCATCAAAAATCGGCAGAAAAAGGGCAGAATCCGGCTGCTCCAAAGAAACGGGTCATGGTTTTGTGTTGAAAAAGTGAAGAAAAATGGGTTATAAACCCGTCTGCAGATTTGCCATGGCCCCGTGCCAGGTAGGCACAGCCCCATGACCATAAATAAATAAATATATATATATATATATATATATATATATATATATATATATATATATATATATATATATATATATATATATATATATATATACATACTTATGGTATATTGGGGGCAATTGCATATTTCCCCTTATAAAATTTGTTAATTGCATATTTACCCAACCTAAAATTATAATTGCATATTTCCCCTTACTTATCTAACAAAATTGCAAATTTATCCATTTTGATTTATTTTTAGAAATAAATTATATAATGACTATTTTACCCTTAATTATAGTAAAACTTAAAAAATTACATATTTACCCATTTTGTACTTTTGTGTCTAGTTCAGAGTTTAATTTTGTTTTTTATTTTTTACGTTTTCGTAGTTACTTTTTTTCGTCTTTGGTAAGTTTTTCTTTGTGTTTTTTCATTATTATCCGTCTATCACGAACTAGAGTAATAATCATAAAAAATACTAGTTACAATAACAATAATTAAAAATTTGAGAACATTCATCTTCTTTTGGGTATCCGTTGTTTTTTCTTCGAACATGTAAATTGTTATACCATCAACACACATCTGGTATTTTGCTAGTTTCCATGTCCTTGATAGTTAAATAAAAAAAAATCACTAAAATTTTAGAACTATATAAGCTTATGTACCTGTTGTATTTGTGTGCTTATCCAACTAGTGAAATCTAACATATTGTGGTGTCATATATTATCAGAAGATTGATCTGGAAAACGTAGTAACATAATGGTCTCAAAATTAAAACAATTGAACGACAAACGAAACAACTGAACAAAAACACAGGTATCAAAATCGCATATGTAATCAACAGCTGATGAAACCGCACATGATGAAAACGTTGATGCAATGGAGGCCAATTTTGATACCTTATAATCGTAATCTGAAAGCGTGGAATCTCCAGGCCCGGTCGAAGTAACACGATTCAAAATCACAATATGAAAATGTCGACGGAATGGTAACCCACCACCATCTGAATTGTCGGGAAGAAGGAATTGAAGTGTTGTTTACAGCGAGTATGGGGTATTTTGAACTTGGCCTTATGATCAATATTTTGTGAAGGTGATATCTTTTAATTGTGAAAGGGGTAAGTTGGTCATTTTACTGAAGAAGGGGAAATATGCAATTTTAATTTGGGTATGGGTAAACATGCAATTAATAGGCTAAAGAAAGGGAAAATATGCAATTATCCCTTTTTTAGTGTGTGTGACCGTTTCTTTGAGGGTTCCCTTTACGGTAGTTACCTGTTTCGCGTCAACCTTTTGAAATTGCTCCCAAAATGTACCTACAAGATAATCAAAAAGAAAGAAAAAATATACATATTTACAATTAGCGTTTGGTTGTTCCTTGATCATTTATCTACTTCTTGGAGTGTTATTTCAACTTCCTCATCCTCAAGAAAGCCTTTGTCCATTAACATTGAATGGTTCACCGTCCGGAGGCTCAAATTCTTCGTCCCCATGTGGAAATATTCGGGTTATGGAAAAAGTTCACGACCATCTAGACTTGAGTTTTCCGGGAAATAACCGAAGTCTTGAGTTAAACAAGAGCACTTGATCCCCCTCCCGAAACACTTAGGCTTGCTTATTTTATCATGTAAGTTTTTCATGCGTTCCCTATAAATTTCGTAGTTGGAGTATGCTTGATTTCTCATTTCATCTAATTCATTTAACTGATAGAATCGATTTTTACCAGAAGTTTCTTGGTCTAGGTTTACGTTTTTTTAATGGCCAGTATGCTTTGTGTGCAATTTCTACTGGGAGGTGAAAAAATTTTTTTGTAGACTAGCTTATATGGGGTAGTGCATATTGGTGTTTTATAGGCTGTTTGGAACGCCCATAAAGCATCGCCTAATTTTTTTGCCCAGTCCTTTCTATTATGGCCCATGGTTTTCTCTAAGATTCTTTTCAAACCTCGATTAGTCACTTCGGCTTGACCGTTGGTTTGAGGGTGGTAGGCGGTTGAAAGACGGTGATAGACCCCATATTTTGTTAAAATTTTGTTTAATTGGTAATTACAAAAATGAGTGCCTCTATCACTGATAAGTGCTTTTGGAGTGCAGAAACGAGAGAATAATTGTTTCAAGAATTTTACCACAACTCTTCCATCATTTGTTGGAAGAGCTTCGGCCCATTTGGACATATAATCGACTGCACAAGAATATATTTGTTCCCTTTTGACGGTGGGAAAGGTCCCATAAAATCTATACCCCAAACATCAAAAGTTTCACAAATAAGAATGCCATTCTGAGGCATTTCATTTCTTGATGAGTTATTACCTGTTCGTTGGCATGTGTCACATGTTTTGATTAAATTATGTGCACCCTTATGGATGGTTGGCCAATAAAATCCTGAATCGAATACCTTACATGCGGTGCTCGTTGCTCTATGATGTCCTCCATATGGTCCTTCGTAACAATGACGAAGAATCTTTTTTGCTTCTTGACCATGGACGCATCTTCAGATAAGTTGGTCGGCACATATTTTAAAAAAGATATGGAACTTCCCAAAAATATTGTTTTACATCGGCAAAGAATTTTTTTCTTCGATGATGTGACCAACCTTGACTAAAATGCCACTAGCGAGATAGTTAGCATTGTCGGCGTATCATGGCTCTTCTTAATATTCGACTATTTCTAAGGATTCAGTGGGGAATCTTTCGTTGATGAGCTTCTCCCGTGTTATCTCCAATGCGGGATATTCCAAGCGAGATAAGTGATCAGCGGCGGTGTTTTCAGCTCCTCGTTTATCTTTTATTTCAATATCGAATTCTTGGTGTAGAAGAATCCACCGGATCAAACGTGGTTTGGCATCCGGCTTTTTGAAAAGGTATCGAATGGCGGCATGGTCCGTATAGACTATTGTTTTAGAAAGAACAAGATAGGAACGGAATTTATCAAAAGGAAATACTACTGCAAGTAATTCTTTTCCGGTAGTTGTATAGTTTTCTTGAGCATCACTACGAGTTTAGTTGCATAGTATATTAGATGAAAATGTTTTTCTTTTCGTTGTCCCAAGACGGCTCCAACCGCAAAGTCACTTGCATCGCACATGATTTCAAAAGGTAATTTCCAATCGGGCGCTATCATGATTGGTGCGTTGACTAGCATTTATTTTAAGAAAAGCTATATTGCAATCCTTGTCAAAGATGAATGAGGCATCTTTTTCAAGTAATTTTGTTAGAGGTCTAGAGAGTTTTGAGAAGTCTTTGATAAATCGCCTATAAAATCCGGCATGTCCGAGGAAACTTCGTATGGCTCGAACGGAAGATGGGGGAGGTAGGCGGGAAGTAGTATTTATTTTTGCCCGATCAACTTTCATTCATTCGCTTGAGATTTTATGACCAAGTACTATTCCTTGAGTTACCATGAAATCGCATTTTCCCAGTTAAGGGCGAGGTTAGTTTCCTCACATCGGGATAGCATTTGTTCAAGATTATCGAGGCATTGGTCAAATGTATCTCCAAAGATAGAGAAATCGACTATGAAAACTTCCATTTTTTATATCAAATCGTGGAAGATGGCCACCATGCAACGTTGAAATGTTACGGGGACATTGCATAGACCAAAAGGCATACGTCGATAAGCAAAGGTTCCATAGGGACATGTAAAAGTTGTTTTTTCTTGGTCCTCCGGTGCTATGGGAATTTGAAAATACCCGGAGAAACCTTCTGACGAACAATAAAATTTATGACTGGATAGTCTTTCTAGCATTTGGTCGATAAATGGCAAAGGAAATTGGTCTTTCCTTGTTGCCTCGTTTAATTTTGCAATAGTCAATAAAAAACCGTCCATCCGGTGACGGTTCTTGTCGGAATAAGTTCATATTTTTCATTCGTTACTACCTTCATACCTCCTTTCTTTGGTACTACTTTCACGGGGCTCACCCAAGGGCTATCGGAGATAGGGTAGATGAGTCCGGCGTCTAGTAGTTTGATGACTTCATTTTTAACCACTTCTTGTACGTTTGGATTTACTCTTCTTTGTGGTTGTATTAATGTTTTAAAGTCATCTTCCATTAAATTCTTGTGTGTGCACATGGATGGACTGATGCCTTTGATATCATAAGTTTACATGCGATTGCTTTTTTATGTTTTTTCAAAAGTTTTATTAATTTTTCTTTTTCAAAAAGGGTTAGTCTTGAAGAAATGATGACGGGGAGCTTACCTGCTCGTCTAAGAATGCGTATTTTGGTAACTCCTTGAGTTCAAGTGACAGTGGGTCTTCAAGAGACCGCTTATTTTCTTCTTTATTAAGGTCGATGGCCGAAAAGGTTTGTTCGATGACATCTTCCTCTTCGACGAGTTGTTCTTCTGTTTCTTCCATGTCGGGTGGCTCTGTTTTATCTTCAATTAGGGGGGTCGTCATTAACAATTGGATATTTCATTGATTGGCCAAGATTGACGTACCTTTTGTCGGTCCCTAATGGAAGTGGTA
This sequence comes from Scalesia atractyloides, assembly GCA_947069175.1. Taxonomy (NCBI): domain Eukaryota; kingdom Viridiplantae; phylum Streptophyta; class Magnoliopsida; order Asterales; family Asteraceae; genus Scalesia; species Scalesia atractyloides. Next base: position 47,609,763 of record CAMTDV010000010.1, read on the forward strand.
GAGTGTTTTGCTTTCGATTGACCAAGGTTTGATGGGTTTTTATGAACGGTTGTCCCAACACGAAGAGAGCATCATCTAGGATAATAAATTTGGTTGGTACTACCGTTTGATTTGTTTGAATTAAGACATCCTCAATCATCCCCGTGGCTTTTATCATTTTTCGATTAGAGAGAAAAATAGGAATTTTAAGAGGGAAAAAATTACTAGTACCCAATTTTTCGAACACGTAGTTTGGCATTATGTTAACACAAAGATCTTTATCAATTAACACGTTACTAACAAAGATGTTTTGAAAAAAAAATGCTACCGGTTTTATGTTTATTTCATGGTGTTCATCTTGTACTAGCGAAGTTTGATCGTTTGTAAAGTTAATGCTAACTATTTCTTCGATTTTAGTAGTCGTGTTTAGCTCTTTTAAAAACTTGGCATGAGGAGACACCAAACAATGAATTTCAAAAGAAGGTTGTAAAATCTGAATTTCTTGAAAGTTTTGCTCTATTTTGAAATTAACATTTTTAGACTTACCTTCTTCGTTGTTTGGTTTATGCGTGAGTTTTTCTTTTTGTAGTTCTTTTATTTTTACTTCTTCGATTATTACCTCCTTAGTACAAATGGTCTCTTCGTTTTCGCGAGATCTCTTAAGTAAGAGTTCTAAATTCTCTAGACTTTGTATAAGGCTTTCGGCTTCGGGAACGATTGTTGGTGGCATGTCGTTTGTTTCAAACAGATTGGCATCCCAGTCAAAGCTTGGCTTTGGGAGATCAAACCTAGGTTCTTCATATGTGGTATATGAAGCTGAGGGCTGAAAAAGGTAACAATGGTGTACCGAATGATATTCACTTCAAATGGTACGATATGGTTCCTCGTAATCATCCTCGATAAGTAGTAGTTGTAATCTTCTGGGTAATAATCCATAGTATTGAAAGATACCTAGAAGATTAATGAGCCTCGGGATCAGAAAACAGAAAAAATAAAATTTAACAATAGATGACCACGGCCCGGTGCTGAACTGGCATGGCCCTATGGGCAAGCCTGTATCTAGGAGTTTGAAAAGTTTTAGCTAAATTTCTGCAACACGTGGACGTGGCCCAATGGCACGGCCCCGTGGCAAACCTACTTTAAAAGTTAAAAAGTTTTTAAAACGAGCGTGCAGTTTTGAAAAATGTACAGAATTTGATTAGGCCGCTAATTTTAAGCTTTCTTAAAATCCTTGTGTCCCCTGCAACGTGGCCCAGTGGCACGACCCCGTGGCAAACCTACTATAAAAGTTAAAAAGTTCTGAAAGCGAACGCGAAGTTTTGAAAAATGTACAGAATTTGATTAGGCCGCTAATTTTAAGCTTTCTTAAAATCCTTGTGTCCCCTGCAACGGCGCCAAAAACTTGACGTGTGTGCGAGCGTTTATAATTTTTGTTATATTTTAAGCACTTCTGTTACTCGGGGATCAAGCTTTAAATTTATAAAACAAGATACAATACTAACACTCTACACACGTTAGGGAAAGCGCACACTCGTCGACGTAGTATAGTGATCGTAAGATACCGAGGTCGTCCAAGGACAAAAGCTTTTAATACCGGCTTATCATTAACGTCTAATCTAACCAAATTTTGATAAAAGTTTTTAAACCTTTAAAAGATAAAAATAAAAGTAAAAACGTAAATAAAAGGAAGAACAAATAGACAAGAATGAATCACTTTGTTCCAACTGTTTTACGTATCCTTTGACAATTTCCGCCCTTTGGGCTTTTTAAGAGATTATCCTAGTTATAGTGGTAGGCCCCTCTTGTGAAGGCGACGTTACCCTTGGCCATATTGGTCTGAGTCAGCAGGGATACAGTCCCGCAAGGCCGGAATATTGGAAGATAATTAAATAAGTTATTAATACGAAAAGTGGTAGGTCCCTCTTGTGAAGGCGACGTTACCCTCGGCCATATTGGTCTGAGCCAGCAGGGACCCGCAAGGCTGGATAAAGTTTTAATAGTAGTTTATTTATAAGGGGTTCAAGTCGTTCTTACTTCCCCTGATTTGATGCTATCTGTCTCAAGGAAAGTCCTAACAAGCTTGAATCAAGTCCTCGCAAGATTTATACACTGAACGAGGCAAGAACTTTACCCAAACACTCTTCTAACCCCCTTCCAGGTAGTTAACGCGCTTTATATAGACCGTAAAGACACGAATGAGTGAATCAACAAAACATGAAAAAATGTTTAACCAAAGTTCACTTTCAATATAAAAAACTATTTATTAAAGTCATTAATACAAACCCAGTTAAAAGAAGACAGAGATTAGAAATCAAAAGTAATACATAAAAGATTCGTCTTCACCAAGTGATGTAAGAGGTTTAGCCAAGCATGACCTTTGTTTAACAAGAACTGTTACTATCGATCTTGGATCCCGAGACTACTACACACTCTAAAAGATGAAATATGAATGATAGTGGTGGGTGTTGGTGTTGTAGTGGTGGTGGACTGATGGCAAGTGTGAGAGAAGTGGTTTGCCAAGGGATGTCTTTCTCCAAAGCCAAGCACTTCTATTTATAGCTGAAAATAGAGGGCAGGCACGACCCCGTAGTCATCACTTTCTGTTCCTTCATAAACTGTAGATGACATGTCTTTGTACCAACACGCATGTGGTGTCATAGCACGGCCCCGTGGTCAGTGTACTTGTTGTACTATTAAAGATTATGCGAATCTTAGAGTTGACCACGACCCGTGTTGGGTTGGCATGGCCCTGTGTTGGTTGTCTTTTGTTGTTGTCTTTTTCTGCATAGAATCTTGACTGGGCACGACCCCATGCCTGGTGGGCACGGCCCCGTGCCTAAGCTTTTGTCTTTGTTAATTGTGTTGTTTTGGATGTGAATGGGTGTTCGCAGGTCGTGTCAATCCTTCTTCTTTATATTTGTGTTAGTTTCTGCTATTAATTTATTCCTTTTATTCGTTTAAGCTCTTTTGATCTTATAATTTAAAAGTAAACAAAGAAACATGCTTTTTCTAACATTAGTACTGAAAAAGGGTTGATTTTATGCCTTGTTTGATGTAATTTATATGTTGCATTTTGGGATCCAAAAGTCTTCTCTAACTTTGGTATTGTTAAACTGGAATCAATGGTCATAGTATCCGGTATAATTGCGGGGACAGATACGTATTAACATGACAAATGTGTACATTCCAAATGACATTAATAGGAAAAAGGAATTTTGGAGGCAATTGATTGAATTGAAGGAACTATTGAGTGGGCTTTCGGTAGTCACAGGGGTTTTTAACGACGTTAGGGTTAAAGATTTGATAGTCATGGAGCAATGTTGTTTAATAGTTTTATCGCAGAAGCGGGTTTGGAAGAGTATCACATGGGAGGGCAAAAATACATTGTCATGCCAAAAGACCGGCTGAGCCTGAGCAAGATTGACCGTGTCTGGTTTGTGAAGAATTTATGGGAAAATGCCCCTGTGCAAAACTAACGGCACTTCCATGCTTTCTTTCTGACCATAGCCTTTTGATATTGTCTTGCTCGGATTTAAATTTGAGCCAATTCCCTTCAAGTTTTATAATAGTTAGTTAGAGAGCCATGGCATAAGGGGTGTGATTAGATTGACCATAGACACACACTCAGTTGGGGGAGATGGAGTAAGGAACTTGGCAACTTTGCTAAAAAAAATTGAACCAACAAATACTTATTTTTACTGTCGTTTAGATTAAAACATTCATCGTCTATAGTTACCGTCAACATATCATGTAACCAATGCATCCTCGCCAGCACCCTCCTACAGCCCCGCCACAAAGCACGGGCTCCAGTACTAGTTAAGTAATATAAATAAATGTGTATTTAGTATCAGAATGCTATGACAAAGTATATTAAGTAATATAAATATTTTTGTATTTAGATTTTTTGTTTAAGTTAGCAAACGTAAATTGCATGTTAGCATAATGTTAAACCAATTCTAGTGAACTATAGGTTAACCAAAAATCATGTTATTACAAATGATTGTATAAATACATTTGACATTTACACATTTTAAGTCCTTGTACAATTTCGATCTTTCAAACCTTTTCTGGAAGTGAAATCGTAAACCGTTACGCAAACGTAATCAGTTTAACATGACATACACTTCAAAACAAGGACATAATCTAAACATACCCTAAATACCCTTTACATAACTTAGAAATAAGTTTTGAGGGGTTCGGTATAGCAAAAACCTGCTTATTCAAGCTCAGGGACTATTTGCGACAAACTGTGAAAGTCTGCCGATTCTCGTATTTTTGAATACGGACCTTGTGTAGACATTCAAAACTTCTTGTATTCAATAAAATCTTGTATTTTATTGATAAGAATGAAAAAATATCGTTTGTTGCGAAATTTCAGTCGTTTTCGCATTTGTGAAGCGTTCGTCGTAATTAAGCGAAAAACGCAACCATACAACCAAACGAACCGACATCCATGATATTTTTGGGCATAATCCAAGTTACATATGCTTTGACATCCTCATAGAGCTTAAAATTAGGTTAACATGTGTTAAAAAAGACAAAACGCGACGAAACAAAGTCCAGGCGCCAAATTGTCAATATGCTAAACTATGGCTAACCAGCCCCCACCGTAGCTTACGGTGGTACCTGGACACAGCAAGCTATTTTCATAGCTTATGGTCTTGACCACCGCTTTGACTTTCGAATCCGACCCGATTGGTCGATCTTAGGATCCGACCAAACACATGTATGTGACCATAATTGCATAGGGAATAAACTACTGAGGTTACACCTTATGGTCACGTTGTTTGGTTAGTAATATGATAAGTCGTGCTTATGTTCCTTAGAAATGACCAAAATCTCTAAATCTCTCACTTAAACCACTTTAGGCTAATTACAATTAAGTCCCTAGAGTTAATATCTTACCAAAAGTAGAAATAAACATGAAGACTAATTAAATAAGATAATAAATATATTTTGTCTAAACAAAATATATTTAATTATCCAAAGCAATATAACTATCAAATCTCGATCTTCCACATGCTATATCTTTCTTCGATCCTCTCGTGTCGACTTGCGTGTTGACTTTGACTTCTTTGTGTTGACTTTGTTGACTTGATCAGTTGATAACATTAGACTATACATTTTAGACCCAACAATCTCCCCCTTAGGCTAATGTTATCAAACTCTTGCATCATCTTTAGAACCATCAACTTCATAGGTGTTGTGATCTTCAATTTGGCAAGCTTCAGTCTCAATTCTAGACCCAACAATCTCCCCCTTGACTGATGCTTTCAAAATTTTCTTCACTGGAGATCTTTTTTTGACACTTTGCTCTTTGAGTACTTTATCTGGATAAGCTCCCCCTTTTTGCATGCATCATCTTTGACAAGTCGGAACAAACTTTTCTACCTCTCATTTTCTTGAGTGAAACAGAAGACGTGGGAAGAGGATTCCTAGCTCGGTATCTTCTGTGATCTTCAGGAAACAGGTGCTTTGATCTAGTATCTTGCTCAATTGATGATCGGCCATCATTGCATCAAGTAGTCGAAAGAACCTGTTCACAGACATAAACATAACTCCAATTTTTCTTTTAGACTGATTCAAAGTACAGACAAAACCGTATTCATCTGTAGTGTGCAATCAAATGAGTATCTCAAGCGGTTTGAGACACAGTTGATATGAAATGGAAGATTTAGAAAAACAACTATACATACATCAAAATATTTTGTTTTTTTGGGATTTTAGATTTTGATTTCTTTTTTTCTTTTTTTTTTTAACTTTCAACCTTTGAGATATAGAGCGGATCAAATACAAGATCATACCAACTTGAAAAGCCTAGGCACAGTTCAACTTTCTTCGAGATAGCTACGACTCAAGAAAGATTATTGGTATGTTTTTCCATTTAAATCCATGCACCATTCTTTTGACATGCATTCGGTGATTAATTATCATGTTTTGGGTAAACTTAGGATGAAGCCAGTGGACCCCACATGTGTTCGGTTAAACTTTTCTATCCTCATGGTCTTTTGAGATGCCTACCTTAACAACTTAGAAATAGTATCCACTAGGTAATGAGAGCTCCAGGTCTATGTTTCCATAAGCAGAGGAGATGATCACCTTAAATTAGATAATGAGAGCTTCAGGTCTATGTTTCCATAAGCAGAGAAGATGATCATCTGATTCGAGAGCATAGCTAATAAAATATTTACTTAATATATGTACGTGCTTTGGCGTATCTTTTATTCCTATTGCACGACATTAACATTGCGTGTTTTTTTGCTCTTTTTGGGTTGCACACATTGGTGTCTTTTCAATAAATATATATATGCACGACAATGTGTGTCTTTTGAACGCCTAAATTTAATCTCCCAACCCTTTTGGACATAATCGGTTTGTGCAATCCTGCAACAAGGTGGGTATCCACATTATCATACTATCTTTATCTTTATCACCAAGATGTAGTTTACTTGTCTGAAATGCTGAATCTACCGATATATCATTAACTTGGAGCCGCATCTTCCATCAGATCCTATTCATATGAAGACATAATCAAGTTAGTTCCTATCATTTCTCATATAAGATCATGATTATTTTACAATAATTACATCCCATGGTCAAGAAAGTATTTTAATACTCCCTTCTAAAATTTTATTTTTGTACAACCATTTACTGAAAAATTAAGAATTATAAAACTTATATTTACGAAACAAAGTCTTCCACACCAGGCACACAAAAAAATATGTTAGTAAGAAAATGAGTGTGACACAGCGGTGCTGATTGTGTGACCAGGTTAGATACCATAACCAAACCTGTGATTTTCCTTTTCAAACTTGTATCTAGAACAACCACTGATAATAACCGGTGTTATTAACAGTCCTCCTTGGATGTCCCTACACTCATACGCAATTTAGTTAGAGAGTGGAACCCAAGCCATCATAGTCTTGGGTTGTCCCATTTCATCAAAATAAGAAACCTCCCGATATGCTAAATCTTTACCCTCATTGATTTCTTTTACAACCTTTGGTTTGACTCGCCAAACCTGTTTCGGTTTAAAAGTTTTGTTTGTAAAAGACTTAAATTTTGAAATAATTTTATGTTTAAGACCTGGAGGAAAAGATTGAGTTTTTGATGCGTAGGTCCTTTTCATCTTTGAGTTATGTGAAACCGGCTTCACATGTGGAGATCTGGATGCAAAGTTTTCCATCCAACCTTTCAAATATGTGTGATTTTTACCTTTTGATCCAGAGAAGCATTATTGGTTGCCATTACCGTCTGGATCGTGTTGCTCCGGGCATTGCTTGAGCACATGACCTTCTTTTCCACACCTAAAACAAGCCTTGAATGGCTTTTGAGACTTTGCAGTTCTGTGTGATGTAACTAGGGGCGGGGATTGCTTTGAGCTTGACTTAGCATGTTGACAAACGTGATGTTCGACAACTTCAGATGATCTTTTGATTTTTGACTCCCCAAGACTTTCATTTGTCTTTGATTCACCATCTGAACTTAGGCAATCATCAATATGAAATTCTTCTTCTAATGGATCTTGATTTACTAGATTTGCAGAATCATTTGGGGTTGTTGGTTCTTGAGCACCCGATGGTTCAAGGTTTTCAGCCTTTTAACTAGCATTTGTTCTTGAAGTTTCTGAGTCATTAGAGCTTTCCCATTCTTGGTATGACTGAGATTCCGACTCGCTTTGAGAATTATTGTTGCGTGATGGAGTAAACTCTGGAATTTCTTCAGTTAAGAACGTTCCAAACCTGTTCTTTTCAAAAGTGGGCACAAAAACTGGTGGTACACATACAGATTTATCATTACAAAAGCAGATTTTAGGTAAGCACATTCAACACCCACGTCACAAGCGTCAAATTTAGGTCTACGCCTATTACAGTTGTCCATCTTAGTTAAAGAGTTATTACATTTATCCCGAATTAAAGAGACTTTTGTTTTACCACAATTCCAGGCGAACCAGTTAACCGTAGTATAATTGTCAACTGAATACCCTATTCCTACCTTTGTGCCACCATTATCCTCATTGCACACAACCTCCTCATGCTCAATCACATCTGCATTGCTTTCAGAAACATTAGTAATTTTATCATATTCGTAATTGACACTTTGAGCAAATAAATCATTTTTGTCAATTAAATCATTTTCTGGATGAGGAGTCGGCATGGGTACATAGTTTTTGTTGTGTGGCGGAGGAAAAATTCTTCTTTCATTTCCCAGCTTGTCTTTGTAACCAATGTCGTCCTTTACGTACGTCGGTCGTTGGCTATTCTCAATATCAACCAGTGCCTTTTTACTTACGTTCCATTTATCAATGGTGAGTTGCAGTTTAGTGTTTTTGATTTTAGAATTTTCTAGCCTTTAGCTTGATCGTTTATAATAAAATCTTTCTTAAAAAGCAACTCCTTTAAAGATTGCATTTCAGTTAAAGTTGAGTTCAACTTTCTCTGATATGCAGCTTCGTTCAGTTTCATTTCTTTATTTACTCGTAGGACTTTTTCTTTTTCTTTAATAAGGTCACGGTTAAGCGATTTGTAATGAGCCACGACGTTCATACAAGGTCTCGAACATAGTTTCGCTTTGAATTCATAGGCAATGTTGTTTACTAAATCCTTTTCTTCCTTTTCTTTAGCTGACTCGACTTTCGTTGCTTCTTCAGGAATCTTTTCTTCTATCTTTCCCCTTGTTGCATTACTACCTTCTTCCTCCTTCATAGCTTGAGCATCACTGACCACAATAGTCTTTTCGTTATATTGTGGAGCCTTTGTAGAGCTTGCGTAAGCATTAAAGTAAGATGCACTAGCGGCATGAGAGTTTGAACCATTTGAGGTTATGGGGGCAAAGAATGTCATGTTCTTGGGAGCAGTAGCGGCAGCAACAGATTGAACAGGTTTCTGAGAGTATCCTGCCTGATTCATTTCTTTCTTGATCACATCCATTTCAAATGCCTTTAGTGTGTTGATCAGATCCGAGATAGTGACTGGAGTTGTACTGCACAAGAAGGTTCTTTTGATCATCATGCACTGTAAGCTCCATTCTTTTGGAAGAGAGTCCGGAAGCTTCTTGATTGAGGCATAGTTGGCCACAGGATTACCAGCTTTCTTCATTTTTGTTAGCACATTAAGAAATCAACTAATGTGATCTGACAAACTTTCACCTCGAACACTTCCAAACATGTCATATTCTTTCTGAACAAGATCTTGGGTTCCAGTGTTGGTTTCAAGTTCAACTTGTGCAACGCGGGTTAATTGATTTAGAAACATTTTTTTAATAACAAATTTGAATCAACTCGAAACCCGGTTCGAATTACTTAGAAAATTTCACTGTATCAACTCCAAAATTTTAATAGCACTTGGCCCAAATAAACTTGAAATGCCCGACTCGATAAAGTTTTGCGAACACGTTAATTTTAAAATGCCCAAAATAAACTATTGATATCGGGTTCAAAACTAATCAAATTTCTAGGCCCACAAATAAAAATTTAAGGCCCAGACCCAATACACTTCTCAATCCAAATAAACTATTTGGATTTCACCGATTAATAAGAAAATGGATTTCACCACTTTGATTTAGTTGACAATCAAACCAAAAAAAGATTTTGAATATATGGCTGAGTTCACGGATGTCAAATGTTTTGTCAAATTAACTTCACTTTAGCTTTTAGGATTTCAAGACTAGTATTTGTCTTGTTTACTTTCTATCAATGTCTCTTGCCCTTTTTTTATTTGAAAAGAATTGGACGTCAAAACCGTAATTATATCATAATTGACTTTTGATTACTTGTTCCCGAGACACACTAATATTAATATTAATATTATTATTATTATTATTATTATTATTATTATTATTATTATTATTAATATTATTATTATTATTAATATTATTATTATTATTATTATTATTATTATTATTATTATTATTATAATTAATTATTATTATTATTTTATTAAAACCAAACTCAAAACCTTGTAACCCTAAATTTGAAACAAACCCAGCCGCTCTCTCTATCTTATCTCTTGTACATACACAAACTAGAACTTAAACCCTAGAATGTTTCAAACAAAAACCGCAGTCGCCACCTCTTCTCAATGTCTCTCTCTCTACAATTCACACTCTCTGCGAATGAAAACAATAACCTATTACTACTTCTCTGTCTAGCTCTCAACAACAACAACGACGACTTCCAGCTCCTCGTCTCTCTATCGATAAACAAACAACACTCACACAAAAATGGTATTTTGTGATGTGGAAGATGGCGTAGATCGTGGTGGTTGTACGTTGGAGATCAGGTTTTGGTGGTTGTCGTATGGTGGTGCGTGACGGTGTGGTGACTGGGTGGAACTGCGCGGTGGAGGTTGTTGGAAACGGAGCTGGTGGGGTACGATGGGTTTGATGGTAGAACACGGTGGGGATTGTTGGTGGATGACGGTGTGCGGCGGTGGTGATGAGCGGAGGTTGGTGGTGTGAGGAATGAGGATGGTTGAGCGTGGTGTGAGGAATGAGGATGGTTGAGTTTTGGTGATTCGGCGGTGGAAAATAAAGGCGGACGAGTGGTGGTGTATGGCTGAGGTCAGAGGATCGATGGTGTTCATAGGTGGTTTATGATACTGAATGGCGGTGATAACATGGACACTAGTTATCGGAAGTAGATTGCCGGAAAAGTAGCGACGCCGGAAAAACTAGTCGAAACCCTAATCTATAGGCCGGAAGTTTGCCGGAGACAGAATGTTTCAAAACAATTTTCTTTTTTTTTTAATCTATTTACGTTGACAGAATCTCCTTCTACCCCTTTCTTATTATTGTTTTTTTATGTTATATATTTTAAATAAATACGCTGACCAGAATAGAAATACCGGAATAATGTCAAGAAAAAAAAACAGACTTACCGGCACATTTACCAAATACGTCAAAGGACTTGAACTCGCGTTCAAGATTTAAAATCGCCGGAAATTAAATACGCCTGAAAAGTCGTCGGAAATTTAAAATACACCGGAAAGATAAAAACGCTGAATTCATCAATAAAAACGTTGTATTCATCGATAAAAACGTCGTATTCATCAATAAAAACATCCTGAAACTTCAAAAACTCATCTTAAACCTAATGATTTGAACTGAACCTCTTTAAATGATATGAAAATCACTATGAATCTTCCTAATAATCCTAATCTCAACTCTCAATCAGCAAATAAATAAAACCTTTTAAAAACAAGATTTTTGAAAAAAAGTGAATAAAATCATAAACCCTAAAAGTTTCAAACCTTTTCAAATAAAAATCAGATTTTTTTGATGGAATTTGAAGATTGTTGAATCCCAAATTCAAGTACCAAGCTCTAATACCAAATTGTAGGATCAAATCGAGCCAAAAATCTGATTTTGAATAAGAATCAAGATGAAAACACTCAAAAATATATAACTTTAAAACCCTTGAATGATTTGCAAAAGATGAATACAATTAGCCCCCAAATCTCTCACTAGTGGCGTTCCCCTAAAACCCTAAATTTCTATCTATTTATAGCCTAAACCACTTTAGGCTAATTATAATTAAGTCCCTAGAGTTAATATCTTACCAAAAGTAGAAATAAACATAAAGACTAATTAAATAAGATAATAAATATATTTTGTCTAAACAAAACATATTTAATTATCCAAAGCAATATAACTATTAAATCTCGATCTTCCACATGCCATATCTTTCTTCGATCATCTCGTGTCGACGTGTTGACTTTGACTTCTTTGTCTTGACTTTGTTGACTTGATCAGTTGATAACATTAGACTACACGTTTTAGACCCAACACAAAATGCCCTTTTGCGCATAAATTCATTTTATGCATATGTATCAATTTTTTTTACATATAAACAGATGTTATAACATTTTCAAACATGTTTGGGAATTTAAGACTTATCGTAGGACATGTTTAACCATCCGAACACGCGTTTACGCAAATGACACATTAAAGTAGCGTAAACTACCTTAACGAGTCATGACGGGTCAAAAGCACTTAGGATCACTTTCAAATTAGAATGTTAAGTTTATTAAATCATGCCATATGAGTTCCAACACTCATTTGATTTATAAAATTTCATTCTATCCAATCCTCCGATTAAAGTCCTGACTTATTAACACAGATATCCGATATTAGGATCCATTTGAATCCTTGATCTTCCAAGCTTTGCTTGATCTTTTATACAAGACTTATACGCAATCCCAAGTGAGTACATAATCCCCTCTTTTACGTTTTTCAAATGTTTTGGGGTGATTCATATGTGTCTATCACTACTTTCTCGTTTTTATGACATTATACATGTTTATAGTACACGATTTAAAAGACATTTTGCTTCGTATGTTGACCTAGCATACCTAGTACATGGTTTTCAAAGACATTTTGCTTCGAATGATGACCTAGCATACCTAGTACATGGTTTCAAAACATTTTCACGACATGTTTACATTGTTCTAGACATTTTCGTGCGTTGAACTCGACAATGATAACATTCATTAACATTGATCACGCTGACTGGTAGTATGTAATGGTACCATAGGATTGACAATCTCATTCCTGCTTCCTAAGTTTGTTTGGAAGTGACCTTATGGAATGACAGAATCCGATGAATATTGATAAACCTTTGACCTGATAAGGGTTTATCCGACAGTCAACAAGGCTAGAATGTATTCGCCAACAATCCATGTTATATGTTTATACAATGAAAGCAATGATTTTATAAAACAAAACCTTTGATTAAACAAAATCTTTGTTCATTTAAGAACATTGTTTTATACATGACATTTTGGTTATACAAGACATCTGATTATACACGACATTGGTTTACACAAGACATTGGTTTATATAAGACATCACATTGGTTTAAACAAGACATTTTCATTGGTTGGTTTATGGTAAGTGATTTAAATAACGAGACGTGTATATTATGATAAAAGCATGGTGGATACGCCATTGGTACTTCCTATACATAAGTGCTTTTATTATATTTACATATCGTAGCGTTATCTAAACCACTTCAAAAAAAATACAAGACACGAAATATTTTACAAAAGACATGACTTTTTTATACAAGACATGACATATTTTAGTTATTAAGTTAACATTGCATCATTTCTTTTAAATCATTTGATTTTCATATGATGTTCATAAAAGAAAACATTTTACAATGGTTCATGGCCAGTTTTGTATTAGTTAAACATTTCTTTAAACTTTCAAAGTCATGAATCATCATCACAAAACCTATGTTACTCACAAGAATTTTTATGCTGACGTTTTATTTTCACATATGTTTCAGACGCTAATGTTTGATGTTGAGCATGCTACACTTAGGGCGGACTTGGGCCTTAGTGACTTAAAATCATGAAAGACAGTTTATTTTATGTTATGTTTTCCGTTCAATCCAAGACAATATAAACAATTAACTTCAATAATACAAAATTTTAAGTACCATGGTTGTGAAACAATAGTTCTGTTACGTGACTCCCCGACGTTTTCGCTGCGATTTGTTGTTTTACGCGGTCGGGATGTGACAGAAATATTGGTATTAGAGCTCATGGTTATAGGGAATTAGGTTATTAGTAATACTTTGACCTAGACTATAACCTTCCTAGGACCCTAACATAAGTTATCTTGTGTCTAGATCTTAAAACAATACCATCACATATCCTTAGGTGATTACCAAAACAAATTCATAAGTTACAAATTCGTTTTGAAAATAAATCATATATCCTTAGATGATTTGTTTTTAGGCTTCATGCCGTTAAAGTTTTCAAAATCTCATTAAAGTTTGGGTTTTAATAATGTGAACACATGCAATCTGGAAAGGTGAATGCCTGTACCCGAGTTTTCCGTCTAAGGCTAGAGTGTTCGTACAAATCCGCATTATCGGACCAGTCACTCTTTCCTGGGAACTCTTGGGGTGAGTGTCCACTTATAGGCTAAAGCATGTCTTCGTGATACATTATAAAGACCCATTTACTTTGATTAGCCACTGTGTGTCGTTTGTTTGTTTTAAGTAACGAACGAATGACCACCATCCTTACATTTCGTCGATATTTATAGCATCTCATTTTGATTATCCAACATTCATCACACTCATTTTCTCTCATGTTTTTCCTCTCTTTTAGAATGCCTCCTTGTCGAAACGCGAATCCGGACGCCGAAATGGCAGCCATGATAGCTCAGCAGATTACTGTTGTGCTACCCAATCTCATAACTCAAATAAACCAAGCCAACAATAACAACAATAAAGCACCTGCTCCGTGCAATTACAAACAGTTTCATTCGGCTAAACCACGCAAGTTTAGTGGTTCTGGGTAGCAACTGGGCTCCTAAAGTGGTTCGAGAGTCTTGAGAGTACATTCCACCATGTCCAATGTCCAAATGAGCGCAAACTCAAGTTTGCATTGAGCGTGTTCCAAAAAAGGACACTCACGTGGTGGAATAGAGTGGTGAGATATTGGGGTGCAGATGTTGCCATGGGTCAGACGTGGGAAGAGCTTCGAGCTCTTCTAATGAAAGAGTTTTGCCCACGTCACGAACAAAGGGCACTTGAGAACGAATTCCACGACCTGAAATAGGATAGTGGAGAACACCGTGCCTATACTAACTGGTATGAGGAGTTAAGTCTGCTTTGCCCGACAATGGTCACGCCTTTGGATAAGGCGATTGAAAAATACATCGACGGTTTGCCAGATCCTGTTCAGGATATCATCACTGGCAGCAACCCTACTACCGTCCGACAAGCCATTGAACTAGCAGCTACCTTGACTGACTCACAAGTCAAGAAAGGTAAACTCCACCGCAAGGATGACAAGAAACCATCTGTCAAGACTAAGAAACATAAGGGAAACAAGGCTGAAACCTCAAAGAAGTCTAGGAAGCATAAGGCTTCCAAGAACTTCGTTGTTGTTACCCAACCAAGCCAAGCCACTCCTAATCAGCCTGCACAACCTCCCGCCAAGAGACAATATGCTGGTACTGCACCTCAGTGCAACAAGTGTAATAGTCATCACCAATCACACCTACCGTGTCGTCATTGTACTAACTGCGGACGATCTGGCCATTTGGCCAATAGTTATCGCTCAGCTTCTGCCCCGAATCATGTGTGTTGATGCATATGTTTGTTGCCTTCGTCATCGTATAACATTGAGTCTGTATTTAGGAGCATAACGTTTAGTTTCGTACGAACTAGCAGTTCGTACGAAGTACAAGTTAGTGCGAAGTTTATTTATGAAAAAGGTGTAGTTCGTACGAATTAGGACTTTGTCCATTTGGTGCGAACTAGGAACTCTATAAATAGCTGTCTAGGTTCTTTCATTTGTACAACTTTTGCATTAGAAACGGCGAAGCTCTGTCAGTTTGGATTCTCGATGTACATCTTTGAACATTAATAAACTGACATTTAAACTGAATATCTTGTGTATATTGTCACTACTTCACATAATTTCCGCATACATAGATTAGATACATCTTAGGCACCTTTGCTAAGGGATTAAACGGTCCTACAAGTGGTATCAGAGCTATGGAGGCCTGATTTGTGGACATCTACACAAGACCTACTTCTACTCATTTCTTCTTATTTTTTACTTTTTAAACGAATTCACGGTTAAAATGGACTGAATTTTCAGTATGTCATGTAAAATCACTAATGATAAACCCTTGAAAGTTTCAGACCTTAAAACAAACGAATTCATGTCGAAAATTGTAAAAAATCACATTTCTGGAGAACTAATTCGCGCGAACTCAAACCTGTAGTTCGTACGAATTAGCACTCAAAAAGTTTTTCAAAAGTTTTTCATCCTAGTTCGTACGAACTAGGGCTCCCTAATTCGTACGAATTGGCCCTAAAACAAGTAGTCGGTACGAAGTAAGGTTCTAAAAAAGAAGGGTATGAAAATTCTGAAAAAGGTCTCGGACATTATACATCGTTGAGTTCGTATCGAGAGACGAGTTTAATGCTATAATCTGGTAAAAACAGTTTTCAGAAAAAATTTTAAATGTTTTTAGAAAACTAATTCATTAAAATTGTTGATTAAAAAGTCGAATTTTGCATAAAGCTTTTAAAAATCAAATTTTTGCCAGAAATGGAAGATGTTCATTTTGACGATGTTCATTATGACGATGTTCCTGAAGAGTCTAATCACTGTCCTTTTGATGCAAGAGAATATTTACAATCATATCTTTTTAATGTAATTTATAGTACTCAGGATAATTGTTAGAATACGCAAAGTGAAAAAGAAATGATTGCAGAGAAATGTATATGGATCAAAGAGATGAAGAAGAGGCATATTCTAGGGTTGCACAGGATAAGAAAGTTGAAAGTGTCCAAAAAGAAGAAGTTGTGGTAGAACGACAGTGCACAAAATGTCTCGAACCATGCAAGTCGTGTTTAGAGAAGGATGAGATCATTAACGAGCTTAAAAGATACAATGAACATTTCAAATATGATTATAGAACAAATAAAGAAGCTGATGATGTGTTGAAGAAGACATATGAAAATTTAGAACAAGTCAACTTAGAACAGGGAGCTACGATCAGCATGTTAAAGGCTACAATGATGAGTAAACAAATAGCAATAAATACTCATATTGATACAAAAGCCAAACTAAAAAGTGAGCTTGAATCAATGAGAATAGAGACTGAAGGAGTTGATAAAAAGTTAATCAGTTACTCAACAGCTTCATATGTCTTGGATTATATTCTTCCGAAGCCGACTGGAAAAGATGAAAACGGAGAAGATATTTACGGCAATCAAAACAAAGGTTTAGGTTACAATCGATGTCCACCTCCGATGTGGAATAGTTATGCCATAAAAAAGCCTGAGAGGGTGGAAGAGACGCTGAACTTGAAACTAAAGACAGTAAAGACCGAACAAGAAGATCAGTTGCCTAACAACATCGATGTTACCTATTCAAAAGCTGATGAAAAAGATGGATCAGATGTGATTAAGAAACTGGTTGAGAATGTTTTGAGTCAAGAAAAAGATAAAAATATTTTTGAAAACACTCAACCGAAAAAAGAAAAAGCTTGTTTGAGTTCACAATCTGGAAATGATGAAAATTTTCATGATGCTTATATCAGAACACCAGAAAATAGTTCAAATGATGATCCAGGTGTTTTAATGTACAAAATGATTGGATCTGATGAACTACATTCTGATTGTGAATTTCCGATTCAGAATGTGAACTTGAACAGACTTGAAAAGTTTTCAAACTTGTTAAAATCAAAATTTCTGATATAGAAAGTTTAACAAAAGAATCAGAAGTTTTGAACTTTAATAGAAATAAACCTTACTACTCCAAACCCAAAAATGTTCTGTCAAATAATCAACAAAGAAATTACATTGGTTGGAAAGGGTATGAGAATGGTAAGAAAAATAATAACAAGTTTGAAAAACCAAAATATGTGAAGAAAATGACTTTTGTACCTGCAAAGTCAGAAAACACTAACCCGAAAGTCATTTCTTTAAACAATCTAATGAAAAAAATTTCAAAGAACAAAGTAAACAGGTTAAGAAATCCTCTGTCATTGATAGTAGGACATGCTTTAAATTTAACAATGTTGGACACATTGCAAGAAAATGTCCACAAATTAATCCTAAACCTGTTCATGATGTAAAGAAAAATTCTGAAGATTTGAAACAAAAATCATCACTCATGTTCGTACCCACAGGTTTGGAGACAATGTACAAAAACTACAAACAAGGTGGAACCAGTTTTTACTAAGTTTTCAAATTTTGAAACTGCTGAATCCTCGAAAAGTAATGAACAAAAAGTTTCAATATTGTATTTCAAGAAAGCTTTAAAGAAAAATCAAACATGGTTTGTAAAAGAAAAAGAAGTTAAACAATCAGTGAAAATTGAATGTCTCAAGGATTTTCCGAAACTTGAGAAATGCCATAGTAAACCTGATTGTGATAAGGAAATTAAAACTGAGGTTGAAGAAACAACACCTAAGACTGAAAAGACTTGGCTATCTCTATTCAACTAATTGTATGAATTTTTGTGCAGAAGCTTCCGAGATAAAAGCAAATTTTTGAGAGTGAAGTTTTGTGGCATAGAATGAAGATTAGGGCCAGGTTATAAAGTTTTATATAAAGGCCATTTTTACAAATTTTGAAATTCCAAAAATGTTTACTTTAAAGATTTTTGCAAATTTTTGAAGAAAATTTGAAAAATCACACAGAATCCTCACTGTTGAATAGACAGAACTGATGAAATAAATGTTTTATAAACACAAAAGTGTTAAGGTTTTTGTCATCATGAGGGGGAAGGACTTAAAAGAAAAATTGTGAAGTAATAATGGATGGCGAATTGAAGTGATTCTCATCGGTTAGTCAGTTTATTTTTAGTTAGATTTCATTTTTGTCTTAAAAATCAAAAATCCAAAAATATGTTTTTGATTTTAGGGGGAGAAATTTGGAGAAAATATAAAAACATATAAAATTCAAAAAGTACAAAAAACATGAAAAAGGCAAAAAGAGTTTTGTGTAAAACAAGGAAATGATAGTACATTAGTGGACTATCACAGTATGCTAAAGAATTGAAGTGTTTAGAAGTTAAGAAAACGAATCTCACTGTGGATGTGCCAGTAGGCTTTATACATTCAGTAGATTATTTCTGGGATATTAACCTAAATTTACAACTTCTTAACTTGTGGGTCAACTTCTTAACTTGAGAGATTGTCTGATTCTAAGATACGAGGTATTTATAGATGATTGATATTTGGGTATTATACATGTTCTTCTGATTTTGCGTAAGCAATGGCTACAACTTGTAGAATACTTTTGCATAAATACCCTAAAACTGCATCAAATTGAAAATATCGAAAGATACTACAATTGCAGTACAAAAGATTCCAAATTTGGAACACTACATATAAGTCGAGCCTTCATCTCTTTGTCTGTACGCTGGTACTAACCTGAGCTCTCAATGTCTCGCATAACCCCGATACAGATATCAGTTAAGCTATACTCACATGTAATATGAAATCTAGGGAATCTTGATATGGGAGTATATTCTGAGGTGGGAAACACAGTTAAGTCAAGTTTCTTAAAATCACCTAACATATCTCGGAACAATTGAGAAATGTGTTGAAGTTTAAAAGGATAAGTATACTGACAATCTAGGTGAATTGGTTTTTAAAACTTAATGTCTTAAAAGGTCAATGGTACTTATGATTTGTCTCAAAAACTGATTTGATCCTTGAACACAAACTCACAAAAATATGTCTATAAATATGTTTGTACATAGTTAGAGTTTGATATTCATTTCATAAAAACAAAAAGACTTTATCATCTTTTAGTTTTGACCACTGATGATGAAAAGCTGATTTTCAAAGTCTAGAGTTGCTGAACAAAATCTAAAAATTGAAATTGTTCTGAAAAGTTTAAAAAAAATTAATTTGAAACTTACATTTGAATAAATATATTAGTTTGTTTCAAAATGTTTAATGAAGATCATTAATTTGAACTTGATACATAAATCAGATATTCAGTCATTAATTTGGACTTGATTAACTGATAGGGTATATAACTGATAAGATGATTAAAATTTGAAATGATAATGTCTTTGAGAAATTTCAAAGTTTGAATCCGAAATGTTTATTTGAATGTTTGAGGTACTTTGAAACAGGAAGTAGATTTTAAAAGGGAGCTGGATAAACATGTTGAATGAAGATAACGGAAAGCTCAAAGAAAGGGGGAGCATGTTGATTCAAGTTTTATCAAGACAAACTCAAGAAAAGAGAATAGGATTTTAGAAAATTTGAAGATCATGGATGTTAAAGTTATTCAAGAAATAAAGATCATAGAATTTTAAAGACTTTGGAGTTTACTTGGTAATTGATGACTACGGCAACATCCAAGGGGGAGTCTGTTGATGCATATATCTGTTGCCTTCATCATCGTATAACATCGAGTCTGTATTTAGGAGTATAACGTTTAGTTTCATAACGAAGTTGTAATTCGTACGAACTAGCAGTTCGTACTATAGTTTGCCTAAATTTTAATTGTTTCGGTGGTTACATACAAACTTATGATGTTTATTTGTTTCATATTTGTTTATACTTACAGTCAAACATACATACTTATATACACATTCATCATACATATTTCAATGTTCATACTTTTGTTATTCAAAGATTTTGTTGCAATTTTCAAATCTCATCAAAGTAAGTTCTGCGACGGGCATGTAGTAACTGGAAGGGTACAAGTACCGGTAGTCGGAACGTCCTGTCTAGGTTGGCATTCGTATAAATCCAATATAACGGACCAGTTTGCCTACCTGGGGACTAACGATGAGAGTACGAAGGACCTATTAGGCCAAAGCATGCCACACCAAACGTCGTTCGAACTAACCCACTTTGAGGTGTCACCGTGTCTACACCTGGACACATTCCGAATACCATACGTTATATACATATTTCTCGATTTTCTCCGGGTTTTAGTGTACGTAACCAGGCTAACACATGCGAACCATATGAAAAACCCGGTATTCATGGGGGCCCACATGATTACGAAGGTGAAGTATGGCGGCATGCAGGACCTAATGACGAGCAAAGCCCAAGACATCCTATGGATGTAGTAGATTTATTTTTCTATAATTATTTTATGAATGTTCATTCCTAAATGCGACCCATGAACCCAAAAACATCCAACTCATACTCTTGACATGTATTCCTTGTAGATGTCTTCTAATCTCGCCCGTAGGAAGATGAGAGCAGGAAAAGCCCACGAGCGCATGGCTGCCCAAATCGCTCAACAAATGGCTGCCGTAATACCCAACATTGTAATCCAAGTCCAACAAGCACTTACCGCGAATCCTGTCAATCAAGAAGATCAACACGTTATCAACCCTCCCCCAAATATCACTAAATGCACCTACAAGCATTTCAAATCATGCGACCCTCCAAAATACGAAGGGATTGAAGGTGTCACCGCTCTCCTCCATTGGTTTGAAGAAATGGAGAACACTTTTCTAAATTGCGATTGCCCCGATGATCGCCAAGTGCGATATGCTACCGGTCGATTATATGGAATAGCACTTACTTGGTGGAATACAGCGAAGGCCAAACGAGGTGTTGAAGATGCTATGACTTTAACTTGGGATGAATTGAAGGAAATCATGACCAGACGATTTTGCCCAAGGAGCGAAATCAAGAAATTAGAAGATGAGTTTTATTCGTTGAAGCAAAAGGAAGGAGACCACACCACATACAACAAAAGATTCCTCGAGTTACATCAAATGGTTCCCAATTTGTTCACTCCCCTCTACCGTTTGATCGAGCATTACATTCGAGGTCTTCCGTCAAAGATTCAAGACTCTGTAATAAGTACCACGCCTGCAACTTTGGAAGCAGCAATGGAGCTAGCAACAGAGCTCACCGAGAACCGAATCCGGAACAAAGACTTCAAGGAGGAGAAGAAGAAGGATAAAGCATCGACTGAAACCTCCGACTCCACCCAAACCGAATCCCCTTCCCAACCCACTTTTAAGAGAAAAAGAGACGGGCAACTTTTCGCTACTACCCAACGTAATCAACCAGTTTTACAAGCCATACCAATCCAAGCTATCCCAATCACTCAAGTGGCACCCAACTCAACTTACCCAAATAAGAAACCATATCTTGGACCTCACCCTCGATGTAACACCTGTTTTTATCACCATCCCCTTACCTTACCTTGTCGTCTATGTGCAACTTGTGGACGCTATGGTCATTTGAGCAAGGTTTGCCGCACCCCTCAAAACCAAATCTCTCCCCCTACTCAAGACATGATCCAAACCCATCATCAACCTCAATACCCCATGTTCCCATATGTTTGAGCTTGTTTCAATTGTGGCGACCCTACCCACTTTAGAAACACGTGCCCTCGATTGGTTAACATCATAAACGCTCAAGCTCAATCAAACCCAGTTAACCAAGTAAATCAAGAAAACCCAATCACTAGGCCACCAGCAAGAGGAAGAGTTTTCAACATCAACGCCAATCCTGACGAAGATAATGACGGCCCAAACGAAAACACCCAACTAGTCCCCTTCACCGAAAATCAAGATTCAACTCCAATCGTTTAGTTTTATGTTTTTCTTTATGTTTTAGAATTACATAGAACCAATCATAACTTAAGGATAAAGCCAAGGAGAATTTGACAAGAATATGGTGGATACACCGCTGGTACTTCCTATATATAAGTATTCTTGCCAAAGGATCGGAGGCATTATCTGGCGGTTATGAGAGGTTCCATGTGTAAACTGTTTGAGTAATTATTGTTTATTATTTTCAGTACATGCAATACGATCGGCTCCGTTTGATTGAGCCTTGATCGCACAGACATTTTTCATTTTCAGTACATGCAATACGATCGGCTCCGTTTGATTGAGCCTTGATCGCACAGACATTTTTCATTATCAGTATCTTGTGGTTGTTGTGTTTGTTGTAGAGTCACATAGAACTAATCATAACTTGCGGATAAAGTCAATGAAAATTTGATGAGAATATGGTGGATACGCCGCTGGTACTTCCTATATATAAGTATTCTTGTCAAAGGATCGGAGGCATTATTAGGCGGTTATGAGAGGTTCCATGTATAAACTGTTTGTGTGATTATTGTTTAGATTAAATTTATTATTTTCAGTACAGGCAATACGATCGGCTCCGTTTGATTGAGCCTTGATCGCACAGACATTTTTCATTTCAGTACATGCAATACGATCGGCTCCGTTTGATTGAGCCTTGATCGCACAGACATTTTTCATTTTCAGTATCTTGTGTTTGTTGTGTTGGTTGTAGAGTCACATAGGACTAATCATAATTCACTGATAAAACCAATGAAAATTTGACGAGAATATGGTGGATACGCCGCTGGTACTTCCTATGTATAAGTATTCTTGTCAAAGGATCAGAGGCATTGTCAGGCGGCTATGAGAAGTTCTATGTAGGATGTAGTAGTTCTTGTTAACTAATCATAACTTGCGGATAAAACCAACGAAAATCTGACAAGAATATGGTGGATACGCCGCAGGTACTTCCTATATATAAGTATTCTTGCCAAAGGATCAGAGGCATTATCAGGCGGTTATGAGAAGTTCCATGTAGGATTTAGTATTGTTAGACGGTTATGAGAAGTTCCATGTAGGTTGTAGTATTAGAAGTTTTGCTATAGGATATAACCATATCCTTCCAAACATATCAAAACTCTTACGCATGATATCATAGTTAGCGAATCAATTCTGCTTATCAATATTTTTACCGTAGGCAACAAAAAGCGATTCCTGTAACAGGGTACTTAACCCTTACAAGGGACGTTACCGCCTCAAACAAAACTTAAACTCTTACTCTTTTTCTAAGCATGTAATTGTCAAACTAAACACCATCCTTTTTAGACAAATATAAACTACTTAAATTTCGGGACGAAATTTCTAAAAAGCAGGGGATACTGTAACATCCGTCAAAAAACGGATTTTACCAAACCCGCTCCGTTTATTAACCGAACAATCAGTTAAAAATTTCGTTGCTTATTTAATGCCCAAAATAATTTTAAACGATACATAATTAATAAGTTTATGGGGATATATAATTTGTTTTTGAAAAACTGTTAAAAATAATGAAATAAAAATAAAATGCTGCTGCCGGGTTTCGAACCCGGGTCAGCCAGCGAGTCAAACAAAGACTTAACACTCAACCCTTTAACCACTGCGCCACTCATGCTTCTTGTTAAATATTGGAAACAAATAATACATAAAATAAATCTCGAATTCAAATAACGACGCGCCCAATTGCAGTCGTCGGAAATCCCGGCGATCTCGCGAGATTGGACGGTTTCTTCAGTTATAACGTAAACTTTAATCACTACATCGGTTATAACCAACGTCTGAATCCGCGACACAAGTCATAACCGCCGGAAAACGTAATGACTTTGAATCAAGCCTGAAATCCGACTCTATACATCTTGATTCATCCCTATAAATTCACCCACAATCCACTGGTAGCCTTTTCGCTCAAAACCGCACCCTTTCTCGGCGAAAATTTACTCGCCGGAAAATACCTGCAAATCGTCGGAAAACCGGGTTTTTCACTTCTGTGCCTTACTCTAAACACTGAACACTCAGAACTCATACCGAAGCCACTCACATTTATCTCAAGCTCGTTGAAGACTCTCTGCCGCAAGACATACGTCGCCGGAAGTTTCTGCTGTCACCGGAGTTTCGCCGGAGAAACAGAGGAGTCCAGTCGGTATACTTTACGCTCAATTTTTCATTCTTTTTATTTATCTCACCTGTAATTAACCTCAAAACACTAAAAGAACATGATTTAATCGACGAATCAGTCGGACGATGGTTCTGGTTAAATTCGACGAAGAAGACGAAGTTTTCAGTAGTCTATAAGTTTAATTTAAATCAAGATATAACTCGGGTTAGACACACAGTCCAGTGGTGGACTGTGTGCACATAAAGCACGCTTACGTCTCGAGTTCGAATCTTGTCCCACGCACCTTCGCCCGAATAAAAATGTTCCTTTTTTTTAACCGAACCGGAGTCACTGTGTAAGATGTTAAGTTTAATAAAAACCGGAATAATAACCAAGATAGACACACAGTCCAGTGGTGGACTGTGTGAATGTTTAATCACAGGTCACGAGTTCGAGTCCGGACTACCGCACCGGTCCGGACAATTATTAAACTTTTTATTTAAGACAGAAATGAAAATATTTAGTTTATATATAAGTATAATAAAAATCGGTTTATTTAACAAGTTAGACACACAGTCCAGCGGTGGACTGTGTGTTAACTCAACCCACAGGTCCCGGGTTCGAGACCTGTGGAGCGCCCCGGTTCGATGCTTTAAAATTGTTTTTAAAATAAATGATTTTCTGTTTAATTCAATTAATATATAAATATAATTAAAAACAGAAATATTTCGGGTTAGACACGTAGCTCAGTTGGTAGAGCTGCGTGCACGCGTACGGGAGGTCTCGGATTCGAGCCTCACTCAGCGCACACATGCACACATACGAACCGGTCAACAGTCAAAGTCAATGGTCAATGGTCAACGGTCAACGGTCAAAAAGTCAACATTTTTTATTATTTTTATTTATTTATTTTAATTAAAAATCAATTAAAAATACTTAAAAATAGCATTTTTAAGGTTAGAAAATAGCCTTAAACTCACAAAAATACACCCAACAATCCTACTAAAATGGATTAATAAAATCCGTTTACTTACCGAACCATTATGCCATTATCTAGGTTAATTTCACTCGTGGTTAAAACCACTTCGTGCGCATTCAACATCATCAACCGAACGCACCCAATGTGAGTGACTCTTACAACTCCCCTTTTTAATTACACGTTTTGGGGTGTGTCATGTGTCATAAAATTAACTCGTTTATTTAAACTTGTGCCATACCATATTGTGATCTAAACTTAGATTGTATACATTGCTTGTAGTTATGTATTTCATTTTGTCTATTTATATGCAATTCATTCATTAGGCCCATCAGTTCCTCGTGTGAGACGAGTTGAGCAACACGTGCCTCAAAACAAATCCATTATTGTTCGTGTGTGTATTATTGAGTTTATATTGTTTGTAGTTATGTATTTCATATTGTCAAGTTTATGCAATTCATTCATTAGGCCCATCAGTTCCTCGTGAGAGACGAGTTGAGCAACGCGTGCCTCTAAACGATCCATTATTGTTCATGTGTGTATTGTTTAATATTAAATTGATTGGTGAATAAGTTTACATCTATTTTTACTCATGTGTGGTTGTGCACTTTATTTTATAATCAATTAAATAAACTTGTTCAAATGTTTTCCATAGGATTCAGTCGCCAACATTTTGTTGATCCAAAAACCCTTTTTACACATGATACAGGTGAACAGGATGAAGCAAGGAAAACATAGGAAATGCCTTAGAAGAAAACAATGAAGCCTAGACTGATGTTAGGACATGATGTAATATTGATTGTAATTTCCATTAAAGTGTATTAATGAATATGAAACATTAAAATAAATGTCATGAGCTTTGATGATAACCCAATCATGCCCCGATCACCTTTTCCGCTGCGGGTCGGGGTGTGACACTCATGCATTTAATTGTAATTAAATTACGTAACTGAGTCGTACGCCATATTACAAGTATTAGGACAAGTAAAACATGTTATAACATATATTGGTTTCCGTACATTGCGAAACAACAGAAACTATGTCCTAAACGCGTTGGTAGAGAGTGTTGAGCGCACTATTCACGGTTGCACTATTCATGCCAGCAAATCGCTGAAACAAGAATAGAACAACAGATTAAGACATACTGATGACATAACCGAGTCCATATATATATATGAAAACACTAACATGGGAACAAATCTTACAAAATTACACAACTTTCCGGTATGACACTTTAATCTCCGAATCGTCCGATTGGCTAAAAATATAACATTTTAACTCATCTGAAAGAATAATTCAGCATTTCTGGAACTCCAGAATGTGACACATGATAACATACATGCTAAAACACTTTGAGGTATCAAAGAAGTATCCAAAATATTAAGCTTCCGGCATTATATCGCTATGTACATAACTAGTTCGTTATCGGCCCGACGAACTAGTAAGCGGTATTTTTGCCACTATAACAACCAAACCAAAGGTCTAGTGAACTAGTTAAGCTTATTTTGGGATCCGAAATCACTTCATAACACCTTTGGTTACGGAATGACAACTTACGGAAGACGTTCGTCGGTAGGATTTAAAAGTATCGTTATCGAACCGACGCCTAAACGGAAGCCGTTTGAACTATCAAAATACCATTTCTACTAGTCTAGTGAACTAGTTAATAATACTTATCATCCTAATTCCTTAATTACCCCATAATGGTGTAAGAATATCCCTAATAACCGTACTTTGCTTAATCATCAAAATATCTAATGAATATCCCTAATACCCCCCCCCCCCATTTTCGGTCAAAATGGGCCCCCAAGACCAACCTACAACTTGAAGGAAATGGATAAAGGGGCATGGTGATGGAAGACTTGTTGAGTTCTTAGAATGATTATAATCTTATAAACAAATCTTCATACCACTCCTCACATCACCCTTATCATTTCACTCCAAAAAAACAACCAAAGACCTTCTCTCCCTCTCTCTTTTCACGGCACACATGCACCACCCCATCACCACCATAAATCACCACTAAACACCTCATTATACTCACTTTCAAGACATCTTAAGACTAGCCAAGCAAGACGGAAGCATGGAGGAGCATTAAGGACTTTCTTGGAGCTTATCTTCTTCTTAATATTCTTGTTTAGCTTGTGCAAAGTTGTAAGCTTTCTAACCATCACATTTAAGCTTCTTGATTAGTGTAGTTTACAAAAGTACAAGTTGATTATCTTGAAGATTAAGAAAAATCAAATCAAAACCCCTAATCTTAAACCTAATAATCTACTAATCATAACTTATTATGTGGTTATTTATGTGGATTAGTATATCTAGTTAGTGTAACCATGTTGATTATGTTGATTTTGTGAAGATTAGTGGTTTAAAGAGTAGGTTTATGATGATCTTGTGGTTTATATCATGTAGTAAAATAGGTGAGTGTTAACATTGCCATGTTACACTTAAAAATGAGATTTAAACATATAAATGTTTAAATCACACAAGATCATCAACTTCAAAGATCATGAGCATTATGTGCATGAACTTTGATTAGTGATTTTTTTAGAGATAAGACATGGAATGATCATGAATCAAGACTTGTTAAAACACTAATAACTTGGTTTTACATAAAACAAGTTTACATGATATCATTTATAGAAAGTGTTGTATAAAAAGTCTTGGGAAATTTTTATAAACTTGATAAATGGCTAACTTTGAAGTCTTGAAAATTTACATAAGTAATGATCATGAGGAACTTGAAGGAATAAGTGCGATTAGTGTTGTATATAATCTTTGGTGACACTTGGTAAATTGTAGTGATTTGGAAAAATTTATTTGATGATTTAAATACGTTTTTGAAACGTGGAAAACATCATAGTTTAGGGAAAACTATGGCGAAATTTTCTAAAAACCTAAGCGCGATTAAAAGTTTGATTAACAGGGGATTAACAAGGTTAAACGAGATTAGTGGTCATAATCGTCATTAGGAAGTTTTGTTAACAAGGGTTAAGCCCTACTTATCCAAGACTTGTTATAAACATTTAGGTATATTTTTACAAGTCCAAAACTAATGGGAGTAAATATATATGCAAGTATAATTTTTGGTAAAAATTATATATACATTTCAAGTACCCATTTGGTGTAAAAATGCTTGTGTATTATGTGTATGTATTAGTGTTAGGAATACATGACAAATACTAAACACGTTACATGTGAAAATACACAAATACATGCCATGAAAACAAGTAGAAAATTCTACTCAAATGCATGTAAATCAACATCCTCAAAATGACAAGGAAATTCTATAACAATATATCTTGAAGCGAATAAATGGACGAACGAACAAATCGGACAACAGACGAGCCCACAGAAATATATCCTTATGAAATAATGAATATTACAAGCCGACAATTAAGACACACAATTTATTACGATAAATAAAGGGATATATATCGTCACCAACGACAAAGAGGCATGGGGTCATCACAAGGAGATTACTACGACACTTGGGAGTTTCATCGACACCAAAAATATATATGTTAAGCGATCACAACGACTTGTCTAAAAATATATATTTTTGACACCGAACTAATGTGTGTGTATATATATATATCTGATAACAAAAAAATCCGGAAAGTTTAAAAAGTATAAAAATTACTAAGTGATATATAAGTATTTGAATATATTAGAAAAGTCAAACTTAGTAAATTATGTAAGTATAAGACTTCCCACATGAACTAAATTTATTTACTAATAGTGGGCTAGGCATGCACTCAATTTATTTACTAATAGTGGGCTAGGCCCAATGACATGCGTGCAAGGCACGAAGACAAATGAAGGGCAAGGCCCATTCACACACGATTAAGTACTTGATAACAAATATATATTTGTAAAATATATATACAAATAATAATCGAACACACAAACCTACCAACACTATAAAAGCAATAAAGTTGTTCAAAGAAAACAAATGAATACATAACACTAATTCAAGATGAACAACTTGTACGAGGACAAACCCGACCTAAGTGTCTAATAAAATTAGTACACTTGTAGGTTACCCGCGTACCCAGACACTCGCATTAAATAGTACGACTTTACGGAACGCAAACTTGTGAGTTCATGTCCCCCTTTTCTTTTAAACGTTTTGGGTTTTATAACACTCGGGGGA
Source organism: Scalesia atractyloides (assembly GCA_947069175.1). Classification (NCBI taxonomy): domain Eukaryota; kingdom Viridiplantae; phylum Streptophyta; class Magnoliopsida; order Asterales; family Asteraceae; genus Scalesia; species Scalesia atractyloides. Next base: position 47,639,057 of record CAMTDV010000010.1, read on the forward strand.
AATACATGTTCATGACAAATGGTATGTTAGCTATGGGTTTAGATGATAACATGATCGATGTGCGTAAGTAGGATGATGACAATAGTAACCATTAATCACTTAGTGAGCAAGGTGCAAAAGGTGTAGATCTATTGACTTGAGACATGCTCCACTCCTAGTTGTTAACCATGAAGTGCTTTTGTGAGCCCTATTGATGCCAAAGTTGTCTCGGTTTGGTTACTTACTTATGGCGCATAATATCAGGGCTCGCTACCCACTGATAGATACTTAAACCCCATGAATGACAATAACATACCCGAATTTCAATACTGGATTTCAAATACGACATTTTATACGAAAACAATAACTACATGAACTCGCTCAACTTTTTTTGATTTTTCAAACTTACATGTATTTCAGGAAACAAGACATGAGCCGGTGATAGTCTTCGGAAAATGGGAATGACATAACAATGGATGCCACTTTGAAGGGTCTGCCTCTTATATCCCAACCTCGGATGGGTATATAGGAGTCAAAACCTTGATTTAGTTCATGATGATAACAAACTTGCTTTTTTGATGTAATATAACTTTAACTATGTTTTTGGATAACAAACGTGAACTTGTTGAAACTATGCGAACTTACTTTTGTGAACTTGTAATGTTGGTTGTGACTTAATATATGATATGGCATCGTTGTTAATTATTATTTGTTTACGCGATTGGATGCAATGATTACCTCATAGTCACACGTTTGCGCTTCCGCTACGACCAGGGAGTGACAATATCGTAGAGGAGAAAGGCAAGGGCAAAACTATTCAGGACATCCCCGTTGTTCGGGATCCTGAGGTGTTTCCTGAAGAGCGACCTGGTTTACCCCCAGCATGTCAAGTTGAGTTTCGTATAGACCTTGTACCTTGCGCCAACCCTATAGCCAAATCCCCTTACTGTCTTGCACCATCTAAAATGCAAGAGTTATCAAAACAACTCCAGGAGTTATCAGACAAAGAATTTTTTTCATCCAAGCTTTTCACCTTGGGACACTCTTGTCCTATTCATGAAAAAGAAAGATGGATCTTTCAGTATGTGTATCTATTATCGTGAGCTCAACAAACTCACAATCAAAAATCGATATCCCCTACCTCGCATTGATGATCTCTTTGATCAGCTACAAGGTGCTACTTGCTTTTCGAAGATTGATCTGCGTTCTGGGTATCATCAACTTCGTGTACTCGAAGAAGATATTCCCAAAACTGCTTTCCGCACTCGATACGGCCATTATGAGTTCACTGGCATGCCCTTCGGTTTGACGAATGCTTCTGCCTTCTCCATGGACTTGATGAATAGGGTTTGTAAACCTTATTTACATAAGTTCATCATTGTATTCATCAATGACATTTTGATCTATTCAAAGTCTCGAGCCAATCACGAGCAACATCTCCGTTTAACGATGGAACTCCTAAAGAAGAAACAACTTTACGCCAAATTCTCCAAGTGTGAATTTTGGCTAAAGGAAGTCCAATTCTTGGGATACATTGTCAACGAACAAGGTATACATGTAGATCCCGCCAAAATCGGTGCGATTAAGGAATGGGATACACCTACTACTCCTACCGATGTTCGTTCATTTCTGGGTCTCGTGGGTTATTACCGCCGCTTTATCGCAAACTTCTCCAAGATTGGGGTTCCCCTCACTGCTTTGACTCAAAAGAATAAACCTTTTGAGTGGGGACCCAAACAAGAAGAAGCTTTTCAGACCCTGAAACAGAAGCTTTGTAATGCTCCTATTATATCCTTGCTTGAGGGAAACGACGACTTTGTTGTATATTGTGATGCATTGAACTTAGGCCTTGGTTGTGTTCTCATGCAAATAAGACAAAGTTAGAGCCTATGCATCAAGACAGCTGAAAATCCACGAAAAGAACTACATCACTCATGATCTTGAGTTGGGTGCTGTTGCTTTCGCTCTCAAAATTTGGAGACATTACCTATACTGTACAAAGTGTGTGGTTTTCACTGACCACAAAAGTCTCCAACACATTTTCAATCAAAAGGAACTAAACATGAGGCAACGACGATGGGTTGAACTTCTGAACGACTACGACTGTGAGATTCGCTACCATCTTGGCAAGGTGAATGTCGTAGCCAATGCACTTAGTCGCAAGGAACATGTTAAGTTGCATTGTGTTCAAGATCGATCTGACATCCAGACATGCATTCTTAAAGCTCAACGTACTTGTGTCACACAAGGCATGATGGATAATGAATTACCACATCATCTTGAGCTTCAACGTGAAACAAAAGACAATGGGTTATTTATTACATGAACCGTTTGTGGGTTCCAAGTTAAGACAATCTCCGCACTTATTGATGGATGAAGCCCCCAAGTCTCGTTATTTAATCCATGCAGGTGCAGACGGAATGTATAAGGATCTTCTTACCCAGTATTGGTGGCCGGGTATGAAGAAAGACATTGCCTTATACCCATCCAAATGACTTACTTGTCTCAAAGTTAAGGCAGAGCATCAACATCCTCTGGTTTGCTTAAGCAACCAGAAATCCCGGTTTGGAAATAGGAAAACATTGTCGTGGATCTCACTACAGAATTACCGCGTACATCTAGAGGTCATGATGCCATTTGGGTAGTCGTTGATCGTTTAACAAAGTCAGCATACTTTTTGCCGATCCGTGAGGATCTACCTGCTGACAAACTTTCCAAGATCTATGTTGATGAAATAGTATCTCATCATGGTGTTCCTTTCAATATCATATCTGACCGAGATGCTCGATTCACATCGCACTTTTGGAAGACCATGAAATCTGCCAAGGAACCAAGCTCAACCTGAGCACTGCTTATCATCCTCGGAGGGATGGGCAATCCGAAAGGACAATCCAAACACTGGAGGATATGCTTAGAGCTTGTGTGATTGACTTTGGTGGAAGTTGGGATTCGCATCTACCATGGATCGAATTCTCCTACAACAACAGTTATCACTCCAGCATCAACATGGCGCCTTTTGAAGCTCTATACGGTTGAAAATGTCGTTCACCTGTCTGCTGGAATGAGGTTGGTGAAGCTCAGCTCATCAGACCTGAACTCATTCTAGAAACCACAGACAAAGTCAAGAAAATTCGCGATAACTTTCTGACAGCTAGAAGCCGTCAAAAGAGTTATGCAGATAGACGACGTAAGCCCTTGGAATTCCAAGTCGGTGATCACGTCCTTCTCAAGGTAAGGTGTGGTTAGATTTGGAAAGAAAGGAAAACTTGCACCTCGATATGTGGGACCATTTAAGATCGTTGAGGATCGGAAAGGTAGCCTAAAAACTTGAGCTGCCTCCTGAACTTGGAAATGTTCATCCAACTTTCCATGTGTCCAATTTGAAAAAGTGTTTGGCTGATGGAAACCTCCACATCCGTCTCGATGAAATTCGTGTTGATGACATGATGCACTTTGTCAAGAAACCTGTGAAAATATTTGACCGTGAAGTCAAAAAGCTTAAACGTAAACGCATACCGATTGTTAAGTTCGTTGGGAGTCCAAACCTGGCCCAGAATTTACTTGGGAACGAGAGGACCAAATGAAAGCGAAATATCTACATCTATTCTCACAAGTTTCTCTAATTAAATTTTGGGACAAAATTTCCTAAAGTAGGGGAGACTATGACATTTGTGTCTTTCAATCATCGTACAATTCCGAACAAATTTGTATTAAATGAAACATTGTGTTTTATGCCGATATTGTATAAATACATATGACATTTACACGTTTTAAGTCCTTGTACAATTTCGATGTTTCAAACATTTTCTGGAAGTGAAATCGTAAACCGTTAAGCAAACGTAATCAGTTTTAATAAGACATACACTCCGGAACAAGGACATAAGCTAAAAATACCCTAAATACCCTTTACATAACTTAGAATAAGTTTTTAAGTGTTCGGTATGGCAAAAACATGCTTATTCAAGCTTAGGGACTATTTGCGACAAATTGCGAAAGACTGCCGATTCTCGTATTTTTTAATACGGACCTTGTGTAGACATCAAAAAATTCTTGTATTCAATAAAATCTTGTATTTTATTGATAAGAATGCAAAAATATCGTTTGTTGCAAAATTTCGGTCATTTTCGCATTCGTTAAGCGTTCGTCGTAATTAAGCGAAAACTGCAACTGTACAACCAAACGAACTGACATCCAAGACATTTTTGGGCATATCCAAGTTGCATATGCTTTAACATCCTCATAGAGCTTAAAAATTAGGTTAATGGGTGTTAAAAGTGACAAAACGTGACGAAACAAAGTCCAGGGGCCAAATTGTCAATATGTGAAACTATGGCTGACCAGCCCCCACCGTAAGCTATGCCCCCCACTGTAGCTTACGGTGGTACCTGGGCACAGCAAGCTGTTTTCATGGCAGCCAACTGTTTTTACATGCTTGGAGCCCAAGAATTCGTTTTTTCCAGCTTCCATCCTTCAAATGACATGTGTCTAAGCTGCCCTTGATGCTTGCCACCTCCATGGACACTTGGAATGATCCTAACCATTTCAAATTGCTATAAATAGCAACCAATTCCATCCATTCACTTGCTCATTTCCTTCTTCTCTCCTATCTGCTCTTAATTGGAGTTTGCTTCCCTTTGGAGGCCTCCTACTAAGCATTCTAAGTCTTTCTAAAACACAAGTAAGTGTTCTTTCCTAGTCTTGTTCATTATTTTAGCTTATTTTGAGCTAAAAGTCAAACAGCTGACTTTCTGTTTGACTTTCGGTTATGACATATTTGTTCAAGTCAAAGTTCAAATGAACTTTGCAACGTGATCGTAATCACGAAGGTTATAATCCCTAGCAATTTCACCTTCTGATTACCATGTTTACTAGTCGATGTGACGAATCAAAGTTTCGGTCAAAGATGCGCATTATGTGCATTTTACGACGGAACTATTTTTGGGTATCAAAACACTAAGTTTTGATACCAAATCAGTTTTGCAACTTAGTTAGACATGTTTTGACATGTTTAACTTGTCATTTCTAGTTTAGTGCTTATTTATGGTCGTAAGTCGAGCGGTCTTGACCACCGCTTTGACTTTCGAATCCAACCCGTTTGGTCGATCTTAGGATACGACCAAACACATGTATGTGACCATAATTGCATAGGGAATAACCTACTGAGGTTATACCTTATGGTCACGTTGTTTGGTTAGTAATATGATAAGTCGTTCTTATGTTCCTTAGAAATGACCAAAATGCCCTTTTTGCGCATAAATTCATTTTAAGCATATGTATTCAAATTTTTGACATATAAACTGATGTTATAACATTTTCAAACATGTTTGGGCGTTTAAGACTTATCGTAGGACATGTTTAAGCATCCGAACATGCGTTTACGCAAATGACACATTAAAGTAGCGTAAACTACTTTAACGAGTCATGACGGGTCAAAAGCACTTAGGATCACTTTCAAATCAAAATGTTAAGTTTATTAAATCATGCCATAGGAGCTCCAACACTCATTTAACTAAATACCTCTTCTTCCTCAGTCTTTTATGCATGCTCAAACAACCTTCATGGCATGGGTATAAGGTATATTGTTTAAAACCTTACACCAAATAATGGTTGCATAACATCAATGTCAATAAACCCACAACGATATCCAACTAAGAACAAAAAAACAGTAAGTTCATCACCATACTCCACTAGATCATCGTATGCACGTTTATAAGAAACTGGATCTCAGAAGGTAAATACAGGATATAACCATGGTTGCGTTAGAGGTTGCAGGTGAACATCCACCGTCTCTCAAACACGCCATACCACGATTACATCCACAACCCAGTTTACACTTTACACCCACAAAATCATCATCACCTAACTTAGTAACCCAAAAACCAAACAATGGTTGCATAACATCGATGTCATAACCCAACATATCGACTGACAAAAAACAAGTCAGTTTAAATGTTCAATACTGGGCCATGTAAAAATCGACTAACAAAAGAACAAAAACAAGTTCATAGTGTATAATTTGCAATTTGTGTTTGCACCATGAACTTGTTAGGAGCCGATGTAAAGAACAGAGTCTTAAACAAAGGGGTTTGGATTGTCTGTGTCATGTGATAGGTTTTTCAAGGTTTACAAGGACACCAAACTTTTGAGAAACTACCCAATGAATGTACATGCTGCAGAAGGTTTTTGTCTAATTTTGGGGGTGTAAACATGTTGCAAAAGCAATTTTGTTAACCAGTAAAAACTTTTATGAAGCGATCAACATGACATAGTTAAAATATTTGGGATGCCTGTCTTTTACAAAAGGATATTTTCAGCAAGTAGTATAGCAATTCAAGAACTACCAGAACAAAATGGGGTGTGAAAGAAAAAGAACCTACAGATATTGAAGTTACTGGTAACCATTAGCTTCAAGATCTCTAGTGTTTTTCCCTTGTTTGTTTTGGTGAGAGCTTTAACACTGTCTTGCTATGTCATATAAAGTTGTATTTGGGAACAACCAGGGCTTTAATAAAGACTTTTATACAAATTATTGTAAATCCTAAACCATCTTGAATTCTCCATAGTTTCAAAATCTTTGACTGCCCATGTTTCATTTTAAACGTAAAAGATTCAATCTCAAAATTTGCAGCCAAAGTAGATTGTGGTTATTTTCTAGGATACTCAACCACTACTAAAGCCTACAGAGTCTTTAATTCAAGGATTGGGTGTGTGAAAGAGACCTTTATGCAGATATCTCGTAAGTTACTTGGTATACCATTCCAGTTATATACTTCTAAATCTAACTTAGATATGTTCGTTTCCAACTACCTGTTTTGCGTTTTGAAGTGAAAGTTCATTTCTTGGTATGTTGTAGTTTGTATAAAGTTGTATTTGGGGCAACAATCTGCGAGGTTTGTTAGGGTTGATTATATTTAAATAGATCTTGGTTTCCTACCAAACTTATTGAACTATAGTGCCTTTTTTAGGACAATTCTTTGCAAGTGGTGTGCGTAAACGCTAAAAGAGAGGTACCATAAACTTTTGACTGGCCCATGTTTCATTTTAAACGTAAAAGATTCAATCTCAAAAATTTTGCAGCCAAAGTAATTGTGGTTATTTTCTAGGATACTCAACCACTACTAAAGCCTACAGAGTCTTTAATTCAAGGATTGGGTGTGTGAAAGAGACCTTTATGCAGATATCTCGTAAGTTACTTGGTATACCATTCCAGTTATATACTACTAAATCTAACTTAGATATGTTCGTTTCCAACTACCTGTTTTGCGTTTTGAAGTGAAAGTTCATTTCTTGGTATGTTGTAGTTTGTATAAAGTTGTATTTGGGGCAACAATCTGCGAGGTTTGTTAGGGTTGATTATATTTAAATAGATCTTGGTTTCCTACCAAACTTATTGAACTATAGTGCCTTTTTTAGGACAATTCTTTGCAAGTGGTGTGCGTAAACGCTAAAAGAGAGGTACTATTTATAACCGTAATTTATGTTACGGGTCATGTTATAATACTTCGATATGTGTTATGCATCTGTCACCGACTAAGAAAAGAACATATAGAGATGCCTAAACATTATTCCTTAAACTGCAAACTAGCTTTCTTAAAGTAAGTTGTCGTTAGTATAGATTTAGATGAGTTGAACTTAATCTAATTGGGCTTGATGGTGCTAATATACAGTTTGCTAATTTGGTAGCTTTACTATAATCCAGATGATGATACACTAAATGTTGAAGGTTAAAAGCTAAAATAAACAAAAACTTACTAAAAAAACCCATAGCAACTTGTAGCAGCTTGTTACTGATTATCCAAATTAGTATTGTAGGTATATAGAATAAGTTTTACTAATTTAACTAGACTAGATGTAAAACACGTGTAAAAACACTGATGGTTTTCACTAGACTTTATAAATTCGGCTGATTTTACGTTTAGGTCCCACCGCAACGTACGTTACTCTTTTTAACTTAAAACAATACTTATTTTTATGTCGGTATAAGAACAGGTTGGTTCTTTCGTAAAAAATTAAGCCATGTATAATATGTTTCCGTGCTTATTTTTATGTACATATTCAGTTTATCTAAGTTTTAAGATAACTTTTGTTTAGAAACGATTTAGGTTTTTACTGCATAAATCCGAGCTACTTTATATTTGACCCGACCCGTCGTACCGAGAGATCTACTAGTTATTCACAAAAGTGGAAGCTTTGATGACGATCATAACCACTATCTTCACAAACCGACGTGCGAGTCCACAGTAGTTTAAAACTGAAACACTCAGAAACGCATAAATCATAACCACTATCACCCAATACCACGTTTGCTTTTGCAGATTACGATCTCTTCTCTCTCTAAACTTTACTGACAAAACAAGATGGCACCGCCGGCTGCGGTTGAGGGCGGTGACGCCGCTGGCGGAGACCGACAACAACAGCAAGGTCCCGGCCAGATGGTTACCGGAATCATAAGAATAATCGTCATATATTACTTCGCCACCAAGTTTTTCTCCTCCAATAAACCCTCGTCTCCTGGTTCCGGTTCCGATCCTGCTGTTCAGATCTCCAATCTGTTCCAGAAATCTGAACCTCTCGTACGTCTTTGTTTTTTGACTTTTTGTTCTTGTTATCTCCGCAATCGATTGGTTTTTGATAGTGTGATTCACTTGTTGTTATGATATGTGTAAACCTAATTGGTGATTGAGCGGCTTTGTATGTGTGTTTTGGTGGTTTTTGATTAGTATGTGTGGGTGATTGGATGTTAGAGAATGAGTTTGTAGAATTGTAGGTATGAATGGATAATTATAGGTTTTGAAAGTTGTAGTTTTTGGATGATTTTGTTGAACTATATGTTTAGTGATTAATGAATTAGTGATGGTTATGTTGTGTGTACAGTGTAGGACAATAATATTGCATATGGAACATATTAGGGTTGACCGAAATTAAGTGTGGTTCAGTGTTTGAAAGTTGTAGTTTTGGATGATTATGTTGAACCGTATGTTTAGTGATTAATGAATTAATGATGGATATGTTGTGTATGGAGTTGAATAGTTAATAGTTTTGCCTATGGAATAGACTGGGTTGACTGGAATCAAGTGTGGTTCAGTGTTTGTTTAGTGTGTTTATGTGGTTAATGATTTCTAGAACTTCAATTTATGTGTTGATGAATGTGTATGGGCGTGCTGTTATAGCTGCTACATATGCCAGTTTCTTGTTTGGTTTTTTTATCTTTGTATGTGACTTTGAAGTTGTTCTGCTTTGCATATTGTATCTAGGATATGTGGTTTTATCTCTCTGAACATGAGAAATTTAATGATTTTGGGAATGAAGAGGCGCTTATATGGCATGAGACAAACATACCTTATGCAGTTTGGGGCCCGGAGAGCACCAGGACTCTTTCTTTGAAGTATTATCCATCTGAGGTAATTGTTTCGGTTTTCCTGAATCATTTAGGCTTCAATCTCATTAATACTGGGCTGCTCGACATCAAGTTTTCGGTTTTGTAAATGCTTATCAATTTTTATAGTATTAAAGAAATACCCTGATTCCTGATTATAATGTCTACTTAAATGAACTATTTGAATTTCAGGCTTTGAAGCATAATGGAAGTCTATACGCGCACGTCTTCTTTGCCCGTTCAGGGTACCCAGCAGACCCCAGTGACCCTGAGTTCCAACCGTTGGCTGCCTTTGGACTGAAACATCGTAATATTTTGCATCTTATTAACTCAACTACAAATTGCATTACTAAAAGCCACATTATTATCGGTAACAATCGTGTGTATGTGTATAAATTTATCTAAAGAAGCTTAATTTCATCTGCAGCTGTTGTGACATACTTGCCAAAGTCAAAAGCAAACAAAAAGAAGAGCCTATTGGGGAATTCTAAGGACGCTAATGAAGATGATTCTGTATCTGAGGTTTGTTGAACTTTATTATTCTAGTACACGAATAGTCCCTGTGGTTTTTCAAATTTTTGGATTGGTCCCTAGTTTTCCAAAAGTACACGAACAGTCCCGGTGGTTTGCACTTTGTAACGCATTAAGTCCCCAACTTTTGCCAAAAGTACATGCATGATCCCTGTAGTTTGCACCTTGTAACACATTTAGTCCATAACTTAGACCTCCTGAAACCTTTAGATTTGTTGGCTGGGGCTAAATGCATTACAAAGCGCAAACCATAGGGACCATCCGTGTACTTTTGGAAAGCCAGGGACCAAATCCAAAATTTTGAAAAACCACAGGGACTATCTGTGTACTTCACTCTTATTATTGTTATTATTAACAATGTTGCATATTTCTTCTGCCACTTTCTTCCTTGGAAAAGTTAAAGTTCTCTTAGCATAGTTCTCCCATCAATACTCATATCTGATTTTACTTTCTTATCTATATCAATAATCACAATTTTAAAGTGGTGACTTTTGTTTCATTCATTTTACTTATATATGTCACTCAGGGTATTAAAGAACCTCAAGCTGATTTGAAGGACGATGGTCCTACGGAATACATTTCATATTGGAAACCGAATATCACTATTAACTTGGTTGATGATTTTACAAAGTACGTATACATTTATAGTTTCCATCTTAATTTTCTGTTCTGGAATGGACTTCTATGCTGACATGACAATTGTTTTAACCTATCTCCAGGTACACACAACGTTCGATTCCACCCAATGTCGCTCCTTGTATCCTTTTCTGTTTCGTTTTTCGCAAAAAAAAAATCGTTTTTAAGAATTTTTTATGTATCCATGCTAATTTTGAGATTCTTGACTCGAACTGCAGACATGAATATTGAACCTACCACAGGGAACTATTATCCAACCGTTTACTTCAACGAGTTTTGGTTACTTAGAGATAAGCTTATAGCACTAAATGATACTGTGACAGAATTGCCCCTTCATCTAGAAGTGGCCCCGATAAGCATGACCAAATGGCAGCTATTCTTGCAGATCGATCAGTCATTTCAGATTCATCGCAGTTACGGAAGTATGCTTGAAGGAGAAGCTGATGAACTTAAGGTATCCACTTCCATCCTTTATTTTTGCAATATTGCATCCTTTTTTTTCTTCCGTTTTTGTTATGTATATAACAAGTTATAATGTTATCAAAAATACAGAGGGTGTTTGTGGAAGGGAATCCCTATCTTCTTGGAGTTACCATGCTTGTTTCGCTGCTTCATTCAGTATTCGACTTTTTGGCCTTTAAGAACGGTAATGTCAACAATAACATTTGTTCTTTTATCAATTCTGAAAAGCGTTTAATTAACCAATTTTTTTATGACCGACTTAATGCAGATATACAGTTCTGGAATAAAAACAAATCCATGGAAGGACTTTCTGCAAAATCAGTGGTTGTGAGTTTCATTTGCCAGCTCATCATCTTCCTTTACTTACTGGACAATGATACTTCATGGATGATACTTGCAAGTTCTGGAATCGGAGTCTGCATTGAGTTTTGGAAAATTGGGAAAGCAATGCACATCGAGGTACGCGTTGATTATTTTAAAGTTTATTATACTATATTAATCTTATCATAGCAATACAACTATTTCAGATGGTATATATAAGTGATTAACTTTTTTTTTCAGGTTGATCGAAGTGGGAGCATACCTAAACTGAAGTTCAGTGATCGGGACACATATGCTGGGAACAAGACAAAAGAATACGATGATCTCGCAATGAAGTATTTATCGTATGTACTATTTGTACTCGTAGCCTGCTCGTCTGTATATTCGCTCATGTACGAAACCCACAAAAGCTGGTACTCGTGGATTCTCTCGTCACTTACAAGTTGTGTGTACATGTTCGGTAAGCCCCTACTATTTTAATATTTCTAGCGTTTTTCTGTACTTACTAATATTATTGTGTTTATTAGAAATTAAAAAGAACGAATAAAGGTTTTATTTTTAATCTATTATTAACATTTTGTTGCAGGTTTCATTATGATGTGCCCACAGCTATTTATTAATTATAAGCTGAAATCAGTTGCGCATTTACCATGGAGGCAGATGACTTACAAGTTCCTGAATACAATTATCGATGACCTCTTTGCCTTTGTGATCAAGATGCCAATGCTACATCGACTTTCTGTCTTCCGTGATGGTACGTTTGTATATAACTTCACTGATAATTGACCTGCAACTTTGTTTTATAAATTTTCATATATAAGTATACATCTAATGTGCTATATATGATTATAAAAGTTGTATTATGTCAAAAAAAATCAATAAAATGGTACAGGATGTTTCTATGCATTAGAAACACACTTTTGCGACTTCGACTTGACATGCTTCTATTTTAAAACATAACCAATATATAGGGGTGCTCACAGTCCAGTCTGCCGGTGTTGACAAAAATTCTTGTTTGAACCACTAACTATGTTTTGAAGAACGAAAACTAAACTGGCCGAAATGGTTGGGCCCACCTGCCCATGGCCAAAACGGATTGGTTTTGCGGTTTGAACATTTTTTCTTCTCAAAATCGTTAGTTTGTACTAAAAAAATTTAAATGATAAAAGATGGTTCATAAATATTTGACATATGTAAAGGTAAACGGCTGGTTCGGTAAATTTTAAGCCATGAACTGAACCATTAAACCCGGTTTTTAAACCGTAATTCTCAAACCAGCTGATTTTCTTCAGTTAGGAAATTTGGTTGGTTTTTACGGTTTAACACACTTCACCATAAGTAAACGGGTCAAATCTGCTGACATTAGTATATTTATCTACTTATTCCATGTTAAGTGAGGATGTACTTGTGGTTGCAGATGTTATATTCTTGATATATCTATATCAAAGATGGGCGTATCCAGTAGACAAAAAGAGAGTGAATGAATTTGGTTTTGGTGGTGAGGATGAGGATGAAGCGACCGCAGCGTTGACCTCAGGCCCAAGCAGTAGTGCTGAGGAGAAGAAAACCAACTGAGACCAAGCTGATCTAAAATAATATGAAGTTTTGAGAAGACTTTAAAGACCATAGATTTTTTTTTCAGTTTGATTATTATTTTTTGTTTGATTGTGATTTTACTTTTATTTAAATCTAAACTTGTTGACTTTGATAGTATTAAGTTGTTTGGTTTTAGATTAGTGGAGAAGGAAATACAGTGTTTGTAGTTTTAGATTTAAATGTGTCAATTATTATGATTATTTTTTGTTTAAGATATATAGTTAATTATGTATTATTTTTACCGGGTAGAGGTAAGACTGTTTACATCTTACCCTCCTTAGATCTTACCTTAGTTACACTACCACCCTATGGTGTTAGTTTGGGTTAGACCCTCCGTGAAAAGGCGTTATACTACCACCCTAGGGCGTTAGTCTGGGTTAGACCCTCCGTAGTCAAACCAGATATGGCGCCACACACATCTATAGCGTCCCATGGCGTCGCTCAACACCGCCCCTCGGGGCGCCATATCACCGGATTCCGGGGATTCACAAAATGTATAGCGGGGTGAAATGTACGGAGATTCAAAAATATGACCGTTGAACGGTAATATTGTTTAATTATTATTACTTTTTAACAATTAAACCTTGTATGTATATACCATTCACCTCATTTTTTTATAACCACTCTTTCTAAGATCATTCTTTCGCTCCCTATTTTATTTTAAAAAAGAAAAAACCTCTATATTTTTGTACAACTCTCTCTACCATGTATCCCTACAATCGTGGTTTCGTTCCTTCTCGATCTAGCGACGACCCGAACCAAACGAACACTCGTCGGGGGATCCGACTTGAGTCAAGCGTTTTCTGAGATGAACCAACGCCTTCAAGACATACGCGACCCCAGGGCTCAACGTATGCCAGAGATCCGGGAAGTGGTCGAGATAGACAATTTGAGAGGGACTTTTAAGTTTTACTCGAAGCCGCACGACCACCTAACTAGAACTTTAAGTTTTACTCAAAGTCGCACGACCACCTAACCAGAAAGGCATTGGAAATGGCTCTACAAAAAAAAGGTGATCATCGAAAAGAAATAAGGACTTTGAGTCTTAGAGTGTTTTTTTTTAAATTTATTGTAATGTTTTTTTTATTTAATGAAATGTTATTTGTTTTTTTATTTTACAATATTAGAGATTAAATAAAAAAAGTAAAAAAAAATAATAATAATTGAGTAATGATTGCTAGGGGTTATGGGGCTCCATCAATTACACATCCATGTTATATAACCCTTCATATTTTACTTTTTTTTATCATTTGTCACGTAACCCCTAACCTCTAAAGGGGTTATGTGGTGTTATCATTACACGTTACCTTAAAATAGTGAGGCAAAGGGAGACAAAAGAATTCTACCATTTGATACCATGCATTAGTTGCTAATCCAATGAGAAAAAGACAAGTGGCATGACTTTTTCATTTTAATAAAAGAATTAAACTAATTTTTAATTTATGTAATTTATATATTATTTTAATGGGTGATGAATAGTTAAAATTACTGAAACAATTTGGGGGTGTGGCGAAAAATAGTGAAAAAAGTGGTATAGTGATGTACCAATGATATGACATGTACCTTATGATGTGGCAGTGACAAACTGACGTAAAATAAAAAAAATTAAACCATAACACATAGCCTAAATGATGACGCAACTAACACAGTAAGGTCTTTTCCCAAAACTAGAGGGTGGATATGAGATATTTTACAAGTGGTGTCATTTATGAAGTTAACATTTTTTTTATAATTTAAGAAAGATTCAAGCCATTTGATGATGTATTTTCAGTTATAACTTTTTTCATGCAATACTTATTGCCACATATCAAGGATTATAAAATAATAAGCTTTTTTTTTTAATGGCAAGAAATGACGTGTCAACCATTGTGACACCAGACGCTGTAGCCAAGGTTTACTACTTGACTATCGCCAGCCCCTTGGCTCTTCCAGATGCGCGGAAACCCGACCTCCACCCGCCCGAAGGCACGAAAGTGGAATAATCGGTAAAACCTCGCCTCCCATTCAAGACGAACCGGCGCCACCCGTATTCGCGACGAACAGGCGCCACCGTATTCGCCCTTCACCTGGATGCCACATAAAATAATGGGAAGAGTGGGAGTCGAACCTGAGTCACAAGGAACACCAAGTCTTTCCCCAACCATTTGGTATTTGATGTATTATCAAGGGTTGTTGAACCGTTGCTAATGGGTGGAGAAGACGACCACAGTAGCCAGTGTTGTTAAGGGTGGCTATGGGTGGGAATGTGTTGTTGTGTGGTCGGCAGTGGTGACCGGCAGTGGTGGTTAGAGGTGGTGGCTTGCGATGGTGGTTAAGGGTGGTAGCAATTTGTGGTGCAAAGAAAAATGGGACTAGGTTTCTATATTAATAAAACTTGTGAGATTCTCCACGCTACATGGCGAAAGTTCAATTGGTATAGATTCAGCTTGTTATGGTACTGACACTCGCTGTAGCATCTGAAAGAAAAAAAATCCTAAATAATAAAGTCCTTATATTAGAGTTAATAATATACATAATAATAATCAATAAAATTAACATTAGCGTGTGATTATATTAAACAGTAATGAAAATGCCCATGTCATATTGTTACTAACGTTAATCCACTATCAGAGGGTAAAAGCTAATTTCTTTATATAATTTATTTTTTAGTCTAAACTATTATAAACCTAGCACAATGTTCGCTTAATACAAAAACTACTAAAAAAATAAAAGGGTAGAGTCCAAGCCCACCAATCAGATGAAAGCACCGACATGATGTTTTAATAGATTATAAAATTCCTACAAAAGAGATATACTAATTAAAAATGTCAAAGGCTAAAATCAAAAAGTAAGTAAAACATTGTGGGCAAAATTCAAAAGTAAAAAAAAAACTCTATTGTAGCTAACAAGTTGTTTTATATATATATTTACTAATGAACAAATATGTAAAAGGACGAAAATGCACCTAATTTTATGTTAAATTGGATGAAGTTAGTCAATTTGATGAAACGAGCAAGATTTTGAAATCTCGAGGACTCATATGCGGAAAAAAAAACTCTTGGACGAAGGTCGTAAAAGTGACCAAAGTTCAGGGGTGAAAATGACATTTTACTTTTCTATTTTAACTAATTATATAATTCTCTTCAAATAAAGGGGTTGATATGTACTATATCTGGAAGTAGGATGCAAAATTTATGAATTTAACACTTACGGTAATTCTATTTACATCCAGCATTTTGCTGTACCAAATGATGTGACATTAATAAGTATATATTTTTGTTTTTCTTTTATAACTTCAGATATACGAAGTTTTATTAAAAACAAATATGGTTTTGCGATTCGCTTCTTTTTATCTACGGTTTGATGTAAAGTTTAATAAAAACGAAATATAAAATTCTATAACGACTTATAAAACGTTAAATTTGATACATTGTATCAAACATAGATAAAAATAAGTAAATCATAAATCTATATTCGTTTTTTAATAAAACCTT
Organism: Scalesia atractyloides; assembly: GCA_947069175.1. Lineage (NCBI taxonomy): Eukaryota > Viridiplantae > Streptophyta > Magnoliopsida > Asterales > Asteraceae > Scalesia > Scalesia atractyloides. Next base: position 47,655,431 of record CAMTDV010000010.1, read on the forward strand.
GTATATAGAAAGTTGTAAAAAAACACGGATATGGCCTCATTAATGCCAAATCAATTACTGTAAGGTTGGAGAACTCGCTAGTCGCTAGTCGGCCGGTGAAGTGGGGACTAGCGACTACTCGGGATTACTCGGGATTAATCAGGATTAATCGAATCGGGTTTTTTATAATTTTAATTTTCAGTTTTATGTATAAATATATACATTTTTATAGGTAAATATTTTAAGTAGCTAGGTTTTAAATCTTACTCAACTCATTTATTTAAGTATACATGATTAATTGTTGGAATTCATATGATTTGGTTGGAAACTTGCCGAAATTTAGAGGTTTTGGCCGGAATATACAGGTTTTTTTGCTGAAATCGTCGACTTTTAGCTGGCCTAGTCGGTTAATGGCCGATTTAAGAAAAACTACTCAGTCGCGATTTTTACAACACTATCGTAAATAGAAAAAAGTTTTGGAATAAATAGGAGGAACCTTCATGATTCATAACGAAGCACAAATCACCTCTGCACCTGTTCGCCGATATTATTCCGACGACGTCGTTTTCCTCCGGTTATTAAGCTCTTGCTGCTATCATTTATCTTATTGTTGTTGCTCTTTAAACCAGGTAAAACCCTAACCCTAAATCCCTAATTTCTCCAATCGTCGATACTTCTTTTTTTGTTCGTTTTGTTGTTAATTTTGCCTTCTAATCGTATATTTAATTGGTGATTTGAACTTTTATCGGCGTTAATTTGAAAAGTTGAATGTTTTGAACCCTAAGTAGTAACCGTGTTTGTGTTCTGAACATCTGATCTAGGGTTTGGATTTGTGTCGTGTTGCGCAAGCTCTCTCTTCAATTTAGATATTGATGTTTGAATGCGTGTTCGTAGAGCGTATTGAATCCACATTGTAATGCTGTTTGTATGCAATTTTGAGATGTGATTTTGCCTTAATGTTACTATATAGTATATTTTTTTGTTATGTTTTTTTGGTGTAAATTATGATGAAAACGGCGTTCTATTCGCTATAGAGCATTTTTTTGGTATTATATTACCGCACTCGTATCCTGTCTGAACAACATCATTAGGTAACAATATTCTCTTTTGGTTGCTCTACCGAGTGCTGGTATCGTACCGGTACTGTAACGAACCGAACCGATAACGTCCGAAACCTAGCCACATTAACTTTTACTTATTTTGTTGTTTTTTTTTTTGTATTTCTTTTATATTTCCTTTGATTTTTATATATTTTTGGTTTTTAGATCTTAAACATACTCTTGCCAAATAAAACACTATTGCAGGATTGGTCCTTTTGTTCTTTTTTCCAAATGCTATAGTTAATATGATGCATAATAAGATAGGAAATGTTGTGGTTTTATGTAAGGATGAAGTAATTTCAGTTGCTTATTGAATTGCTACAAAATATGCAGGAAATATGGACAACCTGGATGATATGCTTCTTGAAGCGGCAGGAATAAACAACCCGCATTCCCCACCGCCATCTAGGAAACGGCGCAAGGGCTCGTATTCCGATGATGGAAGTGATTCAAGAGATGATGAGTCGGACGATGACCGTAGGTATGCTGGCAGGAAGCCTTCCGGCTCTCAGGTTCCGTTGAAGAAAAGACTGGACCCCACAGAGCGAGACGATGAACATAGCAGCAGCCGTGAAGATGATGAAGACGATGATGATGATAGGTATGATCGTGAGGGTGACAGTGATGATGACTCTGTTGGAAGTGATCTTTACAAGAACGAAGAAGATAGAAAACGGCTCGCAAAGATGTCGGAGCTTGAACGAGAGATGATACTTGCTGAACGTGCAACTAAGAGAAACGATAAAGATTTGAAAAACACTCTAAAGGATAAGAAACAGAAAGAAAAGTCGAATCAATCAAGAAAAGACAATCCTCCACCACACACAGCTAAGCTCCGTTCTTCTGCTCGGTTAGACCGTGCGGATAAAAAAGACGGTGCGTTGAATCAACTACGCAACAAGAAAATGCAACGTCAGCAAGATCCAGAGTCTCGTTGGAAGCGTAAAGATACCGACACCATAGGCAAACAGAAGGGCTTCACAGGTGCTTTAAGCACCGCAAGTCGTAGCGTTAGTGGGTCCCAGAGTGAAGATGAAGATTCAGTACGAGAAACGGGCGATACTGATGATGAAAACGTGTCAGATTCCTCAACCCTTACGTACGAGGATGTGAAGGGAATTACGATAAGAAGGTCGAAATTGGCAAAATGGTTTATGGAGCCTTTCTTTGAGGAGTTGGTTGTCGGTTGTTTTGTGAGGGTCGGTATCGGAAAGTCGAAATCGGGCCCGATTTACCGACTCTGCATAGTTAGAAACGTGGATGCAGCTGATCCCGACCGACAATACAAGTTGGAAAACAAGATGACTCATAAATATCTGAATGTTGTCTGGGGAAACGAAAGTTCTGCTGCCAGGTGGCAGATGGCTATGATATCAGACTCGCCACCAGTCAAAGAAGAGTTTGACCAATTACTTCGAGAGGTTGACCGGCACAGTGGAAGGATGCCTAGTAAACAAGAGGTGTTGGAAAAACGAGAAGCCATTGAGAAAACCAACTCGTTTGTCTACTCTGCAGAAACCGTGAAGCAAATGTTACAGGAGAAAAAGTCAACCATAAGAAGACCGTTAAAACGTTGCGGCTGAGAAAGATAGGTTAAGGAGAGACATGGAAGTGGCTCAAATGAAACACAATGAGGTGGAAGTCGAGAAGATTAAAGCGAGACTCCAAGAACTAGAAGCTTCTCGACAAAGTCAAGAGAAAGATAAGAAGGCAATACGACTTGCGGAAATGAATAGAAAGAATCGGGTCGAGAATTTCAAGAATGCTTCTGAAATGAAGCCCGTGAATACGGGTCTGAAGGCTGGTGAAGCGGGTTACGACCCGTTTTCAAGAAGGTGGACCCGGTCCAGGAATTACTATGTTTCAAAGCCTGGTGAAACCGCTGCAGGTGAAGCCAATGGAGGGGATGCGCAAACTGCTGCAGGGGAGGGGCCCAAAGCGGGCCTTGTGGCTACTGCGGCTGCACTGGAAGCTGCAGCCGATGCGAGGAAGTTGGTGGATACAAATGCTCCTGTGGATCAAGGGACCGAGTCAAACATGTTGCATGACTTTGACCTGCCGATTTCGTTGGCGTCACTTCAGAAGTTTGGTGGGGCCCACAGAGTCCAGGCTGGGTTCATGGCTCGGAAACAGAGGATAGAAGCAACAGTTGGGGTCAAGGTCCCTGAGAATGATGGAAGGAGGCATGCGTTGACCCTGTCGGTTAGCGACTATAAGAGACGTAGAGGTTTGCTTTAGAATGTGATGATGGAATGGATGGGGGTTATAAGTAGTTCTGCAGCTACTGTTTAAAGACAGTATTTATGCTTTCCTTGTGTGTTTTGAACAATTACCAGTGTTTTAGTAACTCGTATTAAAGTTTGATATATGTTACCAGAAGTTTCTTCTTATCCTTGTGTTGCAGTATATGTCAGGTTGTACTCCAAAGGATATCACTTAAAATGTTTGGTTCTTCTGGTAAGTATTATTGGATTTAGAGTGTTAATGGTCTGGTTTGGCCTGTTTTGATACAATTTATGAGTTGAACTGCTAACTTCGGTTTTGCCAAACCACCGAAGCCAAACAAACCGTAAGAATTTCAAACCGAACAATTTTCATTATGATGGAACGGCAATTAATGTTAATAACGCGCACATGTGTTCTGAAATCATCAAAAAAGACTTGAACTTGAGTGCCAAGCTTTAACCGACACAAGTTCACATTCAAACTTATGAAGAAAAATGACAACAAATAATAAACTCCTGAAAAGAGGGTGGGTCATCTCTTTTGTAACTTCTTCCTCATGGTAGATCCATTACAAACACCTAGTGACCGTACCCGTGCGGATCCTACCGACGCGTACACCCTAAGCTTCTCCAGAATCCTCCGCTCGCTGATGCGCAGTACCAAAGAATGGTACAACTTTCTCTCTGTAACAGGACAAGCCTCAAGTGCTTCAACATCATCCTCCATAGGCTTCAACCCGTAACATCTTTCCCTAATATCTGCCAGTGACAACAAACCGCCTCGAACACTTTCAGTCAGTAAAAGTTTATTGTTTGTTTCGGTTATCTCGCTCCATACGATCCCTTTTTTGTTAGATGTCAACGTTACTTTTGATCTATCAAACTCATTATAAGCTTTTTCGGTAGCAAGATTATAGATATCAGTTTAAGCAGCTCAACTTCCGGTTCACCATCAGATGATATTTCAAAATAATCGATCTGCTGGTTTGGAAATTCAGAAACATGTAATCTTTTCCACAAAGAAAGACGACTTCTAGAGTGCCGAGATGAAAAAAGAGATGAACTCCATTGGAGGACTAACTCTAGATCTATATTCACTATGTTGTATGGGTTATCGGGTTCTGTAAATCCATATCTGTGAAGCAATGCAGCATTACCCATTGACCCGTAAGTGTTGAAGACCTGAAATTGAAGACACAGCTATAAATTTGAGATAACTTCAGATAATTGTATGTATTAGAGTGTTTAAAGGGTCGCGCCCGCAGGTTGGCGGGCTGAACCCGAAAAACTTGACACGAACCCGGGAATCATGTTGGACACATGAACCGAAACATGACATTAAAAGATACTAACCTCGGATCCAGCTTTAACATCCCTCACCATAATCATTTCAAGAATTGCGGTGTTTGAGGAATATGTATTATCAGCAGCACTAAGATCACCTTCCGGTGAGGTGACGGTTGATTCATTTTGAATTTGACACAAAGAATCCACGTCCGGATGATCATCAATCCGGTTTTCTATGTTTTCAGATGAATCGGTATCAGAATCTGAATGAGAAGATACAGAGGTGAAGTGTACATCCTCAGCATCTGTCTTGTGATTGAATCTGGGTGCACGTTAAATAACTAAGACGTTAAATTACGAACTTTCTAATATAGATGTACAACTGAGAATATAAAAACTTACAGGTCTGCCAAAGGAACCATCCCAAATCCATAATAATCATCTATCTGAAACGAACGTGAAGAGATCAAACTTTTTGCGGCAAAATACTGGTCGAGAGTAAAATCAGAAGGATCAAGCTGAGCCGACTCGACAAACGGCACAATACAAGCTTTCCAGTCCTCGTATACAAGAGCTTTGTCTTCTTTAACTGTCTGTCTTGAATCACAAACTTCCCAAGGGTTAATCCAATATGTAAATTGAATCAAATACCCGAAACGTATACCGAATCAAATACCCGAAAACTTCTAATTGTTAGTATTTTATCTTTGACCCAGCAATGATTCATTATGTTAAGCTTTATTACATAGAAAATGATCTTTTCTTTGGGTATACGTATTTGATAATATTATTAATACACTGAATTTTCTTCTGAGATTTATATCATAATAAAAATCATATACTTTAGATGATTAACATTTTGTCTGGATAATAATTATCATATATATATGTGTATTTTATTATATTTAATTTGTTGTAGAGAAATGCAATAGGAAATCTAGATGGGTATGCCCAATATCTGACGGGTAAATACCCGACATATACCCAACAATTATGGGAAAAGGTTTTACAATCAGGTATGGAATTGTACTGGAATTACCAATAGCATTCCTAAATTCATCCTACTGGCATCCCTACCAACAAAAAAAGAGACTTCTAGATCAAAGTTCATGTAAACCCTAACTACTCAACTGATTACCACAAGTCCTGCAAATCAAAACAATGCAACTCACAATTCATAAATAAGTACGAAAATTAGACAAACTAGACATTATCAGTTTCAAAACCTAAAAACAATGCAGCTCACAATCTAAGCAGTTATAGCGGTCCAACATCGAATAGCAGTCCAAAATCGAATAGCGGTCAAGGTCCCCTATATGATATATAGGTTATAGCCGTGATATATCGGTAATTTTTATACCATGCATAATTTATGTATTTATATATATATATAAATATATCTTTGAAAAATATTAAAAGTAATATCATTCCAAATATTAGTAGTAATGTCTCCACTGAATTAACTCTAACATCATCATCGTCATATCTATAACACTCTTTTTTGCTAAAACCGCCATATAGGTTTCCAAATAGCGGTATTTAGCGCCGCTAATAGCGGAACCGCTACTGCTATTTGGACCGCTACACACCCTGAGTTCCGCTAACTGCTATAGCACCGCTATTGGCTGCATAGCTCACAATTCATATGAAAGTTTAGACAAACTACACGTTATCCGTTCCAAAACCTAAAAACAATGCAGCTCACAATTCATAAATCAGTACTAAAATTAGATAAACTAGACCTTATCCGTTGCAAAACCTAAAAACAATGCAGCTCACAATTCACAAATCAGTACAAAAGATTAGGCATTATCCCACCAATAGCAAAGCTAAGATGGGGTCTGAGGAGGGTAAGACGTAGACAAGCTTACCTCTACCATGTAGTAATAGTGAGGCTGCTTCGAGTGAGACCCGGCTCGATAGTAGTTTTGTATCAAGCCTTGGACACAAGGCACGTAACATTCAGCAAGCAATCAGGACAAGGACTGATTAGTGCATGTACCCTTTAATCTTTTGTCTTTCGGCTATCAACGCCCAGAGGGCCCACACATATATACACACATTATATGTGCACACCGCAGATAACTAAGGAAAACTGTAGAAACTAGACGCAGAAACCTAACCTTATGAAGCTCGGTACCTAGCAACAGCTGGTCAATCTCATCAACGGACCATAGCAACGGAACATCAGGGTTGCTATCAGGCAACAGGTGGAGATAACCGAACCAAGGGGACAGCTGACCCAAGCTCTTCTCATACATAAGAGCAACAGAGAGTGCCATATAACCTTCGAGACCGAACCCTTCGATGAGGTCGCAGGCACCCGAGGACTTGACGGTGAGGCAGCTGTGTTTGGGGATGGTGGCGATGAGGTCACCTTCGTGTATGTCGTATATTGCTTGCACATATACCTGTTGTTGTTGGTGTATGAAGATGTCGATAGCGTCGCTGTAGTGGATTGAGTGGTGGTTCATCCACCGTTTGAAAGCTCTCAATTGCCGGTTGCTGCTCGCCATTGCCGGCGGTTGTTGTTTAGGATGTTTTACATACAGGTTTTGTAGGTTTTGAAAAACAATTATTACTATTATTATTATTATTATTTATTTATTTATTTAACGGCAAATCGTAAATTATTCTTTGCTTTTAAATTGGGATCACTTGGATCATTGATGTGGGAATCAAACCCATAATCTATCGGTTTCAAAATCTTATTCCATTATGAAGATGCCACCAGGTTACAAAGCTATAGGCAATTAATATTCGTTGCTCAAATATGAATACAAAACCTCTTTCCTAAGGCTATGTATAGTGGTAACACCACATACCCCTTTTATGAGGGTTATGTGACAAATGACAAAAATGTGAAATGTGATGGTTATATAACATGTGTGTGTAGTGAGGGATTATGTAAATATGAGGATATATATAGGATTCAGTTCAAGAGAGAACAATCCCAGTTGCGAGAACCATGAGAACTCCTATAATCCAATAACATATTTACACATCACCCATAACCAAATTAAATCAAAAGGGTATTTTAGTCTTTTACTTCCCATCACATCTTTTCTCTCTCTTCTATTTAAAAGTCAACATGTCACATCATTTCTTTTTCTTCTATTTAAAACCCAACATTTCACATCTTTTCTCTTTCTTCTATTTAAAATTCAACATGAGACGTCTATTAAGTCGTGATTTTGGGATGAGTTCGTTTGTTAAGATCCTTAAATTTCGTAAATCTGAAATCGGGGTGTCGGTGGCGTAAAAAGATGTTTGGCGTAAAAAAAATTGTATAAAAGTTTTTGAAAAAAAAATTGTAAAAAAGTTTTTTGTAAAAATAAAATATTTGTGTTTGGCATAAAATTTTTTTTGTAAAAAAGTTTAAACTGTAACAAAAATTATGTAAAAAAACATTGTTTTAAAGTTTAAAACCAAGCGTAAAAATTTTAAAACCCGCGCGTAAAAAAACTTTTATACCGGCGCGTAAAAATATTTAAAATCGCGCGTAAAAAAAGTTTAAAACCGGCGCGTAAGAAAGTTTTAAACCGGCGCGTAAAAAAAGTTTTAAGCCATCGCGTAAAAAAATTTAAAACCGATGCGTAAAAAAAGTTTCAAACCGACGCGTAAAAAATTAAAAGCGATGCGTAAAAATAGTTTAAAACCGTGCGTCGAATAAGTTTCTAAAACGGCGCGTAAAAAAAGTTTGAACCCGCGCGTAAAAAAATTTTGAAACTGTTCGTAAAAAAAGTTTAAAACTGGCGCACAAAGAGAATTTTAAACCGGTACGTTAAAAAAGTTTAAAACTGCGCGTAAAAAAAGTTATAAAGCGGCGCGTAAAAAAGTTCTAAAACGGCGTGTAAAAATAGTTTAAAACCGGGCGTAAAAAAATTTAAACCCGGCGCGTAAAAAAAGTTTAAAACCGAGCGTTAAAAATTTTAAAACCGGCGCGTAAAAAAAGTTTAAAATCGGACGTTAAAAAGTTTGAACCCGCGCGTAAAAAAGTCTGAACCCGCACGTAAATGTTTAAAACGGCGCGCAAAAAAAGTTTCAACCACTACGTAAAATAATTTTCTTACTGTATGATTCACATTAATTAAAGCACAATGATTACAACTTTAATTACCAATCATTAAAGAGCTTACTAAAAATACCAATTTACCCTCATCTTACTAAAAACAAAAACTAATTAATTAAAGCACAATGATTACAACTACTTTATTGTCTTTTAATCTCATCCATTAAAACACTTTTAATCAATGGCTTATATTGGTTTATACGGTTCTCACAACCTAAGGTGGTTCTCATTTTACCCATCCCCTATATATATAGGGGAGGGTTATCTTGAGAACGCTAAATATTGTGATAACCGTAAAAACGAATGAAAAAATCAATTAAAACCATTTTTTAATACAAACCTTAATGTAATTAAAATACAACATCAAAATAAGAATTTACAACATCAAATAATTCATTTTTACCCTCAAAATCACTCTTATTAGATTTTTTACACATGTGTAAATATAACAAATTTACACATGTGTAAATGACAAGCTTACACATGTGTAAAAATATTATTTACGAATTCACGTAAATTTAAACGTGTAAATTAAATTTCTAACATTGTATTCGAATAATAATGAAAAGTGTAAAAATAAATTTTGAATTTGAATTGTTTTTTTACCAAGTTTTCGTGGTTTTTTCATTCGTTCTCACGGTTCTCGCGATATTTAGCGTTCTCATTTAAACACTCCCATACATATATAGGGTAGGGATCCTAAGAGAAATACAATCTATTTGAGAAACATTATGAACCACACATTTCCATAAGCTTTTCGTAATATACACATATGTATATAGTCAATTTTGAACTACACATATGTGTATATTACGAAAGGCTTTTAGAAAATGTGTGGTCCAGAATGCTTCTCAAGTTTGTCAATTAGCCTAGTGCTTCTCACATGATCCTAACCCTATATATATATATATGTGTGTGTGTGTGTGTGTATGTGTGTGTGTGAGAGAGAGAGGGAGAGGCAAATTGTTCACCGTGTTATAATTTTCACAAGAGAAACGATTTTGAGGGTATAACGCCCCTCGGGGCGATGTGAGAAGGCGTAATAGGACGCTATGATGGCTTCCGGTGTTATATCACCTACCACTACGTAAGGACTAAGAGGCATATGCTTCTCTGTAGGCTCTAGCAATGGCCAGCCCACATTAATAGTTATTATTTGAATAAATTTGGTAGGACTATCTTACCTTTTTCTTTCTTTTGTTTTTAGGGTTGTACCTTGTGTCTGTAACATTTGTGTAAATTGGGTTTCGAAAACCCGCCTCTTTTATCAATCAAAGAATATTTGTTTACATGTTTAGTTATTTATTTATATATAATGATTAAATTAAATGTTTAAAAATAAATTTATAAATAAAATTTAAAGATATAATCCATTAATTAAGAAAAACAAATCAACTAATTAATAATTATTTATAATAATAAAAACAACTAAGGAAAAACAGTTTAAAAAAAAATAAATGGGTGAACCGGGAGTCGAACCCGGGTTCCCCCGGATACACACGCACAACAAACACCGCTGCGATACACACACAAGTTGTGTAAATTCTGGTTTCTTATTATATCTATATTGAGGCTGAGAAGAACCTGCAATCCACAACCACACCTCCTCGCCGGAGATTCACGCGTGTTTCCTAAACATATTCGACAACTGTTCGTCTAAGTTTGGTAAACGCACAGCCGCGATTGAACTGGCAATCAATTCGAACCAATTACCAAAACCGAGCTCTCGACTCTCCACTATAAATACCAGTCGAATTCCCCTTCAGAACTCGCTCATATTTTCTATTTACTCTCTAAAACTCGGTCGTCGGAAAAGCTCTGTTCCACCGGAGGACCACCAAAATCATCGGAATCCACCCACCGGAATCGTGCCGCCACCTCTGATACGGTAGACCTCTTCTACTATTCTTTTTAAATTTCACCTAATTAACATCATATGCGGTCGATCACTAACAAAAATCAGAATGAATAAGAAAAATAAAAAAAATCTATTCAGGCGGGTATAAGTTCTGGTTTAATTTTAAAATGAAGAAGACGAAGTGGGCTAAGTGTTTTTACGTAATTAAAACGATTGTTTCAAACGGGTTAGACACACAGTCCAGTGGTGGACTGTGTGCAAGCACAATATACACGTCCCTGGTTCGAATCTGGCTCATGACCGCATAAATACACATAACCGTTTTTATTTTGAATGAAATATATCAGTGGCAGTATGTGTACAAATGTAATTAAAGTCGGGTTTTTAATCGGGTTAGACACACAGTCCAGCGGTGGACTGTGTGCATTACACGCGAATGGTACCGAGTTCGACCCTTGTGCCTCACCGACCCTCCCTCCCCCCCCCCCCCCCCGAAATAAAATCCATTTGTTAAGTATAATAATATTCCGATATTAAGCGGGTTAGACACCCAGCCCAACTGGTTAGGCTGGGTGCAAAATAACACTGAGGTCGCGGGTTCGAGGCCGACCCTTCACACCGGACCGATAATTTAAAAATGTTTTTAAATTAAATGATTTCTGAAATAACTAAATAAGGGTATAAGAATAATTGAAAACAGAATCCTTACGGGTTAGACACGTAGCTCAGTTGGAAGAGCTGCGTGCACGCAACCGCGAGGTCTAGAGTTCGAATCCTGTCACATGTATTCAATTTCGCACAAAAACCCGGTCAGATCTAACTATCAGAGCTGACAGTTTTTTTCTTTTTTTTAAATATTAAATTATATGTCATATATCCTTATATTTTAGCAAAATTAATACATTAAAATATAACTTTGAAGGTTATAAAATCTCAACGAAATACCACAAAAATAACATAAAAACCTAACCAAAAAGTAGTAAGTCAAAATATTAATTTGTTTACATTTTTTTTATCGTATTATTATCTTAAGTTAGTATTCGTTCGTCGATCAAATCCTTTCCTCGTGCGCTCTCTCTTCCACTCAAGAATACGCACCCAAGGTGAGTGAATCTCTACAAATTCCCCGTTTTAATCACGTTTTGGGGTGTATCATGTGTCGTACCAATCCTTTATTTTATCTAAACACTTGTGCTTATATCATTTTGTGATTAAATGTAAATTGTTTGTTGTGTGGTTTATATGTGGATTAAATTTATCATTTCAGTGCACTCATTTCATTAGGCCCATCAGTTCCTCGTGGGATACGGGTTGAGCATCAGGTGCCTTATTAGATCGGCTCCGTTTGATTGAGCCTTGATCTCAGATACATCATCATTCATGTCATATACTCATTCAATGTGGTTTGTAATTGGTTACATATATATATTTTTGCTCACATGTGATTTATGCACAATTTTCTTTAATAAACCAAAATAAGCAATTATTTAAATGTTTTATCAAAGGTTCACTCGCCAACTTTTGTTGACCCAAAATCTCCTCTGTTTTACAGATGATACATGTGATCAAGTTGAGTAAAGAAACACTTAGGATGGCCTAGAAGAATAAACAAATTATTGCTTTGGAACAAACATTTAGATTTTTTTTATTGTATTTGTATGAAAATTATGTTGGATATTTAAATTGTAATTCGAATATAATAAATATGAAACTTCTTAGTAAATATCATGAGCTTTGGTGATAACCAATCATGCCCCGTTTTTTATTCTGCTACGGATCGGGGTGCGACAGTGTCACATGGTTCACATGTCACATGAAAGTTTGTTTCTCGTTGTTCCACTCACAATCTTTCTTTTTCTCATATCTATTTTCTTTTGATTTTTTACGGATGAGTTTTACTTACTTTTTTGTTCCTCCCGCACATTATTTTCACCCGTAAACTAGGAGTATTCGTATTCAGGTTTTCATATTAAACCGTTACTAATGGCATAGTTTTTATTTGGTTTTTTTGGTTTTTCGGTTTTAACTAATTAGACCTTGAAAAATGGATCAGATATATTTTTAACTTACCAATTCACATATTTCATAATATTTAATAAGCATTAATCTTATTTCTTAAAATGCAAGTGCACTATATGATCTATTATTATGTAGATATATGTTTTTAACAAATAATTCTTCACCACCGACTATAATCACACAAAAACTTGAAGTATACACTCAAAAGATAACAAATTAGTGAAAAAGTGAGAAGATAATAACTTATAAACATGACTTAATTAAGTTTTATTTAGAGTAAACATCAATTTACCCCTATGGTAAGACCCAAAAATCAACATGTACGCCTCTAAAGAAAGTATGAACACTGGCCCTATTCACGTTTGTATTTTTCCTCGCTCTACATAAAATATATATATTAGATTTAACTTAAATAAAAGAGTAGACGTCAAATCTAACATAATATATAAATAGCTACTTATTGACGTTTATACTTTCTTTAGAGACGTGTAAGTTGATTTTTGAGTCTTACCACAGGGAGGAAATTAGTGTTTACTTTTTTTTCATCTATTTTTTCAAGTATATATTCAACATACATTCCTACTAACGTTTTCTTACTTATTTTTTCTTTAAATATCTTTATACCGTATGAAATTTCATTTTTACCTTTTTTTTTTTGAAAGGTGTGAATTACTCGCGAATATCGGGAGGTACCGAATCCGCGCTAGAAAGCCCCCTCGCATAATAGATCCCTAATTTAAACCCTTCAATGAAAACCCCCTATCACTCAGACTCGAACTTGAAACCTGAAGGGGAAAACTCACCTGATCTCACCATAAGTAGAACTTAAATACCCGTGGCCACCGCTAGACTCGAAAAACGTTTATGGTGCCGAAATGAATAAATGGTAAAAAAAAATGAGATGCCATTTTCATAATTATTATTATTATTATAGTTACATTAAAACAAAATTGAACTCAAATAATGAAAATTACGTTACACTTTACAAGAATAGCATAGAACTTACGAGGAATAGCACAATTTACGATAATAATTAGCATAAATGTAGAGTTGTTCTCACGCGCTTTGCACCTAAAGGTTATTTATTTCCAAAAGTTCCAAAGCTAGAGAAGAACAAAAAGCAACCCCTGCAGCGCAGCATACGTAAATTTCTCCTCCTCACCTTCAGGCTTCATCCCTCTTGCATTGTTGAATGCTGCTGCAAATCAAACGAATATCAAAATTCAGATGACAAACAGCATAACGAAATCAGCACAAGGTGTAGCAGGTACGTATGATTGCACTCTCTACTTTGATATCAGCTGGTGGTGGTAACCGGCACCCAACAACCACTTGCCGTTTTCTCGCTGTCACCGATTCTGCTGCTATGCTTCTTCTTCATCTCTGTTTTCATCTTATTCTTTGATCAATGAAACTTTGAAATTAGTAACCGGAATTTTACGCCTACAAAAAACATAAGGGAATTGGAGGAGAAAGAAACAATTGTTTTGGATTGACTATAATACCCCTATAAAAACCCACGCTCCTTTTTTTATTCAATTTAATTCATTTAATCTTAATGGATGAACAAGATTACTTTCTATCCTTCCTACCTATAAAAACTTCCTATTGTATCTTAACCTTTATATTATTTTCTTCATTTGGGTGATTTATATAGAACCTTAATCTTTTATTTTAGAAATTTTACTTGTAAATCTACAACATTATTTTTTGAATTTTGTTATTTTTTTTTTCCATTTTGGTAACTTATATGGAATCCTCTTTTTTATTTTAGAAATTTTACCCGTAAATTTCCAGCATTATTTTCTTCATTTTGGATGACTTATATGGAACCCTAACCTTTTATTTTAGAAATTTCACCCGTAAAAGTGCAACATTATATTCTTCATTTTGAGTGAGTTGTATGGAACCCTAACTTTTTACTTGTATAAATTTTACTCATAAATCTATGTGTTTTTTTCGTTAGTTTGAGTGACTTATATAGAACTCAATTTTTTATTTTAAAATTTTTATTCATGAATCTACAACATTATTTTCTTCCTTTTGGGCGACTTATATGGAACCCTAACTTTTTATTTTAGTAATTTTATTAATACATCTACACTATTATTATCATTGTTTTGAATGGCTTATATGGTACCCTAACTTTTTATTTTATGAATTTTACTTGTAAATCTAGAACACTATTTTCATTGTTTTGAGTGACTTACATGGAACCTTAACTTTTATTTTGAAAATTTTGCTTGTAAATCCACCCCATCATTTTTATGGTTTTGAGTGACTTATATAAAACCCTAACATTTTTTATTTTTCTAGAAATTTTACTTGTAAATCTACACCATTATTATCATCGTTTTGAGTAAATTATATAGAACCTTAACTTTTTTTTGGAAATTATACTCATCAATCTACACTATTATTTTCATCGTTTTGAGTCACTTATATGAAACCCTAATTTTTTTAGAACAACACACACCCCGCTAATTGTCCTTCTAAATCTACACCATTATTTTATTCTGTTTTTCATTGACTTATATGGACATGTAATCAAGTTTTTATTTATTATTTTCTTAGAATGGCAAACATATACTCGCTTAATCCTACTCTTAAATCTACACCATTATGCACCATGGGGCTTAGACCCTCAATGTCATGGAAAACGACACCACCGTGTACACACCTTGTACAAGCCCTTTGGTGATTAACTTTTGTTTATAACCATAAACCATAACATTGTACAAAACAACATCCCAAAATCTTTACAGGTCCATAGCAGTATCTGTCACTGGGTCATAAATCCATTTGATTCAATCATATAATTTAGCTTTGTAAGCTTGGTTTAAAAAAGCGCGAAGTGCACAAAAGCGACAAAGTCTAAAATCAAAGCGCAAATCGCAAAAGCGGAGGGCTTTTCATACACGAGGTGGAAGGTTCTTATAGAGTTTTTATTTATATATCCTATAGGCTTTTAGCATCCATGCCCAAAATACAGTTATAAATAATGTTTATATATGATTTAATTTATAAATCACTTAAATGTACAACCATTTTTGGAAAATGTATTACACTTTAAAGCACAAAAACACCTTATGTACAAAAAGCGTGCGCCTCAGTGGGATTTTTTTTCTTCCAAAAAAGCTCGTTTTTTGTGCGCTTTTTGTACAAAGCTCGTCTTATGTCACACAAGGCGCAGCTCTTTGCGCCTAGAGTCGCTTTGCTCATAAGCGCGCTTAAGGCGCGCTTTTTTAAACCAAGTTTGTAACTCTACTGCAATATCTTGATTTGAACTGTCATGATTGTTTGTTAAAATCACTTTCTTCTACATGTTAAGGCCTTTCATGTTCATTATTTTGTTCTAAAGTGAAACTTCTTTACTCAAGCAAACACAATTCGTGCTGTCGTTATTTTTCTGTATTACCTATCTGATCAGACTCTACATTCCTACTATAATATAATCTGCAGTTTATATGGCTTTAAAAGTGTAACAGTCAAAGTCAATCAATATGGGAAAGGGAGATGGGAAGAACGAGCGAACGCCAAAGGTTGTAAAACAGCAGAGAAATTTGAAGTCGAAAAAGTTGGAGTTTGTCGGATGGGGTTCTAAATCTTTAATCGAGTTTCTTCAATCAATCGGGAAGGACACTGGCAAAGAACTTTCTCACCATAAGGTGACCGCCATTGTCGATGATTACGTGCACAATTTCCAGCTTCTTCACCCTCAGAAAAAGAAACGGGTCGTCTGTGATCAAAAACTTCATTCTCTGTTTCGAAAGAAACAAATTCCTCGAATTAAAATACACGAACTCCTGCATTCTCACTTTGCTGATAACCGTGATTCTTCCGATGATGATCAGTTGAACAGTTCAGAAGAGTTTGAGGATGCAAAGTCAACACGTGTGAAACGAAAGGTTTCTAGTTCGGAGAAAAAAACTTATAGTCAAACCGAAAATGAACCAGAGACTTTGTTAAGCTGCTTTGCAGCTATTGTTCCTGAAAACGTGAAGCTTTTATATTTAAAGGGGAGTTTAGTTCAGGAACTTGTTAAGCAGCCTGACAGGTTTGAAGAAAAAATGTTAGGCAGTTACATCAGGATAAAGTCGGATCCGAGGGACTTTTCTCGGAAGACCTCTCATCAGCTTCATCCTGTTACAGGTGTAGTATCACGAGGTGAATTTTTTTAATTTGTAAAACCTTCTAAATCATTTATTTAAACATGTACTTGTTTACTGTTATCAATTATCATATTGTTTTTATAATCATCTTTAGTGTATTTATAAATTATTAAAAGTTTAAAAAATGAAAAAAAAGGTGTTTCCTGGTCAATCGAAATGCTCGTTTTGGCCTATTACCTGACCCAAACATCTTACCACCTCTACATACGTTCCTTCATGTTTATATTATTCCGAATCATATATGAGATGTGATACCTTTAACGGACACGTATTTTCACAAACTATAACTTGGAATATCAGACGTTATCAAAGAGACTGGCATCCTTTTAAGAAAAGATCAAGAAGCACTGAAGCCTTGCCTAACTATTATGATAGTATTTGATTTTGAGCATGCGTTTGTTTTGGTAATCTATGTGCTAAAGATAACTTGCAAAAGAAGTTATCGCAATTGTTCATTTACTTAGTTCTGCATCTTGTTCTTATTGTGGCCTTTTATTGTTATGCAGGGGTAAAAAATGTTGGCTTACTTGAAGAAATCCTTCTTCAAGTTCCAAACATGATTAAAGACGTACCTATACGTATGCTGTCCGATGATGACTTCTCAAAGGTAACTTACATTTTACCATGGTCCAATCGTACTTACAGTTTTTCAATTTTCAATAGGCAATTTTTCGTTGGTTTGAATTTGACATTTCTTGTGCAGGAAGAAATTGAGGATTTATGCCAAAGAGTTAAGGATGGTTTGCTTAAAAGGCATACCGTTGTAAGTTTCTGTGTTTCTTCATATTCGTATGCTTTTACGATGTTGTTATTTGTATATTATTCATAAAACTCTCCTTGGTAGGTGGAGTTTGAGCAAAAGGCCCGAATCTTGCACGAGGATATAACAAAACACGTAAGTAATACTCTTTATGATGCAACATAACATTTTATCAGTTTTCCATGTTGGACGTATAATATGACAATAATGCCCTTTTTTTCTCCTTACATTAAAAACTCTCATACCCTAATGCAAGTTTTAAAGGGAGGGTATAAATGTCATATAATTAAAGATAGGTGTATTTGATATTATGATTTTGTGTTGGGAAATATGATATTATATCAAGTTTTGAGGGCTTACGCTTTATATACGTAAAAAAAATTGGTGTTCTTGTTATTCTTTTACGTATCTGTATTCAATAAGCTTACTAGTTTGTTTACAGTGGCTTCCAAGAGAACTTGTCCGTTTACAAAACCTAATAGATCGTGCCAATGAAAAGGGACGGCGCAAAGAATATCCTTGTATTTTTTCCTTATGAATTACTTTTTGCCTTAATATATGTTGCTAAGATAATTTTCAAAAAATCACATAAGAAAGAAAGAATCATAATGAATTAATATGACATGTGTTATATGTTTGGGAAACCTTTACTTGCTTCGGTATTACACTATTTGCGTATATAGAAAGAAAGAAGCTGCTTCAAACACCATCGGAGCAGTCAAAGTTGTTGACCGATGTACCAAAGGTGACAGCTGACAAGTTAGAGCCAGAATACACAACGCCACTGGAACAACTTAAAGATATACAACAGCACGATAATTTACCACTCGTAGCTCATAAAGATGTTCGACGTCCTAGTAATAATCTAGAAACAGATCAGGCGTTGCCGTTGTGTTCCAATGCTGAAGGTATGTACATGCTATGTCTCACATAGGGATGACTAGTTTGTCCAGTTTACTTATAAATGGGTTGATTTTGGTTATGAGTTATTGTTAATGGGTCAAACGAAAAACTTGGATAAAAAGGAAGTAAGGAACAGGTCAAATGCTTGAAAGTCAACCAAAGTGTACTTTTCAAATATTACTTTAGAGTTAATTACGTTTTTCGTCCCTGTAGTTTGTCAAAAATCACTATTTCAGTCCATTAGTTTAAAATTTTCCATTTCAGTCCCTGTGGTTTCACTTTCGTAACTATTTCAATCCATTGGTTTGTCAAAAATCACTATTTCAGTCCATTAGTTTGCAATATAGTGTCAGAATAATTGGATGAAGTTAACGAAGGTGGATTGAAATAGTTACGAAAGTGAAACCACAGGGACTGAAATGGCTATTTTAAACTAATGGACTGAAATAGTGATTTTTGACAAACCACTAGGACGAAAAACGTAATTAACTCTTACTTTTAAATCGGTTCATATAAGATGGTATAATTTCTTATTTTCCAAAAACTGTTGAATGTCACTTTATCGAAAGTTGGCCAACTCTAAGAGTTGGCAAGTCATTAACTAAACAAAAAAAAAGAACTCGTAAATACATGCATTTTAGATCAGTTTAGAGACTTTACTTTACAAAAATTAGTTTAGTGACTTTTTCGTGTATTTTTTTACAAGTATATTGAAGTAATGTTTTTGTATTATTTGCAGAAGATGAAGTGATAGTTCTTGAAGGGTTTGATAAATGCAACACAGAACCAACAAAGAATGTGGGTTCTGGAGAACGCTTAACAAGCGTCCAGAGGGTAGAAGACAAGCAGATGCCGGAGACCAAATGTTCACGTCAGACAATTGACTTGTCAAACGTGATTGAATTAAGTGACGACGAAGAGGATGAAGCAAAAACATACAGGCAAGAGGACGAGAATGAAGTCTCCGGTCCGAAATGGTTCTACCTGTACCCACAAGGACAAATGCAAGGGCCCGTTTCAAGATTCGATCTGAACAAGTGGAATGATTATGGCTATTTCGCACCCGATTTTAAGGTTTGGAAAGATGGTCAGACGCCGGACTGTGCTATCTTACTGACAGACATGCTTTCAAGCAATAGTAGTAAATGATAACAGTTGCTGATTTTAGTTAGTTATAGTTTTTTTTATCAGTTATGCATAAGGTAAGGGGCATCTTTTTTTATTTTTGTGGGTCAGATTTTATTTTGCTCATACGTATAATCATAGTTTTCTTGAATATACTTGTTTAATAGTTACTAATATTGAATGATTTTATCTGATTTTTCTAAATATATAGTGATCTATGATTGTATTTGATAGATTATTAAAATAACAAGTGGGTGGATAGTTTGTTTAGCACTCAGTTAACTTGTGTTGCGTTTTCATGACTATTTATTTATAAGAAGATTTCTAGTATACAAAATAATATTATAATGATATTTCTCTTTAAGTTCTTCCCTTTTTTTGGTATACAAAAGTGCTCGTCACTTGTTTGGAAAATGCTCTCTTGATTGTAAACGAACCAAGCACGAGCAAAGGTCCGCTCGGCCGGGGAGGCTCTAAGGAGGGGCAATGTGGGCGCCTGGCCAAGGCATGTTTTTTCTGGGGGCACAAAATTTTTTAAAAATATTGGTTATATATAGATGCGAATGATTGTTTATTGCTATAACTTTAATGGTTGTTTAAAAAAATATTTACATCATTTAATTTTTTAAGGTCTAAGGGTAAGGAGCATATCTTTTCTGGCTCGGCCTAGGCACATGAATCCTCAGGACCGCCTCTACCGCTCGGCTTGGTTCGGCTCAAATATTCTAATTTATTTTATATATAACTTTATATGCACAAATATATAATTTTTTTTATAATAATCATCACCCTATTAAATATTGGAATTGTGAGTGGATTTAGCACAAATTATCAACAGCTCAACACCAAATCTAAGTCACTAAACCTAATTTCATTTGGTTTTGACTTCACACGTTCACCGATGGTTGCTTGTACTTTAAGATGTTTTTTTTTGTTATTGAATGAAACAATTCTATATTTGTATTTGTTGAACTTATATGTATATTGAGTGAATGACAATTTAGCGAAAACGAGCAACATTTTGAGAAACAATTTTGAATGAAACAATGGTGACATTTAAATTTGAAGTCTTTGTATTATAATTTAATTTAGAATTGAAACTGAGAGAAAACGAGCAAAATCGTGCTACTCGGTAAACCAAGCAAGTTCGAGCAACATTATCTGCTTGTTTCCTTAAATTCGAACAGAGTTGAGCTGCGCGGTTTCAATTGAAACAGAATACAAGCAGGCGCTCGCTTGCTCGGTTCAGCTCAGCTCATCAATAGCCAGGCAACCCTACATGCATTGGCGGATCTTGAACTTAGTTTTTGGTAAAAATCAGTGGGGACTCTCAAAATCCATGTTTTTACCCTACAATTTTTTTAATTTTTTTTTAAAATTAACACTACCAAAAAAAAGCAGGCGTGGCCCACGAAAAGCTCCACCACTACGAGTCTACGACCATGGGAGATGTGTATTTTGTGAAACCCTAAAATCCGTCATGAGTTCGAATATAATCACCACACATATGTTAAATCCTAAAAGTCGTCATGGGTTTGTATGGAATCACCACACATATGAATTGTGCCAAGGGTTGGAGATTATAGGTTTTGAATCATTTTCATAGATTGTATTCTTATAATCTTTTGTATCCTTATTTGTTTATTACAATCACAAACATCTTATGTTAATCAAAGTAAGAACATTCAATCATGCAAACATGTACATGTACTAAACATAAATAGTTATATATATAAGAAAAATAATACTAGAAATAAAAAAATAAAAATGAAAGGTAAAATGTCACATCATTAGGGTGTAATTGGTAAATCTAATGAAAATTATAAAGAATATATTAGAAATGATGGGATATATTAAAAATTGTAGTAATATAGGTTTGAAGTTGTAAAAATATATGTAAATAATAGAAATATAAAGTAAATTTGATTGACTAAACATAATATACATGCTTATACAAAATATTTCTTGGAAATTATGAGAATATATTGAAAATGTTAGTTATATATATATGTTGGAAAGGTATAAATATTCTAGAAGTTATTGAAATATAAAGTAGAATAATTTCGAGTATTTAGTCGTTAATCATTTTTGTATATGTCTATTTTTAGTGTGTTGTAAAATTTCACACTATCATACTTGTATTCATGGTCTCATGTTCATGTTAGTAACTTAGTATATGATATTCTTTATGTAACATTCTGTTTCTGATAAGTTATGTATGCATCTAATTTTGCTCGTGTATCATATTATGTTATGTTAAATTCCTGATTATGAATCTATTTCTAATCCGGATTTGTTTTTGTATTAGTTGAAAATGTTTCTGTCTCAACACATGTATCAGTTTGTATCAATATCCGTCTCAGGGTCATTAGTGGTTTATGGTTTAGATTCAGACATCGTGTTATTGGTGCGTGTAAAGCGTGATATGATTTTATTAATATTTTAAGCCTGTTTTACGCGTTAGTCAAGTTTTAAATTTATAAAACACGATATTGTACTAACACTAAACACACACTAGGGAAAGTGCACCCGTCGCGAGCGTAGTATAGTGTTGGTAAGATACCGAGGTCGTCTAAGGACACAGGAGCTTTTAATACCGGTTTATCGTCAACGTCTAATCGATACAAATTTTTGATAAAAGTTTTGAAAGATAAAAATAAACATAAAAATGAAAAGATAAATAAAATGAAATACAAATAGACAAGATAGAATCACTTAGATCCAATTTCTTTTTTTATGCACCCTTTGATGATTTTCGCACTTTCAGACTTTTTAAAAGATTCTCTTAGTTATAGTAGTAGGCCCCTCTTATGAAGGTGATGTTACCCTTGGCCAAGTGGTTTGAGTCAGCAGGGATACAACCCCAAGAGACCGGAATATTGAAAGACAATTAAGTAAGTTATTAATGCGAAAAGTGGTAGGCCCCTCTTTTGAAGGTGACATTATCCTTGGCCAAGTTGTTTAAGTCAGCAGGGATACAATCCCAAGAGGCCGGTTTAATATATTAATAGTAGTTTACATATGAGGGGTTCAAGCTATTCGCATCCCCGCCATCCAATACCATAAGGCATTGAAGGAGATCCTAGTAAGCTTGAACCTAGTCCTCGCAGGATCTATAGAGCGAACGAGACAAGAACTTTACCAAACCACCCTTCTAACCCCCTTCCAAGTAGTTAACGCGCTTTATATAGACCGTAAAGACACGAATGAGCAAATCAATGACATCATTAAGAAATGGTTAGGAAATTTACTTTCAAAATAAGAAACTAGTTATTAAAGTGATTAATACATATCCAATTAAAAAGTAGCCGAAAGATTAAAAATCAAAAGTAATACATAAAAGATTTGTCTTTACCAAGTGATGTAAGAGATTAGCCAAACATGGCCTTGTTTGACAAGAACTCTTACGATCAATCTTGGATCCCGAGACTACTATACACTCTAAAGATGGAAAATGGATGATGATAGTGGGTGTTGGTGTTGTAGTGGTGGTGGAGTGGGGCAAAGTGAGAGAGAACTGGTTTGTCAAGAGATGCCTTGGAAGTGAACCAAGCACCTCTATTTATAGTCAGAACAGAGCCCCGGCCCCGTGCCCAGCGGGCACGGCCCATGGCCACCTTCTTCTCTTCCTTTATTTATTGCAGTTGTCAGAAGAGGGCCCCACACGCCCCCGTGCATCCTGGGCATGGCCCCGTGGTCAACTCTTTACTGTATTATCAAGATTATGCAAATCTAAGAGTTGACCATGGCCCGTGTCTGGGTGAGCACGGCCCCGTGGTGGGCGTGGAATCTGCCTTTTGTCTTTTCTGCAGGTCTTGTTACTGACCACGGCCCATGTCGGGTACACTGCCCCGTGGTGGTGTTCTGTTTCTCTTGTTTTTGTTCTTTGGATGCTGCTGAGGGGCCAGAAGTGTTACGTTGTTCCTCCTTCTTGTATTTTGTGTTGGTTTTAGCCGCTTATTTGCTTCTTTTGTTCTTTTAAACTCATTTGGTCCTGTAAATTGAAAAGGAACAAAGAAACGTGTTTTTTCCAACATTAGTACTGAAAAAGGGTTGGTTTTACACTTCGTTTGATGTAATTTATAAGTTGCATTTTGTACACATCAGTTATACATATAGTTTTATATACTTCTGGATCCATTTTCAATATTTGTTTCAATGTCAGTCTTAGTATCTCATGTTTATATATGTTTTGGTGTACATTTTTGTTTTTGTTTCCGTTCGGCTTTTCATACGTTTACAATATTATCATAAGTATTTCCTTTTGAAATCCAGGTTATCTAAATTATTCTAGAGTATATTGTGGTTTTGGTCCCCGTGATTTAGCGGTTATTGCTATTATTTACAAAATCCAAACGTCTTGCAATTCTAATACCAAGGTTTCTATTTTATTGCACTTTTGGTCCACCACACTACCTCTATCCAACTTATAGTTAAATCATTGTCACATGAGCTGGATGGAGTTAGTGTGTTGGATCAAAAACGCAATAAAATATAAACATTGATATTAAAATTACAAGACATTTGGATTTTATAAATCATAGCAATAAAAGCTAAACCACAAAGACCAAAACTGTAATTTGCCCTATTTTTTATTTAACTTATCATTCTCTAAGATGTCAAATGTCAACTATATCTTTTAATCTGTTACTATGAGTATTTGTAACTTTTATCATAAGTAAATTCATTTCATACATCTAATTTTTTTAAATATACTTTTTAACCTTTATAATTCATGTTTAATACTATCAATTACGTTTAATATTTGACTTTATTATATTTGTGTTCACTCTATTTCAAATAAAACAAAAGGCAAAAATAGGTTATAACGTATTATAGTTATTCTTTAGCTTTTTTATAAACGACTTTTCAAATCTAACGATAAGATAAACTTTTTTATTTAAATTGTAGTTATTATTAAAAAACTAACCGTAACTAAAAGCGATAGAATTTATAAAAAGAAAAAGTTTATTGTATCTTTAGCTCTTTTTAAAAAATGGGGTTATTTTTGTGGTTTTTATAACTTTTAAAATTCAAACATGAAATGATTTGATACTATGTAGTATTTATAGATCACAACTGTATTTGCTAAAATTAACATGTTATTAGAGATAATACTATAATATAATAATTTCTAGCTGTACAAGCTAACGAAGACAAAAACAACTCAAAATCTGGCTAAAAACTATACAAAATATGTGGATAAAATAGCGGTGTTTTGCAACATACAGTTATTATCAAAAATAACTTTCACGAAAGTCAAACATATTAAAAGGGTGTCACCCTTTTGGATCTAAATTAAAAAAAATATAATTTTCTTCTTGTTTAAAATTATGTTATTTCAACCTAAACCTAATCAGAAATCAAGAACTTTCATTATAAATAACACTTCTTAAGTTTCTAGGGTTTAAGGCACTGTGCGACTTAAGGAATTTGCATTTTTAATAATGTTATTTTCTTGTAATATTTATACATTTTTACAAAACACATCTTTAGGTATTCAAATTGCATCATGAGTTCTAATAGATACGATGCAAAGTACAAATTGTTCTAATGGTAATGTCCTTATAGTTAATAGATCACATCCAACAAGTATGTTATTTCAATGTGATCGTAGTAGTATCTACATTAGCAAAAAAGTCCGACAAGAAATAATGGTAGTAAAACAATTAGTTGTGAATCTAAATTGGAATATTTTTTTTTCATTCGGTGACATTGGTGTCATTTTTTCGCCAAGTGGTTGAGTCATAAGATACACTCGTTAAAACAAGTATTGTGGAACACACTTGAATTTTTTCCAAGAATTTGAACGGTTTATTTCAACTCAATTTCAAGAATTTTGTTTCCAAGTATTTTCGATGCGAGTTGCGAATTATGAGTTACTATTAGCATATCAACAAGTAATGTATTCAAATGAAGGTCCACTTGATTTAATTTTGAGATGTTTAAGACTAGTGAAGATCAAATTAAAATAGTAAATGAGATGTTTAACAATAGTGTATATACCATTTTCCAATGTTTTGAAATTGGACCGGACCGACCGACCGGACCAGAAAACCGAGGGGTTATACCAAAATTTTTGGGTGTTGAATCAGATTTTGATTAATAATTTCAATTTTACTATGTGTATTTTATAATATTTATGACATCACCCGGTTCTTACATTCGATTCGACTGGTCTGATCAGTGGACTGGTAAGGAGACTGGTTTAACATTCGGTCCGGTCCTAAAAACGTTGCAAGTCCTATAACAACTCTCCATAAACCCACTAAAATGAGCCGTAGACGCAAAATCGGACACGCACAACGAGACCCGATACGAAAAAAACGGAGAAATCTGATCTGGGCATCCTAGGCGACACGCGCCAGGATCCCTGGCATCTCCTGCGACGTGCGGGAGACGTCCAGGTGACGTGTCACCGTTTCGCGCCATGTGGCAACCCTAGCTCGTTACGAGGCTGACCTAGCCCTAGCTAGGTGTCTCAGGCACAACGCGAGGGAGGTCCAGGAATCCCGCGCAACGCGCGGGAGAGGTCAATTTCGGGTATAAAAGGCCAGGCCTGGGACTGGAAAAATTGCACCTGTTCGATCAAAATTCTCTGATCAGAACTCTCTCGTACCTCCGTTCTCTTAAACAACACCCCCTAAACCCCTAAACCTGCGAAGCACTGCCCGCTGTAAGTATCTTAACCCCCGATCACTAATTCACTATCCTACCCGATTTAGGACCAACGCATGTCAAGGCTCTGCCCGACTACGTTCGTTGGAATCCTATCTCGTGTTGTATAGACACCCTACCCGATCGATCTAGAATCGCCAACGCATGTCTAGGCTCTGCCTGACTAAGCTCGTTGGAGTTCTGTCGCGTGTTGTATGGTTAAAGTGACTTGGGTTAATTTACTAACACATATGCATTGTATGTTTTAATAGAAATTCCAGGAAGTAATCAAGAATTGTCACCAGGAACTCCGTAGGAATACCTAAGTGTTCAAGGCGAGTACATTATCTTTTTGTAAAGCTTTTTGTGAGTCAAAATGTGTTACAGTAACCTCAAATGTTTTAATTATGCTTAACAGTAATTGGGTATATGTATTCTACAATTACTGCCGGTATGTTGGGTTTTGTATACATTACTAGTCCACAGTCACGGAATGTGACAGGTTCCTTTACTGTTGGGTGATAGGACCCAAAGTAATATGACCCACAAGTCAGAATTGACAGTACTGAATGAGTAATGTGTAGATATAAACATTGTAAATGCGGATACTCTGCAACTTTGACTACTACAATTGGCGTGGGGGTAGCTTCTTTGTTCCTTTTTTTTCCCTCACTATTTTTCCTTTTTCTATATATTCTAAAACTTTGGTGTGCCTTCTATTTATTTATTTCCTTTTACATAAAAAAGTTTGTGGATTCAGTCACGCAAATCCATGGTGCAGATATTCACTAGTATTAAGCATATATCACTGAATGTAACCAGAGTATTTCCATTACTTATAATTTTATAGCAACATAAAGACAAAAACTCATACATGTCTGCTTTGCGCATGTTACTTCTAAATTCACGGTTTTTTTTAATTAACTAAGCTCTCATTGGTGCAGGCATGGTTTCTGGATCAGTTTGGGGTTCTTCATGACGGAAAACAGCCTTATCCCGGCGCTATTTCTACATGACATTCTGGTAAGGGATGTCAGTTGAACTCCAATCATTTATCCTCGCAAAGGGTGTTGTTTGTCAAGGGTAAAAACATTAAGTTCCCTGCTTTTCCGACAGTGAAAAACCTGGCTGCTGGTGGGGCCAAGATGATCATTATTAGTAATTCATCAAGACGTGCTTCAACAACTTTGGATAAGTTGAAGAGTCTCGGGTTTGATCCATCTCTCTTTGCTGGAGCCATCACTAGTGGAGAACTAACGTATCAGCATCTTCAAAGGTTGTTAAACTCAAATTCGGTATATTAGTATAGAAATGTAAAACTGTATTTTCCACAATTTTATGAATCTGATATTAATGTTATTATGTTTCCTAAACATGTTACGTCATTGTGAGTCAATATTCTTCTGTCATCTGTTTTGTATTACATTTCCAATTTTGCTAGCATACTATTCTGTAAGTTTTTAAAAAACATTCTTTTACCCACATTTCGTTTAAAACGCATGAGTAACTATTTATTACTAATCTTTGCGTTGCAACAGTAGCTCCATTATCTTGAATATAAGACAGTACACTACCAGTTTCTTTTCTATATATGATTTTTGTTAATTTTTCGAAATCGAAAATCTTTTCATCACCTTAGAGGCAGTCTCAACTTGCTTATGAAAAGTGCATGGAAATTTGTAAGCTCGAAAAAAGCTCGTTTTACGCTGAGCTTGAGCAAGTAGTGCTTGGCTCGTGGCTCAGCTCAATGACTCGACTCGATGGCATGACCTGATGCCTCGTATGTGTATGTATGTGTGTGTGTGTATTTTTAGAAATGTGTGTTAATATATATATTTTTTTATGTTATCAATATCTGTAAAATATTTAATAAAAAATTAATTAAGTGATTACTGAGCCGGCTCAATAGGGATCGAGCTGGCTTGAAGTTTTTACGAGCCGAGCTCGCTAGTTTAACTTCGAGCTTGAGCCTAGCCTGGCTCGGCTCGATTGCGGCTCTACTCATATTTTTACTGCTGACTTTCTAATACAGAAGTTATACTTGTGTAATTGTGTTTGACAAAATGGGAGATGCTTCTTTTTTTATGAATTACGGCCAAAATGTTTCTCATATAGCATTTTTTTATTGCGTGTTCTTTAATTTTTACTAATAGATACATGCTAATATCTTTTATACATAATCAATTATGAACAGGAGAGATGATCCTTGGTTTCAAGCACTAGGAAAGGCCTGCATTCATATGACATGGAGTGACCGCGGTGCTATATCACTCGAGGTAAACCCTTGAAACAAGTAAGTTTATTACCATATTTTTCTGTTCTATTAATTTTGTATTTTATTATCATATTGCTGCAGGGTCTAGGGCTTCAGGTTGTAGAGAATGTTGAACATGCGGAGTTTATTTTGGTCCATGGCACCGAAGCGTTGGGGCTTTCTTCTGGTGACTCTGTTTCCAAGAAGCTTGATGAGCTTGAGAAGATTCTAGAACAATGTGCGGCTATGGTCGTACGAATCCCGACTTTGTGACTGTTGAGGCTAGAGAACTCCGTATCATGCCTGGTAAATATGTTGTTTCTTTCTTACTTTAGATTCATTGTTTCTTTTGGGGAGCGTGTATAGTTTTCAGAAGTGCTTTTGTTCAAGCATTTAGCAAATTCTGATTTTCTTTTGAGGCGCGAGGCTTGCAAAGGTGATTTGGAGAACGCCTAAGGGCCTTGTGGTGGCGCCTCATGCTCATCCGGGTCAAACTTGGTCAAAGTTAGGGTATGTAGGAGGCTGATACGTTGGGCCGTTCAAAAAGCCCGCGGCTCGTAGCTCGCTTAAAAAAGCTAGACAAAAAAACTTGATTTGAAATGAACTGAGCCGTGCCGGCTCATCTTGTAACCAAACCGAGCTCGGCTCCCCTCATGGCTCGGCTCGTTGGCTTGTTCTTACGCTCGTTTAACTCATGGTTCGAGCTCGAGTCCGCCCACCCTGGCTCGACTCGTTTACAACCCTACTTATATGTATAATAACCAAAGGGGTGAATAAATTATGAACAGTTTACTTGATAAAAAGGCTTGTATGTAAAAGAGACGAGAGAGATGCAGCTTGTGGTTGTACATAAAGCTTATTTGGTTGTACACAGAGCAACGTCTCGCGTACATGAAGCTTTTGCATCGTGCTTTTTAGGACCAAGGATCAAAAATGACATTCTGTTTAAGGATTTTAGCGTTTTTAGGTACATTAGCAGCTAGTTATGAAAAGCTCGGGGGTGAAGTTAAATGGATGGGCAAACCGCATCAAATTATATATAAATCAGCCATGGCTATGGCGGGTGTTGATGCGTCTGACTAAATTGCTGTTGGGGACTCTTTACACCATGACATTAAGGGTGCAAATGCATCTGGGATTGAATCTGCATTTATCACTTGTGGGATCCACTCAAGCGAACTTGGACTTAAAGAATTTGGAGAGCTTGCTGACCTGTCGTCTGTGCAGGCTCTTGCAGTAAAGTATGAGGCTTATCCATCATATGTATTGCCTTCATTTACATGGTGATCTCGATACAGGCAAGTCATATCTATTTTTTTCCCCTTCATTGTATTAGAAATACTAGACGTGACCAATGAGTGGGTCGGGCAACACGTCAAAACAAGTGATTTTTCATACATATCAAAAGAGGTCAGGTCAGGTTGTTGTACAAGTTTAGTTTAGGTGCTTAAAGAGGTTGGTTGGGCTGACCTGCAAACCGCTTTGATAACCGCAGGAAACCATGTAGAACAACCATTGGAGGTCTAAGATTGCAAGAAATGGCTGCTATTTGATCATCTATTCTTTCTGCTCACGAGAGTAGTATTTGATAACTTGATATACACATACATGATACATATGGGGATGAGATGTAAACGCTATATATTTGCTTTGTTGATGAAATAAATGATCTTTCACATAACATGTTTCTTTAATAATAAATTAATTATGTATTTTTCTAAAATCTTGATCATGTTTATTTTTTGTCTATATAAACTAGCTTTCTGCCTTAGGGCACATGGGGTAGCACTTGGGGCACGGTGAAGCCCGGCCCTGTCCAGGAACACCGTACCCCGGTTCCGGTGAAAAAAACCACTCACCAATAGTAGAGATGGGCATAAAAACCGGTTCCGAATCTGAACCGGTAGAACCGAACTGGAACCGGGTCCAGTTCCTACCCGACATTAAGTAGAACCGGTTCCGGGTTCAAAATACCCGTTGGTTCCAACCCGGTTCCACAATTTTACCATTTGAATCGGGTCGTACCCGGTTCCTACCAGTACCCGGAAATTCAGTTCTAGAAGGAACCGGTTATAGCCGTTAAAATGTTACCGTTGGAACCGGTTCCTGACCGCAAGAACCGGTTCTGAACAGTAAAAGTCAGGTTTTGACTGTCAGGAACCGGTTCTGAACAGTAAAAGCTGTCAGGAACCGGTTCTGAACAATAAAAGTCAGGTTTTGACTGTCAGGAACCGGTTCCCAACACTATCAGAAACCGGTTCCGCACCATACCCGGTTCCATAATACCCGTACCCGGTTCTACACGGTTCCATATTCTTGGGTGTGACGAGGGTAGGAACTGGACCCGGTTCCACACCATCCCCGGTTCCAATGACATCCAAGCAGAACCGGGTCCGGGTTGGAACCGGTTCCGGGTAATAATAAAACCCGATTATGCCCATCTCTAACCAATAGCGTGGAAGTGGTCAGCTTTTTTTCGTTTCTTTTGTGTGTGTATTTTGGAGCTATGTGTGTATTTTGGAGGTACGTGCGTATCTTGTTAGGGTTTCGTTTGACAAGAGGCAGAGGAGCTTTTTTTCTTTTGTTTGAATTTGCAAAATAGTCCTTCATGTTTGTTTTAATCTTAAATAATACTAAGGGTGTTCATCGAATCGAATATCGAATTTTCGAATTATTCGAATTTTATTTTCCCTTGAATTCGTATTTGATTAAAACTTACTGAATTCGATCCGAATTCGTATTCGAATAAAAAACCCAATTCGTATTCCATTAAGTTTTAAGAGCTCGAATTCGAATAAATTCGATTTAATTTAGATTCTTAAAAACATGTAAAAAACTATCAAAATGAAACATAAATTTCAAAGCAGCCATAAAACACAATATCATATTAAAAAATTCTAAATAAAGTACCATAAGTCTAAAATTCAAAACGAGGAGTTGGATATAACCACTCTAGATAACAAGTTAATATTTTTAGGGTTAGAAATCTATTGATAGATTTGTTACTTAGGTTTTAGTTATGGGCCATGTAGTGGGTTTGGTAATGGGTAATTTTAGTACTTGAAAAAAAAATTGAAAACAGTTTATAGTATAGCTTAATAAAAATTATATATGTATTATATATAAAAATAATAAATAAAAATGTATAATTTTTATTCGAATTTTGAATCGAATCGAATTTGAAATTATAAATTCGCATTCGATTCGTATTCGATTTACTTGACTCGAATTGAATCGAATTCGAATTCGAATTCTTTTAATCGAAACGAATTCTTGATAATCGAATCGAATTTAAATGAATTTCGAATTCGAAACGAATTCTGAACACCCCTAAATAATACAATTTAAAATTTGGTTTAATTTAAAAAGGACCTAAAACTATAAAATATATTTATTTTAATTATGTAACTTTCATTTTAGTTAAAATCTTGTATTTTAAAAGTTATAATTAAATTAAAATAGTTTAGTCTTGGAGAAATGCGGGACGACACCGCGCATTCTGGAAAAATATGGAGAAGACATAAAAAAAAAGTTGATGTGTAACACGGGGAATTATGGGGAAAATGGGACGTTACCCTGTCAATGTTTTACGTGGTTCCACTTGTTAATGGTATGGATTGGGATAACACGAGTGTTATAAAACAAAATATTTTAACTTTTAATGGATTGGGGTAACACGAGTTTCATAAAACATAATATATTTTAACTTTTAAAAAGGTTAATAAATATACAAGATGAATTAAGAAGTTGTATATCTGAATTCGACCCGAGTCTCAAAATATTGTTTAATTTCTCCGCTATGTAGTTACACCTTTGTCACTACTTGTAGTGACTTAATTACTTTGATGCTATAATGCATTCTTCTCTGCATACTAACTCAATCGTGTTTAATATAGTTACACCTTTATTTTCTTCTCACATCTTCATCGTCATAGCTCTCCTTTCCCTAGTCGTTCGCTGAGCCACAACCTCTTAACACATGTTATCACCGAATGTATCAACACATTTCATTTAATATTTTGTCAAACAAGTATTATTTTGTATATTTTCATGTTAAAGTGAAAAGAATTTGTAATGTTGTTTAGTTTGGTTTGTAGAAAACTATATCACATGCTTATGAGTATTTAAGTGGCATGGGTTGATATATTTGGTTTTAAAAAACATACATTTAATATATTTTTTAAGTATTTAAGTGGCATGAGTTGATATATTTGGTTTTTTAAAAACATACATTTAATATATATTTTTTTAAAGTATATAAATTTAGTGACTATAGTTGAAGAGTCGGTGAGTTCCCACTTCACATCATTGTCAATGAGTACACATCAGAGTCGGCCCAGCAATTTTAGAGGTTCCAAGCGAACTATAAAGTTGGGGGCCCTTTAAGGGTATTTTTTATTTGTATAAACCCTTCTTTTTTACATGGGTTTGAGACTCACAATAATAACCTAAGAGTTTATAGTTGACGGAGTTAAAAATTTGTAGTTTGCAGAGTTTGTTTTTCTAATAGAATTTTAAAAGTGATTCCTTTTGTGATCCACTCAAAGCTTCCTGTTTTTTCCCTTTTTGCATACCCAGAGTCGTAAGTTATTTTTTAATTTGACAACGAATGATTGGTAAAATAAAATAACAAGAAATAACAATTTAAATACCTAATTTGTGTAAGTAAATCCAATGTGGTGTTGGCACAAGTGTGAAATGTGTGCTAACATATTCTTGTATGTAGTGTATCATGGGTGTGATTTCTAGTTCTAAGTTTTAAACCTTAGTTTCAAACTCGAGTTTGGCTCAAGTTTGTTATTGTTTTGTAAGTTTGAAGACTGGGATGTGCTCGAGTTTGGTATTACTTCTATTCGAGAATGATTGATCGTACTTGGCCTAAGAAACCATCACCAAACCGAAAACACGGAGACTGAAAATAGTATATATGAAGATCACATAAACACAATTATAAATTCTAATTAAGCAATCAACTTCACAAAATCTCGGAAAATCAACCAAAAATCAGTGTTTATCTTGATGAAGTCATGATCTAGTCAAATGTAAACAGAAATTTTTGCAAACAAATATGAAAAACTTGAAATTACAGTTACAAGAGTTCACTCATCTCTCAAATGAAATGAAAGACTAATCGTTATCTCTTGAACTACAAATCATTAAATCTTAAAAGGAATTTGAGGGTCCTTGTAGGTGGGAGCCTAAGCTGATAAGAACATGGAGGTACTTGGAGTAACTAATTCAAAATTATCATTTGTATTATTGGATACATTAAGTTCCATCTTTGAATGTTACCATTAGTTGGATAATGGACATGGTGAATACTTTAAGCCCCATGTATAATGTTATATTAAAACTTTCAACACATGGTAATTTATCATCATTCATCTCATCTCATCTCATCTTAAATAGTTTCGGATCATATTTCATAATTTTTATCTTTTGGAGCAGTATATGAGGAGTTTTGTTAGAGCACCCGGGGCACCCCGTGGTGGCTCTGAGATAACGCGTTATATAGCGTTGAACACCACCGCCACCGAGCTTGATCACGCGTCAAATATAAAACGCGTTGCCGTGAGCACGCGTGATTGTTTGATTGTGTGAGGGAAATTGTTGGGTTGTGAGGGAAATTGTTGGGTGTGGTGAGTGATGAGCTTTTCCACTAAAATCCATCACTAGTGATGGAATAATGCTCGATGACGTGGCGGAACCTATTTGGATGTTGTGAGTGATGAGTGAGTGGTGAGTGATGGGCGCCCCGACCCCCCTTAGGGTTTGAACCTTGTTAAGATTGCTATGTCCTTTACCTGCTCTAGATACATACAACTCTTCTAACTGATAACATTTTAATAAAAATGAAAATTTTTCTTTGCTTGTTATGTAAACCACTAAACCCAATTTGTGTATCTATAATTATTTGAAGAGATTCATAACATCGATTGCGATCACAAGTTTATTTCATACAAATTGTATACAACGATAATCTGCACCTCGAAATTACTTGAGCAAATCGACATGCGCTAAGAGCATTCTTAATCACATGTTAACAAAATTCAATTTCGTGCAACAATCGACAATTACCTTTACTTGTAGCTCTACATACTTGATCTCAGTCTGCAAATGCCGCTCAACGAAAATTAGATGGTCAATTTTCATAAAAAAGACGATTGACTTTCAGTGTCATGGTCAACACTTCTCAGCATCAATTCGTTCGATCACTCGACGTGCCTCTTCCTCTGTAGCTGGAACAACACTGCGGATCTTACTGTTTTCCGCGCCACTCATCGTTGTAAAGGTGAAGTAGAATTTGTTGGATACCTTGTCAAATTCAACAGATCGTCAACCGTTTGTATTTTAAAAGCGATTATATGTTATTAAATCATAATAATAAGATGATCAACTGTAATAAAAAAGGGTTGGAGGAGTATGTGTTTGAATGTGCTTTTGTTGTTTTAAGTTGTAATTAGGGATGTTCATCGAGTCGAATAACGAATTTTCGAATTATTCAAAACTTTATTTTATTTACTTGAATTCGTATTCGATTCGATTAATATTTGGAACTCGAATTTGATCGAACCAAATTCGAATAAATTCGATTTAATTCAAATTCACCCTAAACACTAAACTATTTCACTTTCATTTTTTAAAACTACTACAAACTAATTCTATTCAACATAAAATATAACAATCTGCAAAATTAGTTAACTATCAATATGTCAAAACACCAAAATTTAGAAGATAGTTTGATTACTGGTAGCGATTTAAGTTAGGTAAAAATTTAGAAATAAGTAGTATGAGATATTTGTCACTAGGTTTGGTAATGTTATGAATA
Source organism: Scalesia atractyloides (assembly GCA_947069175.1). Lineage (NCBI taxonomy): Eukaryota > Viridiplantae > Streptophyta > Magnoliopsida > Asterales > Asteraceae > Scalesia > Scalesia atractyloides. Next base: position 47,690,671 of record CAMTDV010000010.1, read on the forward strand.
ATAAACTTATCACTAATGGAGGTAGTTTATACTTTAGCCAAGTTTAGAAGTTATACGTGCGTGTATATATATGTTTGTGTGTGTGTATACATATATAAAAAAATTATATATAAATTGAATTCGAATTTCGAATCGAATCGAACTGAAAATCATAAATTCGTATTCGATTCTAATTCGATTACTGGACTCGAATTCAAACATTTTTAATCAAATTCGAATCAAGTCGAATTTCGAATTTTTCGCATCAGAATCGAACTCTGAACACCCCTAGTTGTAATAACTAATAACCAGTAATAATCAAATGACAGCGCACATATTTAGACGGTTGCTGTAAGATAAACATACACGCAGCGGCTTACCTCTGCAGTTCTGAGCTCGGGCCGAGTCACATGAGCTACAACTTCTATGTTTATCAAAGGTTTCTCAGGGTTCTCAAGTTCAGTGAACAAAACACATGACTTGAACCGCAGAAAATTTCCAACGTCAACCTGGTATCGGAAAACAAATTATTACATGCATTCTGCAGCAGATAAAGTGACCGGACACGATACGCAACATTTTTCTTCTAAGAAAGAATAGCATCAAGCGGTTTAAATGATATAAACGTTACAAAAGTCAGTACGCCCTTTCTAGTTTATATGAATTCAAACTTTCTATAATCATCGCAATTGTAACATTAGTTCAATCATGATTTCATATTAAGTTGGTTACTCTTTGCTACCGGGCTGGTTTAGCTTGTGATATTTTAATAAAAGTAATTAGCGGTTAGCCCAAAATTTTTGAAAACCGGCTAAAGCGACCGTAGACACCCGCAACTGTTCCAATTTTAAGTAAAGAACCACATAAGCACTTGTACGTAGTAACACAACCACCATATGTATGACATTAAAAACAATACGTACATGTGTAATGTGTTTATGTGGTTTTCGCATTTCTCCATTTGAAATTGGTTCAGTATTGAACGTTCCTATATATATATAAAGGCAGAGATCCATAGGAATTGCACAAACACTTGTATGTAGTGCTTTAATAGTGAGAGAGAGAAAGAAAAACGGTTATGTGGTTATATAATCGCCTTATGTATCACCACCGTTAAAACAATATGTACAAGTGTTTATTTGATTCCGAAAGTTGTCTACTTAAAATTGATTATGTATACAAGTGTTTATTAGATTCTTGCAGTTCTCCCCCTATATATAATCCTACTAACTAAATAATTACAAGTAACAAGATTGATACCAAATCCATAAACATGAAACGAAAACTTACAGGCTTCAAGAAATCAACATGATCAACCTCAAGAAAGAGCGGAGCACTACCAGCAAACGCGTAAGCGGTTGCAAAAGCCAGCTCAAAAGCTCTTCGCATCAAAAAGCCTCCAAATATCCTGCCATGGGTGTTCCTTTGTTGTGGCATACATACCAATGAATTTTGCATGCATGTATCTTGTATAAGAATGCTATCTCTATCTGCCAAAGCAGGCATGTCGATGAATACACGTCCTTCTGCCAGCAATGCGTTTAGTCTCTCCGCTTCCTTTTCGTTATCAATCTCCTTTTTTTGTTGTAATCTTCTCTCTTTTCGTAATCTGTTCCTCTCGTCGGCTTCTTTCCATAGCAATTTTTCTTTTTCGGTCTCGGGTGTGATTTGGTTGATTATCACCGATTTGCCCGTCTTGGAGTCGCGGGCCACAAATGTGAAGTTTGCAATTAGAGCTTGTGAATCTTGAGGATCAGATGATTCTGCAGATTAATGGTTAAGGACTTGAGGTGAATTACAACATTATCTGATTATCAAACAATTGACGCGTATGCAAACAGCAACGATTAGCTAAACATCAGTGTACCTTCGGTGGATTGAAGAACTTCCAGTTGAATCTCTAAGGATGATCTTCCGACCCATGTAACCGCTCCTGCTATCTTCAAATCACTGTCGACCACAATCGGCTTTTTAATTACCGTTTTGTCCACGGAAGCAGTCACCAGCAATAGTGACTCAGCCATACTAGCATGATTGAAGCAATGCTGCCCCAAATTCAATGGATCCCAAAAATGTTACACACTACCGAATGCATTTCATAATCAAAATTAGTTTAAAGGTGATGCTAACGAGACACCACCCACAGTTATGTACACGAGTGTCCCTGTCACATCATACAAGTCGTATGATACTGCAAAAAATGGTCATACGAGCCATGACTTTGCCCATGGTATAATTTACTAAACATCGCCTCATACTGACCGGTCCCTCATATGCCCAATCTGACCCATATGATATCATATGGCCCGTATGACACATCAGTCATACAAACTAGTCGTATTGGTCATATGATGTCATACGACCCATATGATACCATATGGCCCGTATGACACATCAATCACATCTTACGGGCCGTATGATATTGTACGAAATGGTCATACTAGCCATACGGCTTTCTCACTGGTGACAGAAGTCATTTCTGGCCGTATGATTTGTTAAACGTCGCCTCATACAGGCCCTCATTCAACCCATACAACCAATTTTCGACTGCCATACGACCCATATGACTCATCACTAGTGTCTAAATTATGTGTCATTGGTGTTTCTTATCAAACCAAAGGTGCATACTTTGAACGAAATGGTACCGGCCAACGCATCAAGATCTTCGAGCAATTTACCAACCCGAATCCCATTCCACGGATTCCGGTACTGTTCCCGGAGAATATAATCCGTAGAAAAAGGATAAAGAATAGTTGTCCGGCTATGAGAGGGAGGTTTACTAGCAGCAGAGTCATCACTGGCAGTGGTGGTGGTGGTGTCAAAAATAATGGATCTTGCTTGCCATAGAGCATTAGTCACCGGAGAATGGTACATACCGGGCCACAAACTAATTGGTTTGCGCAACGAAGACCCAGCATCAATGGCTGATACACCGTCATGTTGGTGGTCCGGTGACGACACGGTGGAAGCGATGGGGATTGGGTCAACGACGCCAGAAAGTGGTGGGTCCGGTGGCCCTGAAGAGGAATATGACCGGAAAAATGATGGATTTTTGGGAAATAGATTGAAGATTTGATGTGGGTTTGAAGGGTGTTTGGGGTTGTTTGTTAACTTTGAAATGGTGACAGTGTAATTGAATCTTGCTAATTTCATTTTGTGTGTTTCTGTGGGGAAATTTGGAAATTCAAGAGGGTGTTATGGATGAAGATGGGAAGGTGGTCAACAATGGAGGTTTCATCGGTTTGTGATTAGTGGGTTCATGGGTGTCGGGTCGGGTTAGTTTTATTCAGGGAAGGTCTCGCAGGGGGTGATTCAGGATCCATTTGTACCAAACTACCTCGCCCGCGTTAGCGGGACACTAATCTGAATATTTCTCTCTCATAACATGTAAGTTTGTATTTTGGTTAATCGTACATACAACTCATAATACGTTCTCAAAAATAATACACTGAGTTAATCAATTAAAACAAAACACTATCATACTTTTGATAAAAAAAATACTAAAACGGTGGAAAGTATAATTTTAAACTAGGGTAAATTTGTAATTTTTAGGACAAATGAGAGTTTGTCAGGCAGCCGCCTGGCATGAATAAAAAATACACGGAGTCAATCAATTAAAACAAAACACTATCATAGTTTTGTCAAAAAAAAAAAACTAAAACGATGGCATGACTATAGTTTCACACTGGGACAAAATTGTAATTTGATAGGAAAAAAGCAAAAACGATGACAAAACTGTAAATTTAAACTGAGGGCAAAATCGTAATTTGTCTGGAGGGGAAAAACAAAACAAACGTCAAAACTGTAAATTTAAAAGGGTGAAATCGTAATTTGCCTAGACCAATGGGGAAGCGTACTATTCCCCCATGGATATTGTAGTGAATATATAAAATATAAATATAAATACATATAAGGGATAACAGTGCTTCATAGCAGAGTCGGTATCGGTTTGATTTGATATATAAATGATACGATTTCAGCATTCGATAAAGCAACCAAAAGAAGCATGTCCAATTGGATATCGTCACGTGTTTTGTATCAATCAAAAACCATAAAATGCATATGAGTACTGATGTTGTTCAGCCGCTATATGTTACGTTAAAAAATTAAAATAAAAAAATTGTTGCGATACAACTATGTTTCAACGAATTTTATAACGCAATGTCGAGAAAACCATGAAAACGAATACGGTATTGGATGTGGGTTGGGCGGTATCATGTTGTATTTTATATTCATAGTTCCATGATAATATGTTTGGGATTTTTTATGGAATGCTGGGGTTTGAATATAGTGTTTTAGTAATCTTCACTTTGTTATTTGTGGGTTTTAAGTGTGTTATAAAGCTGAAATTATGGTGTTTTTAAGATTTAGAATTTATAGCCAAACCTCACCCTATTTTATGTATATATATATATATATAACACTTTGTTATTTATGGGTTTTAAGTGTGTTATAAAACTGAAATTATAGTGTTTTTAAGATTCAGAATTTATAGCCAAACCTCACCCTATTATATATATATATATACACACACACACACGGGAGGTTTCAAGAGAAAAAACTCCTTATTGCGAGAACTCGAAACCTCCTAAAAAAGATGAGACACACACCAAATATATATATATATATATATATATATATATGTATGTATATATATATATATATAACATTTTTTGGCTGTAAATCTTACATTTTAAAAATACAAAAAAAACTTTTTTAAAACATTAATATATTTATATTACACATGTGCAACACTACGAAAAACCTGAACCGGCCAATTCCCCACCCTACCCACCCCCCAAAAACCTAACCCCCCAACCACCCTGTCACATCCCAACCGATGGCGGAAACATCAGAGTGAGATGAAAATGTGATTTCAAAACACTTCATAACGACTATTTGTGACAATGTTTAATAATCAAAATTTCATTTCACTTCTAACTCGGAAATACAATGTTTGAAAGTAAAATACAACAACTTGCAACAAGGAAAGCAAAGTACAATACATAACAAAATTTATAGTGCGTTTCTAGTCTTCCTACTAGATTTCTTTCAATGTACATCATCAAGTTCCTGCAATACATATTAAAGTACATGTCAACACATAAAGTATGGACGATCATACAAGTTTGAATTACTAGCTTAAGTATAAAAACGGTTAAACGAATCCACATGGCATAATCGTAAAGTAAGACATATCAATACGACACTAGCATGCATCTCTAACTTGTCAACCCAAAGATTCCCAAAAGCGTAAATCTCGTCATCGCAACGACAAGACCGTTTTTGTATGACTTAACATGACCTCAAGAATACGGGCGGTGTGTTACTCCTATAGCGCTATACATGTTAAGGGAGGCTTGTATGAAGGTAATGACAAAGTATAGTGCAAGTAAAGATTCCAGCATGTATAAATTACTAGTATCAGGTATTAAGCATGTATAATGGACTGTTGGTTGTGTCAAGCATGTTTGTATGTGATTGTGTGAGTTTAATAATTCATATGTACTGCACCCAAAAGTGTCGAAAAGTAAAAAAAATGGTCATGTACACTCACAGTTTGCAAAGCTTAAAGTAAACGTGAGTTGACGAGTGTTGAGAGTGGAGCACCAAAGTTACCCTACATTGGGGAAACGAAGGTGTATGAGTATATGGAGTTTGTAGAGAGTTTGGATTCAGAATTGATATGAAAAGTACATGTGCATGAAAGTATATCTTGTCTAGATACTCGTTTGAACACTAAGTTTCCATGTGTTTTCATGGGTCCTAACTTGCCCATTAGAATCACATACGAGAAGCCTAGAAACGAAGATAATCTAACATATGTCCTTGACATCTAACCATAACCCGGTTAGTATCAAGAATTTGGTTAATAAGTATATATTATATAGTATAATTTATAAATTCGTCTATCATGTATTATCATGTAAGTCAAGCATTGAGATAGGATGATTTCCATCCATTAAACCTCATTGTATGATTCACCAAAGCACAAACTCATCAACTTAGTTGATGGTTCTGTAGGTCATGAATATGCAAATAATAAGACTAAACTACTAAACCTGTAAAAAAACCAAGTGAGCAAGCTAGATGCATGCATCCTAAACATGAGGATGAAATGTCGTACTAAGATTGAGTTGAGTACCAAGAGCGGTTTGAAATGTTTACCAAAGACGAGAGGTGAAATGACCATCACAATCAGAAATGAAGTAAATGGGGATACCATGACGACAAATGACTTCATTAGTATAGCTATGAGCTAATTTCTCAACTCGGTAATCTTCACGAATGGGGTGGAAGTGAGCGGATTTGGTCAAACGATCGATGATTACCCAAATGCTATCATGAACAGACGAGGCCTGAGAGAGTTTGGTGATAAAATTAATGGCTATACTCTCCCATTTCCACATGGGAATTTCCAGTTGTTCGAGTAGAATAGAGGGTCGTTGATGTTCGGCTTTGACTTTGGAACAAGTGAGACATTTGGAAACGAAGGTTTCGATGTCTTTTTTCATATCGGGCCACCAATAAGATATACGAAGATCTTGGTACATCTTTTTGGCACCAGGATGAATAGAGTATCGAAATTTGTGTGCCTCTTTCATCAAGAGGTTATGGAGGTTGTCACGGTTCGGAATCCAGATGCGATCATGATAGTAAAGAATACCGTTGGATTTGGATGCGAGCTGGCTTTTGGCACCACACTTCATCTCGTCATACAAGATATACTCGTTGACGAACGAGTATTGTGCCTCGAGAATGCGGTCTTGAAGGTCGTTTAGAACTTGGAAGCAATGGATACTCTTCACATGAGTTTTTTCGACTAAGGGCATCGGCCACGACATTTGCTTTGCCAGGGTGGTAGCGAATCTCGCAATCATAGTTGTTGAGAAACTCTACCCATCATCTTTGACGCATGTTGAGTTCCTTCTTGAGAGAGTTTAGAGAGTGATTTGAGTGTAGAAAAGTGAAATGGAGGTGTGGGAGGTTTGGTTTTATTATGGGGGATTAGGGTTAGTGTTTTAATGGAATTGTAAGGTAATTGGAGATGAATGGAGGTGCAAAAGAGACCAACCCGGATGAGTAAAACTTTCTGTTGAACCCTTACTTACATATGTATATATACTATAATATGCAACATTTTGTTGTCTTGAGAATGCTAAATATTCTGAGAACCGTGAGAATGAATGAAAAAGCCTATTAAAATCAACTTTTTTTAATACAAACATTATTTATATTTATTTATATATACTTAATAATATGCAACATTTTGTGTCACACCCCGTTAAATCGATTACATCAGAGCCGGGTGTGAATTAACTGGTATCTTCATTTCACAGCGGAAGTATTTAATGTGCTAAGACTTCTAGAATGACGCCCGCTAAATACTCAAATCCCCATGGGTTCTCCTATTCCAACCGTACCATAGTTTGAAAATATAACCTGAGAAAGAAACATGCGAAAAATCAACATAATGTTGAGCGAGTTCATAGTTTGTTTTGATAAAGATTTTAAAATAAATCTTTTTGTTACCGGTTTAAAAGTTGTTAAGAAAACATAAATAAAATCATTTTTCTCGGCATGTCAATTGAAAACCTTGTTTTTGTAATATTTGAACAACCGTCGATGTCTGCGTACGACAAAGAAAACATGCCCGCATGAGCCTATAACCCACCCCAAGCTAGTAAGAGCCTCGCCAAACCGTTTACTCAAGACGGTAGACTAGCATGCGGTTATAGTTCCAATATGTAGCGAGGACTTCACTGTACAGTTTTAAGCGACCCTACGGCCTTTAGTGTTGAGTAGTGGACAATCCAGTCCTTGTGTCGATAAGCCGGACCAAACAGTCCCCTTATTTGTATGTAGGACAAACCAGTCCTTGTGTCTTCGTGCCTCGCACGGGTAAGAATGGGCCTAGCCCATTTAAGTCTGTAAGCAGGACCTACCAGTCCCCTTATTTGTATGTAGGACAATCCAGTCCATGTGTCTGTGTGTGGCTAGGACATTTCCGTCACTAGCCGTGAAACTCATGCATGTTCTGAAAATACGCGTGTGTTTTATAAAACCGGTATGTTGAGTATAAACCTTTCGTAAACCATTTGAGTTAATCAAAATCCTTTCGTAACATGGTTTAGAAATATGAATCTTTTTGCTCCTCGAAATATTATATGTACTTTTGCAAAACATGCAAGTCTTTCCACCCCCGAAAACATTTACAAAAATGTAAAATCGTAAAAAGTGGAGGTTATGAACTCACTACTTTGCATTCCGTGCGCATGCTAGCAATACTGAATGTCCAATGTATATTCTCTGACCTACAGATGCCCAACCCATATAAGATACTAAGGTCCATGAAATATAGTCCTAGCCTACGTGTTGGTCAAAATCAAATCATCCAACTAGCTAGTTTTGAAATAACTCGTCTTTTGTTCTAACACAACACGCCGACACGTTGGTGATTCATTCTCGAGTCAAGAAAAATATATATATTTACACCGATATATATATATAAACAATGTATCGACATTATTATACTCATAGTACTCCTTGACTAAATCATATATGGGTATATAAGTAAATGTACTTTTAACCCGATTCAATGGCAAATAGGTATATATAAAATTTATGGATCTATAGTTAGAGAATAACTCTCTTATGCCAAATTTTATGTAAAAAAATGATAAGTTTATATTTGTGTCTTAAAAGTCTACACTTGTTTATATAAATGGTTGTAAAACTTCCATAACATTAAAAATATGAGTATAGTGCCTTTATGAATTAAAATTATGTCATTTAAGTTTCTAGAGATTTTTCTAAAACTTAATAAAACAATCAATAAGTTTTTATGTTATTCAAATTTGCAAAAGCTTTATTGCTCATAAATGTATATATATGACAATTTAATTCAACAACTCCTACAACTTTATATATTACGTATTCATCCAGTTCATTCTAATATGCCTTCTCATTCATGGGCTTCTTTTTTTTTTGTTACCATCTTTCAAGGTTTTATAACCCAAAATTTCTAGTTTCATGTTATATATACAACTCTAGATTTTTAACAACTCTTAACAGTACCATACATGGTGCAAATATATGCTCTAAAGTCCAAAAAAAAAAAAAAAAAGAATTACTTATTAAAAATTATGTTAAGATTCGTACAACTCCCGTCAAACTAACTTGTGATTTTTGTTTTGTTATTAAAGAATCAAGTGTAGCCAAATATATAACTAAAAGAGTCATGGGTTTTCAAGTGATAAACGCTACTCGGATGATTGTTACGTATAACCAACATGGGAAATTCGAAGGATAACCATGATAAATACTTACAAAAACAAGCGAGGATGCGTTCTAAAGAAGAGATGATGAAGAGCTCGGGGGGACTTGGGACTTGCTTCTTGCGGTATTTGAACTAGATTAGATCAAGGAATCGACTTGATAAGAAAGACGAGTTGTGGAGGATAAACACTAGTATACTTACACTAAAATTCAGCTTGCACCAGAGATGCGAGAGCACCGAAAGGAAGCCGTAAATGATGCCGATGGAGGATGGATCCTTGCTTCCGATGATAACTACAAACATACTTGGTACCGGGGCTGAATTAGAACAAGTCTTTATAGGTTAAGGGCTGGTCTAAATCGGTTATGGGTGGATACAAGGGTGGCCGTGAGAGAGAGCTGGAAATGGAGGGTGTTGGGAGTGAAAGGGTAGAGTTTTTCTTTTTCTTTTGAAAGTATCAATCTTCTGATATGGTGGTTTATGTATAACCGAGACAGAGACAGAGAGTTAGAGATTGAAAGTGGTGTGGTTTTCCATACTTCTTTGAGTGTGGTAGTTATAGGGTCCCGATGCTATGAATAATTAATATAGTCAAACATTTAGGTTGTTTGAGGAAGGTTTACATCTTTGAGGGACTAAATGAAAGGGTTGATTCATGTGCATGGTACCTTCATTTGTTTAATATATAGGAGTTTTAGAGTTGATAGGGATTGAGAATAAAATCATTATGCTTGTATTATTAAAAGATGTATAAAGTTGGATCTCAAAATTGAAAACGAACAGGAAATCGATTGTAGTTGAACCGATTGGATTTGAATGGAATGGGTAAATCAATGGGTACATAATCATGAGGGTCTAGCATGAGGTGTATGGTTTTCTTATTAAAATAATGCAAGCATTCATGTTGAGTGTGATGGTGAACATAATAACTTGTTCTCAATACTCGACCAGAAACATGCCAAAAAAAAAAAAAAAAAACAGAAGTTGGAAAAGTATCGTTTGACTTTTCTTGATAAATTATTATTCAAGGTAAAGTGGTTATAATAAAATAATACAATGGCAAATAGTGTTTTGAGTTTGGTCTTGCTTTTGTTCTTTGATCCCATTGATGGTAGTAAACCAATACGGAAAGGGATATGAGATGATACATGAAATAAAACATGGTATTTGATTCTCGAATGTTAATTAGTAATAACTAGAAGTTTGATATATAAACCAAGCTTAAAATAAAAATCCATGAAGTTTCAATAAAAGATCTAAATGAAATTTAGCCATTAAATCTCGACTTAATAGAATCACAATACATGAAACTTATAATTTTACATGTAGTGTCGTGTGTATATACATGTAAATTAAAGATTATATAAAACCATAAACTTTTTTTTGTTTATATAATAGACTCATGAAATTAAATAGTTTATATATGGAAACGTATATTTTTTTACCGTCCTAGCGCCAACGTTCGCGTTTGTCGAGTTAACTTGTGTGTGCACCGACAATTGTTTGAAAATTACCAACTTGCATAACATGTATAAATACAGCTTTGCTAGGCATTATGGACGTGATCAATCATTAATCAAGTCTAGCGCGCACAATTAATGAAAAACATGATTATTAGATGTACGAATAATCTCGCTGATTTACGAGTTGTCACATTTTGTGCATTAAAAATTATACATCAAGCTTTGTAGATGTATTGTGTATCTTATAGTTGTATCCATTGATTTATGATTTGTACCCAAGTTGGGTCTAAAAACCAGACCATAATTGTAACACCCCAACCCGGATAGGCTGACGTGTCACTATAACAGTGGATCAGAATCAAAAGTCATAATTCCATTATATAAAGTTAGGATTACATTTTAAAAGTTAGTTCATAGCCCTAAGGCCCAAAATACATATTAGCTTTATAAAGGTGACAAACATCCTCGGTTAGCATCCTATGGTTTATTCTTCACTCTTCACCCCACCCATAGTAACCTGAGAACCTGTGGTGAAATAAAATATACGGAATGAGCCAAATGCTCAGTACGGAATAATAGGCTCAAATAGCAAACAAATAAACAACTGAAATGATATCACTGTCAAGAAGCACAACACAGCAAAGCATAACATATAACTGAACTGAACTGAACTGAATCATATCATACAAATGTACCCAAAAGCTAAACATAGGTGACAGCCACAAAGTCTGTCACATGAGACAGTGCGGGTTGGCCTACCCGACATCCATCTCCAGAACATTCCTAGGATATATCCATACGCCTCCTAGTTGCTATGTACCACACTTGTACCTAGGGACGCGGTGAACTGATAACCCCGTCACGGGAGGAGCCGGAGAGCTTAGGGTAGCAGATCTCAAATAATTAGAAATAAATATAACACTAACATTAACAGATATTATAAGTACTGGAACATGCGACAATGAGCACAATATAATCATAAACTTATCGCATGTTGTCAAGTCGAATAACAATTTTAATAAGAGTAAGAAATGAACAGACGGTCAAATGAATCGAGGCTCAAGGACGTTGGAATTTCTGATATAATATATATAATATAGACGAGGGTTTATAACAAACGAACCCGATAACAAAGGGAGAGGGTTAAGGATCCGTAGCTTGTTTCTTGATTTGTTGTCTTAAAAAGTATATACTTGTCAAAGCGTGTTCGTAAGAACCTACATCGTGTTCATATATTTCATAAGGCTATGTTTGTATATAAAAGGATATACGTTTTTGTCTGTTAAATTCATTGATATAAATTAGTTTGGTATTAGTTTGGAAAAATACATATGTATATTAATAAAACATGATATTATTCTTATTTTTATAATTGTAACTAAAAATATAATAAGTAAATAATCATTAAATATAGGTTTAATAAGATAAATATTAATTGAAAATAAATGTTAGTCACAAGACTTGAACTTGTGACCTATAGGTTGTAACTAAGAGACTTAACAAGTGAGCCACTTAATCCTTTATATTTATCTTATAAAAATCTAGTTATTTAATAAGAAATATGATGTTTTTAAATTAGAAAATCTAATAAAAATAATGTCACCAGCAAGGTTTGAACCCAAGACTTTTAGTTTCTAATCTCCAAGACTTAACCAGTTGAACTAAACCACTTTTTTTTATATTTTGAATTCTGATGACTTTAACCAGAATTCTGTTGGGTTTAAATAAAATTCTGATGTATTTAAAAGAATGCCTCTTGCAAGATTTGAACCCATGACCTCTAGGTTATAAGTTAGAGTCTTAACCAGTGGACCACTTAGTTATTTATGATTGATTAATGAATTCTGATGTTTTATATAAGAAATCTGATGCATTTAATACATTTTCTGATGTTTTTTTTATAAAATTCTGATGGTTTATCAGAAATCTGATGAAAATCTGATGTTTTTATCAGAAATCTGATGATTCATTAGAAAATCTGATGTTTCACCCAAAAATCTATGTTTCATCAGAAACTCAGTTTCTGATGCATTATTCAGCATTCTGGTAAAAATATATGCTTTCAGCAGGTTTCAAACTTGAGACCTCTGGGTTGTAAACCAGCTGCTGAACCAACTGGGCTACAAGAGCCCTTGTGAAAAAACAACTACCTTATTTATTTATTACTTAGTTTACTAGTTCATCTTCTTTTTCATCATACTTTATGTAAAACTATTATTTTCATAATAAAATCTAAATTCCGTTTTCATTAGAGATTAACATTAAAGTATCAAAAATAAAGATTTAGTTTATATTTACCTTGGTCAAAAACACGTTTTAGCTACGAGAGACGTCGTTGGAAAGTACGTAAATATCACTGGAGTTAGTATTTCTTCACCGGAAATGGTTTCGGTTGGTTTGGCTTTTTCGTGGTTAAAGCTTCGAGTGGTTTAGTAGAGATGTTAATGGTTTAGTAGACATAGTTGTTTATGAAAGTGGCGTCGATGGTGTTCGGGTTCGGTTATGGTTACCGGAACCGGCTTTTTTTATGAGAAGGTGATGGGAAAATTGTGTAGTTTGTAAGTGAAGGTGAGGGGTGGTTTGCAAGCATACAAGGTTCCCAATTTATAGGGGAGAACCGGAGGTTCTCGTTCATGAAAATTTTCAAATGTTTGCCAAAAATAATTCATGCAAGTAATATTTTATTTACAAATAATTCTCCTCCACCCAATTCCAAACAAGTTGCCTGACAATCTTGTATTTCTATTTTGCAAGAATCCCACTTGCGAGGTTACATATTATTATCATTATTGCTATGAGATTACTTATTTGTCATTTCTTATTTTAAACTACTAAATTTTAATAAGAAAGAAAATATACATATATATATATATATATATATATATATTCGGTTATTACAACTATTACCCCCTTAAAAAAATTTCGTCCTCGAAATTTGCAGATCAGAATAGAGATCAATATGAGGGTTTCATGACCATGATAGAAATCCCAAAAGTGCACATTTGTACATGTAATTCACAATTATGTTCATGACCATAATTGTCAATTACCCTACAACCATGCCCTAATGGTCCTTCTATCATTCGTACAAAATCATACGGAAAGTTAACTGATAACGGAGTAACTATCGATACTAATATCAACCACAAATACTTAATCACATATAAGAGATATCAGACGATAAGTTAAAACACAAAGTGTAACACCCCAACCGATGGCGGAAACATCGGGATGAGACGAAAACGAGATTGCTCATTGCTCACAACATTATTAAGTGACAATAATTAATTAAACCATATTTCATTCCATAAGGATTGTCAAATACATCGATGTAACAAAACAAAGAACAATCTAACAATTGCAAAGTCATAACAAAATTGATACGTCGACATTAAACCTAACGTCTAATTTGTGTGTATTTAGTCCTTGCTATATTGTTTTCATAGCGTCATCTCCTTCAACCTGTAACATGTTTTAAAATAAAGTCAATGCAAAAGCAAAGGCGAGTACACAAGTTTAAGCATAGCATACGTATACAAATAAAGTTTTAACAATCCTCATGGCAACCAAATCTATACAAGAGCAAATCAAGGCATGCAATGCTAATAATCAAACCCGTAACGCAATCACGATGTTTTAACATGACCTCACGTGTAAATCGATGGATGTGGATGCGTGAATTCCTATAGCGCTAAGCATGTCAAACAAAGGCTAAAAATAGTTAATGACTAAAGCATAGCACAACGTTTATCCCTAGACAAGCAACAAGTATACAATTCAAGTAGTCATGTGTATAGGATTGTTTGTGCGTTTCATAAAGTTTAAGTGTTTGTGATTTTTGTATATGGAAACATGTTACACCCAAAAAGTGATAAAAACAAATGTGGGTCGAGTGTACTCACGGTTTTGCTAAGTCTTTTCTACACTTGACAATCCGTGAAGACGTTGGTTCGAGGATGACGCCGAATTATCCTACAAGAGGAAATGAGGCGTATGAGTATAGAGTTTCAACGGGAGATTAGGAGTATTCGAGCATGATAAAAAAATATGTTTGATAAAGTATTATGATACGAAAGTATTCACTAAGATGTAACACTCGTTCTTGACACTATAGTAACTCTTACGAGTTTGGGTGTGATTTCATAGGTTCGGGGCCTATTAGAATCGTGACAAGGAATTACATACTTTAGTGTTAAACTTAATAACTTGATAGGTGATTATAAGTTCATTATCAAGGTTTCGGTTTTAGAATTATAATATAGTTATATATATATATATCATTATAATCATGTAGGAGGTGGGAGGATGACCATCCACTTTGTAACCTCTAGTGTCATGTATGTCAAGCATGAGGTGGGAGGTTAAACCATCCACTTTGAACCTTGGATTATGTTCACCACTACACAAGTTACCATTGGTAACAAGGAGGGTACAAGAACTATATACTATACAAGAATGTAAAGACAAGAATGATAAGGTGTCATCTAGATACCAAGTAGCCAAGTATTCAACAACCCGACGAGCACTCGAGGACAATCGTCAACGGCTTTGTGGGGTTGTGACACTTTAAGTCTAGCAAACTATCTTGGGATCTTGATGAAAAATCATCAAGTGATGTGTGGTCTCAAGTTAGGATAGCCCAAGCTTCCTTGGTGGACACACAAGAACAAGTTTAAGAACTTGCATCACTTGTGAGCTCAATGCTCTTTAAAAACAGAAAGTTTAGGGTGTTAAAACAGCCCTTAGTTCATGTTAACAAGCTTGGTTAGGCTTTACTAATCATAAGCTTGATTGTAAGCACAAGAACACAAGTTTGTTGAAGTTAAAACACAAGTTTGATAAAAGTTTAGACAAAACAGAAAGTTTGTGGACATTTTGGGGCATTTCCAGGTCTGAATTCTCCATGGAGAAACCTAGGAATTCAACCCAAAGTTTATCCAAGCAAGTAGGAAAAAGAATGGAGTGATTTCATTAAGAAATGAGTGAGTTACACTCACTTTAGTAAGAGGTATACAATCTGCTCGAAAATCTGATGTTGCAAGGATCTTGAGGTGATTTGAGAGTGATTTGAGAGAGATTAAGGTGTGAAAATACTTGGATTAGAGGTGGGTTTTATAGGGGAAGGATTAGGGTTAGTTAGGTGAAGTTTAGGTGGGTAATTAATGGCTTAAAACTCAAAAAAATACAAAAAAACCGCGCCCAAAATGGGCTGTTTGAAAGCTGGTCGCGACCAGCCTCGCCCGGAAACAAAGCATAAGAAGCTTTTGTTTCCGGGTTTGTTTGAATGAGAGGCGGCTGGTGGAGTGGTTAAGGTGCTTGCATGTGAACCGGAGGTCCCGGGTTCGAGTCCCGCGGATCCGGTTTTGTTTGATTATTATTATTTTCTTTTTTTTTTTTTTTTTTTTTTTCTTTTTTTTTTTAACTTTTAAACAGTTTCATAAATGGCAGGAATGGTCCCTGTAGTTCAAGAATTCAATATTTACTCGTTAAACCTTGGACTTATTTAAAGAAGGATACATATTAACATTAAATTCTAAATGTTAATATATTTATAAAAAAATAGAATTTTAAATTTTTGTAAAATAAATCAATTAATTTTATTAACTAAATTTAATTAATTAATTTAATTAATTAACTTAATTAATTAATTTAATTAATTAACTTAATAAATGAATAGATAATTATATTTTCGTAACGAATTTAGTTTAACGATTAAAAAATTTCACGTTTGAGTCTCGTTTATGCAATACAAACCAAGTTTGCGAGTTATCTCACGTTTATGATTGAGAGTACCACGAATATGTTTACACGTTTAAAGTATGAACAAGTATAAGGATAACATGATTATAGTTAAAATACGAGTTTCTCATTACGATTCAAGTCTCGGTTTTCTACGTTTACAACGAAAGACAGATACAAGATACAACGCTTACTAAAAATAGAAGTACGATACAAGATTTCCAAATATAGAAAGTATAGAAACGCGGAGCGTTACACAAAGTTTGGAATTTCGTCACACAAACAAAGCAAGGTTCACAGTTACCTGGACTAAGGGTTCTATGGCTCGAAGAGACTAGGATATGCAGAACGCATTGATTCCTCGATTTCCCAGGTTGCTTCTCGTTCGATATGGTTTTTCCACAAAACCTTAACGAAAGGAATCACTTTCCCACGCATAACCCTTTCCTGACGGTCTAATATAGCTTCAGGTTCTTCCTCATAAGAAAGATCCTCATGAATTGATGCAACGGATAACTAATGACGTGGAGCGGGTGATAATTGTATCCTCTTAGAAAGGACACTGGAAAGACATTATGAACATGCGAGAGTTGAGGCGGTAATGCTAGACGATAAGAGACTTCTCCAACTCTCTCAAGAATTTCGAACGGACCAATAAAATGAGGGCTAAGCTTTCCTTTGATACCAAATCTATGGATACCACGACAAGGTGATACCTTCAGAAATACATAGTCACCAACTTTGAATTCGAGTGCTCGTCGATGTTGATCTGCATAGCTCTTTTGTCGGCTCTGGGCTTCCTTCAATTTCTCTCGTGCAATGGTGACCTTCTCATTAGTAATCTGGACTAACTCAGGTCATTCGATAATCTTTTCTCCAACTTCTTCCCAGCATATCGGTGCTCGACATTTCCGACCATACAAGAGCTCAAAAGGTGCCATACCAATACTTGCTTGCCAACTGTTGTTGTAGGTGAACTCAACAAGACACAAGTATTCATCCCAGTTTCCAGTACATTCAAGTGCACAAGCTCGTAGCATGTCTTCCAAAGTTTGGATCGTGCATTCTGATTGTTCGTCTGGCCACGGGTGGAAAGCAGTACTAAACTTCAATCGTGTTCCCCATGCCGCTTGGAAGCCTTTCCAAAATCGGGAAGTAAATCTTGGATCTCTATATGAAACAATAGAAGATGGTGTGCCATGGAGTTGAAAGATCTCTTGAAGGAAAATTTCGGATAACTTGCTAACCGAGAATCCTTGCTGAATCGGTAGGAAGTGAGCTGACTTAGATAGTCGGTCGACTACAACCCATTTACTATCATTCTTCCTGAAAGTCTTTGGCAAACCCGTAACAAAATCCATCGAGATTTCATCCCATTTCCATACGGGGATATCCAATGGCTGCAATAACCCACTAGCTCGCTGGTGCTCGATTTTCACTTGCTGGCAAGTGAGACACTTACTTACGTATCGGGCAACATCTTCCTTCATGCCGTTCCACCAAAAGTTCTGACGTAAATCTCGATACATCTTCGTAGATCCTGGGTGGATAGAAAATGGTGAGCTATGTGCCTCGGCTAACAATGATTCACGAAGGGCGGAATCGTCTGGCACACACATTCTCTTGCCACACCAAATTACTCCGTGTTCATCTATACGAAACTCGGATTGCTTACCCACCTCAAGATTTTGCACAATTGCCCAAAGTTCTCCATCGTTCTTTTGTGCATCCTTAACTCGAGAAAAAAGATCAGGTTCTATGTGCATTTTAGCAAGGTAACCATCTGACTTGCCAAGATGAAGTTCGATATCCATCCTATCAAGGTCCGAGATAATTCGAGGTTGTATAAGAAGGCAAGATACAGTTCCAAAATTCTTCCGACTCAAAGTATCAGCTACGACATTAGCCTTCCCAGGGTGATACTGAATATTAGCGTCATAATCCTTCAAAAGTTCCAACCACCTTCTTTGCCTCATATTTAACTCCTTATGAGTGAATATATACTTGAGGCTTTTATGGTCGGTGAAGATGTAACAAGTCTAGCCATACAGATAGTGACGCCATATCTTCAATGCAAAGACAACTGCAGCAAGCTCCAAATCAAGTGCCGGGTAATTAACCTCATAGGGCTTAAGCTGACGCGAGGCATAGGCAATAACCTTCCCGTGTTGCATTAACACGCAACCCAAGCATTTCTTCGAAGCATCACTGTAGATCTGATAACTGCCTTATCCAGAAGGGAGAGTGAGTATCGGAGCAGATACGAGGCATTTCTTCAATTCCTCAAAGCTCTTTTCGCGTTCCTCATTCCATGAGAACTTAACTCCTTTCCTCAAAAGTTGCGTGAGGGGTAAGGCAATGGTGGAGAATCCTTCAACAAACCTTCGGTAGTAGCCGGCTAGACCCAAGAAACTCCGTACCTTTGTAGCAGAAGTGGGTCTAGGCCAGTTGGTAATAGCCTCAACCTTTGTGGGGTCCATCTTGATTCTGTCTTCTGACACAATATGGCCCAAGAATGCTACTTGGTTGAGCCAAAACTCACATTTCAAAAACTTTGCATAAAGTTTCTTCTGTCGCAAAGTTCCTAGCACTGCATGCAAATGTTCTTCATGTTCCTTTCGGCTCTTAGAATATACCAAGATGTCGTCGATAAAGACTATGACGAATCTGTCCAAGTACTCATGGAATACTCGATTCATCAAGTCCATGAAGACTGCAGGTGCATTGGTTAGTCCAAAAGGCATAAATAGAAGTACGATATGACCGTAGCGAGTCCGGAAGGCAGTCTTAAGAACATCCTCTTCCTTGATCTTCAGTTGATGATAACCTGATCGGAGATCTATCTTGGAGAAGAACTTAGCACCCTGAAGTTGGTCGAAGAGATCATCAATGCAGGGCAGAGGATACCGATTGCGAATGGTAATCTTGTTGAGCTCCCGGTAGTCAATACACAAACACATACTACCATCCTTCTTTTTGACGAATAAGACCGGTGCACCCCAAAGTGAAACACTTAGCCTTATAAATCCCATTTCTAAGAGTTCCTGAAGTTGCTCCTTTAACTCCTTCAGTTCCAATGGAGCCATATGGTACGGTGCTTTAGTGATAGGCTCGGCACCAGGGATTAAGTCGTAGTGAACTCTACCTCACGGTCAGGTGGTAGTCCCGGTAGATCATCCGGAACTACGTCAGGATACTCACGAACAACATGATGGCTATCAATGTCATTACCAATAACAGAGGTATCTCTAATCGAAGCTAAGAATCCAGCCACAACCGTGCGCGATTAATTTATGAGCTTTGAGTGCAGAAATGATCTTAAGAGGCTTATGGGTTGAACCCCCTGATAAATAAGCTCAGGATGACAAAGATTGCCGAATATGACACGTTTAGAATAACAATCAATAGCCACACGGTGGCGAGTTAACCAATCCATCCCAAGGATCACATCGAAGTCACACATATGCATCGGAAAAAGATCCGTGTTACACACAACGGATTCTATATGGATAGGACAATCTTTATACACATGAGTGATCAAGATAGAGTTCTCCATAGGAGTAGAAATAGACAAAGCATGTTCTAGTGGTGTAGGTACGATCTTAAGGTATCTAGTGAACGAGTTAGAAACTACGGAATGTGTCGCTCCCGTATCGAATAACACATAGATACTACGTTCACCAAGCTGAAGGGTTCTGTCACACCCCGACCCGCAGCGGAAAAGGTGATCGGGGCATGATTGGGTTATCATCAAAGCTCATGACATTTATTATGCGTTTCATATTCATTGATACAATTTAATGGAAATTTACAATAAAGGTTACAACATGTTCTAGCTATCAATCTAGGCATCTTTGTTCTCTTCTAAGGCATTTCCTATGTTTTCTTTGCTTCAACCTGTTCACCTGTATCATGTGTAAAAAGGTTTTGGATCAACATAATGTTGGCGAGTGAATCCTATGGAAAACATTTGAACAAATTCATTTAAATTGATTATGAAATATGTGCACAACCATACATGAGTAAAAATAGATGTAAACTTAATCAACAATCATAAGATATTAAATGAAACACACATGAACAATAATGGAACATTTAGAGGCACGCGATGCTCAACTCGTCTCTCACGAGGAACTGAGGGGCCTAATGAATGAATTGCATAAACATGATAATATGAATGACACAACTGCAAACAATATAAACTCAATGATACACACATAAACAATAATGAATTTGATTTGTGGCACGCGTTGTTCAACTCGTCTCCCACGAGGAACTGATGGGCTTAATGAATGAGTTTCATATAATTTGACAAAAGGAAATAAGTAATCACAACAATATAAACAATCTAAGTTTAGGTCATGATGTGGTATGGCACAAGTTTAAATAAATAAGTTAATTATTTTCATAACACATGACACACCCCAAAACGTATAATTTAAAAGGGGGAGTTGTAAGATTCACTCACAGTGGGTGCGTTCGGTTGATGACGATGAATGCACGCGAAGTGGTTTTAACCACGAGTGAGTTTAACCTAGATAAATCGCATTATGATTTGGTAAGTAAACGGATTTTATTAATCTATTTTAGTAGGATTGTTGGGTGTATTTTTGTGAGTTTAAGGCTATTTTCTAACCTTAAAAAATGTTATTTTTAAGTATTTTTAATTGATTTTTAATTAAAATAATTAAATAAAAATAATAAAAAAAATTGATTTTTTTCTCTGACCGTTGACCGTTGACTGACCGTTGACCTGACCGTTGACCGGTTCGAGTCGGAATGTAGATCCGCTGAGTGAGGCTCGAACCCGAGACCTCCCGTACGCGTGCACGCAGCTCTACCAACTGAGCTACGTGTCTAACCCGTTATATATCTGATTTTAATTATATATATATATATTAATTAGTTTAAACCGAAAATCATTTTATTTTAAAAAACAGTTTAAATCAATTCGGACGGTGCGCTCCACAGGTCTCGAACCCGGGACCTGTGGCTTAAACTAACACACAGTCCACCGCTGGACTGTGTGTTTAACATGTTATATAATCCTATTTTTATTATACTTAAATACAAAATATTTGTTTTCATTTCTGACTTATTTAAAAAAGGTTAATAATCGTCCGGGTCGATGCAGAAGACCGGACTCGAACTCGTGACGTGCGACTTAAACATACACACAGTCCACCGCTGGACTGTGTGTCTAACTTGGTTATTATTCCGATTATTAATATACTTAACATATACCTGTGGCGACTCCGGTTCAGTTTAACAAAAAAATGATTTCTATTAAGGCAGCGTGTGTGAAACCGGATTCGAACTCGAGACGTTTGTATGTTTAATGTGCACACAGTCCACCGCTGGACTGTGTGTCTAACCCGAGTAATATCCTGATTTTAATTATACATATACGTTCCGAAACATCGTCTTCCTCGTTGAGTTTTAACCAGAATCGGTAACAGACTGGTTCGAAGTTTTAATCGGTTTCTTAGCGTCTTACAGTTCATTAAGGTGAGATATGAGTATAAAGAAAAGAAAATAAGCGTGAGGTATACCGACTCGTTTTCCTCTGTTTTCCGGCAGAACTCCGGCGACAGAAATTAACTCCGGCGTCAGGTATCTTGCAGCAGGGAAACTTCAGAAAACTTACAAAGGGTGTGGGTGACTTTGGTATAAGCTTAGGAGGTTCAATAAGGCTCGGCAATGGGGAACCCGGTTATTCGGCGACAAACAGAAAAATTCCGGCGAGTGGAATTACGCCGAGAAAAGGTGTGGTTTTGAGCGAAAAGGTTTGCAGTGGGTTGTGGGTGAATTTATAGGGCAAATCGTCGAAGAACCTGGTCTGATTTCCGACTGTATTCGTAAATTATAAAAACTCCGGCGGTTATAACTTTGGTCGCGGACTCAGACGTCGGTTATAACCGATGTCTTAGTAATGGTTTACGTTATAACGTAAGTTGTCGTTAAGACTCGCGAGATTTCCGGGATTTCCGACGACTGAACTAATGGGCGCCGGTTTTGAATTCGTAACGTCACTTTATAATTTAAATGATTCCAATATTTATCAAACAATACAAGTGGCGCAGTGGTTTGTGTGATGTGCGATAAAGCTGATGTTGAACCGGTTCAGACCCGGGTTCGAAATCCGGCAGAACCTATGTATTTTTATTTTGCGTTTCTTAACAGTTTTTCAAAAACTAATTATATATTCCCGTATAATAATTGATTATGTATCGTTTAAAATTATTTTGGGCATTTAATTCGCAACGAAATTTTTGACTGACTGTTCGGTTGATAAACGGAGCGGGTTTGGTAAATCCGTTTTTGACGGATGTTACAGTATCCCCTGCTTTTTAGAAATTTCGTCCTGAAATTTAAATAATGATATATTTTGACTAAAAGGATGATGATGTTTAGTTTGACAGTTGTATGCTTAGAAAAATAAGGGTTTAAGTTTTTGTTCGAGGCGGTAACGTTCCTTGTAAGGGTTAAGTACCCTATTACAGGAATCGCTTTTTGTTGCCTACTGTATGAGTATTGATAAGCAGAAATGATTTGCTAAAAATGATATCATGCATAAGAGTTTAGATACGTTTGGGAAAGTATGGTTATATCCTAAGGCAAAACTTCTAACACTATAACCTACATGGAACATAAATAAAAACACAACAGCTGATATTTGAACATAAATAAACACAACAGCTAATATTCGAACATGAATAAACACAACAGCAAATAATTGAATCCACATTCTGATAGCATATATGTTTGAATGGTGGAAGTTCCTCTCTCGTTTGTTATGATGGAGAGGTTAGTTTATGTAGAAATGGAACACAATCCAATCTCTTTAAATAGCATGATGATATAAATGTAACACAAATTCCAACCAAGGCAATACTAAATCCTACATGGAACTTCTCATAACCGCCTGATAATGCCTCTGATCCTTTGGCAAGAATACTTATATATAGGAAGTACCAGCGGCGTATCCACCATATTCTTGCCAAATTTTCATTAGTTTTATCCACAAGTTAAGAAAACTAATAAATCCTACATAGAACTTCTCATAACACCATATTCTTGTCAAATTTTCATTGGTTTTATCAGTGAATTATGATTAGCCCTATAACTCTACAACCAATACAACAATCATAAAATACTGAAACGAAATATATCTGTGCGATCAAGGCTCAATCAAACGGAGCCGATCGTATTGCATGTACTGAAAATGGAATATCTGTGCGCTCAAGGCTCAATCAAACGGAGCCGAATGTATTGAATGTACTGAAAATGAATAACTTAACCACACAAACAGCCTATGCATGGAACCTCTCATTACCGCCTGATAATGCCTCCGATCATTTGACAAGAATACTTATATATAGGAAGTACCAGCGGCGTATCCACCATACTCTTGTCAAATTCTCATTGACTTTATCCGCAAGTTATGATTAGTGCTATGCGACTCTACAACAAACACAACAACCACAAGATACTGATAATGAAATTGTCTGTGCGCTCAAGGCTCAATCAAACGGAGCCGAACGTATTGCATGTACTGAAAATGAAATTGTATGTGCGCTCAAGGCTCAATCAAACGGAGCCGAACGTATTGAATGTACTGAAATTGAACAACTTAATCTAAACAACAATCACACAAACAGCCTATGCATGGAACCTCTCATAACCGCCTGATAATGCCTCCGATCATTTGACAAGAATACTTATATATAGGAAGTACCAGCGGCGTATCCACCATATTCTTGTCAAATTCTCATTGACTTTATCCGCCAGTTATGATTGGTTCTATGCGACTCTACAACAAACACCATAACCACAAGATACTGATAATGAAAATGTATGTGCGCTCAAGGCTCAATCAAACGGAGCCGAACGTATTGCATGAACTGGAAATGTAAATTGAACTGTGCGCTCAAGGCTCAATCAAACGGAGCCGAACGTTTTGCATGAACTGGAAATGTAAATTGAACTGTGCGCTCAAGGCTCAATCAAACGGAGCCGAGCGTATTGCATGTATTGAAATGTAAAATGAAATAACCGATCAAGGCTCAATCAAACGGAGCCGATCGTGCGGGCACGCCAAGATCAACCGCATAATAAAATGGGGATCAAGCTCAACCTCGATGGATGGGGAGCTGCGGCCTCGGCAAAAGCATATACTGAAAACAATATATAATATATAATATCCAATAATTACTCTAACAGTCTACAAATGGAAAAACATAAAACTAAACGATAGGAGTTGAATCTGGATCTTCGGGTAAGAGGACTAGTTGAGTATCTTCGCTTGGGCCGTCATTATCTTCGACAGGATTGGCGTTGATATTGAAGACTCTTCCTCTTGCTGGTGGCCTAGTGTTTGGATTTTCTTGGTTTACTTGGTTAACTGGGTTTGATTGGGCTTGAGTGTTGATGACGTTAACCAATTGAGGGCATGTGTTTCTAAAGTGAGTAGGGTCGCCACAATTGAAGCAAGCTCGTGCATATGGGAACATAGGGTATTGGGGTTGTTGATAGGTTTGGGCCATGTTTTGAGTAGGGGAAAAGGTTTGGTCTTGAAAGGTGCGACAAACATTGCTCAAATGACCATAGCGTCCACAAGTTGCACATAGACGACAAGGTAGGGTATGAGGATGGTGATAAAAACAGTTTTGCATCGAGGGTGAGGTCCAAGATATGGTTTCTTATTTGGGTAAGCTGAGTCGGGTGCCACTTGGGTGATTGGGATAGCTCGGATGGGTATAGCGTGTAAAACTGGTTGATTTCGTTGGGTAGCAGCGAAAAGTCGCCCGACTCTTCTTCTCTTAGGATTGGGTTGAGAAGGGGATTCGGTTTGGGTGGAGTCGGAGGTTTCAGTCGTTTCTTTATCCTTCTTCTTCTCCTCCTGGAAGTCTTTGTTTCGGATTCGGTTCTCGGTGAGCTCTGTTGCTAGCTCCATTGCTGCTTCCAAAGTTGCAGGCTTGGCACTTATTACAGGGTCTTGAATCTTTGACGGAAGACCACGAATGTAGTGCTCGATCAAACGGTAGAGGGGAGTGAACATGTTGGGAACCATTTGATGTAACTCGAGGAATCTTTTGTTGTAGGTGATGTGGTCTCCTTCCATTTGCTTCAATGAGTAAAATTCATCTTCTAACTTCTTGATTTCGCTCCTTGGGCAAAATCGTCTGGTCATGATTTCCTTCAATTCGTTCCAAGTTAAGGTCATAGCATCGTCGACGCCTCGTTTGGCCTTCTCTGTATTCCACCAAGTAAGTGCTATCCCATATAGTCGACCGGTAGCATAACGCACTTTGCGATCATCAGGGCAATCGCAATTTAGAAAAGTGTTCTCCATCTCTTCAAACCAATGGAGGAGTGCGGTGACGCCTTCAGTTCCTTTGTATTTCGGAGGGTCGCATGATTTGAAATGCTTGTAGGTGCAGTTAGTGGTATTTGGGGGAGAGTTGATAATGTTTTGGTTTGCTTGATTGACAGGATTAGCGGTAAGTGCTTGTTGAACTTGAATTACAATGTTGGGTATTACGGCAGCCATTTGTTGAGCGATTAAGGCAGCCATGCGTTCGCGGGCTTTTCTTGCTCGTCTCTTCCTACGGGCGAGGTTAGAAGACATCTACAAGGAATACATGACAAGGGTATGAGTTGGATATTTTGGGTTCATGGGTCGCATTAGGAATGAACATTCATAAAATAATTATAAATAAATAAATCCACTACATCCATAGGATGTCTTGGGCTTTGCTCGCTGTTAGGCCCTACATGCCGCCATACTTTACCTGTGTAATCATGTGGGCCCCCATGAATACTGGTTTTTCATATGGTTCGCACGGGTTTGCCAGGTTGCGTACACAAAAACCCGGAGAAAATCGAGAAATATGTATACAACGTGTGATATTCGGAATGTGTCCAGGTGTAGACACGGTGACAACTCAAAGTAGGGTTAGTTCGAACGACGTTTGGTGTGGTATGCTTTGGCCTAATAGGTCCTTCGTACTCTCATCGTTGGTCCCCAGGTAGGCAAACTGGTCCGTTATATTGGATTTATACGAATGCCAGCCTAGACAGGACGTTCCGACTACGGTACTTGTACCCTTCCAGTTACTACATGCCCGTCGCAGAACTTACTTTGATGAGATTTGAAAATTGCACAAAATCTTTGGATAATGAGAGTATGAAAATAAATTGAATACATGAACATCGATATATGTATAATGAGTATGTATATAAGCATGTATGTTTGACTGTAAATGTAAACAAATATGAAACAAATAAATATCACAAGTTTGTATGTAACCACCTAATCAATTAAAATTTAGGCAGACTATAGTATAGGCTCTAAGGGTCTAATAACCTATCCTATATCCCTATAGTCATGGCTCTGATACCAATCTGTCACACCCCGACCCGCAGCGAAAAAGGTGATCGGGGCATGATTGGGTTATCATCAAAGCTCATGACATTTATTATGCGTTTCATATTCATTAATACAATTTAATGGAAATTTACAATAAAGGTTACAACATGTTCTAGCTATCAATCTAGGCATCTTTGTTCTCTTCTAAGGCATTTCCTATGTTTTCTTGCTTCAACCTGTTCACCTGTATCATGTGTAAAAAGGTTTTGGATCAACATAATGTTGGCGAGTGAATCCTATGGAAAACATTTGAACAAATTCATTTAAATTGATTATGAAATATGTGCACAACCATACATGAGTAAAAATAGATGTAAACTTAATCAACAATCATAAGATATTAAATGAAACACACATGAACAATAATGGAACATTTAGAGGCACGCGATGCTCAACTCGTCTCTCACGAGGAACTGAGGGGCCTAATGAATGAATTGCATAAACATGATAATATGAATGACACAACTGCAAACAATATAAACTCAATGATACACACATAAACAATAATGAATTTGATTTGTGGCACGCGTTGTTCAACTCGTCTCCCACGAGGAACTGATGGGCTTAATGAATGAGTTTCATATAATTTGACAAAAGGAAATAAGTAATCACAATAATATAAACAATCTAAGTTTAGGTCATGATGTGGTATGGCACAAGTTTAAATAAATAAGTTAATTATTTTCATAACACATGACACACCCCAAAACGTATAATTTAAAAGGGGGAGTTGTAAGATTCACTCACAGTGGGTGCGTTCGGTTGATGACGATGAATGCACGCGAAGTGGTTTTAACCACGAGTGAGTTTAACCTAGATAAATCGCATTATGATTTGGTAAGTAAACGGATTTTATTAATCTATTTTAGTAGGATTGTTGGGTGTATTTTTGTGAGTTTAAGGCTATTTTCTAACCTTAAAAAATGTTATTTTTAAGTATTTTTAATTGATTTTTAATTAAAATAATTAAATAAAAATAATAAAAAAAATTGATTTTTTTCTCTGACCGTTGACCGTTGACTGACAGTTGACCTGACCGTTGACCGGTTCGAGTCGGAATGTAGATCCGCTGAGTGAGGCTCGAACCCGAGACCTCCCGTACGCGTGCACGCAGCTCTACCAACTGAGCTACGTGTCTAACCCGTTATATATCTGATTTTAATTATATATATATATATTAATTAGTTTAAACCGAAAATCATTTTATTTTAAAAAACAGTTTAAATCAATTCGGACGGTGCGCTCCACAGGTCTCGAACCCGGGACCTGTGGCTTAAACTAACACACAGTCCACCGCTGGACTGTGTGTTTAACATGTTATATAATCCTATTTTTATTATACTTAAATACAAAATATTTGTTTTCATTTCTGACTTATTTAAAAAAGGTTAATAATCGTCCGGGTCGATGCAGAAGACCGGACTCGAACTCGTGACGTGCGACTTAAACATACACACAGTCCACCGCTGGACTGTGTGTCTAACTTGGTTATTATTCCGATTATTAATATACTTAACATATACCTGTGGCGACTCCGGTTCAGTTTAACAAAAAAATGATTTCTATTGAGGCAGCGTGTGTGAAACCGGATTCGAACTCGAGACGTTTGTATGTTTAATGTGCACACAGTCCACCGCTGGACTGTGTGTCTAACCCGAGTAATATCCTGATTTTAATTATACATATACGTTCCGAAACATCGTCTTCCTCGTTGAGTTTTAACCAGAATCGGTAACAGACTGGTTCGAAGTTTTAATCGGTTTCTTAGCGTCTTACAGTTCATTAAGGTGAGATATGAGTATAAAGAAAAGAAAATAAGCGTGAGGTATACCGACTCGTTTTCCTCTGTTTTCCGGCAGAACTCCGGCGACAGAAATTAACTCCGGCGTCAGGTATCTTGCAGCAGGGAAACTTCAGAAAACTTACAAAGGGTGTGGGTGACTTTGGTATAAGCTTAGGAGGTTCAATAAGGCTCGGCAATGGGGAACCCGGTTATTCGGCGACAAACAGAAAAATTCCGGCGAGTGGAATTACGCCGAGAAAAGGTGTGGTTTTGAGCGAAAAGGTTTGCAGTGGGTTGTGGGTGAATTTATAGGGCAAATCGTCGAAGAACCTGGTCTGATTTCCGACTGTATTCGTAAATTATAAAAACTCCGGCGGTTATAACTTTGGTCGCGGACTCAGACGTCGGTTATAACCGATGTCTTAGTAATGGTTTACGTTATAACGTAAGTTGTCGTTAAGACTCGCGAGATTTCCGGGATTTCCGACGACTGAACTAATGGGCGCCGGTTTTGAATTCGTAACGTCACTTTATAATTTAAATGATTCCAATATTTATCAAACAATACAAGTGGCGCAGTGGTTTGTGTGATGTGCGATAAAGCTGATGTTGAACCGGTTCAGACCCGGGTTCGAAACCCGGCAGAACCTATGTATTTTTATTTTGCGTTTCTTAACAGTTTTTCAAAAACTAATTATATATTCCCGTATAATAATTGATTATGTATCGTTTAAAATTATTTTGGGCATTTAATTCGCAACGAAATTTTTGACTGACTGTTCGGTTGATAAACGGAGCGGGTTTGGTAAATCCGTTTTTGACGGATGTTACAGGTTCCAGACACAGTACCTGGAGCATTGGCAGCTTCATTAGCAGAAAGCGCAAACACTCCACCTCCAGCGTTGGGTGGTGCGACATTCCCTCCAGTAATCCTCTTAGTATCAGGCTTGGTACAATATTTAATCATGTGTCCAGTCTGGTCACATCTGAAGCATGTTCCTGCGGCCCTACGGCATACACCGAGATGTTTCTTGCCACAAGTGTTGCATAAAGGAATCGTGATCTAATTCTGGTTCATCGGTTGAGTCTTGTTAGGTCCTCCATTAGGCCGAGTCTGATTCTGGACAGGTGTCTGATTGAGGGTCTCGGATTCCAAAGACGTGTCTGATTTCTAGGGTTTCGATTCGCTTGAACTCTACGGTCTTGATGGTTTGCAGCAGTGGATGACTAGCCCGTAGCTTGTTTGGGAAGTCCACCTTGTCTCTCTTCTTGTTTTCCCCAGTCCGAGATAAGAATTCCTTTCTCTAGAACTCAAAAGTCTTAATGGCATCCGCCACCTCAGTGATTTCCTTGAACTTCATGAACATGATCGATTTCCGAATTCGATCATTAACTGCCCACTTGCACTTCTTAGCTTGAACTGCGGCAGATCCTGCTGCTTCTCCCACAATACTAGCCAACCTTGAGAATCGGGTAATAAACTCTGAAACAGGCTCGTCGTTTCCTTGTCGAATAACAGCATACTCCCGGATGTGAGCTTCTCTATCAGCAGTCGAGAAATATCTATCTAGAAGATGGTACGGAATTCAGCCCATGAAAGAGTAGCGATGTAAGCATCTCTTCCTTTGACTTGTTTGTGTCCCTCCAACCAAGTCTATGCATCGTCTTCTAGCTTGAAGGTGGCCAACCTAACCTTGTACTGGTCGGCAACTTCCAGCACCTCAAAGATTTTCTCTATATGGGCTATCCAGTTTCGTGCCTCGATCGGAGTAGCAGCGTGACTGAAAGATTTTGGGTGTTGCCTTTGGAAATGCCGGAGCCACACGTGGATGCCTTCAGAAGTGTTGGTGGTGGTATTCTCACTAACGACGACTCCAGAATTAGGGTTAGCGCGTCCTTGAGTTTGTTGCATAACAGCCTCTACGGTTTGAGCAACGAGGTTTGGAAGTAGTCCGAAAAACGCTTGGTTAATAGCAGAAACCATGTTAGGGTCAGGTGGATTTTCGTTTGAGGCAGTGTCGTTAGTCATGCAGGCGTTCCTACGAGTTTGGCGACGAGGAGGCATCTATCAAAAGTAGATGCACGAGTTAGAGTATGAAAATGGTGACGAGTAACTAGGGATAATTAGTAGAATTCTATCCTAGACGCCTACCCCAACCTCACAGGCCTAATTACTAATGTTTAAGTTTTCTACAGGAAAGAGCCTTTGCTCTGATACCAAAATTGTAACACCCCAACCCGGATGAGCTGACGTGTCACTATAACAGTGGATTAGAATCAAAAGTCATAATTCCATTATATAAAGTTAGGATTACATTTTAAAAGATAGTTCATAGCCCTAAGGCCCAAAATACATATTAGCTTTATAAAGGCGACAAACATCCTCGGTTAGCATCCTATGGTTTATTCTTCACTCTTCACCCCGCCCATAGTAACCTGAGAACCTGTGATGAAATAAAATATACGGAATGAGCCAAATGCTCAGTACGGAATAATAGGCTCAAATAGCAAACAAATAAACAACTGAAATGATATCACTGTCAAGAAGCACAACACAGCAAAGCATAACATATAACTGAACTGAACTGAATCATATCATACGGATGTACCCAAAAGCTAAATAGAGGTGACAGCCACAAAGTCTGTCACATGAGACAGTGCGGGTTAGCCTACCCGACATCCATCTCCAGAACATTCCTAGGATATATCCATATGCCTCCTAGTTGCTATGTACCACACTTGTACCTAGGGACGCGGTGAACTGATAACCCCGTCACGGGAGGAGCCGGAGAGCTTAGGGTAGCAGATCTCAGATAATTAGAAATAAATATAACACTAACATTAACAGATATTATAAGTATTGGAACATGCGACAATGAGCACAATATAATCATAAACTTATCGCATGTTGTCAAGTCGAATAACAATTTTAATAAGAGTAAGAAATGAACAGACGGTCAAATGAATCGAGGCTCAAGGACGTTGGAATTTCTGATAGAATATATATAATATAGACGAGGGTTTATAACATACGAACCCGATAACAAAGGGAGAGGGTTAAGGATCCGTAGCTTGTTTCTTGATTTGTTGTCTTAAAAAAGTATATACTTGTCAAAGCCTGTTCGTAAGAACCTACATCGTGTTCATATATTTCATAAGGCTATGTTTGTATATAAAAGTATATACGTTTTTGTCTGTTAAATTCATGTCTAGTTAAAAATCTCAGCTTACTCAAGTTATCATTGATATAAATTAGTTTTGTATTAATTTGGAAAAATACATATGTATATTAATAAATCATGATATTATTCACAGTTTTATAATCGTAACTAAAAATATAATAGGTAAATAATCATTAAATATAGGTTTAATAAGATAAACATTAATTAAAAATAGATGTTAGTCACAAGACTTGAACTTGTGACCTACAGGTTGTAGCTAAAAAACTTAACCAGTGAGCCACTTACTCCTTTATATTTATCTTATAAAAATCTAGTTATTTAATAAGAAATTTGATGTTTTTAAATTAGAAAATCTAATAAAAATAATGTCACCAGCAAGGTTTGAACCCAAGACTTTTAGTTTCTAATCTCCAAGACTTAACCAGTTGAACTAAACCACTTTTTTTTATATTTTGAATTCTGATGACTTTAACCAGAATTCTGTTGGGTTTAAATAAAATTCTGATGTATTTAAAAGAATGCCTCTTGCAAGATTTGAACCCATGACCTCTAGGTTATAAGTTAGAGTCTTAACCAGTGGACCACTTAGTTATTTATGATTGATTAATGAATTCTGATGTTTTATATAAGAAATCTGATGCATTTAATACATTTTCTGATGTTTTTTTTGTAAAATTATGATATTTTATCAGAAATTCTGATGGTTTATCAGAAATCTGATGAAAATCTGATGTTTTTATCAGAAATCTGATGATTCACCAGAAAATCTGATGTTTCACCAGAAAATCTGATGTTTTATCAGAAACTCAGTTTCAGCATTCTGGTAAAAATATATGCTTCCAGCAGGTTTCGAACTTGAGACCTCTGGGTTGTAAACCAGCTACTGAACCAACTGGGCTACAGGAGCCCTTCTGAGCAAACAGCGTCCTTATTTATTTATTACTTAGTTCACTGGTTCATCTTCTTTTTCATCACACTTTATGTAAAACTATTATTTTCATAATAAAATCTATATTCCGTTTTCATTATAGATTAACATTAAAGTATCAAAAATAAAGATTTAGTTTATAGTTACCTTGGTCAAAAACATGTTTCGGCTACGAGAGACGTCATCGGAAAGTACGTAAATATCACTAGAGTTAGTATTTCTTCACCGGAAATGGTGTCGGTTGGTTTGTTTTTTTCGTGGTTAAAGTTTTGAGTGGTTTAGTAGAGATGTTTTTAATGGTTTAGTAGACATAGTTGTGAATGAAAGTGGCGTCGATATGATGTTCGGGTTCGGTTGTGGTTACCGGAACCGGCTTTTTCTTATGAGAAGGTGATGGGAAATTGGTGTAGTTTGTAAGTGAAGGTGAGGGGTGGTTTGCAAGCATACAAGGTTCGCAATTTATAGGGGAGAACAGAAGGTTCTCATTCAAGAAAATTTTCAAATGTTTGCAGAAAATAATTCATGCAAGTAATATTTTATTCACAAATAATTCTCCTCCACCTAATTCCAAACAAGTTGCCTGACAATCTTGTATTTCTACTTTGCAAGAATCTCACTTGCAAGGTTACAGATATTTTATTATTATCATTATTGCTATGAGATTACTTATTTGTCATTTCTTATTTTAAACTACTAAATTTTAATAAGAACGAAAATATACATATATATACATATTTTTCGGTTATTACAATAATGGTTGTACCTTCAGCTATATTTGTGGTTCCACTTTTGATTTGTGTTTTTTTTTTATATTTTTTTTACTTTTAACCACATACTGTAACAACCCTGACTTTCGCGCTCGTTACTCTCGATACGCCTAGCACCAGAGATTCGGATCATAATGTGAACTATATCGCTTACTAGGCTACATCACATACTTTCGCACTACATCGCTTATTTCAACACCATACATCGCACTTCACAAAGCTTACGCTTACAACGCCTTCGCTTAATCTATTATGTCACGCGGTTATCTAAACTACTCGCTCGCTTACGCACGCAACGCAAACTAAAAATGCGGTTACATATGTTATTTATGTTATATATATTAATACTAGCTTAAACGCTCACCCGCTCACTAAACTCGGTTTAACGCATTATTACGCAACACAAGGCTTAACGCATCGCTAAAACGACATAACGTACTTAAACTAACTAATACGAACGAAGACACCGAACGAAAACTGCCAAAACGAGAACCAAGCTCACTCATACGAGTCACCACTCGTACGAGTGAAGCCTGGCTCGCATAAGGCTTCCTTGCTCGCACGAACGTCCGCTCGTACAAGTACCCACTCGTACGGGCACCTCACCTGCTCACCTTCCATACTCCTATAAATATCACACTTAGCACACGCACTCCCACTTGCTGTCACTCACACAAGAGACCCTCTACTCGTATTTCTCTGCTTTCCAAGTAAGAGACAACGCTTTCCACGCGGCTCACAACGATTTCTACAACGATTTTACACGAGTTTATCTCCGATTTCATCTAAAACTTCTCTGTTTACGAAAATCTTCATCTTTTTCATAAAAACCTTCTTATTTTACCTCAGATTCACACTTAAACGCGTATGCTTGAGTTAGCTTTGGCTGCTCAAGACTAAAAACCTTGTTGTTTCAAACTCACCAAGTGTTGATCCTAAGAAAACTGTTTTAAAACTCGATTTTTACACAAAAACGGAAAAAACCGACATATGTTTCGTTCAGTACATAAGTGAGACGAAGCGGTGTTAAAACCGTCATAAAAAGGATTCGAATCTACATCCGTTTCAGGCTAAAACTCAGTTTCAGTTGCACGAAGACGCAAGAACAGTCACTCGTGCAAACTGGGCTGGCTCGCACGAGCCACTATGGGTTCGTACGACCAAGTCCGAGTTTCCACGAGAGACTAGCTCGCTCTAAAGGCTTCTCCGGATCAAGGTTCGATTAGTAGCCTAAGGCTGGAGGGATGAACACTCGATTTCCCGAAGAAACGACGTGAAAACACTCGATTTTGGACTCGAAAACAGCTCACTCGCACGAGCAGTCGCTCGTACTAATGATGACTCGCACGAGGGTGATGCCTCGTGCGAGTGAAGCCTCGTGCGACCGACCTGTTTGTCCGCACCACTCTCCGTTCAACCGTTCAGCAATATGGAAGACTGATCGCGCAGGCTGACCGGACGCTCCTTCCACTCCAGCTCACTCGTGTCTGTTGTTTAAGCACCCACTATGAGTATACTTGACCCCTTTCGCTTTAAACACACTTTTTGGGTATAACATACGTTCATAAAAAAACACACTACACGCACTAAACTGATTTCTCACAAGCGAATATCTGTTATACATATTTACACATGATGCTGGATACATATATGCTAGGACTCTTACTTGTTAATCTTCCACCTTAGCTAGTATGGTACTATAGTTTGGCTCGCACCCGACAGGGTCTAGTTAAGGGCTTCACACCTCTCCTTCGCTGCTGCACGGGACTTAGCATATGTAACTCTCTTGATTAGTGTATATTGTAACATCCGTCGAAAAACGGGTTTCCAAACCCGCTTCGTTTGTTAATCGAATATCAAGTTCTAAAATTTTGTTGCGTATTTATGGTAAATTTTAATTTTAAACAATACATAATTAATAAACATTTTAGAATTTAAAAACTATAATTATTAAAAAGTAAAAATAAATTAAATAAAAAAGAAAAGGGGCTGCCGGGTTTCGAACCCGGGTCAGCCGGAAGACTTAATCATCAAACACTTAACCACTCCGCCACTTGCTGTTTTTGTGTAATCAAGGAAACAAATAAAACCTTAAGTTCACCCGAGAAATTATCTGTTTGCGACAAAAACTGAAACCGATAATCGGCTTTCAACTTTCCAGACGTTTGAGTGATCGTGAGTTACTGATTACAACCGATAAAGCAATTGCTGCCCATGTTCTAATCAATTCAGCCTTCAATTCCTTAGATTCATATGATTTTTGGAGTTGAAAACCGAAATCAATTACTTCCTGATTTTCACTAACAATATCATCATCTCACAACTCAAAAACACTCACAGAACCTCCAATTTCACTTTCGCTCTAATTTCTGTTCGTCGGAAACGTTTTCTGAAATTGCCGGACTTTCGCCGGAAAACCGTGACATTCATCGAATCGGTAAATTTCTCAATTCTTTCATCTTCTATCCATTGTTAGACTTTTACTAACTCAAATCCTTCAATCAGAATCGGTCCCAGACGACGTTGTCGGATATTCAGCACTCGCCGGAAAATTTCTGGAAATTCCGAAATCACGCTGTGAATCGGTATGAACATCTAAACTCTCTGATAATTCTTGTTTAGTCATCTAATTTCACAATTTGTTAATCAAAACTATTAATTGGTCCGCTCAGACGGAGTTCATAAAACAGAGCCGACGACTTTGCCGGAGTTCTGAGAAAAATCATCTTTCCGGTACATTCATTCCCAAAACCTTCTCTATCCATTTCATTTTAATCATTTATATGTCCGTCAATCGAATTAAACAAGAACAGTAGAATAAATCGTTGTCTGTGTTTTTAAACGAAGAAGGTGAAGTCGAACATTAGGTATAAGTTTAATTAAAACAAGATATTAAACCGGGTTAGACACACAGTCCAGCGGTGGACTGTGTGCGCAAACAAAACAAACGTCTCAAGTTCGATCCCTGACACGACCCTATCCTCTGAAATAAAAATGTTCTTTTTTTAAACCGAATCGTATTAATTCGCTGTAAGATGTTAAGTTTAATAAAAACCAGTATTTTAACCAGGTTAGACACACAGTCCAGCGGTGGACTGTGTGCAATGTTAAACAACGGGTCCCGGGTTCGAGACCTGTTATGTGCACCGGTTCGACATAATTAAAATTCTTTTTAAAATAAATGAATTATGAATAAATTAAATAGTATATAAATATAATTAAAAACAGAAATATTTCGGGTTAGACACGTAGCTCAGTTGGTAGAGCTGCGTGCACGCGTACGGGAGGTCACAAGTTCGAACCTCACTCCGTTCAAACAAACACAAGACCGAACCGGTCAACAGTCAAAGTCAATGGTCAACGGTCAACGGTCAACCCAAAAAGTCAACATTTTTTTTATATTTTTATTTATTTATTTAATTTAAAAATCAATTAAAAATACTTAAAAATAATATTTTTAAAGTTAGAAAATGACCTTAAACTCACAAAAATATATCTAAAAATCTTATTAAAACTATTAATAAAATCCACTTATTTACCGTACCTTTTCGTTATTATTTAGGTTAGTTATTCCTCGTCGATTAACTCTTTAAACTCGTGCGCATTCAACACCATCAAACGAACGCACCCAATGTGAGTGAATCTCTACAAATTCCCCTTTTAATCACTTTTTTTGGGTGTATCATGTGTCTTATTATTTATTACATTTAAACACTTGTGCATCCATCATATCCATGATCAAATGTGTATTCAATATGTATCAACTGTTTGTGTGGTTAATGTTTAGATTAAATTTATCATTTTCCGTACATACATCATCATAGGCCGTCTGTTCCCCATTACCTATGAGCGGAACCGTTCCCCATTACCTATGAGCGTTAACGAGGCGTTGCCAACATACGATCGGCTCCGTTTGATTGAGCCTTGATCGCACATACATCCTCATAGGCCGTCCGTTCCCCATTACCTATGAGCGGAACGTGACGTTGCCAACATATACATTATCATTCATGTCATTTACTCATGCAAGGTGGTTTATTATTGTTATTGTATGATTATTTACGTTTGCTCACATATGATTGTTGCACAATTTTTCCATATTAAATACAACAAGAAATCAATAATAAATGTTTTCTAACAAGGTTCACTCGCCAACTTTTGTTGACCCAAAAACCCCCATTTTTACACATGATACAGGTGACCCAGTTGCAGCAAGAAACATATAGGACGGCTTAGAAGAATAAATCGGTTTAGGCTTTGGATTGTTTATTTAGTTACTTTTTCCTTGTAATTGTATGAACTTGTTTGGAATATTGAAGTTGTAATTTTGAATTTAATAAATATGAAACATATTAGTAAAATCATGAGCTTTGGTGATAACCCAATTATGCCCCGACTCTTATTCCGCTGCGGGTCGGGGTGTGACAGATTGGTATCAGAGCCATGACTATAGGGATATAGGATAGGTTATTAGACCCTTAGAGCCTATACTATAGTTGATTAAAATTTTAAATTGTTTATGCGTTACATGCAAAATTCATGATGTTTATATGCTTTATGTTTATTGTTACATTCAATGTTATGCAAGCATGTTCATAAGTACATATTATTATACAATGCTCATCATGAATCATATCCTCATAACATATCATATCCATGAGAGCACACACCACACAATTTCCATGATTTTTGCAACGATTTTTGTATTTTCAAATCCCATCAAAGTGAGTTCCCATGACGGGCATGTAGTAACTGGAAGGGTACGAGTACCGGTAGTCGGAACGTCCTGTCTAGGCTTGGCATTCGTATAAATCCAAAATAAAGGACCAGTTTGCCTACCTGGGGACTAACGATGAGAGTACGAAGGACCTATTAGGCCAAATCATGCTATACCAAACGTCGTGTGAGCTAACCCCACTTTGAGTTGTCATTGTGTCTACACCTGGACACCCTCCGACCATACATCTCGCAAACATATTTTATGGTTTTCATTCGGGTGATGCGAGTGTTAAACCGCCAACACCAATGTGAATCCTACTAATCCAATAGTCATGGGGGCCCACATGACTATACAGGTGATGGTATGGGGGACATTGGAGGCCCAAACATGAGCAAACCCAAGACATCCTATGGATGTAGTTGCATTATTGATGTTTATGTTATTATTATTTTTTTTAAAACGACACATGACACCTAAAAAGACTCCTTAAACTCACAATCTTCTTATGTATGTTCCTGTAGATGTCGGCTAGGCAACAACGTGGGGGTAGAAGGTCAGGAAGATCAAACGAACGCTTGGCCACCCAAATCGCAAAACAAATGGCCGCGGTGCTTCCTGACATCGTAATTCAAGTC
Source organism: Scalesia atractyloides (assembly GCA_947069175.1). Lineage (NCBI taxonomy): Eukaryota > Viridiplantae > Streptophyta > Magnoliopsida > Asterales > Asteraceae > Scalesia > Scalesia atractyloides. Next base: position 47,729,579 of record CAMTDV010000010.1, read on the forward strand.
CAACAAGCTCTCGCCGCAAATCCCATCAATCCTCCCCATCAAGAAGACCAGAACGTTGACAACCCTCCCTCCAAAAAGTGCTCTTACAAACACTTCAAGTCTTGCGATCCCCCGAAATTTGAAGGGACCGAAGGTGTCACTGCTCTCCTCCACTGGTTTGAGGAAATGGAAAACACCTTCCTCAATTGCGATTGTCCCGAGGATCGCAAGGTACGTTACGCAACCGGGAGACTATTTGGAGTAGCTCTTACCTGGTGGAATACAGAAAAAGGTAAGAGAGGAATCGAAGATGCAATGGCCTTAACGTGGGAGGAGTTAAGGGAAATCATGACGAGACGCTTCTGTCCAAGAAGCGAGATCAAAAAGTTAGAGGATGAATTCCACTCGTTAAAGCAAAAGGAAGGAGATCATACTTCCTACAACAAAAGGTTTCTAGAGTTGAACCAAATGATCCCCAACTTGTTCACCCTAGTATACCGCTTAGTCGAACACTATATTCGAGGCCTCCCCTCGAAAATTCAAGACTCAGTTCTAAGCACTTCGCCTGCAACACTTGAAGCTGCTATGGAACTAGCTACCGAGCTTACCGAGAATCGTATTCGTAACGGCAAATTTAAGGACGAGAAAAAGAAAGCCCCCATTGAGGGCCAAACTTCAAACCATTCCACCTCCTCCTCAAAGTTTGCTAATAAGAGGAAACGAAACACCAGAAACTTTGCTGTCACACAAACAAATTTCCCTATCCCTGCTGCACCCATCACTCAAGTTGCCCCCTCACCTGCACCATATAAAAAGCCTACTCCGGCCCATACCCAAAATGCAACCGTTGCCAATACCATCACTTTCCTGATCATCCCTGCTAACATTGCACCGGCTGTGGCCGCGCAGGTCACACCATTCAAACCTGTCGCGTACTTCAGCGAACGAACCGCCATCAGCCCTCAACCCAAACCCACCATCAGATAGTGGGTCAAGCCCAACAACCTTTACTCCTACCACCTGCCCAACATGTAGCCCAATCCTACTACCAACCCAACTATCCCATGGTGCAACCTATGCGGGCTTGTTACAACTGTGGAGACCCGAACCATTTCAGGAACACCTGTCCACGCTTGGTGAACATTATCCATGCCCAAGCTCAAGCTAATCCAGTAAACCAGGCTAACCAAGCTCCTCCACCTGCTAGAGGAAGAGCTTTCAACATCAACGCAAATCAGGCTAGGGCTGACAACAATGTGGTTAACGGTACGTTTCTCATCAATGGTAGTTATGCATCCATGTTATTTGATACTGGCGCGGATAAGAGTTTTGTGTCCTTATAATTTGAACCCATCCTCAACCAAACTCGTGATAAACTCATGGAATCCATAACGGTAGAAGTTGCTGACGGAAAACCGGTCTCATTAAACTCTATTATATGCAATTGTACTCTCACCCTAAACGATCACGATTTTCCAGTTGACCTCATTCCCATGAAGTTGGGAAGTTTCGACATTATAATTGGTATGGACTGGCTCAGCCAACATCATGCTGAAGTTGTATGCCGCAAAAAGTTCATTCGCATTCCTCTTGCAAACGGTCAGACTCTACGAATCTTTGGAGAAACCCCTTCGAAAGGACTCAAATTAATGTCCTGTCTTCAAGCCCGAAAATATCTCCGCAATAATTATGTCTCATTTCTAACTCATGTCGTCAAAAAGGGAACCAAGGAGAAGAAACTCGAAGACATCCCAGTAGTAAAAGATTTTCCGCAAGTTTTTCCTGACGACATTTCAGGACTTCCTCCCGTGAGAGAAGTCGAATTCTGCATTGATCTTATTCCTGGAGCTACACCAGTTGCAAAATCTCCTTATAGGTTAGCCCCACCAGAAATGCAAGAGCTGGCCAGTCAACTGCAAGAGCTGACTGATAAAGGATTCATACGTCCTAGCTCATCGCCTTGGGGTGCACCTGTCCTTTTTGTGAAGAAGAAAGATGGAACGTTTCGCATGTGTATCGACTACAGAGAACTCAACAAGTTAACGGTTAAGAACCGCTACCCATTACCTCGCATCGATGATCTTCTAGACCAACTTCAAGGCGCCACCTGTTTTTCAAAAATCGACCTTCGTTCTGGTTATCATCAACTCAGAGTACATGAAGAAGACGTCCCAAAGACCGCCTTCCGAACTCGTTATGGTCATTATGAATTCATGGTCATGCCATTTGGTTTAACCAACGCCCCAGCTGTCTTCATGGATCTAATGAACAGAGTCTGCAAACCTTATCTCGACCGTTTTGTTATAGTCTTCATCGATGACATCCTCATCTACTCAAAGTCTAAGTCTGATCATGAATGACACCTTCGACTCATCCTTACACTCTTAAGGACAGAAAAGCTGTACGCTAAGTTTTCGAAATGTGAATTCTGGTTAAGGGAAGTACAATTCCTTGGACACGTCGTCAATGACAAGGGAATTCATGTTGATCCCTCAAAAATCAAGGCAGAACAGGAATGGCAAGCGCCACGTACACCTACCGAAGTAAGATCATTTCTTGGTTTGGCTGGTTATTATCGCCGTTTCATTGCAAATTTCTCCCGTATTGCTGTACCACTCACGGCTTTAACTCATAAAGGAAAACCCTTCATATGGGGACCCAAACAAGAAGAAGCCTTCCAAACTCTAAAGCAAAAACTCTGTGACGCACCTATCCTCACACTTCCTGAGGGTAGTGATGACTTCGTGGTTTATTGCGACGCGTCAGGGCAGGGACTAGGCTGCGTACTGATGCAAAGAGGAAAAGTGATAGCTTATGCTTCTAGACAACTCAAAATTCATGAGAAGAACTACACCACCCACGACCTGGAACTTGGAGCCGTTGTGTTCGCTCTTAAGATATGGAGACATTACCTCTACGGTACTAAGTGTGAAATATACACTGACCATAAGAGCCTCCAACATATCTTCAACCAAAAGGAGTTAAACATGAGACAACAAAGATGGGTCGAACTTCTTAATGACTACGACTGTGAAATTCGGTACCATCCTGGCAAGGCAAACATGGTGGCTGATGCGCTCAGTCGAAAGGGTTATGCAAACTCCATTCGTCTTCTATGTTCGCAAATCATAACCGACATCAAAGATCAAATCCGAGAAGCCCAACATGTTTCTATAACAGAAAAAAACGTACGCAATGAGCTGTCTTGTGGAGCTGAACTTAAAATCGAAACTAAATCCAAAAGTATTCTGTACTATCTAGATCGCATATGGATTCCCGATCACAATAACCTTCGTGATATCCTTATGAATGAAGCGCACAAAACACGGTACTCTGTACACCCAGGAGCCGACAAGATGTATCAAGACCTTCGATACACCTACTGGTGGCCTGGCATGAAAAAGGATATCGCTGTTTTCGTTTCCAAGTGCCTTACATGTTCCAAAGTAAAAGCTGAACATCAAAGACCCTCAGGACTTCTAGTCCAACCTGAAATACCTGTATGGAAGTGGGAAAACATAACCATGGACTTCATTACCGGGTTACCTCGCACCTCCAGTGGGTATGACACTATATGGGTAATCATTGATCGTCTTACAAAATCAGCTCACTTCATTCCGATTCGCGAGGACTTCAAGAACGAGAAGTTAGCTCGTATCTACATCAGCGAGATCGTAAGCCGTCATGGTGTACCGTTAAGCATTATTTCTGATCGTGATGGTCGTTTCACTTCACGAACATGGCAAGCCGTACAAGCCGCTTTGGGTACACGATTAGACCTCAGTACCGCTTATCATCCTCAAACTGATGGACAATCTGAACGCACCATCCAAACTCTTGAAGATATGCTTCGAGCATGTGTTATAGATTTCAAGGGAAATTGTGACACTCATCTACCATTAGTTGAATTTTCGTACAACAACAGCTACCACTCAAGTATTGGCATGGCTCCTTTCGAAGCATTATATGGCCGTAAGTGTCGATCTCCAGTATGTTGGCACGAAATTGGAGAAGCTCAAATCACCGGTCCAGAACTGATTCAAGAAACAACAGACAAGATCCATCAAATTCGAAACAATCTTCTAGCGGCACAAAGTCATCAAAAGAGTTACGCAGACAAACGACGAAAGCCCTTGGAGTTTAACATTGGTGATCATGTACTTTTAAAAGTATCACCGTGGAAGGGAGTAGTTCGTTTTGGTCAGAAGGGCAAGCTAGCACCACGCTACGTAGGACCTTTCAAGATACTCGAAAGAGTAGGACCTGTAGCATACAAGCTTGACCTACCAGAAGAACTCAACAGAATTCACCCCACGTTCCACGTATCAAACTTAAAGAAGTGCCTCGCCGATGAAAACCTCCATATTCCCCTAGAAGATATTCAGTTCGATGAATCTATGCACTTCATTGCAAGACCAGTAGAAATCATGGACTTCGGAGAAAAACATTTAAGACGGAGTCGTATTCCAATTGTTAGGGTACGCTGGGAGTCAAAACGAGGACCTGAGTTTACTTGGGAACGTGAAGACTCAATGCGCGAAAAATACCCGCATCTTTTTCCTGTTACCACTACTACTTAAATTTCGGGACGAAATTTCTAAAAGTAGGGGATACTGTAAATCCGTCGAAAAACGGGTTTCCAAACCCGCTTCGTTTGTTAATCGAATATCAAGTTATAAAATTTTGTTGCGTATTTATGGTAAATTTTAGTTTTAAACAATACATAATTAATAAACATTTTAGAATTTAAAAACTATAATTATTAAAAAGTAAAAATAAATTAAATAAAAAAGAAAAGGGGCTGCCGGGTTTCGAACCCGGGTCAGCCGGAAGACTTAATCATCAAACACTTAACCACTCCGCCACTTGCTGTTTTTGTGTAATCAAGGAAACAAATAAAACCTTAAGTTCACCTGAGAAATTATCTGTTTGCGCCAAGAACTGAAACCGATAATCGGCTTTCAACTTTCCAGACGTTTGAGTGATCGTGAGTTACTGATTATAACCGATAAAGCAATTGCTGCCCATGTTATAATCAATTCCTTCGATTCATATGATTTTTGGAGTTGAAAACCGAAATCAATTACTTCCTGATTTTCACTAACAATATCATCATCTCACAACTCAAAAACACTCACAGAACCTCCAATTTCACTTTCGCTCTAATTTCTGTTCGTCGGAAACGTTTTCTGAAATTGCCGGACTTTCGCCGGAAAACCGTGACATTCATCGAATTGGTAAATTTCTCAATTCTTTCATCTTCTATCCATTGTTAGACTTTTACTAACTCAAATCCTTCAATCAGAATCGGTCCCAGACGGCGTTGTCGGATATTCAGCACTCGCCGGAAAATTTCTGGAAATTCCGAAATCACGCTGTGAATCGGTATGAACATCTAAACTCTCTGATAATTCTTGTTTAGTCATCTAATTTCACAATTTGTTAATCAGAACTGTTAATTGGTCCGCTCAGACGGAGTTCATAAAACAGAGCCGACGATTTGCCGGAGTTCTGAGAAAAATCATCTTTCCTTTACATTCATTCCCAAAACCTTCTCTATCCATTTCATTTTAATCATTTATATGTCCGTCAATCGAATTAAACAAGAACAGTAGAATAAATCGTTGTCTGTGTTTTTGAACGAAGAAGGTGAAGTCGAACATTAGGTATAAGTTTAATTAAAACAAGATATTAAACCGGGTTAGACACACAGTCCAGCGGTGGACTGTGTGCGCAAACAAAACAAACGTCTCGAGTTCGATCCCTGACACGACCCTATCCTCTGAAATAAAAATGTTCTTTTTTAAACCGAATCGTATTAATTCGCTGTAAGATGTTAAGTTTAATAAAAACCAGTATTTTAACCAGGTTAGACACACAGTCCAGCGGTGGACTGTGTGCAATGTTAAACAACGGGTCCCGGGTTCGAGACCTGTTATGTGCACCGGTTCGACATAATTAAAATTCTTTTTAAAATAAATGAATTCTGAATAAATTAAATAGTATATAAATATAATTAAAAACAGAAATATTTCGGGTTAGACACGTAGCTCAGTTGGTAGAGCTGCATGCACGCGTACGGGAGGTCACAAGTTTGAACCTCACTCCGTGCAAACAAACACAAGACCGAACCGGTCAACAGTCAAAGTCAATGGTCAACGGTCAACCCATAAAGTCAACATTTTTTTTATATTTTTATTTATTTATTTAATTTAAAAATCAATTAAAAATACTTAAAAATAATATTTTTAAAATTAGAAAATGACCTTAAACTCACAAAAATATATCTAAAAATCTTATTAAAACTGTTAATAAAATCCACTTATTTACCGTACCTTTTCGTTATTATTTAGGTTAGTTATTCCTCGTCGATTAACTCTCTAAACTCGTGCGCATTCAACACCATCAAACGAACGCACCCAATGTGAGTGAATCTCTACAAATTCCCCGTTTTAATCACTTTTTGGGGTGCATCATGTGTCTTATTATTTATTACATTTAAACACTTGTGCATCCATCATATCCATGATCAAATGTGTATTCAATATGTATCAACTGTTTGTGTGGTTAATGTTTAGATTAAATTTATCATTTTCGGTACATACATCATCATAGGCCGTCTGTTCCCCATTACCTATGAGCGGAACCGTTCCCCATTACCTATGAGCGTGAACGAGGCGTTGCCAACATACGATCGGCTCCGTTTGATTGAGCCTTGATCGCACATACATCATCATAGGCCGTCCGTTCCCCATTACCTATGAGCGGAACGTGACGTTGCCAACATATACATTATCATTCATATCATTTACTCATACAAGGTGGTTTGTTATTGTATGATTATTTACGTTTGCTCACATATGATTGTTGCACAATTTTTCAATATTAAATACAACAAGAAATCAATAATAGATGTTTTCTAACAAGGTTCACTCGCCAACTTTTGTTGACCCAAAAACCCCCATTTTTACACATGATACAGGTGACCCAGTTGCAGCAAGAAACATATAGGACGGCTTAGAAGAATAAATCGGTTTAGGCTTTGGATTGTTTATTTAGTTACTTTTTCCTTGTAATTGTATGAACTTGTTTGGAATATTGAAGTTGTAATTTTGAATTTAATAAATATGAAACATATTAGTAAACATCATGAGCTTTGGTGATAACCCAATTATGCCCCGACTCTTATTCCGCTGCGGGTCGAGGTGTGACAGATATGTTGTATTGTATCCCGTTTATGTATATGGTATTTCGCAACGTTTTTATCTACTATGCTATTACATCAAAACCTGTACGCTTGCCAATACATTTTTGTTTTGACAATATTTTAACGTATGTTGCAGGTTAAATGTAGGATTTTTTCAAAATCAAGACTATGCTACCTTAGAAACACGCCTAGATTATTATCAATCTATTGTACTCATATTTGAATAATTTTTTCTTGGTTTGTGTATGACATTAGTTTTGCCATGAAATGAAATTAATTAAAATTGTCGCAATTTAGTCGTTGTGGAATCTCTCGAACAATCTCGTTGCTTAGTACCACATCCCGATGTTTCTGCCATCGGTTAGGGTGTGACACATACAACTTTTACAATTTAACCCAAAAACTTTTAACTTTTAACTTTGATCACTTATACTTTACATCTTTTACACATCTTTTGTTTTACGTTTCGGTCAACGTTTTGCGAGTCAACACAACGCAACGTTCGTGTGTGGTCAAACTTTTACGTCTATTTCCCCCCATTTAACTAACCCATCATAATACGCGGGTCCTACATCAACTTAGATATTGTTTTCTATGTTTTACGTTTCGTGTACGTGGTTCGACATTTTTACATCTACTTTTCGTTCGGCATAATGTTTTCGGTTCCATTTCTCTTGTTTCACGAGTTTTTCCGGTTTGGGTGGTCGCTAACGATGTTATGACATTTGTGCTACTTGGCACAATTCTACACCCCCCACAACACAAGGGGCTTAATACATGTTATAATTAATATACATCAATTTTTTTTTACAATATCAAATAATTCATTTTTCCTGTCAAAACCACCGTTATTAGATTTTTACACGTGTGTAAATACAACAAATTTACACATGTGTAAATTTTCTTTATTTACGGATTCACATAAATTTAAACGTGTAACTTTAATTTCTAACATTGTATTTGAATAATAATGATATTTTGAATTTTAATTGTTTTTTACCAAGTTCTCGTGATTTTTTCATTCGTTCTCACGGTTCTCACAATTTTTAGTGTTCTCATTTAAACGCTCCCACACACACACACACACACACACACATATATATATATATATATATAGGGTGGGGTTCCGCTACAAAGTCCATTTTTCCTACAAAGTGTACAAAATCATATAACACTGCAATTTCAGCCATAAAACACACTTAAAACCTACATACAACAGAGTGAAGATCACTACAACACAATATCCAACCCCTAACAGTCCATAAAAACTTCAAACACACCAATGGATATAAAACACAACATGTATATCAACATAAAACACACTAATGTTAGTCATTTGATAATCAAAGCCTTATCATCCAGACAAAACACAAAACCCGCAAATATGGGTTTTAGTAATCTTCGCTTTGTTATTTGTGGATTTTGAGTGTGTTTTATGGTTGACATTATGGTGTTTTATGACGTTTTACACTTTGTAGGAAAAATGGATTTTGTAGCCAACTCCCACCCTTTATATATTATATATATATATATATAAAGTTTAAAATACAATAATTCTTAACATGCGATGCGTACGCATAACGTGCGTAATTATAGATATATCATGCGTGATTAGGGTTTAGTCATGCACAATTTTGTTGTTTTTGGGACCACATGCGTGATTATGGCTTTTTGTTCATGTGTAATTAAGGTTTGAGTTTTATAACGTGCGTAATTTACTATCATACGTGTCACACGTTAAGGACTATTGTACGTTAACATTCCTCTCTGTCTATATATATATAATAGACTAAATCATAAGACAACTTTGATGACATATACGTTTGTGTTTCAATTATTGTACATTACTATTAACAATTTGGTTCTGAGTAAAATTATATCAACACGTAGATATAAATAGATACATCGTGACAACATGCTAATAATTTTATAAAATATGATATATCAAAATCTATAAACGAAAAACAAAACATACATAAAATGTAATTATAATAATAAATAAAATAATAATTAGATAACTTCATTGTTCAGTCACTGAAAAGTGATTAAACACACACTACATGTTTGAAAATAACTGTAACAATAATATGTCGTTTAGGACGTTATAGGTATGCTTATGCAGGGAACATCGTCCCAGGCCATCCCGTGTAGTACCTATACGAGGTGGTGATGGACGATAACCAATAAAACCTAGTTATATCTTGAAAGCATCAAATTTGGTTGTTATATATAAATGGTGATGGAAGTTGAATCAAATAACGCAAGCTTATCAACTGAAATCATCAATTCACTTCATGTTAATTCTCGTTGTTAGAAGGTTATTATGGTGGAATTTTCTATTTCAAGTATAAGGAAAAAAATTGCAAACATAGGGCCTAATCTTTTCGAACATGGAATCGTGGCAGTAGAAGTCTACTGGCAGAGGATTTACTCAAAGAAAACATTGGTTGAGCTGAAAAAAGACGATTTGGTCTAACGGATTATATAAACTACTTTTCTAAAATACGATTAACGTTATAACAATAAAATGTCAAATAACTTATTCGATATTTTTTTTTGTTTTCTTTTTAATTTTTTAAACTTTTTAATATTAAATGCATTGTATAGATGTTTAGATAATGGATATAGATCAAAATATGAATAATATGCCCAGTATGTTATAAGATTTTAAATATGGGTAAAAATAAAATAATTTTGGTCCAATAAGTTGTAAGATTAAATTTTTATAAAGATGGTCCAATAAATTTTTCTATTTTGAATTTTTAAAAATATATTTATAAAAAAATTAAAAAATTTTGGCTCCCAAAATAATCGGGTCTTGGCCAGGGGTGCGGCCCTGGGCTTCATGTCAATGTTATAAAACAGGTGGAGCTAAACATATGTTGTTCTTTGCTAGAAACTGTGACGATAATAACCTATTGTAGGGATAGATAGTTGTGGGCATTAGATGACCTTGATGAATTATCAGTGTGTTCTCTTCGACATTTGATTAAAGATAGAAGTCTTTTCCAGGATGGATACTCTCACCTTTGGAATAGGTGGGTGCATTTAAAAGTTATTTATCGGGTGGGATCAGATGCATGTGTGCGCTACGATCGCCCAACTGAGTTGGCTACTAATCACTTGCTAATTTCATGGTCGGTTGTTCAAAGGCTCCAATGTTAACAGTTTTGTCGTAGAATAAAATTGTTAAACCTCTGCGGTCCCTTAATCCCGAAGGCAAACAAAATGGCGATGCACAATATTTTCCTAGCAACAATATGGTTCACTTGAAGGGCAAGAAACAAGTTGTTCAACAACCAACAAGTTTTTGCTCCTAAGTTGTTAGAGGAGATTAATACAAACTAGTTTCTTTGGGTCAAAAGGAGAGCCAAAATCTTCCTTTGGAGTTATCAGCTTGACTTTCTTTTTGTTTTTCTAATTTCCCTTTGTATAATCTTTTCTTGCATGACTAACACGATTAGTATTTTTTTTAATATTCGCCATGAGAAAATTTCCTTCTTCTTTTATCAAATACCCATTCTTACTCATTTTAATTAATTTATACATATTTTTAGTTTTTTTAGGGTCCATCCGTCGGATCAATTTGTTTTAGCTGATTTTATATGGGAAATTACGAAAATGGCCAAAGACCAAACCTACTTGCGAAAATAGCCAACTCATCCGTCATTGAAACAGGGCATCACCACTCTTATGTGTCCTTCATTCTTAAATGGACACGTGTGAAAGTTAGGAATTTTATTCATGTTGGACCCACTGTCTACACCCCCACATCACCCCTACACCCTAGCCTCTAGCTCCGTCTCCTATGTCTCTTTCAGTCCCTGTTAATAAAACACACATCTGTAAGTAATCTCCATGTGTAAGACCCTAATTTGTTTTGATCCAAAACAACGCAGCGGAAAATATGAACCGTAAAATTTCTTTATTATAGTTATTCGGCGTACTAGAAATTCATTCAAACAACCCCTTTATAACGTAGTTACTTTATTCATTCTTAATTTGGATAACTATATTAACATAGAATTACAATTACTTCACCACTTCTCCGTACAATCCATGATCTTCAATTTGATCCTCGTCCACTAATCTTCCATAATGCTAATGATGACCTGACTAA